>JAQPZY010001550.1:867500-1495000 GCA_029931535.1 Margaritifera margaritifera | reverse complement strand
CCAATGCCATCATCTGAAAACTATCCACGTTCCGTAAGATTTTTTAGACAAAATGGATCGCAAGTTTGCTTCATAATGACATATTATTGCAGAACATTTTCATAAATCTAAACTCTATGACGCTGAAAAGTCGATGTAAAATGTTGTAGCATATCTTTTAGATCTAAGGAAAAATTGTCGGGATCGTATATTACAACTAGTGTACATTATACATTGTAAAGGAGTATTCTTCTTGCTGTCATGTCTGCACAGGAGAATAAATAAATGCCGTTTCGGATTCCTTGTTTTAGGTGCATTTCCAATTGTTTCACTGATATCATTTCCCGTTGAATATCTGTCATTTGGAAGCACATTATACGTACTGGTCTCATGCATTAAAGGGAAATCCTGGATGAGATAAAATATGCAGTCAATAGATAGAGTTCTTTTTATTTACCACATCTTTAAAATTTGAACAACGTTGGACCACCAGTTAAGAATAAATTGACCTTTAATTTCAATATCTTTCCGACACGGGAGCTTGGTTATTTCCTCGCAGAAGGTGCTGTATCTGTGACGCATAACCAGCACTTTCGGTTATTGCCATGTTGGCGATGTTGAACTCACCCCGTTCGTCATGCGCGTGTGTGTGCGTGCGTGCGTGCGTATGTGTGTGTGTATGTGTGTGTGTGTGTGTGAGAGAGAGAGAGAGAGAGAGAGAGAGAGAGAGAGAGAGAGAGAGAGAGCCTGTTATATACTGGTATTGCAAGTGCGAGTAAGTGAGCTCGCTGAAGTTTTAGTCATAAATTATCGGATGAAGGTTATCTTTTTTTTCGTTGTTTTTATAACAAACATGGGTAGAGTATTTCCAACTTTAAATTGCAAATTTCATCTAATGTAATTCGTAATGCCTACTATTATAAAAAAGACACAAATAAACCCAAAACCCACTAATGTCTATCACATACTGTGAAGAATTATGACGAGTCAAATCAACTACATGACATGTTAAATAACATGCTATTTAATCAATCTAATAATGACCGGCGGTAGGCCAAAAATACCGTTTTAAAGGTCGTCTACCGCACATACCATTTAATAGCTAAAATCTAACGCTTTTGAAAATTAAAAGAATAAAAATTAAAAAATTGTACAAAAAACCAAACTCAAACACGTTATTTGTACGCATTCGATCAACACATTAGAGAAACCAGCCAGAACCATTCTACTGGAGACCAGAAATGTTACACCAGTACAACGACCTGTGCGATGATGCGTGGCAGACCAATAGGATTAGAATTGTTAAAGTACAGCTGACATGTGTACACAGCAAGCTGTTAATTGATTGCCTTATTGTTGGAATTTTAGGGGTTTAAGCCCAAATGCAAGAGTTTTTGTTGTTGTTGAGGTGTTATGAGCAATAAAGGGATAAAAGTGATCCAGGATGTCTTCTGAGCCTTTGAAGAAAATCGGCAGACCCTTAGCAGAGGCGAGATAAAACGAAGAGCCCGACCGTAAACAATGATTTAGGCAGAGACACTAGAGTGAGTATTTTGATTTTTTCCTTGTTTAATTGTTATTGTATTGTTCAAGATGTTTTAAGAGGGCAGCTCTTACATGTTTTGATCAATTCATGTCAAAATTCCGAAATTTTTGCTTTCTCCCAATGCTCGGAAACCACCTGCTAAGAAATATTACAAATTCAACAATGCTTGGATATCAGAGTTTAAGTGTGTGCAGGTGAGTAGCAAAGGCCCTGGGTTTGCATGTTTCAAAGGTATGCATCTTTTGTATTTCATAAACTATTTGAAGTTTTTATGCACATAAATTAAGTTCAAGCCCTTGATAAAATATATCAGTTAAAAATATATTACAAGATAATTTATTTTAAAGTTTGGATAAATTATTCATAAAGCATAAACACATCATATATTTTTGTTTTCATTTTTATTTCAAGTCTAAAGCAATCTTTATATTTTTTATTTACAGTGGTGAAACTTGCCAACAGACTTTTGGATCTGAGCCATAAAGAGAAAGAAGCCTTTGAGGATGAGGCTCAGGAATACATCCAAGTCTAAGCCAGGAACTTGGAGGAGTATTGGAGAGTAGTCAGCAACCTTACAGAATCAGCAACAGGAAAACTGAAGTTAGAACTTCTTTGCAGGCTGAATGTGCTAGTCATGTCATTACAACATTCTAATGCGGATACAGAGAGGACATTCTCCATTCTTCAAAAAATAAAAAGTGATTCAAGGGGAAATCTGGACCAGAGAACTATTGAGAGCATGTTAAGTGTGAAACTTAATAATCACAATGAATGTCATTAGTGGTCACTAGACTGTGATTTTGTGAATGAAACTAAAAATGCTATTGGATTTTATAAAAGATAAATCTTCGCAGTGAACTATCAGATAAACAACTTTCCTTTTACATTATTTGACCGTATACTGACTCATATTAATTAATTATTATTGTAACATTTTCCATCAAAATCTGAATCTGATTCATGTTCAAACTTGCTGTTTTATTACAGTATGAAGAGAATACATATTATGGCACACACAAAAAACAGCACTTGTTTTGTTTTCTATGAAACGTAAAATGTATGCCGATAAAAAAAAATCTACTGGTTTAGAGGCCAATCTACTGATCAAAATTGTTTAAATCTACTGGTTTGAAATCCTGGTTCTGTCACATGTATGGACATGCAATTCAACATCTGACGTAGTACGCTTGCTCACACTGCTAAAAAAACCGATACAATAAATAAGGAAATATAGCATCAAATAGTTTTTGTATATTTTTCATGTTTAAATAAACGTCTCTATTTCTTAATTTCTTTTTTAAATGTCGCAGTATTTTCATTGGGAGAAGTGGATCGTTTTCTCTCCATTTTGTATAAATTATTCGTGAAGGCGAACAGATATACATCTTATAAAATATAGAATCGCCTGTGCATAACTATTTATTCTAATTAATATGCATCCTTAGAAATATATGTGGGCAAACTATTAGTAGATACAAACACACAGAAGCAATCTCATGAATGTAGGCTCGTATAACACGTACATCCCAGTCATAATCATCAGTAACATTGTCGGTGTGACGTCGCCAGAAGACAAAGGTTGCTTATCAATTAGTCTCGGAGTACCTGGATGTAACCAACATATCAGGGTCCTGCCATGATTAAATTTTGGCCTTTATCTTGATTATTTGATAAGAAAAACTTGAAAATTGGTATAGTAGCTTTCTATTAAATGAGTAGTGTATTGATAAGAAGTCTGAAGGACGTATTGTTTCTTTAATATGCACTGGATTATGTCTGTCAAATCTAAATAATCAGAAAATGTGCTTCTTGGAGCTGGAATTATAGTCCGAACTTCCAGTCGAACTCTACTATTGGGAAAGAAACATGATGACGTAAAGCTTTCAGCTACAATGGAGTGCCAGGATAGCAAAGTTATATTATCATAATTTGGTTTTAGTCTTAATGACTTATTCAAAACAAAATGGAGACACTCTGGCGTTTCTAATGTGCATAAAAAGAATCACCGATATACTCAGAGATAATAACAAAATTAGAGCTCACGATTTTATCCATCACCTTTGCCTGGTTGGCTGAATTCAGGTGATACATGATGACACGCCCGATCTTGATTATTTCCAAAGACAACACAAATAGATACAATGGAAAGAAACAAAGTCGAAAGTTTCGGTCCAGATGTATTTGTGCATTAATTTTAATATTGTTTTCACTGTTCAGCCCCATGGACATATTTGGGAAGTCAAACAGATTTTCGTATGCCGCTGCCTGGGGTTGCATTGCCTTCTTAACGGCTGACATCATATTTGAGAGAAAGTATGCAGTGGATCTACCAGGTCCCCTATTCCTTAAAGGTTAACTTTAACACGCAGTAATCTATCTATCTAACCTATCTATCTATCTATACATGTATCTATCTTTCTATGTATGTATGTATGTATGTACGTACGTACGTACGTATGTATGTATGTATGTATGTATGTATGTATGTATGTATGTATGTATGTATGTATGTATGTATGTATGTATGTATGTATGTATGTATGTATGTATGTATGTATGTATGTATCATAAAATATATTATTCCATTAGATAAAGAAAGGTCCCAACCAGTGGAATTTGAAAACGTGTGATAGGTTGAATAAAAAGTGTGAACTTTGCTTATATTGACATGCTAAATGTATATGTAAACTGAGTCGTATTTTTAGATTCATTGATATATAAACTAATCGGGAAAGGTTAATGTTAAAATGCAATGTTAAAGAAAGCATATTTTCCGGCTTTCACATTTATATACGTACATGTATCCACGAATGTTTTCCCTCATGTTGGTAAATAAGTACATTTATTATATCACTACAGGAAAAACACGTTTCAACATAATCAAAAACTGAGAAACCACACTGGCAAAAGTAGGTTTTATTGGAAATTTATTTTAAAAAATCCTTTATAAAGAAAGAAAACCAACTTGTAAACAATTTTCTTTCTTTCCAGATAGTGATTTTATTCTTAAAATGATATGAATTGTCAGAGCATAGAAGCTTTTTCTACAACAATTACCCATGCTTCTTCTCAGCACAAATCAAATAACAATGAAAGAAGTCCATATCATGAATGTATCCAATTCATTTAAAAGTAATGTACATTTGGTTCATTCATCCAAATGAATACCTTATAACGTAAATATGAAAACATTTCTCTTCAGGTCTATGCTTCATTGTTTTCATCAGAATTTACATCTTAAGGACATATATTAATCTACCCGAGTTCATATCTCAGGGACACATCTTTATTTATCATAATATATATTTACCATAGTTTACATCTTAGCGATACATTTTATCTACCAGAGTTCAGATCTTAGGGACAGATACTTACCTACTTGAGTTCACATTTTAGACAAACATATATTTATCAGAGTTCACATCTTAGGGACATATATTTATCTACCAGAGTTGACTTGTTAAAAATGTGCTCGGAACTACTTGTGTTTTCAAATTAAATAAATTTTGAGCAGAAATATAAATCTTTACTTGCGGTATCACTATGTAAAACAATTTTTGTTCCTGGGTAGTAAGTGTTATTTCGTAATTGCTGATGCCTAAAAAGTACAGAAAATGGCTATTATTCCCCACAAACTTTGCTTTTGTGACCAGGACAGTGATATTTTGAAATTTACCTCTTTCCAATGAGAAAACGTGCGAATTTGTGTCTTTTCGTTCACATAAAGTCAGAAAAAACAACATATGAATAAAAATTAACAAGTATTTGTACTAAAGTAATACAAAAATGACTACAAAAGATTTAGAAGTGAGTAGTTTTTCGAGATTTACGATTATACTGTAAATGACTTCCACGAATCAGCCCCCAAATGTAATCTCCCATCATGTTCTCGTTATACTGTCCTTGGTAGCGGCGTTCAAAGTCCAGTATATCCTGGTGGAAGCGCTCGCCTTGCTCCTCCGAGTACGCTCCCATGTTCTCCTTGAATTTATCAAGATGAGCATCAAGGATATGGACTTTGAGGGACATCCTGCAGCCCATTGTGCCGTAGTTCTTCACCAGAGTCTCAACCAGCTCCACATAGTTTTCGGCCTTGTGATTGACCAGGAAGCCCCGAACCACTGCGACAAAGCTGTTCCAAGCCGCTTTCTCCTTACGAGTGAGCTTCTTGGGGAATTCATTGCACTCCAGGATTTTATTTATCTGTGGTCCGACGAAGACACCGGCTTTGACCTTTGCCTCAGACAGCTTAGGGAAGAAGTCTTTAAGGTACTTGAAGGCTGCCGACTCCTTATCTAGAACTCTGACAAATTGTTTCATAAGGCCCAATTTGATGTGCAGTGGTGGCATCAGCACCTTCCGGGGGTCCACCAGTGGCTCCCACTTGACGTTGTTCCTCCCCACAGAGAACTCGGTCCGCTGTGGCCAGTCCCACCTGTGGTAGTGCGCCTTGGTGTCCCTGCTGTCCCAAAGGCAAAGATAGCAGGGAAACTTGGTAAAACCGCCTTGGAGACCCATCAGGAATGCCATCATTTTGAAGTTTCATATGTCCTCCCAGCGTGATAGCAGGTGCATTCTTGCCAGTCCGACGTTTGGAAGGGTCCACCATGCAGAAGTAGCAGTTGCTTGAGTGGTCAGTGGGTTTCCGCCAAATTCTTGGGATAGCGAACTTCATGGCTCTCGTTTCCCCTCTGTATCATCCTACAAAAATACATTTATTTCACTCATGACAACATTTTTCATATATGATATATTTTTTCAATAACATTGAAAATTGTAAAACATTTTAAAATTAAAAACTTTTACAATTTTAAAAATTTTAACATAATTGTCCATCTTACCTTCCAGAGTTTTTTTTGCAGTGCTCGCAGGTGAAATGAGGTGCCCAGGGTTTGTCTCGATCCCGGACAGGCATGCCGAAATATGCCTTGTAGGCCTCACACATCTTAGCAGATGCTTCCACGGAGTACTTTTTCGCTCTTGTCTTGATAAATTGGCCGCAGACATAGCAAAATGAGTCTGCCGAAAGATTGCAGCCTCTTGATGCCATCTCAGAAAAATGCAGATATGTATTCACTTAGGCAGCTGGAACTAAACTGAACTGGTGGGCTTAAGGCCCCTGTATTTATAGTAGTATTTATATTACTGTAAAGTTCTAGAAAATTCTAGAAGTTACTCCAAGTTTACTCAGCACTGAATTTATCTGGAATGTTCTGGAACATAGGTAAATTTCAAAATATCACTGTCCTGGTCACAAAAGCAAAGATTGTGGAAATAATAGCCATTTTCTATACTTTTGAGGCATAAGCAATTAGGAAATAACACTTACTACCCAGGAACCAAAAAAAGCAAAAAAAAAAAAAACAAACAAACAAATTGTTAAACGGTGTATTCAGTACTTTGCAACCAATGCTATGTCATTGAGTAATAAGATCAGTTTAAATTCTTTAGAGAAAATGAATATTAAACCAATTGTGTACAAACTCGCTCTATTTGTGTTGTCTTTTTTAAATTTGTTACTTAATCACAATCATTTGTTTTTGTTGTTGTCATTTTTGACAGTATTTTATGCTCTGCTGTCTATGTGCATATACGGTCTTGATTACTTCCCCCTGTTTGCGGCCCTTTCCGTGGATTGTGTGTTTGGGTACATAGTGGGAACTCTCTATGTCTGGCTTTTCACCGCCGTGATGGTGTTTCAAGCTCTGGCGTGCACTTTACCAGAAAAATCGGTAAGTCAAAGGAAAGCACAGAGACAATGTTTCATCTTTCATGAGCTTCATTCTGAGTATTACACCTTTCAGTGAAAATTAGATTACAATGACCTATATTTCAAGTGATTTTGGGTAACATTGTGTTTAGCTCATTTTCTCAGACACTATTGCCTATGGATTCACATATATTGGTATGTAACTGCGTCATGATGAATACTACAGCACTCATTGAAATATGTATCTCTTTGACCTATATTTAATGGTTCAGTGATATTTTTTTAAGCCCAGTTTCTCTTGGTTAGGGTTTTGCATTTAGCTCATTTTTCTGACACTGTTACTGGCAGAGTCATGTAACGTAGAGTAAAGATGCATCGTGAGGAGTACTCCACCTGTCAGTCAAAACTTGGTCACTGTGGCCTTTATTTTCCACAACAGCGATCGGTGTTAAATTTTTCGTTTACCTTAGTTTCTCAGGCAATATTGCCTGCAGAGTTATATAACTTTGGCATGTAGATGCTTCAATGCTTTATGAAAGTATTATACTTTTATATCAAAGCCAAGTCACTTTGACCTATATTTCTCATTCCAGTAATCTAAATTAACCTTTGTGTTTAGCTCAGTTTCTTAGACACAATTACTGCAGAGAGATGTAACTTGGTGCATATAATGCATGATAAGAATTACTGCACCATTTAGACAAAACAAAGCTTTGCGATCTTGTCATATCATGATTGGCAGTTTCCTTGTTCTAGCATGTATATAATTTCCATTTTACAACAAATATATTCTATCGCTAGTTTCTGTATAGTATTCAGATTGTAATTACTTAACACGATCAGTGCTCAGTTATCTCCTGCTTAGATATCGCCACAGGAAAAGTAGGTTCTTATCATTCGGATTAGGTCTAATCCTATTACTAATTAATGAAGAAATCGCGAACACTGCTATAATTTATTATAACTTTTCCGGCAATGTAAAATACAATCTCGTAATTAACATTGGGCTTACAGTTAAGTTTTGCTGTCATCAAGAATAAAAATTGGAGATATTTAATTGTTTGCTTTTAAACAGAGTTACATTTGAACATAACACTGCCACATAGCGATTCTTACGTAGGAGTCTACTCATATTCAATATAAAAGTAGGGATCAGCGTTTTTATACCAAATGCCTTTTTATTCGATATAGAATGACCAATTTCAGGTCGAAGATTTTTAATAGGAAAATTATTTCTGAGCACTGAAATATTTGATACCGAGATGTTAACTATTTGTATTATTTAATCGGAAAAATAGTTTGATTTGAAAAAAGTAAACAAAAAACGTCTCAAGATCAATTTCGTTTGATGAAATATTTTTTTTACGTATAAATCTCAAGCTGTGTGAAACACTATGAAAAGGTTTATTTTCCCGTCATAACTGTTCCGAATATTGGTTTTTGATAATAATAATAATAATAATAATAATAATAATAATAATAGTAATAACAACAACAATAATAATAATAATAACAACAACAACAACAACAACAACAACATCAACAACAACAAAAAACAATAACGTAACACGCCAGGGCTCTAACATCACGACACGACCGAGCGAACGCAATAATGTCAAACACCTGTGTGTGGCTGGCTTGAGACTGATGTTTCCCCTATTTCTAAGGACCCCAAGACAACAATTGCTGTCAACTGAAGGGTTCTTAAACGAGGTTCTAACTTCACACTTGCATGTTGTTGTTTTTTGTTTGTTGTTGTTGTTGTTTTATTTTATTTTATTTTATTTTTTTTTTTTTTGGGGGGGGGGATGTTGGATTGCTCATATTTGTGTGGTTTATCAGTACGTTTTTCTAAGCCTTAAATCGATATTTCATGCCACCTACTACAAAACACGACCCATACACCTAATACACAAAATTATTTCTATATCAAATGACCAAACACTTACAGTTGAGAACACACCAAGAATTCCTTATGTTCAGAAATTTGACAGGGGCCATTTTATGGAAATAATCTGTGCCACCATAAAATCTCGTGAATTGTGTACATTATGACGCCTGTTACTATTAATGGGTATAAAAGAACAACAGATACAATGACAGGAAATGAAAATTAAAAATAAAAAAATATTTAAATAATAAAGGAAGAAAGAAAAAAAATGAAAGAATGAAATCGCTTATACATAAGTTATATATTTATTCTCGAGTTTTGCCCAGAAGGACATCATTCAATTATTTTTTCCCCTTTGAAATAAATATAAATTATTTGAACTAAATTAGAAAAGGAAAGAGAGTGCACCATTAGACTCGTGTGAAACCCATGTTCTTTGTTTGTAATATATGAGATTTTAATAAATATTGAAATACTTATATACTTCAAGTTTGAATAAAACATAGTTTACCAACAGAAAGTGATATTTTTGTACCAAAAAGATTGTGTTGGTAGGGAAAAAATAACCAAAGCAGCGACACGAGATTCTTTTTCTTTTATTTTTTGGACTGGTTTTTCTGGTGGCGCTACCTACCGAATTCAAGGGAAGTAGCTGAGTTCAATTGTTATGATTGGCTTTGAACTCCCGGAAAAATAAAAGACACATTTTCCCAAAGATAGCTATGATTAGAGCATCGGTTTTAAAAAATGCTGTCTTATTCAATAATACCATCAAGTACCATAAAGTTTTTTTTATTTTTATACTTTTTATGAAACTCTTTTTGCTTCAGATCGAAGTAATTCTTGAATTCGTCAGAGTTCTTCCTTTACTGCTGTGTGAACTATACTTGTGCATCAGTTTGCCCGTCCGGTTGGTCCAATCCCTCCGCGAAAAGAAAAAGTTCTTCTCTTCAATGCAGAGAATGATGGTATTTGAGCTAGAAAAATCGGTCCAAGACTCTTGGGAAGGAAAGCACGTCGTCAAAATACTCAGACCCCCTCCATCTGAACCGTAAGTATCAATACTTTAAACATGGTTTTCTATATAATTAAGCCTCAGAGAGATAACCAATTTAAACACACTGTAATATATGATGTAAATTTGAGTTCTGCTAATGATGTATCTAAAAGGATACAATAAAAATGTGCATGACACGTATATATTGATCAGAATCTTTATTTTGTCAGAGTGCATAGCTTGGAACTGAAATGGCTGATGCTTTATTCAAAGTTTATTGCAGAGCTGCGGGATTTACTTTAATGAAAACCCTTGAGCTTCTGAAAGGATACACTTGACGTAACTGTGTCTATAATTATATTTAATATTCGACGTATCTGTGTCTATAATTCTATTTTATACTAGACGTATCTGTGTCTATAATTCTATTTTATACTAGACGTATCTGTGTCTTTAATTCTATTTTATATTAGACGTATCTGTGTCCATAATTCTATTTTATATGCCACTTTGTAGTAGTGATGATATTTGTTTTTTATATAACAAAAAAAAAAAAAAAAAAAATTGAACGGCAATTATCCCTTTTCCACGCAGAAGCACCAAGGCATTATGAAATGTTTCCACACGTATTAAGAAACCAATATTGTCAACCAGAACAATTTAATACTAATTTTGTTCGATATTTTTACTTATTTCTTTCAGAGTACCACCCGAGACCGTGAAGGGGAAGATACTGGACCGACTCAAAGGATTGGCAAATTCTGTGTTGTACCACCGACAGTCAGGTGTGTTTGCTGGACTTATTGTTATTATTATTATTACTGTTGCTAATACTATATTTAGGAAGTTTTGGTATTATGTCTGCTTATTAAATGAGTTCAGTCGCAATTTCAAAACAATTTTGAAAAATGTAGTATGCTATTGTGAAGAGTCAGATTGGCCTCGAATAATTCCAAGGAACGTCATGGAAATCATTATAAAGCTTTACAACATTGCACTGCGATGCAAAATTTGTGCACTGTTTAATATTGTCATCACTCAAAATTCAGCTGATTCTATTACTTGTCTTTAGGTCATTTCTTCTATTTTTCATCTATCGTTTAGTCATTTCCATCGACATTGTTTTCAGAAGTAAATAACTCCTAGGTAATTTAAATGTCTGTAGACTTGGAAAATAGTTTTACTATCCTTCGCTCCTACCTTGTCTTCTCGCTATGTTCTTTTTGTTCAAGGGTGGCTCACTATTTGTTTTGTACTCTTTGTGATTGTCTGTATATCATATATTATACACTTTTTTCATTGTTCTTTCCTTATAACTTATTACTTTTTTCCTTGTAACTTAAGCTGTGGTGGACCTTGGATGGTGGTTACGGAAAGTCAGTTTTCTGCCACATTATGGTCTTCTGACTACATATTGATGATTAAATCTGTTGGTTGCTTAAAGTATTCTTATATAACTAAAGTACTGGACCCGTAATAAAAAGTCACGCGTTCGATATCCTTCCAAGCCAGCCCGGGTCGGCTGCCTCAGTGTGTCCTTTGGAAAGGCTCTTAGCACCCATTTTCCTCGACATTGTATTTTCACCATACTTATCGGTTACATTTGATCAGTAATAGCTGGATAGGTGGCTCGGGCTAGTTTAACTCCGATGGTAGTTGTTATCTGATAGTTATCGACACACTCCATATATCTATGTGGGGCAATTATTCAAATTTAAGATCAATTAACACTGGAAAAATATTGAAGCTAATATTGTTAAATCCTTATGTGTTCAATTTAATCGACATAATCATCTTCCTTATTTCGTGCCTACCGTAAATTAGTAAATTGTACACTTATTTGCTGGCCTAAAAAAACTGTAGAGATCTGAAAGAAAAAAGTGCGGGAAATATGTTAGTCACACATTGGAAGTTCTTTTTCTCATGGCGGATCTCAAACACAAACACACATACATACACAAACACACACACACACACACACACACACACACACACATATATATATATATATATATATATATATATATATATGCGTGTGTGTGTATGTGTGCTTTACCTTTGATGTCATTTTAAGATATATTGTTATATGCCTTTATCTTAACATATATTACCTTTATCATGGAATATGATATATAAAGATATATAAATATATCTAAGTGATCAGTAGAGAGGGAAAGAAAGAATTTTATTTCGATTGGTCGCCCTTCTTACCCTAATATCCATACTTTTAAGGAAGATAAATCCGAAAACGGAACTCGAATATTTTAAACTAATTTTTGAGTTAATCGAATAAGAAGACAACACGTGTGTTTCATTCCTTTTTCAGATTTTCGTTACTCTGCACTGTTGTTATCTGTGATGCTCGTTGGGGGCATGATTCTCTACAAGGTAAGAAATTTTACCGGTAGGAGACAATCCTCTAGTACAAGAATGTCGGTTTTCTGCCACATTTCCGCTTCCAAGGCTATCACCATGAAATATTATATACTTGATGGCATAAGGCTTGCAGTGGCCTTTCATTTTAATTTGAAGTTTTCCCTTCTTCATCCGACTTCTTGTCCAATTTTCTGTCATACTGAAGTTCCAGTTAACTTTTTATTGTACTATATGGTAAACCATCTCAGTCTTTATCTTTTACCTCTTTTCGTTCCTTTTTAGCTATAAATTTTAGGACCCAACAAACATTACCTTGACAAGTTACATTTTTCAGCTTTTTTTTTTTTTTTTTTTTTTTTGGGGGGGGGTGTATTTTTTGTAGTTTTAGTTATTCTATTTTTCTGGTATGGTAATTATATACTACCTAGATAGTACGATAAAGTTGTACATGCTTTGGATACACTCGCCACTGAAGGCCTTGTTTTGCCTAGAACTAACACCTAGATAGCCAGATAATGTTCTACATGTTTTGGATACACTCGCCCATGAAGGCCTTGTTTTGCCTAGAACTAATAGTTATTTTTAAATTACGTATTGCATATCAATATTAGGCCAGTAAATACTAAAACCAGTAATGAGTCTTATGTGTGAGAAAGTATTTAGATCTAGAAGAAGTATTTTTTTAAAACTGAAATCTGCACACAATATTATTATATAAGGTTTCCATTTTGCTTTAACTCATTAACCCCTGGCGCCACGTTTACGCGTCATGAGGTTGTACCCTACTTCCGAGCTCTGTAACGTAAACATCATTTAGGATACACTAAAGTGGATGGTATTTCAGGAAAGTAGACAGATGTAGCTCTACAATGATACCAAATAATGTCGACTTTCTACTCGCATTGAAAAATACAGCGAAAAAAATGCAGTTTTTGAGACCCGATTTTTTTTAGGTCAAAAATTGCCAGTTCCGGAACCGGAGTTTGGGTCCGGATTTTAGACTTTTTGGCCGTAGATCTTAAGCAGACCGGTCCGAACTGCACACAGACAGATGAACCTTTGCAAAAAGTAGGATAAGTTTGAGATTTGGAGTAAAAAGGGGCCAGGACACAAAAATCAAGGGTTGCAATACGAAAAAAAAAAAAAAAATTTAAAAAAACCCCAAGTCCAACTTTTACCCTTCTGCACATGCGCGAGCGTAATAGCCAATCAAAAACAATGTTTCTGATACACTTAAGCATCCGGCTAAACGAAAAACTTTCTTAAGCAGATGTGTTTTACTGCATTCCGAAGTAACCCCAAAAATGCGTTTCCTACCCCCATTTCAGGCGAAAATGAAAAGAATCTCCAGGGGTTAATGAGTTAATGGGTGAATTTCGATGACGTCACCAAATTTGAATATTCCTTGCATATTTGATCATTTATGCATTACCATTGCACAGAAATTACAAAAATATCCATTCCTGGACAATTTCTAAAAAATTTCCCCAAACTTGTTAAACTCATTAACCCCAATCGCCACGTTTACGCGTCATGAGGTTGTACCCTACTTCCGAGCTCTGTTTTCGTAAACATCATTTAGGATACACTAAAGTGGATGGTATTTCAGTAAAGTAGACAGATGTAGCTCTACAATGATACCAAATAATGTCGACTTTCTACTCGCATTGAAAAATACAGCGAAAAAAATGCAGTTTTTGAGACACGATTTTTTTGAGGTCAAAAATTGCCAGTTCCGGAACCGGAGTTTGGGTCCGGATTTTAGACTTTTTGGCCGTAGATCTTAAGCAGACCGGTCCGAACTGCACACAGACAGATGAACCTTTGCAAAAAGTAGGATAAGTTTGAGATTTGGAGTAAAAAGGGGCCAGGACACAAAAATCAAGGGTTGCAATACGAAAAAAAAAAAAAAATTAAAAAACCCCTAAGTCCAACTTTTACACTTCTGCACATGCGCGAGCGTAATAGCCAATCAAAAACAATGTTTCTGATACACCTAAGCATCCGGCTAAACGAAAAACTTTCTTAAGCAGATGTGTTTTACTGCATTCCGAAGTAACTCCAAAAATGCGTTTCCTACCCCCATTTCAGGCGAAAATGAAAAGAATCTCCAGGGGTTAATGAGTTAAACGAATATATTACATTAAGAATTTTGATTTAAATGAACATATTACATTTATAATTTTGATTTAAATGAATATATTACATTAAGAATTTTTATTTAAATGAATATATTACATTAAAAATTTTGATTTAAATGAATATATTTCATTAAGAATTTTGATTTAAATGAATATATTACATCAAGAATTTTGATTTAAATGAATATATTACATTAAGAATTTTGATTTAAATGAATATATTACATCAAAATTTTTGATTTAAATGAATATATTTTATCAAGAATTTTAAAATCATAGTAATTATGGAATATATATTCTCTTTTCAGGCTACATTTGAAATTATTTATTTAGTTGTGAGCATATCGTATTACCTCAATGCCGGGTTTATGTCAGTACTCGAGTATATTGGCTATGATGAGAAAAATGGTGAAAGCCCAACGATAACGAAGACCCGACAATATCTCCATCTGCTGTATTATATCTTTATTGCACTGAAAGGTAAGAATTATTGAGAAGCACGTTGTTCGCTTTCAAATTGTACTTCAAGACTAAGTTATTATTAGTAACTTTGGTAAAAACTTCGATTACTTCACTGTTCTTGTATCCATTCAGGCGGTCGTAATAACAATTAAGAATTAAAATACATGTACAAACTTCATTTTGTATTGCTAAAATAACTACTTGAAGATAATACATTCAACATTTAAAAAGACTTTGTACTATACTCAAATGAAGGTAATATACTCAAATGAAGGTAATATACTCAACTAATAGTACTATAATCAACTGCCAGTACTATACTCAACTGATGGTACTGTACCCAACTGACGGTAATATACTCAACTGATGGTAATATACTCAACTAATGGTACTATATTCATCTGATGGTAATATACTCAACTGACAGTAATATACTCAACTGACGGTAATATACTCAACTGATGGTAATATACTCAACTAAATGGTACTATATTCATCTGACAGTAATATACTCAACTGACAGTAATATACTCAACTGACGGTAATACACTCAACTGATGGTAATATACTCAACTAATGGTGCTAAATTCATCTGATGGTAATACACTCAACTGATGGTAATATACTCAACTGACGGTAATATATTCAACTGACGGTAATATACTCAATTGACGGTACCGTACGCAGAAGACGGTAATATATTCAACTTACAGTACTATACTCAATTGACAATAATTTAGAAGTTGTGACTAAAAGTGTCAGCACCTGTGAGACGTCATAAACTCAAGTAGCGGACAGGAATCAATAAGTTCTTATAAGCTTGTTTCTAATCCATTTGCAACTGTAATACTTTATGGCAATAAAATATGTTTAAAGTAAACACAACTAATAAATTGAGTGACTTTATGCATTATAGAGGCTGATGCAAACATGTCTCACAATATCATAATAATATATTCCTGTAGACTTTAATATTTCAACCCTAGTCTTTTTTTTCGAAGATTCCCTTTGTAAGTAATATTCTCTCCAACGACTTAGGAGTCTTAAATATTACTAGAGGCGACATAAAAAAAACAATCATCTGTTAGAGCTATTTATACATCTGATATCCATACGTTATCTAAATGTACTTATGCATGTATGTATTTTTCTCAAAAGGATCTTTTTTGGCATCTGTCAGCCTAGCAGCATTCATTGGCATTCTCATGGTCTTACACATGTTGTCCTCCTATAGGTATGTTTTTTTATTTCATTACATAAATGTACAAAACTTTTGAAATTTTTTTCCCAAATTTATATGTTATTTATTCATTTTAAAAAATCTTTTGATTGTCAACTTTTATCTTGTATTACAGATGTAAGTAAACTGTGAATAACATTTACCATAAGACCTTCATCATCACCACCATCCAAACGTCCGTGAAATATATCCCTAAAACATTATTCCCCCCACCCCTCACACACACACACACTAAGACCTGATCTCTTTATAATAATATGAAAGAAATATAAATTCATCAGCAAATTATATTTCAGAACAAATCTCCTGGATCTGTATAAGGGTAATACATCGCATATCTCTCCAAGAACTGAAAGGTCAAACCCCAGCATGCTAGTAAGTAAATGACTATGTACTTATCAAATCAAAAATCATTTAGTCACTCGATGAAA
This sequence comes from Margaritifera margaritifera, assembly GCA_029931535.1. Taxonomy (NCBI): domain Eukaryota; kingdom Metazoa; phylum Mollusca; class Bivalvia; order Unionida; family Margaritiferidae; genus Margaritifera; species Margaritifera margaritifera. Next base: position 1,478,227 of record JAQPZY010001550.1, on the reverse strand, counting down.
ATGAAACGCTGTAATATATGCAAATGTAAGATATTTAAATTAATTTATTTTCTTTATACTAATACAAATTCCATAGATAACACAACACAAGACATGTAAGTGTACAATCAACAAATATACTAAGTTATGCTTATACAAAGAACCTGTTAATTACTTGACATATACATATTGTATTTAAAAAAAAAAGATAAAAGTCGAAAATCTTAGAAGGCATGATCACAGTATTATGTCTGTAATTTCCCATGCATCTAAAGCAATTTAATTGGTTGAATAATTGACACAGAAATCATTATTTTCTTTGTACTTTAGATAAGTAGCTTATGCATTCAGTGTTTTCTTAGATTCACAAAACAATTATGAATCATCGTTCTAACAAATAATACAGATGAAGTGCAGGTTAAGGCCAAAATAAATTTTCTTTTCGTGATCTATTCTGTTCTGTGTAATGAGCTTCTTACAGTTAGTCATAATTACCAGGAGGTAAGAACAACACATTTTCTTTTGTTGAATCAGATACATTTGTATGTCACAATGATCACAAACTTTACCGATATCACTCACTTATTGTATTTATATATAATTATGCATTTTAACCAGTATCTGTTATTAATTAAATAAGGTAACTTTTTTCAATCTTGCACATTATAGGTTGGTAGCATGAGGTATGCTGGATATCAAGTTGGATATATAGCATGGGGTAAGTCAAATGTAACTTATTAAGTTAGTATTTCTGATGTTTAGAATTTAAATTGTATAGGATTTCATTTAGTTGCAATAATGATTCCAGTATTATTAAGCCACGGTAAACCCTCTAAATTAGTATTAACTCTCTTTTTCAACTGGAATATATAGACATGTATATATATTTTTATCAATAAATAATCATTTCTTTCTCTTTTTATTACGAATGTACTGCTCTCTTCTATACTCCAGCATTTTTAGGAATTGTCTGTCTGATATATCAGACATTATATTTATTTCTGTATGTTTTAACAAACGTTTGTGATTTGTAATCCACGATTTGATTGAAAAATGAATTTTCCATGACAGTTCTAGGTAATGATATGTGTCTATATTTTACAATAATCAATACAATATTGTTTGAGATGTATTTATATATAATAAATATTTTATATATTAATTTGTAACAATATTTTATATATAAATTCATCAGACGAGTTTCTGAAAAAGTATCCATATATTTTCATTTAAATTGCAGGCTTCATCATCCAGTTCTTGGTGTATTTTCTTATATCCGTGGTACTAGCGGTTATAATTACTTTCATCAGTGCTGGCTTTTACCAATGGCTCCTCGACAGACTCATGCAGATTTGGTAAATTAATAATTAAATCATACAGTGTAATGAATTACATATTAGCTAAGTATGATTTTATGAATTTAGCTCTAAGAGAGATGTGTGTGTGTGTGTGTGTGTGTGTGTGTGTGAGAGAGAGAGAGAGAGAGAGAGAGAGAGAGAGAGAAATAGAGATTGAATGAAAACTGTCCTTACACCAGAACTACGAAAATAGCTTTCTAAATCATATTTTGTCATTCGCGTCTAATATGTCTTGTTGTTCGCATGATTCCTACAAAATATTATAATATTTGGGCACCCCCCCCCCAAAAAAAAAAAAAATAAGGCTGAATTACAGAACATTCAATACTTGTGTGTTACTTTGTCCTTTTTTATGTGTCTCGTTCCCTTAGCCAGATCATAGCCAACAATACTCAAAATTGACTGTGTACTGCCTTTGCTTTTTTAGTGTAGGGTTAAACAGATCTAGACATCACCAGTTCTTTACTTGTTATTGGGGTAAAATTTATATTGATCTCTGCATCTGTATCTCTTTAATTATTACCATGGAGTTGATAAGTATCCGTTTCAGAACCCTGAGAGAGTGGCGTGTAGGTGGTTGTGTAATGTCGTCGAGGGCTGACACTTCATGTCTCTCTCCATCTGAAGTTTCTTTATTAAAAGCCTTAGCCATCATGTGTCCATAAGGAATCAATACGGCATTTCTTTACAACTTTTTCAGGCCAGTTCTATTGACAGCTTTCGTACTTAACCTTCTGCAGGAAATACTCGCAAAGTATGTCTTTCTACAGGAACGTGGAAATGCCCTGCGGCTAAATAACAGGTTTGTGTTGCAATGTTAACATTGTACGACTTCGCAATAACAAATAGAATTACAACAACTATGGCGAAATAAAATCGATTACACAATGCAAGAATGCCCATCGAATCGCTATGGCCGTTCATGAATTTTGTAATCTATTTTCAAACTGCATGACTTTATGAATCTTGTCAAATATGAAGTTCAATTCTTAAATAGACTTGCCTTAGCACTTCGTACTCTTCTTTCGATGAGGAACAATGATACAGCTAAGTAGCTTTGATCTGTGAGCATTTCAATCTGTTTTTTTAATATCTGTGAGCATTTCAATCTGCTTTTTATGATCTGTGAGCATTTCAATCTACTTTTTATGATCTGTGAGCATTTCAATCTACTTTTTATGATCTGTGAGCATTTCAATCTGCTTGTTATGATCTGTGAGCATTTAAATCTGCTTTTTATGAGAAAGTAAGATTTTTTAATAATTAGGTATTAAAATGGATACGGACCGAAGTTGAAACAAAGAAAATTGCTGTTTTATATTGTAAGAATTTATTTCATTGGCGAAATCTCTAGGATCTTATTTAGATTTATGTTTGATGATTGTAGACTGGTATTGTTTTGTACGAGTCTAAATTGATTCGATCACTGTACAAATATCTGCTTCTTCTTATACACAATCTGAATAGGCGAATAAGACATAAGACTATGTATTGTCTTCTTTTAAGACGTCTACTATTCACCTTCACGTACTTCCTGTTCTTCTACAACATATTTATCGGGTTGGTTTCCTGTCTGATGAGAATTATCAAGTCCATGATAATAGGAGCCGCTTTCATATCCCGCCTTGACCAAAGCGTGTTTCCCCAACGGTTCCAGACGTTTGATCCAGGTTCGATATACAAAATTCACTTGCATTGCAAAACATAAATATTTTGGGGGTGATAGATATTTCATTATTGATTTTTAAACAAATGTTTTAAAACAATGCATTAAAAACGAAGAAATTAATATTGTACTTTTATTCATAAAAAAGTTTGGTGTTCTCAGCATGTTAAGTACCTCTTTGTGATATTCATCGTAATGTTGCGTTTTTGTGATTGCTTAAAAGTGTTAATCATAAGTTGTTAGGCTGTCTGATCATTTTTGAGAATGGGACAGATGAATTGGACAAAATTATTAGTTCAAATTGCTAAAATCAACTTCATTGCGTGAATCTAAGAGCTTTAGAGTTATTTGCATTTTAGGCATAATAAAAATTTACATATCCATCAGTATATGCATCACTAATTACCGCATATTTATTAAAACGTAAAGTATCAAATTGTTCTAAATATACAGCTTGCTTATGTGCAAAATGATACAAGTACAGGAGAGTTGTCTTGTTTCCGACTTCCGACAGTAAACTCTTTAGTTTGTTGTAAGAAGACACTAGTTCACAAAAACTGCCATGACTCTAAATAGCTGGAGAAATGTCAAGGTAAAACGTAATAATCAAAGATTATCAAAAAGCAATTAAGCAAGAGCACATGTCTTTTCGTATCTTTCTTTTTTTTTCGTTCGTGTTTGCAATGTTTATTGTGGAGAACCATTGCGGGGCGATCAACCATGTTTAAGTTGACATGTATTTACACTATTTCAGGCTTTCGATTTTTTATCATTAGAGTCACATTTCTAGGATAATAACTTGATTTCACACTCCAATATTTCTTGCAGGTTTTAATGCTTATGTGGGTTTCATGCACATTGAGACGGCACACACACACCCCGTCGTGATAGTTTTTCTCCGACTTCTGGCCCTTGATGTCGGGATAAGGAAAGAAAGCCAACTGCCTTCCAATGGATCAGATATCGAGTCAATTGGTAAATGATATACAGATGTATTTTCAAACACATATGTAAAGTGCCTTTCACAAGGACACAAAGAGGCGTGTATTGAACCAGCGATTCGTAATCCAAGGGCTAGCGGGTTCGATACCCGCTCAGGCCAGCCCTGTTCGCTGCCTCGGTGTGTCCTTGAGCAAGGTACTTAGCTCCCATTTCCTGGGCATGACATACCCAATAATGTGTTAAAAGTGCGTTAAAACTAAAAATATAAAATAAAATAAAATAAAACAAAAATAAAATAAAAAAAATAAATTATCTCATCTATCTATTAGCATCTATCTATCCATCTATAGGTTTATTTATCCGTCTATAAAACTGTCTGTTAGTGTCTATCGATCAATCTATTTTAAAACAATCTACTTTTTTTGTAAGGCTTAACTCGACTACTAATCGTAAATACTTTTACAAGGTCATGGATAAAAAAAATGCTCTGCTGAATATTCGATCGTTTGCTCTTAGGGAGCAGCGAGAGCTCAGCTGGTAGAGAGTCGGACTCGTAATCCAAAGGTTGCGGGTTCGATACCCACCCAGGACAGTCGGGTTTGGCTGCCTCGGTGTATTCTTGAGAAAGGCACTTAGCTCCTATTACATCGACATGATATAGCCAATAGTGTGTTTAAAGTGCCGATCAAACCAAGACACAAACTTAATTGTTTGCTCATTATTTTGTGGGCCGATTTTTCAGTATATCTCGACCATCTACTTGATAGAGTCAACAGATATTGATCTTTTCAAGTACAAAATTTGATTGCGATTGAAGGAACATTGAGATGAATGTTGCTATCAGATTTGGGTACAATGAAGAATTTTGCACCGCGGTATTTGTTTTAACATACCGCGATAGGCATCACGGTATACCGCAATTATATTAGGGACCAGCAATTTAATTCTCTAGGGTACGGCCCTGGGATTTTTTCTTCTTCAGATTTTCGGCTCTCAAGTAGCTTGCAAAAATATCTTGCTCTGATTTATATAAAAAGTAATCATATTATATCCATTAAATTATTTGTAAAAAGAACTAATTCTCTTAAGATAAAAGAAAATAAAATATTTCTGCTCGAAAGAAAATCGCTGCAGTCTCCCCCCCCCCCCCTGAAAATTAAATGGTCAGTACCTGGTAGTAGATAAATTTGCTATGTGTATGTTAATTGTTGTACAAGTACTAAAAACTGTAACTAAAGTGGGATGATTAAGCTTACACTATAGCTGACACACTGTGATAGAAATTGTGATGACATTAGAGAGCTTATTAATAACAATGGGCAGTGTTGACACTGACGCCTATAATTAACTACATAGGTGTAAAACATACGGCCCGCCAGACTAATTATTTATTATTATTTATATCAAATCTGGCCCGATATAGCAAATGAGTTTGACACCCCTGATTTACTAGCTACGCTATTTATATAATAGGCAGGGAAACTTTGAGTGGGATGCCAACACCCAGGCAAGATATTTATCAAAGAGGGGCAGTAAACATAAAGCACGCTGACTCGACAAACGACAAAATATTTAGTGAACTAGGAAAAGTCAAACAGAAAACTGCTCTAATGAAAATCTTAGGATGATTCGCGGTCTTACAAAGGAATTCATGTCTTTAACACATTAACATTCGCTAGTAAACAACTAAAAAATTGACATTTATTTTGATATTTTTTAATCAGAACATTTTCAAAAAAGTTGGATTTGACCCGAATATTTTTCACAACATCCGTTTCGGCCGCCATGTTGTCATACGTGAGACGTGTCAAACATGTGATGAAAGATTCATAAATATAGCTATATTGTAATATGCGAATTAATTTGTGACAAATTCAACTATTTTGTCACAAAAAATAATACTTTTTAAAATTATTCTGTCATGAAAAATGAATACATGCTTTTAATATCATTAAATTCGTAACAAGATTACATGGAAATTTCCTTTCTGACAGAAACTACCGAAGTACGGGTACAATGAAAAAATACCGTGGTACGTAGCAACGGAAAAAAAATTACCTCGGTAAACTGGTATACCGGTAATACTGCGCACCTCTAGTTTCTATTCACGGTTTCATAAACACATATTTGGTATGTCAAGGATTTCTAACAATTTGTCTGTAATGTACGATCCTTATATAACCTTCGGACCGGCTCAGCCCCCACCCTTTCCTAATCAGCCCCCCCCCCCCAACCAACCAAATTGAGCGCGAAACAACGGAAACGTTTCCTAGAGTAAGTTTTCTTCACAGTGAGATGGTTAAAATAATGACATGGAAACGCTTACGGTGCAGGAGCTTCCCACAGCCCCCTCGCCTACTTGTCTCCCCCCCCCCCACCACCCCCGCCGCCTTTACGCCCCACCTTTAACGATATTTCTGGATCCAAGACTGGTGATGCTTGATCCTATGGCACTCTCCCATCAGTAATGTATTCAAGAATTTACAAAGAAATGAGCAATCAAATCAAAGGTTACTACATTTTTATGTAGCACATGTGCATTTTTACAAAGAGGTCAACATCGTTTTACTTGCGCTACAGACTTGTGATGTAATGCCGTATTGTAGGTATCATGATTACGTGACTGAATCAACGCTATCAATTCATCAGTTACAATCTCTGACAGTTTATTTTGGTGTTGACTTCATTAAATGGGTCTTGTTAATAAAAATGTAAGTATTACACTAACAAAATGAAATAAAACACTCCCCACGTCGTATACAACGTCAGTCACAAACACTATCACGTCGTATTCAACGTCAGTCACATGTTGTACAAATAGAGTATATTAAATTTTATGATGTCTCTATATAGTTACAAGGATAAATTGTATAAATTTAACATTATATTATCTCCTTTCAGCATTACCAAGAACCGTCCTGAAGAAAAAAAGCTTTATACGTGCAAGAAACAATTGGCAGACGATGTATACACTTCTGAATAATCCCTCACTTCGGCCGTACAGGAAACATCAAATAGATTACGCTATGACGGTCTTGAACAGGAGAATCAAGATGACGGCTATAGGTAACAACTTGGTATCCAATCCGCTCAAAGATGGCGTGCAGACGACAGCTCTAGAATTGTCAGGGATCAACATCAAGACAGATGGTATAAATGAGATGAAACAGAGAGAGTCATGTGAAACAGACACGGTTATATGGTTTGTTTCAGATGCTGGTGATGCATCTAAGAACAGCACACCGAAATGGGACGACGAGTCATCGCTTAAAAATTTATTATAGTAATAACTCTGGAACAGATGCAATATAAAAAAAATATATAAAAGGCAGAGATTACGTCAGATTGATCTGTGTCATTCTCTATATACTTGACTACAGTATTAATAAACAAGGTATCAAGACCTAGTTTGGATACCCTGATATGAAACTGATTCCGTCAACCAGAGCGAGGTGTTATTTTTGTAATAAAAAAAGTTCCTTAGTCACCGGTAGATCGGAATAAAACTCATTGGTAAGAATAATTTACAGATCTAATGACACATAATTTATATTGTCATTTTTAGATGGGGAAAAAAGATCTTGTCAGGCAGTATAATATTTATTCTAAAAGAAATATGCTAAAACATTGTTGCAAAATGAAACTTTAGTTCACAAATGGACATGTTACTTTAGTGAAAACATCAAAGGAAATACAGTTCCAAGGTGTGTGACAAGGAACATTGTGTCGGTGGCTTTATTTTGTGTTTTATTATACCGAACAATAAAACAGTTGTCTTCTTAGCCGGTAACCGTCAGGCGCACCACACATTATACACCTTCAACACAGCTAACACGCCACTAATCTCCCCTAATAAAAGGACTTAGAGACAATAAAAGAAGTGTTTGTTTTATTTATTGTACTACATGTGGCTTTAATTTTATCCTTGTGTTTCTCATTACACACTGATATAATCAGAACAAAATAATTCAGTTAGATCTTTGACAATTCCCAGGTGACATAATAAATAGTCTTTGTTAAAAATCCTGTCGGTAAATCAAAACTTGTTTATATGTGACAAATTGAGGATCCCAATTTGTTAGTATACATTTTGCGCAAAGTAAAAGGTATTAATCTTTAAAACCTAAATGTATGACGTAGCGGAGTGTCATTGCTCTTTAATAAAAACATTTCGATGGCCTATTGAGTAGCTGATAGGTTTACCCCTTCAAGTGAAACCTCGCAAGTTGTCGCGTCACTTACAGGACCCTGGACATACACACATACAATGTGAAAGTCCTCTGTTCAACACATAACTTATTGTTCTCACCCGTGGAACAGTCACATTATTGCCATATCTAAATGAAAAAGTCATCTTTATAATAAATAAAGTTATGGAGATACTTCGGAGATTTTTGCTGAAAATGTTCATGCTTTCTAATGCGAAAGTCCTCTTTCTCGTTACGTGAAGAAATGCTAGATTTGATTTTTTACAAGCCATTTATTTATTTATGTTGTATATAACGTCAAGTCGAGTTTAGCAGTTACCTGCACGTAACAATCATTTGTATATCAGGGTCAAAATGTTGTCGGTCTGGATTCTGCTGTGAGGTTAAACGCCACTTTTCATTGCTTCTTTCACAGTAGAAAAACGTATTCGCGAGGTGAAAGTCTCAGCCCTTTCCGCACTGCTGTTCTTTACCTTGAACTAGCAAACGTATGTTTGTTGCTTTAAAATTACCCATAACTTTATTAAGAGAAAAATAAAGTTCAGTAACTGGCAGCATTTGATATAATGGCAAGACCTGTTATAGGACACGCGATTGCTGGATTCACACCAATTTCTATCAAAAGTCTCGGCGAAAAAAAATTAAAAATAAATAAATAAAAGTAACAAAAAATCGCAAAGCACATGTTCAAGCCATACCTTTATTACTTCATTGAATACCCCCCTCCCCGCCATGCTCAGAAAATTATCCTCTTTTATAAAATAGCGGGGGAAATTACCCATAAATTTTCAGTTTCAGAATAGACCCTGTAAAACTGTTTATGATATGAACTGCTATTATTCTATCAGATAAAAGGTCTTAGATCTGGAAATATCTTGAGGCTAACGAACGAATCTTTTCTCTATCTATCTAATATGCAACACCGTCTAGCGAGTATTAATTGCAGGTGCGTGTCAGTTCTCTGTTAGTGTAAAGATAAAATTATGAGAGAAGATGAAGAATATACAGTAGTAATAGAAACATGTTGTTAAATGTTAATAGAATAAAAACATTATTTGATGGTCGCAGTTCAGTAATTCACGTATTTCCAAAGAAGTTATCCTCGATAATACCCGGTGTTCATAATCGAGAATTTAAAGATAAATTAATTTATATTTTACGGGGTTATTTTAGATCACATGCTTATCAAAGTCATTTGTTATGCGTGTTCCAAAGTTTTTTTTTAAAAATAGATTGTAATTTCTGATACATAAAATGGCCTCGCTAATTGTATGTAGTGTACTTTTAGTCATGTCTGTATAGAAGCTTGACCTTCACTTTTTTGGTCAGTATAATTACTTCTCAGAATTGAATGGAAAACATTTGAAAGTCACTGCTGGTCACACAGTTGGCCGTTATCAAAGTGTTCACATGCCTGCCAATATACCGCTGCCTTGTAGAGGACCGACTATGATATATGGTAAACATGCTGTAATGTGAACACAGAGGGCATTGGTGTATTCTGATGTTGGTTTTACTTAAAGTCAGGCCTGCCGACAGAAATTCCGGACCCCTGGGCAGAGCAGTCACGGGCCCTAAAACTTGTTTAATTTATAGTTTTGCATATAAAACCTGTAGTAATCTACCATAACTTAAACTCTTGCAAAGAACAAATTTTAATATTTATTGCAAAGATTAATTTATATTTTATAACTGAGTTGACGGCTGGCCGCTAGAAGGTACAATCTGATCAATATAAATTCATAGACATTACTTTACTTTTTCACTTCTCACTGTAATCTTGGTAATCGAGATGCTGTTTCAAGGTGTGTGTGTGTGTGTGTGTGTGTGTGTGTGTGTGTGTGTGTGTGTGTAAATTATTAACTTCGCCCTAATGAGAATATAAACAAGTTACGGGTTAACATTAGAAAACCAGATTGGCTGTTCCTGGACTGATTGTTCGTTGTTACATGAAAAATACCATAATAAAGTTCGATGTTTACATTTTTAAAGGAAATGGCTGCTTGATCAACAAACGAAAATTTAGTTCCCTATCTTGCTAAGTGGTCCCGCATTATGACATATAGCATTAATGCATTGATTTCTTAGCTCATTCTTCTTCAAAGATGGAATATATTGGCAAATTAAGTCTGTATTGATTGTAGCATTTCTACTACACAACAGAACACTACAATACTTGTCACGGTTGTGCTCCTGGACATGTTCAGCGGTTACAATCGATAATGTAATTGCTGTTGCATGCACCGAGCTTAGCCTTGTTATCGACCTAAGGATCTGGATCATATGAATACATTAATAAATTCTAAGAAGGGTCTATATTGTATGTGGTCACTGGTGGGAGTTGCCCCATACCTAAAGTTACGGGATACCCATCACAGTTCATTGTGCTTGACCTAAATTTAGTGTTATTGGATTGGCCACAGTACCGACATTTAAGGGTTGGACTGGAGAAGTTGAGGACATTTTGTGTATTCTGAATGGCGATGAGATACTACAGTATGGTGAACTTGTTTGACCTGGGGCTATCAGCTACACATTTGTAGTTGTCTGTTGCCTTTGATAACTGCCCTTTATAAAGGTGTTGAAATAAGAAAGTCCCTCAGTTGGTAGAGGGTATGGTGTTATTCTGTGTTATTGGCAGTCGTGCTATATGAAAATCCATCTGGTCTGGATTGTACACTCACATTGGTAGTAAACTATTTAAACCTTTGATTGATTAGAGGAACTCTGTCACTGACCACGGCTTTGGCCACATATACATTTAAGCACAGTTTTCCTGTCCGTCCCATCTGTGACACCAACATTCGCGCAGAATGAAAACAACATGCGGACATTCATATATACAAAATTGATGTTATGCTTGATATATATTTGCATTGTTCGACATGATGATCTTCAGTGAAAAGGATTAGAGTTATCTTAGAAACAATTTTGAAATGAAAATATACAGACCACAAGAAAGAGATGTAAAAGTGATGGTTTATTTTGGAGCGTTTTTAAGCTTTAGTACCGTTACCATTGACACCTTTTAGGATACCAGAAATACGTGCACCATTTATATGATTATGTTTGCACACTATGAGAAGCACGAGATATTCGAGAAAACTTAAATTTAATCATTTATCGACTGCTTTGTCTGCTTGCGTGAAAGGTGATACATATGTAACATAGAGAAGGTGTCTCACCAAGTGAGTATGATAATGTACTAGTATGCATGTTCCTTTAACTTATTATTCCATTGCAAACTAAAGTACTGAATTGAAATAGGGTAGTCAGCTCTCTTTATTACAGTGTAGCCTGTTGTAAAGAATATCTTAACTTACATGGCAGTCCAGTCAGAGAGCTGGGATTCGTCTGTGCATAGGTTTGATGGCAAGAAGTCATTCTTCATAAATTAAATGTAACAACAGGGGATGATTTTTCAGAATTATAGAATATACAAAAATGGAATGTTTTCTGCATAATTTGACTGTGCAAATTTCAAAAATGAACCCATCTTTATGATATCTTTTCAAATAAATTAACAGGAAGCATTCAAACACATGTACCGTTCAACATTTTTAATATTGGTCTTTGGCACTTTTTGCAAATTATTGACCTCATGTTATTTCAAGCTGAAATTTCCATATTTCTTACATATTTTTATATAGAAATGTTTTGTGAACATTCAGCTTTAAGAATAAATTGACTTTTTCTATGTTCCAGGTAATTCAGAAGCCTCCCTGTGCCTTTTTATCAAGCACCCCCTAACGTTTTTGCATGAAATTCTATATTTTTCAGTCATACACAAGTTGAAATTATATGTTGCTGTTAAAATGGAACCTTTTCTGCATAATTTAAGTGTGCAGAATTCAAAAATAAACCCATCTTTATGATATCTTTTCAAATAAATTCACAGGAAGCATTCAAACACATTGGTCTTTGGTCACTTTTTGCAAATTTTTGACATCATGTTATTTCATGCTGAAAGTTGCACATTTCTTACATATGGTTATATATAAATGTTTTGTGAACATTCAGCTTCAAGAATAAATTCACTTTTTCTATGCTCCAGGTACTTCTGAAGCCTTTCAGTTCCTTTTTATCACGCCCACCCCCCCATTTTTGCATGAAATGCCATAATCATGAGTCATACACAAGTTTTAATTGTATGTTACTCTTAAAAGCAATAGTGCAAATGCATTACAGTGTTCTTGTACATATATACATTGATCTGAAATCAAAATTTAGTAAATAACAATTGCCATTTTAGAATTTAGTTATGATAAGATATTTTTGGTCAGTTTTCATATCCGTCAAATAAAATCAATGACAAAAAAAATTAAAAATAACTTACTTTGAATGCTTCCACAATTCTAATTCTGACACTGATTTGATTCTCAAGAAATAGCTATGATTATGTTTTTGTTTAAATAGAGAAATACTACTGATCGATTTTCTGTTCTTTATGATGACAATATTCATATTGATATTCACAAAAAATGGTTTGAAATGAATTTGTTTTCATTTTTCAAAATACTGAAAATAAGTTTAACTTTTACCTCTTTTTCGCCCCTACTAAACATGAATATTTTAATTTGAATACCCGTGTCTCTAGATAAGAATCCTACCTAGAGCAGATGACCTGACATTGATAATATCTAAGTGATCACAATCACATACATATTTTCAATATGATTATCAGTATCACCTGTCAAGTCTCTAATCTCGAAATTACATTACACAACAAACGTTGTACCAAAATGTTGTAATAAATTTGGTATAATGAATGACAAATACGTTTGTAAAATCTGTTTCCTTGGTATAAACGTCTACCATTTCATAAAATCAAATTTGCGTGTGTTTTTGAACCCAATTTATGTCGTGTTGTTGTCATTGTTTCCATTATGTACGTACCCATGTGCCATGAAGAGTTACCGTTCTTGCTGGCACGGGTGACCTTTAAAAAGACGTAATTCGTGGGTTTTCAACAAATATTCGCACATATTTTACCATTATCCTCGTAAAAAGAACTCTAAAGTATTTAAAAAGTAGGCGCAGGTGAGCGATTATGTTCGTTTATTTACTTTTTGTGCGTTTTGAAATTTCGGTGTTCGTTTATTTTCGCCGAATATGTTGTACAAACGGTCCAATGTCATATACGCTAAATATAGACATTTCACCTTTCAACCATGAATACATTCGGATATAATAATGTCGGCTTTTTACATACGAAAGCGGAGAAAGTACATGGTGTAATGAGGTTGACATTTTGAGAAAATGTTAATCTTGATCGCCAGTGCCCTCTAGCGGCGGTGCCTGTTGCTACTAACAAATATTTATGTGTTTCTTAATGGATTCATACATTTTCTGCATTCTTGACCTCTCCTTTTGCAAGAAACACATTTCGAAAAGCAATGTTCCACATCTTTCTGCCAAAAATGCAGATAAGATGTTCTTTCATACAAATAATTAGGACGGCACACTTTCATCCATCTTCCAACGTAACCGTAGAAAACCGTATCAAGCCGGAGTTTACCGAGTCTTGTGTATCGAGTGTACTCAGGGTGAAGATCGAAAATCAACAACAGATACAGGTATACAGATTGACTAAAAATTCTAAACAAATATTAAACAATCAATGTATAAAAGAAAACCATTTCATAATGTAAGTAATGTATATGCAGATTACTTGTTTGACGTCACAACTTGTAAGGAAAATCACTGCTGTATAGGCAAAGTGCGATTTACTGAAAGAATCTATAGTCGATAGTTATAAGACATAATGGAATCATCTAACGCCCAAATACTCTGATACCATATCAGGCTGACCGTCAGTCAATAGATGGAGTCGAACAAAATGGTGGATTCCACCAGAAAGACATACATGAATGTACGTTAAGACTAGCAAGGTACTTTCAGCGAGGACATATGTTTTCAAAGCTCTGTACAAAGGTAGGCTTTTGTCCTTAGTATCAACATAATTTTGTTTTCCTTTGGTATTGGGTTTCTACACAATTGTAATATTGGATTGTTTGACTTAGGTACTGTGAATATGTTTAAGCCCACTTATGTGTATTAGGCTAGATTTATACAGTGTCGGAGCGAGTGTTCGAGCCGCCAGGGGTCAATGTTCTTTAGTGGCGTCTCAACTTTGCCACAGGGAACAGTTTTTACGTCAGTTGCCAACCTCATTCATCCCCCCAATCCCCTCCTAAATATAAGTTTTGTCAAGAATTTCCCTCATTACACTAAAGTGAGGTGAAATAATATGACAATTTCAGCTATAAAAAAGCTCCCGATTGCGCCCCTCTTCGCTTGGCACCCGAGTCATTTCCCCCAGCCCCCGACCCCTTTCACGCCGCCATTGGATTTACACGCTCGTAAGGACGATAAAATTCGACAATCGATCAATCTATCCAGTAATCAACGAATCTACCCACCCCTAACCAGCCAACCTGAATATCTATCTATCAATCTATCAGGTAGGTGTTCATCAAGACGGTGATTGTAAGTAGATTAAGAAAATATATAAAGGAAAGCAAACGCAGATGGAAACAAATAAGAAATCCCTCAGCATCTAATGATACATTTAAAGCATACACAACATCATATTTTCAAAAATAATGGGCACAAGTGCGTTACACGTATGTTTGAACGAAATCCTTCAAATGCAAATGGATTTGTTTTTATATAATTTTTTTTAAAAGGCTTGTGAATTTATAGTTATACCAGTGGCTTTTTTTTCTGTATATACTTTATTAAATTTATAATAAAGATTAATTTAATTGTTTTTATTTCTTTTTAAAATGAGTCTCTCTAATGTTTTATAGTAGTATCTGCGGTGTAATCAAGGTGCTGATGACATAATGTTTGATCAAGCTACATGCAATGAACATAACGCAGCTTTTAGAAAACCTGGTCCCTGTATCACTACAACATCTAAAATGTTATTGCTGGATTTGAGAGTTTTTAATATTTTTCTCATCATTTTGTTGGCAAGAATTAATTTTTCATTGAACATTAAGCAGGCTTCAAATGATTAAAAATCAGTCATAATACATCATGGTAACCGAAAAATGTCTTTGCTTTTTCTTTGAGGAATATTTGATGATTTCCTGAAATTTGAGGAATTTCTCAACTCTCATTTTTGGAGAAGAAAAAAGATTCCCATATGTAAAACAAAAATTGAAACTAAATATATATTTTTCATCCTTTCAGCTAAGTACACCCCGACCTCAAATAGCAATATAGTGAATGTTATCACAAACAAGATAATAGTAAATCTCGAATTGAGAAAAGAACAATTTGAGAAATTATGTTAAACGGGGCTTGTTCGCAATGTCGTATTTTTGACCATAGCCAATCAAAAGAGTCCTTGTGAGGCCATGTAAAATTTCGGAATTAAATAATTAAACATTTTTACAACAGAGACAGACATGTGTTGGACGACCCGAACCAGAATATATATTGCTGTGTTTGGGGGTACCAATTTTTTGCCGGTGGCAACATCCTTGCCACTTGGTCTTAGACAGTATAATAGCAAGGAATTATTTGCATCAGGATCTGCCTCGACCTCAAAATTTTGTTTAAATGGCTTTTTCCATTACATAATGTCTAAAGGATTCCATATTTGAAATTTGGGGTGAATATATACATTTGTTTAAGTTTGCAGTTTCATTTCGATTTTTCAGTAATAAGTAAATGTGTCTATTTCCGTTTCTATGTTTCGAAGGCAGGGCTGAGGATGGTGGCTTTTTCAAACCATTTAAGTATTAATATAGTCGTTTAAAAGTATCTGTATGTGTTCATACTTTTTGATCTGCTGGCATCTTCAGTTATTATGGGCCAAGACTCCCAAAAAGTATGTTAAAAATTATTAAAACATGAAATATAAAACACGCGGCGAGAATAAGGATCGAGAGAGAGAGAGAGAGAGAGAGAGAGAGAGGAGTGGGCGTAAATATGTACTGCATTGTTAGTGTGTCACTCATTGATGTACGAAAGAACTATTTTTCGACCCGGTAGAGAGAGGAGTGGGCGTAAATATGTACTGCATTGTTAGTGTGTCACTCATTGATGTACGAAAGAACTATTTTTAGACCCGGTTTTCAATCGTTGCCCATGAACAGAAAAGTCTGAAAATTTCACTCGAAACTTTATATGTGCTTAATTCAAAAAAGCGAGAGTATATGTTTGGATTTTAGTCTCTTATTCGCCATATATTCGATACAGTCTGTCTAGGTAAGAAAGCTACGAGCGAGATTGCGCTCAATCACACTATATATCGTCCTCATTATGTAATTTACACCTACAGATAGGGGAAACTTTTTGAGTCCAGAAGTTAAGCATGCGAGATACGATCTTGGGAGCAAGCACGATGTAAACAATTTTCAATGTTAATATATTTGGCTTAGACGAGACAGTGTTACTGCCAATGTAAACAATTTTCAATGTTAATATATTTGGCATAGACGAGACAGTGTTACTGCCAATGTTATAAGAATTTTGTGCAGAAATTATAAATTAGAGCTTGGAGGATATGTATTTCTAGTATAGAAACATGATGTTTATAATTAGTTAGAAAACAAATGTATGTATGTCTGTCTGATTGTTTAAATTAATTTTTATATCATTGTTTATAGTCGGTAAAATAGCTCCAGAGAGCTTATGCTTTTTATTATGTAAATACAATTCCGACTCTAAATTGAATTTGTCTGTGTTTAGTTATATATGTCACGGAATTGTATGATTTATATCAATATGTATATGTGATCGAAAATGTATTCGGGTTTCGTTTCCGACTAGAGCGTTACTCGAGGGTTGTTTATTTTTTCGGCTCTAGTTATTTTGAAATACTGAGCGCGATTCACCCCATGCTGCATGTGCAAATTGCCTGCAGTGAAAACCTAAGTAACTAGCTGCGCATATCTGTCACAGCCAGGGTACATATAGAGCAAATTCTCTATAAACAAATTACACTACGACGAGTCTTGTCAGAAAGTTTACCTATTTACGGGAGCAAATCTTCAGCTGTAGAGCTGCCTTGTGTGGTGCTTTTGTGTCTTTGTGTATGGTTTGGTGATGTGGAGTCGCAGAACTCTGTGTGGTTTCTTGTGACGTATACGCTGTGTCTGGTGACGTTGGTTCGGAAGAGTGTACTGGTGTTCTCGATGCGAGGGACCAAGGCTTCGCGATCATCGGGTCTGTGTTGAATGTGAAGGCTCTCGAGGGATCCTTCAACAGACTGGGAGGGGTGGACCATGCGTGGTGGCTCCTTGACCATTGACTAGAGCGGTTGGAACCGGAGATACATCTTGGACGTCAAATGGGCGCCACGATAGTTATATATATATATTACGTGTTCCATTTTATTGTTATTCTCACTATTGCTATCTGAGCAACATTACATGTATTCACATTTCAATATCGCTATATGTGTGATTGATTCATAATTTCATGCATTCCCATTTCAATATCGTTATATGAACGACAGATTCATAAATTCATACATATTCCAATATCGCTTGATGAATTGATAAATTGATGAGTTAACAGATTGATGAATAAATGAGTATTATATTGAAAAGTGCATAAATCACATGCTTTGGTCACCCTTGGTACTTAATAAGACCTTGTTTATATTGGGGTGTAGATCATATACTCTTATTTGTTGATTGGTGATAGGATGTTATTCATGTTTGTTTAAAATTCTATTCGTTAAATTCATCTTTGATTTTTCTCGTTGAGTTACTTGTTGTTGATTGTTCCATGTTAGGAACTTTATAATTTTCCTTATCTTTTTGTTATAATGGTGTCAGATTTGTTCATTTTTTAAATTGCGTTTATAAATAAACATCTTATTAACACAGTTGCTTTCGGTGTCTTCACTAATCCAGTCCCAACCCGACTTCATCCTGTGACAATATAGAACACACAAAATAAATCAAGAATTGGAATATGAAATATCTATGCGCGTGTACATTATACCGATTTTTGCATATAAAGCAATTAAAAAGCAATTATACTAAAGTCCGAACTCCAAATTATTGCCTATCGTTTCATAAAAGCAGAACAAATCAACATACAAACATCATTTGACTTTAGTATGATTCCCAGCTCCAGATTTAATTGTGTTAAATGTGTTTTCTTGTCAATTTAGTAAATGTACACTTATGTACGTTGTATTTATTTCTTCTCTTTGTTGTTTCGGGAAACAGCTATGACAAAGCCTTTTTCAAAATTCGTGGGATAGACCATAATTTCTACGATTGGGTTTTAAAATATTTAAATAATTTTAGATCATACAATTAATAAATCAATGGTAAAAAGTAAATAATTTTCATGCGAAACATGTGTGATGTCGCTAGACAATCTTCAACATCAAAATGTTATTAACAAAGTAAAAAAAAAATCAGAGTATTTACCTTGATTCTTTTTTCAAAAATCACTTTTTTGTCTAAAATTTGTTAGAAACTTTCAATTAGGTATTCATTATTATTTATTTCCAAAATTGCCAAACAACGTGACATAAGCTCCGGATCTATAGCTTCCCTTGCCATAGGACGCTAAAGCTTTCGGATATTTGAAAAATCAGAAGTAGCACAAATAAAACTCAAAGAGAAATAAACATATACTCTCGCTCTTTCTGAATTAAGCACATATAAAGTTTCGAGTGAAATTTAAAGACTTTTCTGTTCATGGGTAACGATTGAGAACCGGGTCTAAAAATAGTTCTTTCGTACATCAATGAGTGACACACTAACAATGCAGTACATATTTACGCCCACTACTCTCTCTCTCTCTCTCTCTCTCTCTCTCTCTCTCTCTCTCTCTCTCTCTCTCTCTCTCTCTCGCTCCTTCTTCTCGCCGCGTGTTTAATATTTCATGTTTAAATAATTTTTAACATACTTTTTGGGCATCTTGGCCCATAATAACTGAAGATGCCAGCAGATCAAAAAGTATGAACACATACAGATACTTTTAAACGACTATACTAATACTTAAATGGTTTGAAAAAGCCACCATCCTCACCACTGCCTTCGAAACATAGAATCGGAAATAGACACATTTACCTATTACTGAAAAATCGAAATGAAACTGCAAACTTAAACAAATTTATATATTCACCCCAAAATTCAAATATGGAATCCTTTAGACATTATGTACTGGAAAAAGCCATTTAAATTATAATATTTGTTTATAATTTTTGGTCAATCTGTATATACCTGTATCTGTTGTTGGGTAACTCGATGCACAAGACTCGGTAAACTCCGGCTTGATACGGTTTTCTATGGTTACTTTGGAGATGGATGAAAGTGTGCCGTCCTAATTATTTGTATGAAAGAACATCTTGTCTGCATTTTTGGCAGAAAGATGTGGAACATAGCTTTTCGAACTGTGTTTCTTGCAAAAGGAGAGGTAAAGAATGCAGAAAATGTATGAATCCATTAAGAAACACATAAATATTTGCTCGTTCAACTTCGAATCTGTAATTTTACGATATTTTGTAGGAATACCCCCGCTTTAAGCTTCGTTCAGATCAATTTAACCAAAGACAACTATATCGAACACTATTATTTTTTGTATTATTGCTGTGTTTTATTCATATAAACTGTAGTTATTGAGAAATTAAACATGTTCATGTCTTACATGGATACAATTTATACGATTGTAAACAAAATCGCATGATATGGTTTACTTCGGTTCAAGAAACGGTTTATGATACGATTTACTAAGCTTGTAAATAATCGAATGATATGGTTTACTTCGAATCGAGAAACGATTTACTACAGTTGCAAATATCATATATTTTATTCTATTTTTCATATCTGAAAACAAAAAATGTTCAGCAAAAATTGTAAATGATAGCGGAAAATGTTTCAGTTCAGAAGTTAAGCATGCGAGAGACGATCTTGGGAGCAAGCACAATATAACCAATTTTCAACGGTAATATATTTGGCATAGACGAGACCTTGTTACTGTCAATGTTATAAGAATTTTGTATAAAAATTATAAATTGGATGTTGGAGGATATGTATTTTTAGCATAGGAACATGATTTTTATTACTAGTTAGAAAACAAATGTATGTATGTATGTCTGATTGAAAGCGTCTATAGTCGATAGATATAAGACATAATGGAATCGTCTAACGCCCAAATACTCTGATACCATATCAGGTTGATCGTCAGTCAATAGATGGAGTCGAACAAAATGGTGGATTCCACGAGAAAGACATACATGAATGTACGTTAAGACTAGCAAGGTACTTTCAGCGAGGACATTAGATTTTACCTAATTGAAAGCTTCTAACAAATGTTAGAAAAAAAAAGTGATTTTTGAAAAAAGAATCAAAGTAAATACACTGATTTTTTTACTTTGTTAATAACATTTTCATATAGAAGATTGTCTAGCGACATCACACATGTTTCGCATGAAAATTATTTACTTTTTACCATTGATTTATTAATTGCATGATCTAAAATTATTTAAATATTTTAAAACCCAATCGTAGAAATTATGGTCTATCCCACGAATTTTGATAAAGGCTTTGTCATAGATGTTTGATGTAAATGCTCACGCATGTTTCCCGAAACAACAAAGAGAAGAAATAAATACAACGTACATGAGTGTACATTTACTAAGTTTACAAGAAAACACGTTTAACACAATTAAATCTGGAGCTTGGAGACATATTAAAGCCAAATGATGTTTGTATGTTGATTTGTTCTGATTTTATAAAACGATAGGCACTAATTTGGAGTTCGGACTTTAGTATAATTGTTTTTTAAAAGCTTTATATGCATAATTGGTATAATGTACACGCGCATAGATATTTCATATTCCAATTCTTGATTTATTTTGTGTGTTTTTTATAACTAGACACAGACAAATTTTATTTAGAGTCGGAATTGTATTTACATAATAAAAAGCATAAGCTCTCTGGAGCTATTTTACCGACTATAAACAATGATATAAAAATTAACTTAAACAATCAGAAATACATACATACATTTGTTTTCTAAAAATACATATCCTCCAAGCTCCAATTTATAATTTCTGCACAAAATTCTTATAACATTGGCAGTAACACTGTCTCGTCTATGCCAAATATATTAACATTGAAAATTGTGTACATTGTGCTTGCTCCCAAGATCGTCTCTCGCATGCTTAACTTCTGAACTGAAAAAGTTTCCGCTATCATTTACAATTTTTGCTGAACATTTTTGTTCTCAGATATGAAAAAGAAAACCAAAAATATGATATTTGCAACCGTAGTAAATCGTTCTCGATTCGAAGTAAACCATATCATTCGATTATTTACAAGCTTAGTAAATCGTATCATAAACCGTTTCTTGAACCGAAGTAAACCGTATCATTCAATTTTGTTTGCAATCGTATAAATTGTATCCATCTAAGACATAACAAATTTTAATTTCTCAATAACTACAGTTTATACGAGTAAAACACAGCAATAATATAAAAAAAAATAGTGTTCTATATATTTGTCTCTGGTCAAATTGATCTGAACGAAGCTTAAAGCGGGGTATTCCTACAAAATATCGTAAAATTACAGATTCGAAGTCGAACGAGCAAATAGTTCTGTGTTTCTTAATGGATGCATGCATTTTCTGTTTTTTTACCTCTCATTTTGCAAGAAACACATTTTGACAAGCTATGTTCCACATCTTTCTAACACAAAATCATACCTGTCAACCTCCCGAGACAAAAACCTTTACACCAGTCGAAAAAAAAACTTACAAAGACCAGAAAAACCTTACGCCAAAGACAGAGCTGAGCAAAAAAAAATTTCATCAAGCTCTGGTCAGAAATTCACTTGTCCCACCTTACTTTTCACATGGCCACCTTACTTTTCACTTGTCCCAAAATGGTCATCACTTGCCGAGATTTGATGAGATGTATGTACTTAATCCAGAGAAAGAACAAATGAATAATATACAACATAATTATTTATAAAAAGAATTTAATTTGTCTAAAACTGTTGTTGATATACGTTTGGCTACTTCAGGTACATGTATATATGTTTTAGCTGCTGGATTTAGAAAAAAATGTCCATGTGCATGTCTGCCACCTGCACCAGCACTAAGCCAGCAGTTGATATCTGTGTCTGAGTTAAAGTAATCAAGCTCTGGTCCATTTGGTGAA
The DNA here is from genome assembly GCA_029931535.1 of Margaritifera margaritifera. Classification (NCBI taxonomy): domain Eukaryota; kingdom Metazoa; phylum Mollusca; class Bivalvia; order Unionida; family Margaritiferidae; genus Margaritifera; species Margaritifera margaritifera. The sequence goes on along the minus strand of JAQPZY010001550.1, from coordinate 1,455,928 downwards.
ATGTTCGTTATAATTTTTACACTCTCTTGTTTTAAGGAATTCTCACACTCAGTAGCAGTCTTACATTTTATCCCTCCACTTTCACAAGAATTTGTATTCTTAAAAAATCGTCGTTATTACACTCCTTGTGATAATAATTTAGCAAACTCATTTTATCCACATAGTAAATATCAGCTTGCTTGACAACTACTTCTAAAGTGATCATAACAGACATTTTCACCTTTAAATACGAACAGAGCTCATTAATTAGCGTAATTGTTTCGCTTAAAACGCAATATCGCACGTGAAAGTTGATCGTATGTATAATCAATTAAAAATGAAAGAATCATTACTGTCATTTAATTAGTTCATAAAGGAAACTAACACTGATGTCGGTAAAGTACCTTTCATTAATTTAATTACGCTGACTCGCTGGATTAAAATCAAAGTGAGCCACTCGTGAGGATCTGGTTTGAGTAAACACAGTGCAACAAAGCCGCTTAAAACACTGCTTATTAATCATACCGGCTTTGTTTTGTTTGAGGTATTTGATTTGTCGATAATTTGGTCGCTTAGCCCAATATGCAGTCAAGCGGTAATAGAACGTGCACATATGCCATAGTTGTCACTGACCACCTGTAGGTGTTATACTGGATGTAAATGTATACATAGAGAGTGGTAAAAACAAATATTCAGTACGCCCAGAGGGCATGAATGGCCAAATAAAGGTAGATGTAGTGATTAAAGCACGAAAATAAGGACTTGCCCGATTTTTTTTTCAATATAAAAAAACTTTGCAAAATGGTTGTACGGCCGTACACTGCAAAATCCCCCCAAAAACTGTACAAATTACGGGATTCCTGTACAAGTTGACAGGTATGCAAAATGCAGATAAGATGTTCTTTCATACAAATAATTAGGACGGCACACTTTCATCCATCTTTCAACCGTGTATAGCATTAGTTTACCAAGTAGTATGTATCGAGTGAACTCAGGGTGAAGATCGAAAATCAACAACAGATACAGGTATACAGATTGACTTAAAATTATAGAAAAATATTAAAGAATCAATGTGTGAAAGAAAACCATTTCATAATGTAAGTAATGCATATGCAGATTACTTGTTTGACGTCACAACTTGTAAAGAAAATCACTGTTGTAGAGGCAAAGTGCGACTAATTGAAAGCGTCTATATTCGATAGTTATAAGACATAATGGAATCATCTAACGCCCAAGGACACTGATACCATAACAGGTTGACCGTCAGTCAATAGATGGAGTTGAGCAAAATGGTGGATTCCACAAGAAAGACATACGTGAAAGTACGTTGAGACCAGCAGGGTACTTAAAGCGAGGACATTAGATTTCAAAGCTCTGTACAAAGGTAGGCTTTTGTCCTTAGTATCAACATAATTTTTTTTCCTTTGGTATTGGGTCTCTACATAATTGTAATATTGGATTGTTTGACTTAGGTACTGTGAATATGTTTAAGTCCACTTATGTGTATTAGGCTAGATTTACACAGTGTCGGAGCGAGTGTTCGATGCGCCAGGGGGCAATGCTATTTAGAGCGCCTCAACTTTGCCACAGAGAACAGTTTTTATGTCAGTTGCCAACCTCCTTCATCCAGCCCCAATCCCCTCCTAAGTAATAGTTTTGTAAAGAATTTCCCGCATTACACTAAAGTGAGGTGAAATAATATGACAATTTCAGCTATAAAAAAGCTCCCGACGGTGCTCCCCCCCCCCCCCTTCGCCTGCCGCCCGGGGGCAATTGTCTCAGCCCCCGACCTCGCTCCCTCACGCCGCCATTGGATTTACACGCTCGTAAGGACGATACAAATTCGACAGTCGATCAATCAATCCACTAATCAACCAATCGACTTACCCATAACCAGTCAACCTGAATATCTATCTATCTATCTATCTATCTTTCTATCTATCAGGTAGGTGTTCATCAAGACGGTGATTGTAAGTAGATTTTAAAAAAATATATAAAGGAAAGCAAACGCAGATGGAAACAAAAAAGAAATCCCTCAGCATCCAATGACACACTTAAAGCATACACAACATCATATTTTCAAAATAATGGGCACAAGTGCGATAAACGTATGTTTTAACGAAGTCCTTGACAATTTCAGCTATAAAAAAGCTCCCGACGGCGCCCTCTTCGCCTGGCGCCCGGTGGTAATTGCCCCAGTCCTAAAAGCAGCCTCCCCCCACCACCGCCACTGGATTTACAAGCTAGCAAGGACGATAACAATTCGACAATTGATCAATCAATCCACTAATCAACCAATGTACCCACACCTAACCAGCAAACCTGAATATCTATCTATTTCTCTATCAGGTAGGTGTTCATCGAGACGGTGATTATAAGCAGATTAAGAAAATATATAAAGGAAAGCAAACGCAGATGGAAACAATAAGAAATCCCTCAGCATCCAACGACACACATATTTTCAAAATAATGGGCACAAGTGCGATAAACGTATATTTGAACGAAGTCCTTGAAATGCAAATAGATTTGTTGTTACAAAAAATTTTTTTAATAGGCTTGTGAATTTATAGTTTTACCAGTGGCATTTATTTCTGTAGGCATTTTATTATATTTATAATAAAGATTAATTTCACTGTTTTTATTTCTGTTTAAAATGAGTCTTTTTAATGTTTTATAGTAGTATATGCGGTGTAATCAAGGTGCTGATGACATAAACTTTGATCAAGTTGCATGCAATGAACATAATGCAGCTTTTAGAAAACCTGGTCTCTGTATCACTAAAACATCTAAAATGTTATTGCTGGAATTTAGAGTTTTTAATATTTTTCTCATCATTTTGTTGGTAAGAATTAATTTTTCATTGAACATTAAGCAGGCTTCAAATGATTAAAAATCGGTCATAATACTCCATTGGTACCTAAGTAATTTATTGGAATAAAAAGATTCCCATGTGTATAGATTTGAAACTTAAGAGTTATTTTATTTTTTTTTTATTATCATTTCTGCTAAGTTCACCCCCGACCTAAAATAACTATACAGTAAAACCTGTCATGAGCGACCACTGCTATGAGCGACCACCTGTCATGAGCGACCAAAATCATAATGCACGGATCGATTTTATTATATAAACGCACTGTCGTGAGCGACCACCTGCAGAACGCGACCAGCGACCGCGATTTCTTGGCAAAATATGAATTCTACACTGCTATGAACGACCGCATCACAAAAACATAGATAAACACAACTGACCTTTATTTAACCCTTTGTAACCACAAATTAGGCTGGCTGCCGGTTTCTTGAATTATACAGGTCATGCAACGACCGCATCACAGAAACATAGATAAACACAACTGACCTTTATTTAACCCTTTGTAACCACGACCGCTTAAGAAGCAAAGACGTTAAAAACAAAATCAAAAACTTAAAAACAAATTAGGCTGGCTGCCGGTTTCTTGAATTATACAGGTCATGCATGTAGTGTCATATGTTATAGATTGTAAACCAGACTAGAGTACATGCCGATTGCTCATTAGGAAATATCTCGGTTATTTCTGCGAGACTAAAGTATGATAAATAGGATTTCCCGCGAAGTTGCGTAAGGCAGTTTGTTCTAAAATAATACTGCATGAATAAAATAATATCGCGAGAACTGCGACAAACTCCACTGACGTTTATTTTATCCTTTGTAACAAAGACCGCTTCCAAAGTAAAGACTGTTCTAAAAAAAAAAAAATATAAAAACAAATTAGACTGGCTAACGGTTCCTAACTTTGCCGGTCATGCATGTAGTTTCCATTGTTCTAAACTGTAAACCAGACTAAAGTACATGTCATTTGTCTTTGGAGTTAATCCGTAATGCCTGGGGTGAATGAGGTGATGATGATGAACTTGGATTAAACTCGCGTGCGACCAATCTGGTCATGTGCGAGGAATTAATGTACGCACAGCGCACTATTTAATTTGCCCCCAAACTGTTGCGGCAACATCAGTTTGGGGTTCGTCAAGTGGTTTTACAGAGCTGCAAAAACCGCTTGCGCTTTACTGCATGCACAGCATGGTATTTAATTAATCGGCGTGGGGTGCGTAGCACCCTCACGTCATTTTAATGTGTGCCCAGCACACTGTCTGTTGCTTTTTATGTCAGGCGGTGGAAAAGGCGGAGTCGGGATCGGCGAGAGAGGAGCTTTTGCGTCACATGGTGGTGTCTGTGGTCCAGGGTGTGAATTTTAGATTTTGGCTGAAATAATAATGTCGTCTTGCACGTGTCTATATTTGATTTTGAAATTTTTTTTTAAGAACTCTGTACGATTGGCTGTTTGGTACCGTGTTGAAGTTGGGTTAAGTCCAAGGAACGTTGCCCTATATTTTGATCCTATGCATGTCGTGGTGTGGTTGTTTTAAGTAATTGTTTCCACTTTGTGCGGCTGGGCCTGATGGCTTTGGGTTTTAAGCCACCTTATATTATATAAGGGTTTCGGGTCAAGGTTTCAAGTTTCTTGTTGGCGATTGCATTTGTTGTCCTTTTATTTGGAAACTGGGTTTAGGGTGTAGATTATATACCGCTTTGTGCAGTGGGCCCCTGATGGTTTGGACTTATGACCACCTTATACTCTTAGGTTCGTTTTGGGGCCAGTGTGCGGGTCCTATTAGGTAGTTTCAGTGGGTCTGGGTAAAGCATGAACTATATACCGCCTTGTGCAGTCGGCCCCTGATGGTCTGGACTTGTGACCACCTGATATTCTTAGGTTCGATTTGGGCCAGTGTGAGGGTCCTATTATTGTTTCATTGGTGAATTGTTCTGATACTCCTTGGACTGTTTTCCGAATATCGGTACCAGTATGGGTGTTAGAGAAAGCGTTAGCAAAAAGAAGAGTATACAGCCATGCATGTATTAATAAAAAAGAAACTAACCGATTTTTTTTTTTAATTAAAAAATTAAAAATAAAAATAAAAAAAATTAAAAAAAATAAAAATAAAAATACAATAAAAAAATATTAATTTAATAATTTTTTTTCTTCCTTCCTTTTTTTTTAAAAAAATAATAATGAAAATTCATTCATTCATCCATTCATCCATTCTTTTCCTTCCTTCCGTTAGTGGTCATGCATGGGGGGGGGGATGGTTATGATTGTTTTAAGAATAGAAAAAACAAAACTTGGTTTGCTTATTATTAATGTTTGTCATATTGTTAAAATACTTGCAGTGCGAGGGCCCAAGTTCGTTAAACGTACCCTTCCACCGTAAGGGCTGGGGATATACCTGGTTCCTCCCTGCGATTTGATCTGACCTTTTTTTTTATATGCAGTGCGAGGGCCCACGTTCGCTAGCACGTATCCTCCACCGTAAGGGCTGGGGACATACCTGGTTCCTCCCTGCAATTAGATCTGACCTTTTAATTTTATTTTAAATTTTGTGTCTAGGGATCCACGCTGAGCTTGCTTGACTGTCCTAATGATTTGTGATTTGTTAATGTTTTTATGTTAAGGTTTATTTTTGTGTGGAGACCGGAACTTTGTGTGTGTGTGTGTGTGTGTGGGGGGGGTAATTTGGTTACAATTTTCCCCTTTTTCCTATGGCAGAGATGAACCCTAAGATGTTTGCGTACATCGAATTGATGTTCTTCGTTTTGGTGGTAAAAAACGTCGGGTACTGAGCTGGTGCGTTTATTTTTGTTTGTTTTTCCTGGAAGTTTTCCATTTCTGGTGTGTATTTGGGGCAGGTATTGAAGATATGTTCTAATGTTTCCGGGACGGGGCAGTGAGGGCAATTTATGCCTGCTTCTCTTATCTCTGGTATAAACCTTCCAAAACTGCTGGCTAATATGGTTTTTGCAAGTTCTGAGTCGGGTTATGACTTTGGAGTCGTATGGGTTTACCAATTTAGGGGCTGTTATATTCCTGCTAACTTGTTTTTGCATTAGGTAGAGTTTTCTCCCTTTTGCTGAGTTATCCCATTCCCGTTGCCATTTATTATCTATTTTCTGCCTTATTATACTATAAATTTCCAGTACGCTATAATCCAATTGATGTATTTCAGATTCTTTAAGCTTTCTTTTGGCTTCTTGGTCTGCCCTTTCATTTCCTGGAATATCGATGTGGGAGGGTACCCACATGAATTCCACAGTATAATTTTGTTGGTCCAGGATTTTAAGTTTGAGATATACTTCCCGCAACATGTTTTCTCTGCTGGATGAGTTATTCGTTTCCAGGGTTCGTAGCACACTGAGGGAGTCGCTGATTATCACTGTTTTGGCTGTGCTGTGTGGGTTTCTTGAATCCATTTTATAGCTTCGTTAATTGCCCAAAACTCGACTGTATAAATGGAGCAGTGATCAGGCAGCCTTGCCCCCAGTGTGATATTCTCCCCCGGGATTACGACTGCGGCTGCCGTACGCATGGGTTCCGGTGATTTTGACCCATCGGTGTATATTTGTGTGTAGCCCTCATATCTGTTCGCAAAATCAGTTAAGATTTTGGCCCTGATTTCTAATGGGTTAAGTTATTTGTCCCCATAGTTTAATGCTTCGACATTGATTTTGGGGGCCTTACAGGTCCATGGTGCGGTGTCCGGGTGTTTTATGATTTCCGCTTGGATATTGATCAGTTCCAATTCCCTGTGTAGGTCATGGATTTTTTTCCCTCCTGGTAAGTTTGCTTTTAGTTTATGTTGGAAGGGCTTGTTGCACTTGTTTATGATAATGCGGGTGGGGTGTGATTTCGGGTGAATTGATAGCCGTGTCTCGTAGCGCAGGAGTAACTCCTCCCTTCTAAGGTGTAGAGGGGGTTCCCCTGTTAAGACTCGTAGCTCGTCCCCAGAAGTGCTACCGAGAGCGCTGGTGCAAATAACAAGAACCTGGTACTGTATTCGATCTAGTTTTTTACGTACATTAGGGTGAGCCGAAGCATATGCCTGGCACCCGTAATCTATTTTCGATCGAATGAGTGTCCTATATAATGTAAGGAGTGTGGTCTGATCCGCCCCCTACTCGGTGCCTTTAAGGTTTCTTAAGAGGTTTAGATCTTTCCCGCATCTCCTTACTAGCTCTGTTATGTGATTGCTCCATGTAAGGTGCTCATCAAATGGCATTCCTAAGAATCGAGCTACTTTTTCAAATTTTATCTCCGTGCCGTTTAAGTATAATTTTGGGGGGTCCCTGCATATATTAAATTTAGGTGTAAAAAGCACCCCTATTGTTTTTCCGGGAGATATTTTGAAACCCCACCTATCTGCCCATCTACCAATTCCATCTAGTCCCATCTGCATTCCGCTCACCACGGCTTCACTGGACCGTTTCCCGCTTTCCAGATTCCGCTGTCGTCAGCAAACTGAGATATGTCCAGATGAGTTTGGTCTATTGACTTTTCCAGGTCATTTATCATGATATTGAAAAGGGTGGGGCTCAGTAAACTTCCCTGTGGGGTGCCGTTTTCCAGCTCGTGTAGTTCCGAATACTGGACTCCAACCCTCGTTTAGATAGTTCGACCGGTTAAGAAGTTTGATATGAATTTATGCATGGGGCCAGTGATTCCATATTGGTTTAATTTGGCAATTAATCCTTTGGTCCAGATTAGATCATAGGCTTTTTCGAGGTCAAGGAAGACGGCGATTAGGTGTCGGTTGCTTTTCCAGTTTGTATTGAATGCCAATCTTATGCTTGACTCCAGTCGTATAAGTTGATCTAATGTGGAGCGTTTATTGCGGAATCCGCTTTGATTTTTGGATATCAAATTCTTATTCTCTAGGTGGAATTTAAGCCTATTGTTTATCATGGTCTCCATAACCTTACATATGTTGTCTGTGAGCGATATTGGTCTGTATGAATTTATATCTGTTGGATCTTTTCCAGGTTTTGGGATTGGGATGACAATTGCTTGTTTCCATCTTGTTGGAATCTCTCCCGATCGCCAGATAGCATTCAACAGATCTAAAATCACCAGTTCAGTTCTTTTGGGGATATTTTTGTAAATTTCGTAACCTAGTGTGTCCTCCCCCGGCGAGGTAGTTTTTTTTCAGCTGAGAGCTTTTCGCCATTCATCAATGGTGAAATCGACATTTAAGGGGCTGTATTGGTTACTCCTATCTGTGAATAAGTGAGGGTAATGTGTTTCGACCCTGTTTCGGTGTATTTGGAAGTTAGCTGTATGGTTTGTGTTGCTGCTCATCCCGGCGAAGTGTGATGCTAATTTTTCTACTTTTTCCTCGTCAGTTGTAAGCCCGGGGAGTTTGGGGGTTGCAAAGGATTGTTTTCCTCTTATTTTCTTAAATTTTATCCCATACCTGCTTTGAATTAGCCTTATGATTTATCGATGAGCAGAATTCTTGCCATGAGGTTTGTTTTGCCTTAAATATTATGTTTTTCGCCAGGGGTTCTTTTTCTTTGTAAACAAGAAAATCGAGGTTGTTTTTGGAGTGACGAAACCTGTTTAGGGCCCTTTTTCTCTCTTAATGCTTGTTTACAGTCCTCATTCCACCATGGTACGGACTGTTTGTTGCCCCGCCCTCCCGTTTTGGGGATACTTTGCTCCGCTGCTGATGACAGTGCTTTAATGACATTTTCGTTAAAGGTTTCAATGTTTTCGTCATACAATTGGGCGTCGTCTATCTCCTCGCAGAGAGTGCGAAACATCTCCCAGTCCGCCTTATCGAATCTCCATTTTGGGGGTATTTGTGTGTTATTTTTGTGTGTTTTGAGTTGTGCTGTGATCAATATGGAAAAATGGTCGCTACCTAGTGTGCTGGTTTGATCTACTTCCCAATCGGCTATCTCCGCTACCTTGGGTGTGCACAAAGTTAGATCGATTGCTGACATGCTCCCATTTGTTGGGTTAATTCTGGTACGTGCACCATTGTTTAGTATGACTAGGTTGGATAGGGCGACCCATCTTTCAATATTGTCACCCCTCCTACCCAAGTGGGTCCCTCCCCATTGCTCGCTGTGGGCATTAAAGTCGCCGCAGATAATTGTGTAATCCCCCGAGCTCGCCAACGATTGTGTTGTATGTTTCCGGTTTAATGACTTCCCTACCTGGGTCGTACATGTTTACAATTGTTATTGGTCTATTACCATTGTTTATTTTGATAATTTGGTGTTCCAGTTTCGGCTCGGGGTCTGGTATTAGTTGTGTACATTCAACAGACTCACTTGATATAGCATCACTGACATAGATTGCCAGTCCGCCTCCCTGCTGCCCTTGGGGTCGATTTTTGATGTAACAGGTAGAGTACCCTGGTAGTTTTGGGTGGCTTTTCTGCTCATTCAAATGAGTCTCCTGAATGCACACAACGTCCGGGTTGTTTAGGGCGCTATTGACTCAAAGGACTAATTCGGGAATGTTTTTCCGTATTCCCCTACTATTCCACTGTAGTATGCTGATTATTTCTGTTGTATTCATTGTTGTGGCCCCCTATTTACGTTCGTGTTTTCTCTACAGCGGGTCCCGGTTTGTGTGGGGGCCTGGGGTCTAATCCGCAGTGTTGCGAGGTCTAATATTTGGGTAAGTACGGTACCGGCGGGATTCTGATTGTCCTTAGTTAGTTTGATGACCCCGTCGATTATGTCCCGGATAAGTTTTAGAACTTGTATGGCTGTTATATGGTTAGGGATTTCTTTATTGCCGGTGGAAGGTGCTTTAGTTGATTTTATTTCCAGGGTTGATTTAGTATTTTTATTATTATTGTTTTGTGCAGCGCTGGGGGCGGGGGGGGGGGGGGAGGGGTTCTGTTGCCGGTATGGTGTTTGTTTTAGACAGCTCCTTAGTTCTCTTGGGAGTGGGAGGTATTGGTTTTGTTGATTCGGGTGTCTGTAGGTTTGTTTGGTTGTTTGTCCTGTTTTGTTGTGTTGGTGTGCTGGGGCCTCTCTGATCGGTTTTGATTTAATTTGACTGGTGGTTGGGGCGGTAATTTTGGTGCGATTAGTGGTTTCCATGTTATTATTGATTTCAGTCTTAGCGACGGGGTGTGATACTTTCTTTGTTTTCATGTACTCGATGATAGCATTTTCTTTGATGCTGTATCTGCACTCACGTGATCGTGGGTGGTGGGGTTCTTTGCAGTTTGCACATTTTTGCCCCTGGAATTTGCATTGACCCTCGTGGGGTCCCCCACACCTTTTGCATCTTTTGTTAAATCTACACTTGGTGGTAAAATGCCCCCACCCCTGGCATTTGGTACAGTATCTAGTTTTGGGGTTATACTCTGTCACCTGATAGTTTCTGTCTGTTGGCCCTAGGCGGACTGTAGCTGGGGGGGGGGGGGGTCTGTTTAAATTGTACGAGCACTGCAGTTGATCGCTCGCCCTGTTTATTATTTAATCGTCTTGCCTGTTTAATTTCCTGGCCCTGTCTATTTATTTCCTGTGTTATGTATTCTGTGTTGTGCTCCCTATCTATTCTAATGATTTTGTTTATTACTGGTTTAGGTTTACTGTTAAGGTGGTCTTGATTCTGTGGTCTGATGTTCATGTGGCGAGTAATTGTTACTCGGTATGGGCCAATCTGTTTGATTTCCTGGTATTTGGCGACTTGTTTGGAGGTAGCGCATCTAATCACTACGTATTTTTCCCTGGGGTGTAGGATTTTGAAATTTCCTCCTTTGTGTTTTGCTCAAGGTGGTGGCTATGGTTTTGTCGCTTATGTTCTGAATATTTATTTGCTTGCTTGTTAGGAATAGTGTTAGTTCCCGTGGTTGGTACGCGAACTTGTTATTTGAAGGGCAATTGTATGTGTTATTATTTTGGTTTTGTTTGTTTTCCTTTGGAATTGTATTTCGTGTGTTTGTGTCCTGGGGTTACTGTGGCTGTTTTTATAGTTGTTTTCTTTAATATTGCCTGATCGTTTGAATTTGGGTTGTCCTATAAGTGGCCTTTTCCCCTTGCCTTGAATTATTGTTGTTGTTGTTTTTACCGTCGTGGTTTGTGATAGCCTAGCGGTTTTTTCTGGGGTTATCTGTCTGGGTTTTGAGGGGCCTGCTTCCTGACTGTTGTGTACATTTTTGTAGTTAGTTTCTGCGTGGGTGGGTGTTGTTATTATTTTTGTCCTGTCTTTGTTATTAGAATTTATGCCTAATCCTGTTTGTTTGGTTTTTTGTGCATGAGTTGTTGTTCGATTGGATTCTTTGTGACTTTTCTTTTGATATTCGGTGTTAATCGGGGGTGGTGTTTCTATGACACGGTGTGTGTCTTGGTTCCTCCCTTCCGCCCTGCTAATTGGAGTTATAATCATTGGTAGGGGTTTTGTCGGTTCTGGCGATAGTTCAAGATGGGTATGGTCGGGTCCTGGTCATAATAGTCGTCTGTGTTACGGTTCCTATAGATGATTAATTTTGAATCCGAGTCTGAAGCCCTAGTGTTTGAGTTTGGAGTGTACGTCATGGGGTTTGAAGTGGTTTCCATGGGCTCTGTGTCGTTCATATCCGGGGTGTCTTGACTGGAGTTTTGATAAGACCCATTGAATTTGAATGACACCCCCTGCTGCGTGCTATCTAGGGAGGACTGGCTTTCATTGAATATTAATCTGGCTTCCCTAACTGTGCTGTTTTTGTCTGTATTTATTTTACCTAGGTGAGTTGCTGGCGGGGTTTGATTAATATTTCTGTTGATCAATTTTCTGGGGACCCTTTTTTTCTGCATTTGAACTTTGTTCATTTCCGACTGGTATATTTTGTTTATTTAGTTTAGCGGAAATGTGATGATTTGAATGTATGCTTGTTTGCAGAGGTGTTGCCTGTACGCCTTGATGCTGTTTTTATGGTGATTTAAAAAATAGCAAACACGGTGATTTTATTGTTGTGTTTTGGATGTAGAATTAAACCCTAAGTCCTATGAATTAAAAGCAATGCAAAAACCAAAACAACTATATTAGATTACTAAGGGGATGTTAAAATACCAAATTGTTAGAGTATTGAAGGGTCATTAGTGAAGTTATTTGTTATTAGTTACTCGACGTTGCCAACACCAGAATAGAATAATAAACGTTAGGATAAATAAAGAATAACAATGAATATGAGTTGAAATATGAAGAAAGTATGGAGTTACTAGGGATGGTTAATAAATTTGTTAGGTGGTTAAATTTTGAACTGAACCTCGGCTTTTTCCTTTGTATGTGGGATTTTGTGAGGGGTATGCTCACTGAATTTCTAGATATGTCTATGGTGGACACTATCCTGGCTGGTGAGTGGATTTAAGAGCGAGTGTGATGATTTTGTTTACAGAGCTCAATGTAACAGAAAATCTTGCAGTGATCTCACGGAGCTAGAGGATATGCAAGGATTCTGTCCAGGTTTTATGCTAGTATGGTTCCTAGCGCCTGTTTCTAAGCCTGGTTTAAAATCTCACAAATCACTCGGTTTCGAATTATCAAATATTTGAATTGGCGCCGAAAATTGCTGATAATTAGATTGAATTTGTAAGCCTTGGTTCAGAGAATTCCGTTAAACTGTTAGTTAATAAATTGAAAAAATGTAATATGTTATTAAAATCTGCACTCACACACGCTTGTAAATAAAGATTTGCTAAGAGGTATGATAGAGAGAGAAAGACGAGAAGTAGTTGAGTATTCCTATTTCGCCAAGTATAGAGTTCAGCCCGCAGGTTTACAAAATGTTTCCTACCTTACCCTAATAATTTGAATTTTGAACTAGATTCCGGTTCAAATGAACAAAGAAAATTTCCTATGCTGTGGTGGTGTGTTGTTGGCTGGCTGGTGGGCGGGCTGCTAGGCGGACTGCAGTAGTGTTTGTGGTAGTTAGCTGCTAGGCGGGCTGCTAGACAGGCGGGGTTGATGGATGCTGCGAAGTGCTGCATTGTGATAGGCTTGTGTTGTTTGTTGGGGTGTTTTTGATGTTACAGAGATTATAGCCCACATACTAAACCGTCATCTATTTAACTTAGTGCAGCCGGTTACACCCTCTGTTTATAGAGTTAATCCCTTTGTATCGTCGGTGAATAAAATCTTTGACTTTTGTCTCTAAATAAATTTATTCTGTTTCTGGATAAATTAATTGTATCTTTTTATTTCATTCATTGGTACATATACATTGCATATGTATTCCATATTTCCCCAAAGCCTGATCAAAACCGCTACAGTCGTTATTACAATTGATCCCTTATAACATTAACACCTAGCACTTTAATAACAATGGCAGAACCTCCAATGAAAAAGAGACAAACTCTAACGTTGGAGGAAAGAATTAATGTAATTGAAAGAAGTGAAAAACGGGAGACCGTTTGCAACACAGCAGCCACTTGAAACGTCGGTAAAACTCAAATTTAGGAGTCAATTAGAAACGAACTCATATGCTAATACTAGTACATGTACGTGTGATCTTCAAATATAAATGTGATTCATGTTTAATGATAAATGTATATCTTTATTACTATTTAAAATTATTTTTAGTTTAATGCATGCAATATTTGAACAAGAACTATGAGCAAAGAATACAATAAATATACATGATTGTGCTTATTTTTCCCTCTTAAACAGTGATGAATTTTGACCTTGGAATCTGGTCTTTTTGTACAAACCTGTTATGAGAGACCACCTGTCTTGAGAGACCGCTTTTTGCTGGCAGAAAATCTCAAATTTGAGAAAAGATTAATTGAGAAATTACCGTCTATACTCGCGTATAAGTTGGGTCCAAATGCAAACAACATAATGCGTCGGCAGACCAGGGTCTATGTTGTTTGTTCTACTGATTAGTCCTTACAAACTGCATAGACCCAGATCTGCCTTCGCATTATGCGACGGCAGGTCTTGGTCGATGCAGTTTGCAGTTGGTAACGTGCTATACGCGAGTATATACGGTAGTTGAAACAGGGGTTTTGTTCGCAACGTTCTATGCTTGACCATAGTAACTCAGCAGAGCCCTTGTGCCGTTATGGCCAATTTCGGTATTAAAGAATGAAACATTTTTACAGCAGAGACAGACATGCGTTTGACCAATGGCACCTTACATATATGTCTTTTCGCTTGACCGATCCGCCTCGTCCTCAAAAGTTTGCTTTAATGACTGTTTCTATTATATAATTGCTAAAAATTCCATATTTGAATTTTGGACTAAAAAAATAAATTTGTATAAGTTTGCATTTTCATTTTCATTTTTCAATAATAAGAAAATCTGACGATTTCCTATTTCTATGTTTTGGGCAAATACTTCCTCCAATTTTTCGATGGCAGGGGTGAGGATGGTGACTTTTTCAAACCATTTAAGTATTAAACAGTCGTTGAAAAGTAACTGTATGTGTTCATACTTTTTCATCTGCTGGCATCTTCAGCTATTATGGGCCAAGACTCCCAAAAAGTATGTTAAAAATGATGAAAACAGGAAATATTAAACACGCGGAGAGAGAGAGAGAGAGAGAGAGAGAGAGAGAGACAAAGAGAGAGAGCGGCGTAGGCGTGAAAATGTACTGCATTGTTAGCGTATTACTCATTCATTTTCGAAAGTATTAATTTTCGACCCGGTTTTCGAGAAGGCTAAATCAATAATTCCCGCACTCATGTTTCTTCTTTCCGCATCGTTGCCCATGAATAGAAAAGTCTGAAAATTTCACTCGAAACTTTATACGTGCTTATTTCAGAAATGTGAGAGTCAAATCTTTTATTCACCATATAGGCGACACAGTTTGTCCATAAATGTTCACAATTTCAATGATATCGACTTTTAATTTCAGGAACTTTTAAATAAAGATGATGTAACAGGAAAAGATGTAAATAGAATCAATGTGGTTTGTGGTTTTAATGCCATTTTTCAGCACATGATAGGCTATACATGGTGGCCAATACATTTGATGGAGGAAGAAGCCGGGAAGACCCAGAGAAGAACCACTTACCCACGGGAATGGCAAGATTTCTCACATACCCGAGACTCGAACCCACGCGGACAGAGGTGAGATGTGAGTGATCTGTAAAGGCGAGCGCCTTAGACCACTAGGCCACCCGGAGCCCCTTAAACAAAATCATAAACGATGTAAGTAATATTTATGTTAGTTCTGCTGAACCGACATTTTTCATAAATGATAGGGAGTGAAAGTTCTACAAATGAACTCTAGAAAAAAGCTGACACTAAGCCATGGTTTGGCAATGAGTGTACGAAAGTTGAAAGCATTATCTCTTGTATAGGAAAGTTCACCGGAGTAGAAAAACTACGGTAAGTTAAGGTAGTATGCTAACAGCTAGTAGACAGTATCAGAAAACTCTTGCAAATCGTTTCTCTTGTTATAAAAAATCACTGTAAAGGAAAATATATAATGTTGGCAAGAAAAGACCTGATCAAAGTATTGCATTGCAAGAATGTTTTGAATATCTTCAAGAAATAAGCTTAGTGGACACAGATAGTGACGAGCGAATAATCCCCAAAATGGTGGTAGCGGTGGATGTTGTCGATAACTCTTGTCTGAACGACTCAATTACAGCTGAAGAAATATTAAAAGTTGTTAACAATCTAAAAAATTATAAAGCAAATTCAGTTGATAATAAATTGAATGAATATATAAAAAGCTCATTTGCTGAAATGTTATCACAGCTACCATTTACAAATGTTATGCGGTCATAAAATCAGGATTGTTCATTAACGTATCTACAGAGGTATAGTTCTTAAAAATTGAAACATGTGTTTGTTTAATATCATGCTGCAAACTATTCCATAAAGCTTTACCGGCGTAGACAAAAGATTTTTTAAAAAATACTCTGTTTAAACTATTGGTGCATATAAATCATTTTTTGAACTCGACCGTGTACTCATTGTGTTAATGTTCCTTACAAACTTAAAAACACTAAGATACTCTGCGGTTAAATTATTTAAGACCTTGAAAGTAAGAGCAGCTGTTCTAAAAATAATATAATTCTTAACTGGCTTCCATCTAAGAATGTTCAAAGGACATGATGAGGGTGTTCAAATATCCTTGACGTTTAAAATCATCCTGGGTGCTCTTTTATGTAAGCTGTGTAGTCACTGCATGTAAGATGAATTACAGGATTCTTCCCACACAATACAACAGTAGATAAAATGTGTAAACACAACTGTGTTGTGGAAACACTACTGTATTGTACACTTTTCGGATCAACTGATCTGACACAAAACATGTACCCCTTTAAAATTCATAGATTCTTAGATACTTTTATAAAGATTCTTTCAAAGCGGTTGGACCAGGACAAAGTATTATCAATAAGGATACCAAAAAGTTTGGCATATTTATCAGTTTTAATTTTTATACCATTTACTTCTACAAAAGTGTTTGATAGAATTAAAACCTTCTACAGTGGTAACTAAACAGTATGACACTTACGCTTTATTTGTCCTTTGTTATATTCGAATTTTTAGTTGGCTATATACCTACTGCAATTTCTACAAAGTTCTAACATGCGATTGCCATAATTATTTGCTCTCTTTTTATCACAGGTATGTCTTTCCATTTTGATATCATTATTACTGAACCGTTGTATGTCGTAAAAGTAACCAGAAGAGATATGATCAAGATTATCAGTGTCGCCAATATTGGTTCTGTAAATTTTGTGTTTTGTGGTGTTCACACAATACCCCATTGAATTTCAGAAATGCAGTTAATTTCGTACATTTGGCTGCTCGTTGTGCTTAGCAGATAAGCATTATCTGGGTTTACTGTAAATTTAAACTAAGTTTCTCGTATGTACAGATCAGTTAACGTTTTTATAATACCGGATTTGGTGGCTCTAAGGTTACTGATTTAATCTTGGCAATACAAATCGTATCGTCCAACATAAATAAAAATATTTTTAATGTAAGAACATTCATTTGAATCATTACACTAAATTTAATATAAAGTTTTACAGAACTTAGAGTTGTATGCATTTATTATTGAAATCCATTACCAAATCATTCTAGACGTAATATAAAAATCAATTGGCTTTCATCCCATCTGACTATATAACATTAATATAGGAGTGATTTTCCTGAGTTTTGTAAGGTTTCTTACAAATTCATTGTGCAAATTCTCAATAATCCTTGTATTTTTAAGAGCCCAGATTTTACCCCCGTAAAGCAGAATTGGCAATATTATATGCCAAAAGAGTTGTAGCCGTAAGTTAATTGGAATATTCAGGTTACGTATCTTTTTGTATAAAAGATGCATTGCTTTTTTGGCATGACCAACATTATGTTTCATAGCTTTAAAAATCTACAGTTCTTGGAAAAAAAGACCCTGATATATTTGAATTCATTACGCATAGATCTGATCTTTCCAACAACTTACAAAGCATACATTTATTCGAACACCGAAAATCATTATCTGGTTTTGGTATAGTTTATATTTAAATTCCATAATTTTAGAATACTCGTAAAATGCATTTACATTTTGCTGAAAAGAGTCTGTATCCGTACCAGGACAAAAGAATTGTCTGCATATTAAAGGACTAGCAATTTGAGATATATAACATCATCATGAATAGTTGATTCAATATTTATTCCAGTATATTGATATTGCTGCAAAAAAACTGTTAAGGCCATTGAGAAACAATCAGAATAGAACAGGCGAAAGGTTCTCACCTTGTCTTACCTCGCAAAGACTATACTAGAAATCTGTTCGCCTACATACGTTACACAGAGCTTTATGTCTTGGTATTAGTTGTGTATGGTCCTGAACATTTTTCCATTCACATCATTGTTAACTAATTTCATCCAAAACCCATCCCGCTAAACTGAATCAAAAGCTTTGCTGAAATCAATAAAACGGCAAAACAATCTTTTAATTTTGAATTTCAGAACTTCGACCAATGCATATAATGTAAAATATATGGTTCTTTTGTTGAGTATCCTGCTCTAAATCCTGCTTGATTTTCATCTAAAATGTTAGGTTCACTTAAAAATGTGTTAAGTCTAAGATTCAAGATAGCAGTGAATAGTTTGCTTAAAAAATTGAAAATTGTTATTGGGCGGCAATTATTTGGCTGAGTGGGATCCACAGTGCATGTGTATTTTGATCCGGAACAATGCCTATATTCAAATATCAAGTTGAAGAAAAAGATACAAATTGACATCAACATATCTGAAGTAGATATAATATACTCGTTAAAGATTATATCATTAGATGAGCTTTTACCTGGACATATGGATGAATTTTCTTTTTGATCAACCCTATCTTCGGCTACCTATATCGTGATCACGATTATAATCATCGTCATCATCATCATCATCATCATCATCATCATCATCATCGAGAGAGAGAGAGAGAGAGAGAATACTACCTGAAATCAATCGATATATTTCCACACATTTTCTGGGATAGTGTCTTTTTATCCAGATAATTAGCACAATAAATACTTTTTTGTCCCATTCCATAAGCGATTACTCTATTTAGTCACAAAGAAAATGAAAGCAACTCCATCATGATGATTTCTTTGGACTTTCATAGAAAATTCGAGCCACAGTTTGTACCACAATCTAAGTGTATTTGCCAAATTTGTTCAAACTCCTTCTATACGCCGTTTTAACACATGTAATTCACGACTCAATTCACAAAATTGATAATGCAATGGGTGATTGTTTAGTCTAATCAACAGAAATGGTTTACAGGCACATGAGGACTTTGGATTGCATGAATTGTTTCCCTTTACTGTTTTTGTACAATGTACTCGGTTAAAGTAAATCTGAAATCAACGTAAATCCATCGTATTACTCCCCCTGTACTGATCCATAAAAAGCATTCACATCGAACAAAAAGTCTCAAAACTAGTCAAACATTTCCTCTAAATTGAATTGCTTTTGACATGCTCTTGATGATGAATCCTTTGAAGACACATTCTCTTTCCACTCCTTTAACTACGTATCGATGTAGTAGTACTGTAGTATCATCAATGTTCGTGGGGACCAATTTTCGTGGTTTTCGTTGTTGCCCCGAACTACGAATTTAAATACCCAACGAAAAATTAGCCACGTATGATGATGGTGGCACACAACCCTTCCCCCCCCCCCCCCTGCTCATTTTCTTACTGTGTGTCGCTCCTAGAGATTAAGAAACCTACTTTTATTTCATAAATCAACGTCAATACTGTAATTTGGAAATAAAACATTAGCTTTTACACGTGTTTGTTTTATTTTAAACCTTTAAAAAAGAATTATAAAGCATTTTATGTTGTTTCAATGCACAAGTGTCGATAAGATATCCGATAGCTGTAATTTCCACTCACTGCCTTAAATCGATATGCGAGATAGGTAAGGATAGAGAGAAACGAGAAAAAGCATAAGGTATTCAAACACTAGTAATGTTGAAAATGAAAGAAAGAATAATAAAAAAAATAATAGTATATGAAAATTAAATTAAATACTTGTTCAAATCGATCCTTCACTCGAGTACAACTGTTGTTAAACAATTTAAATCCTCCTGAAACCACATTTCATTTTATCCATGCATTTTTAATCCAAAAGTACAACAAGCCTGTAAAATACTAGAACTATTGCTTGAAGCACTATTATTAATGAAACACTACGTATATACACTAATTACAGCACTAATTACAGCAGAGTAATAGTAATAAAGCTCACACTTCGCTTCATTAACAGCGGGTCCCGGTTTGTGTGGGGGCCACTGTATCAACATCATGTCAATCAAGTCTCAATGTACACACAAATGCGTGTCAGGTAAATAATCCCCAAATTACAGAATTAAACAATTCCAGCTGTGTTGTTGTCTGCGTCGGCTTCCATTGATGTTATTCACTTGGACAAAAACACGGTGTCTGTATTGAACTTGTCAGGTTTTTGATTTGTCTCATACATGTGAAAGTATTGTTATAAACATTCAAGTGACCGCCGTTTGAGTCGGCAGAGTTTTTATTCTTTTGTATTCTTTATTTTGGGTATTTGTAGAGGTTAAACCACGAAATTAAACATTTAGTAATATGCAAACTTTGACAGGCGAAACCACGAATTTAAGTACCCACGAAAATGTCTTTTTTTAAAATAAAAAAACCCACTAAAATTGAGCCCCACGAAAATAAATGATACTACAGTATTTTACGGCACTTCGGCAAAATAGTGGCTATTTAGTGCCAACGAAAGCTAAAGTTCGAAAACTGTCAAACTGAATTGGACAAAAATAGGAAGATAAACCCTTTTAAATAAATGTAAACATTAAGTACAACAAGATAAAATAAAATAAAAATAAAGATGTTACAATTCTGTAAAATGTATATAAAATAACAGATAAATGTAGCACATAAAATCTTTAAAATATATGGCTACAATGTTGGTGTATAAACCGCTTTTACTCAAAAAGTCCAACATTTTCTCAGGTGGTACATCAGCATACAGTTTCTTCATGCAGTTGACGTCAAAATACTTTTGTCTCACTGGGTGGAAGTTAACACGCTCGATAAGAAATTGCTCCACTGTCAGTGGACACTGACATGATATGCACTCTTGTCGAGATTTTTTACCTTTCAGGAAGTATGCCTGAGTTAGGTACCTGTGTCCGATACGCGACGGGCACAACATCACCTCAACTCGGCGATTTGTTTCATAAGCGGGATGCCATTCTACAGTAGTGGGTTTGATGTTCTGAAGCTTGTTTGTTTGCACATATTTTGTCAAGTATAACAAACATGATGTATTAAATTTTTAAAGTCACTATATGGAATCTTCCATTCGGAAAGAGTGACTGCAGGGCAGCTTTGGCCGCTTTATCTGCCCTATCATTACCCTTTATACCAGTGTGACTAGGCAGCCAACAGAACAGAATACTTTTCCCAGATCGTATGAGCACATCAAGTTTCTGTAATATTAACGGGTTTTCAGATTTAAGATTTTGCAAGGTTTTCAAATTGGAAATGGAATCCGAAAAATAATGAAATTTGGTGAAAGCTTCTAGTATGGCTGTAATTTCTGTAGTAAAGATTGAGTCTTAATCCTGTGACCGGCTTGATGCTGTGACATCGGGAATTGCAATGGCAGCTCCATCTTTGCCTCGATCTTTCTAACCGTCTGTATACAGGGACGTATGGCTACCATAGGAGGCTCTAGTTTCATTGAATTTACTCTGAAAAAGCTGAGGATTTGTTGAGGACCTTTCGAATTCGAAAGGTCAATTATTATTTTGGGACGTTTTGATAACCACGGTTGTGATTTGGGAATACAGACTTTTTATAGAATATATACCCTACTGTTTTTACCAAACACTATATGAGTTTTGTCTGAGAATATTAACTATCTCCAACGATTGTCTCTTATCATATGAAATTTAGAACGACGCCTTATGCTCCTACATATCCGATTGTTTTTCGATATCACAATTTTATTTTTACCACCCTTCTTTTATATCGATAACAGACAGTGCGCACTGTTGAAGGCATTCAATACGGTAACCATTTGGTTTTGATACCTTTGGCTCTTCGTTGTAGTTTTTATTGCTAAAAAATATAAACAAATTTTATGGTCTTACTACAGTTAGTGACAAGGTGTCCATTCCTGTCAATTTTGTATGTCAAGAGAGGCACCTCTGATTAGGTAAATGATTCGACCTGACGGTAGTTATCTCCCTTAGATTGTGTTCCACTGATGGTAGTGCTTGAAACAATACTAAAAAGATATATAAAAGGAAATCATAATAATTCCTCAAATGCTTTTTGAAATGGTAACATACATTTTTCAGTAACATATAGGGAAAATATTTTTTAGAAAATATTATAAAGGTTATTTAGAGCAGTATGTGTACGATAGTATAAAGGACCACGAATTGAAATATCTCTAGTTTCGATTACATATACCTCCAGGAAAATGAAAGAAAGCAACAACAGTTTAATCTCGCTTTGTACAATGCTAAAACTGCAGTAAAAATTAGCCTTCTTTGTGGAAAAGCGGGACGTAGCAGTCTGTTTGGGACCAGCGGCAGCAACAATTTTGTCACGGTCTTGGATGAAGTTCTTCGTTTCCTTAACCACTTGATGTATTCTCTTAATATTTGGGGTGAATCATCATGAATCCTCCCCGCTCCCATAATGTAGATTAGTGCAACATACATATTTTGTTTAAGATTGTCTCCTACCACCCCCACCCCCCCCCCATGGGCCTCTCAAGCTCAAACGTTTGAAAAGACTAAAGTGCAAATTACTGGCAATATGTGTGTATAGATATTGGACTTGATAAGGCAAATGCACACATGGAGCTGACATTAGTTCATGGGTCTGTCCTAATTACCATTAGGAATTTAACCAAGATTCCCAAATCTGGGGAAGGGCGTCAGAATGGGTAAATGTGAGGATATATTAACAAGCACAAAATTTAGTTTACATTTTGTTTTGCAGATGTTTAAAGGAGTTGATATACCACGATTCTCCTAAAAATAACGGAACGGGGAAGGGCTAATGGAAGAAGGAATTGTAGACGTTCTGTTAGGTGTATTTCTGGTTTGAAAAATATCATGCTATCTTCA
The DNA here is from genome assembly GCA_029931535.1 of Margaritifera margaritifera. Classification (NCBI taxonomy): domain Eukaryota; kingdom Metazoa; phylum Mollusca; class Bivalvia; order Unionida; family Margaritiferidae; genus Margaritifera; species Margaritifera margaritifera. The sequence goes on along the minus strand of JAQPZY010001550.1, from coordinate 1,433,553 downwards.
CTGTGTGTAAATTGTTTCTTTTTAAAACCATTGTAATATTTAGGTTTCATAGAGAATGTGTTACTTTAACCAGACACTTACAAACATTTTAAAACCAAAACGCTTCTGATATGCTTTCAGCATTGTCCAAAGTTTTTCATACCTTTGGTTTTTTGTACACCATCAACTTCTAAAAAAATATATTTTCTCATTGTCCATTAATATTTTATAGGTTCTTAAGAAACGTCTAATTCATATTTTAATCTTTAATTCTTTGTACATCACGAAAAATTAATAATTAAAAGTGTATCAAAAATGACAGACAAAGCAGAGGCAATAGAAAGAAAGCCTCTTGCCCAGGAAGACAACAGTGTGGCCGATCTTGCATGGTCTAGTATGGGCTGGATTCAGTGTACACCCTTCTGATCCGGAGTCTAGCATGCTAATCAGGGAGTCAGTGCAGCGCTCGTTATTTAGAAGCACCATTTTGTACTAAGACCTAAACAGTAGGCTTTAGAAAAATTACGCTTTGATTTTGTGAATGGCAGGTAATGTGGGTTTCTTCTTTAATCAACTGCATTTGTTTTTGCTGCAGCTTGTGATAAATAACACAGTTCTTTTATTAAGATATTTTCGTCATTGACTAGTAGATCTTTCAAAAAGAACCAGCCTAATTTTTGACCCAGCACTAATGAAGTTTTATATTTTGATGCTTCTTACTGGCTGATGCGGTACTATTTCATTATAACACTGTCCATGGTAGCCATAGAGTATAACACCTTATAACGAGTCCACCTTGTAATGAAAGACACGATTCTCATAATTGTACTACTACTTAATGAAATGGGATCCTTGATCAAACTTGCCTTATAACAGGAACTGTGTTATAATGAAGGGATTTAAAGTGAGGGAGTGCTTGATATTGCAATAATATTTCAATCCTCTACATGGTGACCCAGTCGTTAGCTTAGAGTCATAATCAGTGGGTAATGGGTTCTAATCCTGTCATGACCAACCTGGGGTCGGCTGTCATGGCGTATCTCTATGCAAGACACTTAATTCCCATCTCTTTAACATCGATACTCAATACTTATCTGTTCACATTCAACGACTCCAAATTTTTGTAAGGTGGTTCGTGTTTACAAATAAACACCTTAATTAATATGTTTAGTTGTTGTAAATAGCATTCTAATATGAAAGCACAATGTTGGATTGAGCAATCTTGTACGTGCCTATTTGAGGTTTGGCAATTTACATGCCATAGTATTAATTTGTATAGTGGCAAGACTTACTGATAGGAAGACTGGTCAGTTCCCAAGAAACTTTAGAAAGTCAATCAACTAAGGCTAATGTTTACTGCAGCTTTAGCCTTGTACAAAGCGAGATTAAACTATTGTTACTTACTTTCATTTCCCCGGAGGTATATGTAATCGAAACAGGATATTTGTATTAAGTATTGCTATCCTTATATCTATCTTACGTCAGTTATAATTCCTTGGTTATTAGTAATCACACTGTATATATCCTATTTATTAGAATAGATATTCCCTCTCCAAAACACGCACCCCTGATCATCTCTAGAAAACAATCCAAAATCCTAATAATGTCACTCCCCTCTCAAACTTCCAAGTTTTAAGTGTGCTGTCCATTCAGTCATTTATCCAGATTCATTAGGCAAAGCAAAAATCTCACCACACTGACTCTACAGAGAATAAATAAGTCACTAGACTACTTTGAAACCGCTGATCTCTTTTGCCAACACTAATAAATGAAGCTAAATCACGTGCTCTCATTGACTGAGAAATAAATGTTGCCCTCTTAATTCAATTTGTCTTGTTTTAGGAAGGTTGAAAAGAGTAACTGTGATCGAATTGTATCTAATAGATGTTAGATGTGTCTCCTACTCAACCCCAACCCCTCCCCCTTGCCAATATCATGTTCACGTGAGTTTATTAGAACAAATACAGTATTGGGAAGGATGCATCTATAGATAATTTAACATTAGCGCTCATGTTGTGTAAAATTTATGAAACATGTTTAATAGTTGGTGTTTGAATGAATTTTGACGAAAAGTTGATATTATTCAAAGAGTTTAGATAAATGTGCATACAGGACATATTATATATCCTCAAGCCTGCAGGCAGACTATTATATATACATGAAGGCTTTCATGGTTGAGCTTTTAGACATTACCAGCTACCAGACTCTTCTCAGATGGATGTATAACGTAATTGACATATGTATTGCCCACTTTGATGCAATAATAGCTCTTTTTAACCGGCGAAGAATTTTGCACGCAGAAGTCTTTACATATGGTCTCCCGACTTTACTAAAGCTACTTCACATACAGTAGCCAAACTTTATATATAACTGCATCGTTTCGGTTATTGTATAGCATGCATCCGTTGTTTAGAATTTGGTAAACACTGCAACCTTATTGCGAAGAAATCTCTCTCTCTCTCTCTCTCTCTCTCTCTCTCTATATATATATATATATATATATATATATATATACATATATATATATATATATATATATATAAATATATATATATATATATATATATATATATATATATATATATATATATATATATATATATATACACACACACATGGGGGGCTTGGTTTTAACGACAAGTTTAACACAGTATTGGCTATATCAAGCCGAGGGAATGAGAGCTAGGTGTCTTTCATAAGGACACATCGAGGCAGCATGGATGGTTATCGAACTCACGACTCTTGGATTACGAGTACGATGCTCTACCAGCTGATTTACCTCGGCTGCATCGGAATAGATCTAATGGCATATCTGCCCTAAAGTGATCTGGCAATGAATTTCAAAGCTTGACTGTTATCTCCCCTGATTACTCTTAGCACGAGAAGACATGAAAAGGCAGTATATTGCATTTGAGGGGACATTGTTACCTTAAATCTACTCGAACCAACGAGCGAAATGAATGAATAAATGAATGAACAACTGTTTCATATGAATGTGTTTTTAGTAAATAAACTTGCAAAGAAATAGAGATATCTACGATGATGTAAGCAGTTTAAAAAATATATTTGTAACCTGCAACAAGCGATCAGACTGACAGATTTACTTGATCACGTTAAAATAGATTTTTTGGTGCTTTGACTGATATAGGTTTAACGAACTGTGGAAAATGATTTTTTCACACCTTGTCAACCATATAAAAAACTTTCGAAAAAAAAATCATCGACCATTCGTCTGATGAAAGATATGACTTCTCGTAAAGTAAAGGTGCAATGAATTCTGCTTTCCTTATGGTCATTATTATGTCATGTAAAACATTCTTGCTAAGAAAGTCTGACCGTAAACACTTCCACGCTTTTATAAGAAACACCTTATTAGTTAATTGACCATAAACTGCATCATTATAATAATTTTCGTAGGATACAATGACTTTGAATTTGACCCCTGAAAGCAAAATAAAAATAAAAACTATAATGAATTTATCAAAACGTTGCTCGGCCTTCTTTGTATATTTTATTACGTCTGCAAAACTGTAGTATTCTTCGCGAGAAAATTACTTTAAAACAGTTTGAGAATATTTTTTTCCCACCAAAATATTCAAATAATCTTCAGAAAATTTTCCATTTGTTTAATTACAACAAAGATTGCGGGAAGGTATTTGCAGGGCGAAAAATTGAGGTTTGAGGTAGTTTCCAAATATCTATTACTGGTAGGAGTAACTAGAACGTTATTTATACGGTCTAATATGCTGATCTTAACAGTTAGTTCCTCTACATAGAGACCAGCTTGTCTTGAATTTTGTAAATTATGTGTGATACACAAACAGTGACGTCAGTGATAGGAAACGTACTCTGCATACAAGTCACTCTGTATGTTCTGAATTCAATGCAGGTATGGAGGTCAATCCTGGAGTTGAACAGTCTACGAGGGAGTATGCATGTCAACATCAGAACGTCAATCTGTTCCTCAGAGTGTATTGATGTTACAAATATTATTCATAGTTGTCTCAGAAGTCACGATTTAAAATACACTTCATTCCTGCCATAGTGCAGGCTATGCGACCTATGTTCGAAAAAGTGTTTCATGAAGCTATGGGAAAGTACATTAAATCACACATCCATGAGCACCACTGGAATGCTCTCCAGCCCCTCAAGAAAGAACTTGATGACAAAATCTACTAAATTGCAGAAATTCAGGATGATGTTGATAGTATAACACTCCGGTGTGATGAACTTGAACAGTATTCAAGAAGGTATTGATTACATTTGATAAATGTACAGTTTGACCCTAAGAAGGACAGCGCTGAGAATATCGTTCTTCGTGTGTTTGAAGATAAGCTGCACGTGGACGTCGGGCCTGAAGATATTGATCGTGCTCACATTGTTGGCAACGTAAATAAGAACGGGAAAGCCCAGCTGATCATTCGGTTCCAGTCCTATAAGGCGAGATCGAATGTTATTCGTGCAAAGAAAGCTCTAAAGGGCGACCCAGACATGCCAATTTTGGTAGAGGATCTGGTCAAGTATCGTTTCAATCTGGTGAAAATACTTAGGAAATTGAAGAAGGACAAACAGATTGAATCCTACTGGACCTTGGATGGAAAGATTTACATGCAACATACGGAAGGTAGTCCTAGAAAGCGAGTCATTACTATGAAAGAAATCTCAGAGTCCTCTAACTTACAAAATTTAGGTGAATTGGTTGCAGAAATAGATGCTGCAGAATGTGAAGAGACTGCACAGAGAGGAGCTGAAAAATAAACAGTATATAATGCAAACACGGAACCTGACCCTGGACGTAAATACTGGATCTAACCAAATTTTGTGACTTTATCAAGATAGTTTCCCTTGGAAGTTCTCTCATCTTATAAATGTTTCATAAGTATAAATAACCAATGGCTTCTAGTCTTCTTATAACTAACTCGGGTATAACCTCCTAATTCTGTTATCTCTCTATATATAAATTGCTTGTTTCTACCGTAAACCTCCCAACAGTAACCCATGGTACATGTTTAAAGCAATGATGTTTTTACAATACATGTACTTTCTTTACTTGCTTTCTGCTTATCATTTTGTTTTCTTCATAAGTTATGTTTCAAATTCAACTTTCTTTAGTCGAATCTTCTTCATTATAAAACCAGTGGCAGGTTCAGTAAGACACACTAGTGCTAGGATGCTAGGATTCAGGAGACGTTCTTGCTTATCCCATCCCTTTGATTTACTGTATCTATTGCCTAATGGTTAGTTATAATTATTTTCCGTAGGATAAGCATCAGACTATTCCTCAACCGAGCTGCATGCCTGCATAGGAAGAAAATTTTGAGCCTTTACGATGTTTTATTTGCGAATCTTCTACTGGTTATAGGTCTAAAGACAGTGACAGTTAGACTCTTGTGTACAAAGTTTGATTATAAATATTCACATGAGGTAGACAATCTTAAGCCCTCAAATCAGACCACTAAAATCTAATTTCTAAGTTGTGTTTATGTGCGGTTTTTAGTTCATTGGTATTATCAGTAGTCATATTTGTACTGTGGATTTTATTCTTAAATATGCTTTCATGGGATGTAGAAATAAATCCAGGTCCTTGGACACAGATGATTGTATCACGTCATCTTGATCTCACTTATGTAGCAGTTCTTCTCTAGCAGACAATACAATATCGTTCGTACATTTAATGTTCGTCATAAATTAGACTACATATCAACCCATCTTGATGACTTTGATATAATTGCAATAACTGAAATCCTTCTTGATGACAGTAAACAAGATGATGATCTCATCGTTGAAGGATTTCATTAACCAGTCAGAAACGATGGCTGTGTTATGGTCCATGTAGCCAACAAGTTGATGTTTAGAACACGGTTGGAACTCTTAGCTATAACTATTAAAGGTTTATGGATAGAACTTTTGCACAGTGTTGTAATTATTTCATATGCGTAGTTTATAGACCTCCATCAGAAGCAGTGAGTTTCTTGGTTTCCTTAAATAATACAATTGACCGTGCATCAATCTCTCTAAAAAACATTATTTCACTCGGGGTTCTAAACGAGGACTTATCAACGCTAATTTGAGACATCTCAGAGATATAGTGACAGTCAACAGTTTAGAAAATATAATAACTGATCCTACGAGGATCACTGACATCTACTTTATTTGACCCTATAATTGCATCTAGCAAAATTGACTTGTGGCACTCGGGTGTAATTCCTCTTGAACCATCTATAAGTGACCATCGAGCTACATTTCTGATTATAAAAAGTGTATTTGTGTTTTGTTCAAGCTAGAAAAGAGAAGTCTGGTTCTATAACAAAACTGATTTTAACAAATTAAATAAGATTATCTTAAATACAAACTGGGAAAGTGTATGTCAAAGTTGTTGTAACATTGATGAAGCTGCAGTTAGATTTTCCTCCTTGTTTACGGATTTTGTTAAAAGATGTGTGGGTTCAAACTCGTAGCAATACGTCCGAACGATACATATTTGTATGACAGTAAACTGCGCAGAACCACAAGATAATCGTAAATTAATCGTATAAAGGGATAAGCAACAAAGAATAATAACCTCCGCCTATGGTCACAATTTAGAGCACTCAGAAATAAGGTAAACAACCTGAAACAATTTGCAAAGGAAAACTTGATCTCAAAGTATGATAACATTGAAAACATGGGATACAACCCTACGGAATACTGGCATCTAATTAGACATTTAATTAAACAAAATAAAATAAATATAATACCACTACTCGAGTACACAACAGACAATGGAACTATATCAAGCGCATTTACTGATTTAGAAAAAGCAGAATGTTTAATAAACATTGTTTTCACTACAATATCCAAAGTTGATGATACAAACGTTGAACTGCCTCAAATCATTAACAAGACGAATGAAACAATTTCAGAAATTACAATTTTAGAACGAGATATTCTGGATATAATAAAAACTATACCCAGCCAAGAGGCTTGCGGACTTGATAAGATCAGTCATCGAATATTAAAAGGTGCCTCTCCAGCCATTGCCAAACCTCTGTGCATCTTATTCAGTGAATAATTAACATAACAAATGTTTCTAAATATCGGGAAAGAAGCTATTATAATGCCATGTTTTGGAAAAAGTGAATCCCAAGGATCCGTCAAACTACCGACCTATTTCTTTGTTAAGCTGTGCCTGGAAAATAATGGAAACAGTTATATTTAAATTTATTTACAACCATTTGAATTCAAATAATCTCATTTATAAATATCAGTCTGGTTTTCTCCCTGAAGACTCAACACTATTTCAGTTAATTGATATTTACCATAGCATATGTACTGCTTTAGACAAACGCGTGGATGTGTTTATAGTATTTTGTGATGTTTCAAAGGCTTTTGATCGCCTCTGGCATAAAGGTTTGCTCTTTAAATTGAAAACATACGGAATAGACTCTGATTTAATTAGTTTCCTAAGCAACTATCTTTCTGGCCGACTTCAAAAAGTATATATTAATACCTCTGAATCAAGGAACAAACGTGTTCTAGGTGCGTTATTGTTCTTTGTGTATATAAATGACATTTCTGATAACCTGATAAGTGTCACAAGACTTTTTGCTGATGATAGTTCACTAGCTTACTCCCCATCTAATACCAACGACATTAAGTCCAACAAACTAGAATTAGTTGTTCTCGAACTTGAGTTTTGAAATTAGCTTCACATCGTGTTGAGCATCATCAACACCTTGGTCTATCATTCAATAACTCTGGTAGCTTAAGAAACATATGGATAATATCTGCTTACATGCATCCAAATTGCTGAATGTTTTCAGGTCCATTAAATACAAGCTATGTAGGAAAACATTAGAATGAATTTATCTCTCTTATATACGCTCTCTCATATAGTATGTTGATACAATATGGGATTATTGCTCTGCCGCTGACTTATTAAGACTCAAAAGACTCCAACTAGAAACGGGAAGAATTGTAACCGGATTTATCCTTAGCACTTCTGCTAACAATATTTACAGAGAAACCGGTTGGCTCCCATTATCGCAAAGAAGACAATTTCATAAACTCTGTATCTTTCGCAAAATTGTATATGGCTCTTCTCCCTCTTACCTCCAGGATCTATTACCTACGTTAGTTGTTCACACAACAAAATATAAGATGCGAAATATAAATAATTTTCAGCAAATACATGCTAGACAAGAAATCTCCAGAAATTCCTATATAGCTTCCACAGTAAAGGTTTGCAATATTCTGCCGGATCCAGTTATACACGAAACCGATTACCTAACATTTAAACGTAAAATTTCACCTACAGCCAATTATGTACCACTATATTATTATACCGGTAGCATGAAATTATCAATTATTCATACTAGGATAAGAAACAACTGCAGTGATTTAAACAATGATTTATTTTCAATTTTCTTACTGATAGCCCATTGTTCACATGTAGAGAGGAAAATGAGACTGCCTACCATTATATTTTTAATTGTAAGAAATATACAGTACCAAGACTGAGATCAATGCATTGCTTAAACCAATTGTTCATCCCTGTTAGTACTCAAATTTGGCTGTTGGGATCAGATGAGCTATCAAATGACCTAAACACCCGCATCTTTGAAATCTTCCAGACTTATAATAAAGATACTAAAAGATTCCAAAAATCGTTCAAGAGAAAGTACCTCTTGGCATGATCTCCGTCCAACACATGCCACGGAAGAATCCCTTTATCGTTTCTCCCCCTCCCTCTCCCTTTCTCTTCTTTAAATTAGTTGTTTTACACTTATTTTGTATGACCTTTCCTTAATTTGTTTTTTTCTTTATTTTAATTCTGCTCTTTCCCTATACTAGTATAATGAATTGTTCATTATTCATTTGTATTAATGCACAGTGTTTCTGATCCACGCATACTTATATACACGTACCATTATCCATTGCCAATTTTCATGTATCTGCTTGTGCATTTGGGGAGGACTGTTGCTAAGTTTTGAGAACTTGTAGCCCGATTCCATGTGCTGAAAATATGGCAATAAAATATGTTTAAACCAAATACAAATTATAACCCTGCGCCTTAAGATCTTTCTGACGAAAAGAAATGCACAAAGAAAGGGGCGAACAAACAGAGGTAGATGAAGATAATTGGTTAAATACAAGAGTAGACGTAAGAATAAACGAATGAAAGAATGAACAAAGAAACGAACAAACAATAACCACAGTGGTCATTTTTAAATCTTGTTATTGTTATCCTCCTGAATGAAAAGTAATATTGCCATGGAGTTTTCACCAGAAGACTTCTAACGATGTACCTGCTGCAAGTGAAAATGGCCTGGATCTGATGTCCACAGCGGCCGTATTCAAAATACTGAATAGATCGTCGTATCAACATGGGTTATTTTACTAAACAACTTCTTATGATGTCTAGTGGTCTTAATGGTGCTATTTAGACATTTAATAGGCCTGCCAAAGTGCCCATCTTGAAAATCTTGTTATCACTATTTCTCCCTGAATGAATGGTCATCTCAGCATGGGGTTTTCACTGAAAGACTTCTTATAATGGTCGTTTTCGCTTTTGAATCACACGCTTCGTTTCTTTTATAGTCAAACAAAAGTCGGAGAAATCGATCTTTATATTTTCAATTTCTATCATGAGACTTGATATTAGAATATAGGTATCAATTAAATATATGCATATACAGTATGCAGATAGGTACTTTGTAACTTACCTTGACATATGGGCTCACGAGTACTGTAGCAGTTAGTTGTTAATAACTAGTTGTCATAAGAATCGCAGGTTAATTTCAGCTGTTGCTTTTGATTGCTCTGACCAATCGATCAGATTGCATATATTTACAAGAAAATCAGCAAGAGGTCTCGGGTTAATAAAAATTGAAACTGACATTTCCTGTATGCGAGTACAAGGTAAGTCTTGCCATTTGTTAAAAAATGTTGAAAGAAACAAAAACATTGTTCACTACCGTCTATACTCGCTTATAGGTCGGGTCCAACCGTAAGCAACATCGATCCAGATCTGCGGTCGCATAATGCGCCGGTAATACAGGGTCTATATTGTTTGTTCTTCTGATTACTCTTAACAAACTGCATAGACCCAGATATGCCGGTTCATTATGCGACGGTAGATTAGGGTCAATGTTGTTTGCGGTACCAGTATACCAGTATTCTGTCTGATCTTTACATCATATGATATATGATCTTAGAAGTGTCCAGCAGTACTAGCGTTTTGAACTAAAATATATGCCTACCAGAAATTATGAGCAGAATATATAAAATCTTTAATTACGCCATTCAGTACTTATGGAGGGGGATTACCGTTATAGTTATATGCATGTATTTGAATTATATGCGTGTATTTTCTATCAATATATACATGTACTGTGTATACCATTTTGCATTATTCTATTTTGAATTTTCTAAGTGTGTAGGTTGTACATTCTAGATTGCATCTTTACATCTGCCATTATGACTGAATTCGTTAAGTATGTTTATTAAAATGCTGCAATTTCGTGTCTTCAGATTCCATGTACGTAATTATATGTGCATTTTTAATATTACACACGTTAATATTCTTAATTGTATCTTTCCAACTCTAAAATTTCTCTTTGCGATTGGCAGATTTCATTTTAGAACACACTGTTAAGTGTCACACTGGTAAACGTTCCCATACCGAAAGTTACAATGTAGCGCAATGTAAGTTGCAAGTTGGCTGTTAGCATGAAGCAAGATGCAATAGATTAATGCCCCATTATGACAACAGAGGGTCTTGTGATATCTGATTGAAAATAGTGACGCGGATCAGGTATAACGCACATTGTAATCACGAAGGACTGAGCTACAGATCCGACCTGCCGTGTCTCGGCAGTATTGTTGTTTAATGAACGCTCGTTTTACAGGTGAAGGTTTGTTAAGAAACCACCCTTTACCTAAACCGTTCATTTGTAGTTCCAGCGTGATCTCCCTGTTTTGTTATTGACGATCATTTCGCAAATTTTCTTATCATGTGAATTGAAAAAAAATAAGACTTTTTAAAAAGATCAACACACTCCAAGTGATAAATCTACCTAGATTTTAACATCTCTCTCTCTTTCTCTCTCTCTCTCTCTCTCTCTCTCTCTCTCTCTCTCTCTCTCTCTCTCTCTCTCTCTCTCTCTCTCTCATGTTTACTTAATGTGGCCTTTCGATATACATGTATATGAAATCAGGGACATGTATAAGCAAGATAGGACTTTGCTAAAATAACTGGTCAGCATGACAACAGTACTGATGAAAGGCATTCGACAAATTGTGTGGTCAGAAACTTACGATTTTATTTCTATAAGCTTGTGCTAGCCTTGCAAAACAGCCATTTAATTTGGTGTACCCATACATACTCTAAATCATCCGTTTCAAACCAAACACTTTGTTGAATTACTGTGGGATTGATTACGTGAATAACTTTAAAAGAGAGTAAAATATTTTGTGGGTCTTTTTTTAAAGCATTTGGAAAATATTTATGACACGAGGATTTGTTTTAACGGTTTTTTTTGAATAAATGAACACCTAGCATTGTTAATATATTTTTCATTCTTTCTTTACAGCTATAAAAATAAAAAACAAAACATCTTACTGCTTACTCAGTAATACGATAATTATACAGAATTTATAAACGATTTATATTTAGCAAGACATTTACTTTAAAAATTAAATTAAAGAATCATTTTTGTTTCGGTCCTAATTATTTCACAACACGGGAGTGTTCCATAAAAAAGAAGAAAAAACCCCAATATTTTGAACTAAGTGCTTGAAAAAGAGAGAGTATGTGTGTGTATGGAGGAGGGGGGGGGGGGGGGTTAAAAGGCGTTTGCGATGTTGTAGATAGCTAAAACAACTTGTCACAAAATAGCAGCAAACCAAAACAACATTTTCTGGTATAATTGCGGTTTACATGAAATATCCTCAAACAATAAAAAACAAAATAAAATAAAATTAAATAAAGTAAAATATACAATTAGTTTCAATGAGTCTGTGTGTCAGAGTAGGCTCTCTGTGCAACTTCATTAGATCGATATGGCAAATTTCTACTCATTTTATTAAATAGTTTCTTATCTGAAACCGAAACGTACTGAATCTCAGAAAGACTTAATTATATATATATATATATATATATATATATATATATATATATATATATATATAAACATATATATACATATATATTGTGATGTATATTTAATTTATAATATGTGTCCATGATTGTAAGTTGTACTCTAGTCAGATTATGGTCATTTTGTAAACAACATGTTTACATATCATTTGCGTTCATGGGCGGTTTTGTAAGCAGCTTGACTGTTATTTCCATGTCTTGTTATGACAAAAGTCAGGAACACAAAGTAATTATCCATAAGAATTACTGATATTGTGATGTGACATAGGTCATGTAGGCATGCGTATTTATACACAGATTTTGGTAAACAAATTCATTCCTATTCTAGAATGTTGGTTTTAAAAGAGCAGTCTGTAAGGAATCTATTTTAGTTGTGTTGCTGAAACCAGATATAATTGAGAGAGAGAGGAATTATTTATTTACAGTATTCATTGGAAATATAAAAGTGCTCATTACATTTTGGATTAATACATGATTTTGGGATTTATGTGAACTCAAATACATTCTGGACTACATCATTCTGGTAAATGAAGACATTCGAGACTTGTGATACAATAGACATTCAAGACTTGTGGTATATCGTGACATTTAAAGCTAGTGGAATTCATTCGGAACATTATATATTTTTGGACTTCTGATTAGGATTATTTGGACTTTAATTCGCGTTATTGTAAGTGTCTTTTGAATTTTCACTTTAATTGTCTAGAAATAAATTGCTTATTGATTTTACTTATATTGTTGGTTTCACTTTCTTTCTGTTGCATATTTTTGAAACCTAGAGTCGTAACAATTATTACGGAATTATGTATCATTTCTTTTAAATAATGGTATAGTTTTATTAGTTTATAACCTCTTTATAATAGTCTTATAGGTGTCGTTTTGCAGAGTAGACATTTACGGTAATTTCAATGTGACCCAGTACATTGGCCTTGGGAAAATCAATATTATCGTTTGAAGCATTAGTCATGTCACGTGATCCAGCGCGTGCGGTTTGCACTTGGCCTGAGCTGGATTTCGCAATTCAAGAATGATTCATTTTGTTGACCAGAAGTTAGATAGTAACATCGTAATATTAAGATGTTGGTTTGAGACGGAATAAGAAATAGGTTTTATTTGTATTTCAATGACGCAGTACTGAAACGATATAATAAGATTTAATTGCAGCGTCTGTCATTCTTTCATATTTCGTGCATCCTGAGAGGTCATAAACGAGATTGGTTCATTTTGTGTGTGATATTCTGCTTCAGAGATATTATACAGTACATTTTGGATTTAGTACTGCTACTTGATCTTTAGCTACCAGATAAGACTTTCCGTAGGTGTACTGATTATCGAAAAGTAAATAGCGTCACCAAGACAGATTCATTTCAAATTCCTAGAATTGATGACTGTATTGACAGGATTGGAAATACCAAATACGTCACAAAATTTTGACGTATTGAAGGGATTCTACCAAATTCAACTTATGGAGAGAGCAAAAGAAATTTCTGCATTCGTGACTCCAGATGGACTTTACCAATACAAAGTAATGCCATTTGGGATGAAGGGTTCCCCAAGTTCTTTCCAACGTTTGATGAATATGATAACATCTGGAATAAGAAATTGTGATGCTTACATCGATGACGTCATCACCTACAACGACACGTAGCAAGATCACATGAAAACAATTAAGCAGTTCTTCAAAAGACTCAGCGAAGCAAATTTGATCATCAATTATGAATAAAAGTGACTTTTGTCGTGCCTGTGTCACCTTTTTAAATTCGATCGGTGATGCACTTTCACGTGCATAACTTTACAGTTTGCATTGGTTTGTGTACATGACTGTATCGTGTATTATTTTTTTATGCAATCAATTACTTATATGTTAGAAGTATTTGCCATAAGAAAGTTTTATTGTATAAAACATTTCTTTTTTTTAAAAGGGGGAAGGTGTTGCGGAATTATGTATCATTCCTTTTAAATAATGGTATCATTTTATTAGTTTATAACCTCTAATAATAGTCCAATAGGTGTCGTTTTGCAGAGTACACATATACGGTAATTTCAATGTGACCTAATCGTAACACAATGTATATATATATATATATATATATATATATATATATATATATATATATATATATATGGGGGATTGGATGTGGGTATATATGTGTGTGTGTGTGTTTGTGTGTGTGGAGAGAGAGAGAGAGAGAGAGAGAGCTGGGGTAAAACAATAATGTTAACTTCCTCCCGGCCTCCATGGACAGAAATCGAAAAAGCCTATATCCCTCTTACACATACTGGGAATACCAACAAGTTTGGTGAATTTCCAGGCCGTAATTTAAAATTAGCTATATTTAAAGACAGAACGCATGGATGTACAGAAAGATTGAATCATTATATATCTGACACTAAATCGTTTTCTAGATTATGCCATACATGTATATTACGTATGTATCTATATCTAATGATTATCCGATTTTGGTGAGATTGCAATGTACCATACCTGATCGCCGATCAGTCTGTTAAATAAATAAATAAATAAATAAATAAATAAATAAATGTTTTAAAGAAAGTGTTTGCCATTTTCCCAATATAGTTGTACTGAGATCATTAGAACTATACATGATTTTGTTCTTTCTCTCTCTTTCTCTCTCTCTCTCTCTCTCTCTCTCTCTCTCTCTCTCTCTCTCTCTCTCTCTCTCTGTACGGCAAATTAACCAATGCTTATGGGTGGAATAGGGGATCCGTGGTTATGTCTTTCATCCTTAGAATCTGCAATATTCTGGACCCAGGATAGTTTTTGGTCTTCAGTGATTAATCCGACAGATCCATCTGTTGTCATAATGGGTCATTACAGTAATGTCCCATTATATTCCAGCTTCCATTGTGCTAACATCTGACTTATAATTTTCATTGTGCTACATTGTATCTTCTACGATGATATGTATTTTTACCGTTATGGTAATTAACATGGAATCAAATGAATTGTTAGAATGCAATGAGGAGACTTAGAAATGAAATGGTGCAATGTAGAATGTTTACATGTATCATGTAGCAAAAATGCGCATGGAATTTGAAGATATGAAATCGCATCATTCCAATATCACGCATATCAGATTTAGAAAGAAATATTGACAGATGTAAGGATGAAATCTAGAATGTACATCCTACACACATAGAAAATGCAAAATAGAATAATGCTGAATAGAATATACAGCATATGCTAATAGAAAATACTCTATAAATACTTTGCAACCAATGCTATACCACTGAGTAAAAGATCAGCTTAAATTCATTCCTTAATAAATATTTTAGTAGAGTCAATGTGCAGCAAACTGATACTAGTTTCCAACGGACGAGGTGGGAATGAAGCTTGTTAGTATTAACTCAATGTGCAGCAAACAGATAATAGTTTCTAACGGACGAGGTGTGTGTGTGTGTGTGTGTGTGTGTGTGTGTGTGTGTGTGTGTGTGTGTGTGTGTGTAAGCTTGTTAGTATTAATTCAATGTGCAGCAAACAGATAATAGTTTCAAACAGACGAGGTGGGAGGGAATCTTGTTAGTATTATTTAAATGTGCACCAAACAGATACTAGTTTCTAACGGACGGGTGGGCGGGAAGCTTGTTAATATTAACTTAATGTGCAGTCATCGTGCAAGGTAAACATGTCAATTTCAGGAAAGATCCAAATTTTTGTAACATTTGTGTAATGGCCGTTCTTTCGGAGAGTAGTGAGAAGGAATTTATACAAGCGCTTGTTTAGTGGTGAAAAAAATAAAAAAGTATCGAAGGAATAAAGTATTACATATACTCAGGAGGACAAATCATAGAATGTATGTTTCAACAGCTGTCCAAGGTTCGCGAGAAAAGTGCACAAATGCAGTTTTTGTAGCAAATTAGCGGAGGTGGGAGGGAGAATAGAAATTCCACGATTTCCAAATATACTACTACTACTATTACTACTACTACTAATAATAAAATTTAGTAATTTTTAATTGTGTTCTATAGGAGACTGCTAGAATGGAAAACCTGTCAGATATATCCCAGTTCTCTGACAAATGTAATGGAACAATGAATTTGTTTTAAATATTTATTTTTTCTCATCTACTTTACAAATCAGGGATTTTCTATTTGACCAACTGAGATGACTACAACTACTGTTAAACCTTGGGGTGATTTTAACGTTAGCAGTTTGATGGAGGAGAACATCAGTAGTAACGTCACGGATGCTTTGAAGGATCTCTCCATAGAGAACATACTGCAATATATCTTTGCAGCTTCGAAATCCAACCCACAACAAACGCAAGAAAGCGTTAAATGGTAAGAACGTTTCTCAAAGTGAACAGCCCGAATGAATATATATAGTTCAAATACTATTGTAATAAATTATGATCTAAAACCCTTTCTCGTTACATTCGAATTACTTATTTTCTCCAGTCTTTGCATGTATAGTGTTGCTATATGTTCCCTGTTGAACTAACAATGAATAAATAGCTACGTTTCATACACACAGTATTTCTTGCAAATTGAATATTCCACCGACTAAAAATCCTGTTGTCAACATCAGTAGGTAATCTTATATAGACCACAAGAGCAGTAGAAGACAAAGAAGCAGATCGTGTAGTTTAATCCCTATATTTTTAATAATGTTATGCAGGTTTCAAGAATGTTCCTAAGTTTTAAATGAGTTAGATCCTCTTTAAATGTTTAAATGCTTTTTGAAGTGTTGATGATGTTTACAACTATGATTAATGATTAAGATGATGATGACTAAATACATGTTACCGTATTCTACAATTTACCAGGATAAAAGCAAAGAAACTTTTTCACCCTATCACACACACACACACACACACACACACACACACATATATATATATATATATATATATATATATATATATATATATATATATATATATATATATATTTATATGTATATAATTGTCTTTATTTCAGTGTTGGTTCCATCAGGCATGATCTGTTTCATTTATATTTGCTTATACCTTCGGTACGTAGACATAGTATAGAAATATCTTGATAAAATTGCTCTGTGTTTTAAAATATAAATAATAACAACAATCTTGACACTGTGACTTTGCTACTTGAAATATAGCGCATAGTTTTCTATATATTTAAGACAAGCTTGAAATATAAATTTGCTGTATTTACTGAAGATCTTGGCATAAAATTCAAGAGATCTTAATACGTGAATATAAGCGTAAGAAAAACAAATGTACACATATACATTTTGTTGGAAAAGTAGATTACATTGCATATAAAAAGGTAACTTAAATTTAAATAGCCACAACAGAGATTCAAACAGAAATATAAAATATGCCCTCTCTTCACGCTTTAGTCCATATAATTACATATAGGGCGTGATTATTGGAAATGTCGCTCTTTTTATGTTTAAAGTAGGTTACTGAGCCCTACTCATCTCGGCTAGGTCATCTAAAAATTAACATTGAGTTCAGCTTTTTCCAAGGAAGATAGATAAAAGCCATAATTTTGACTAAATGCTTCTGCGTGAAACTTCATTGCAAATATTGCATTTTATCGAACTGTTCACCAATTATTACAAGAATCCTTTAGTGAACCACTACATTTTTGCATTTTATTATTATTTAGATTGAAACTTACACACAATTTAGAAGCAACTTTTTTTCTGTCTTGCATTTTTCGTTTCTTATTTTTCATTAATTCATTTTACCTTAATTTCTATTTTTCTTTCTTCCATCCGTTTTTGCACACTTCTTTTTCTTTTTGAATTATTCCTCACTCATTATATTTGACTCTACAGCGTTTATTTCTCCACCATCTCTTTCTCCTTTTCTTCTTCCTTTCTTCTGGGAATTGAGTAATGGCTAAATGAGGATGGAACGAAGAACGAATGAATTAATTAATGAAATAACACTCATTTCAGACAATCTTCACTCTGTTGCTTGCTTTCACGATGAGGCGAAAATACTCATGTTTAGGATTTCTGGATGGGAGACCAGGCTTAATCTTGTATGTATTATTACCTTCTCTGATTTTGTCGAATTTGGAAAACAGTGTACTGAATGTTTTCGTGAATTTCAGTTCTAAAAATAACGCAGAAGCGAGGTCTCAGTTCAAGTTAGTTTAAACTTTGTTAGTAATTGATGTCCAAGCACTGTTTAATGACAAGAGATGAAAGAGAATGAGAAGAAGAAGAAGCAAAAACTATCTTTCCACCTGCTATATTGTTTTCCACCTAGTTTATAATCCCCAAACCCACCCCCCCACACTTTTGAATTAGAAGGATGGGCCATACTATGGCGAACATGGAAGTCACGGTTAGTCGTTAGCAAAACCAATACCATCATCTGAAAACTATCCACACTCCGTAAGATTTTTTAGACAAAATGGATCTCAAGTTTGCTTCATAATGACATATTATTGCAGAAAATTTTCATAAATCTAAACTCTATGACGCTGAAAAGTCGATCTAAAATATTGTAGTATATATTTTAGATCTAAAGAAAAATTGTCAGGATCGTATATTTCAACGAGTGTACATTATACATTGTGAAGGAGTATTTCTTCTTGCTGTCATGTCTGCACAGGAGAATAAACAAATGCCTTTTGGGATTCTTTGTTTTAGGTGCATTTCCAATTGTTTCACTGATATCATTTCCCGTTGAATATCTGGCATTTGGAAGCACATTATATATTTACTTGTCGCATGCATTAAAGGGGAATCCCAGATGAGCTACAATATGCAGTCAATAGATAGAGTTCATTTTATTTCCCACATCTTTAAAATTTGAACAACGTTGGCCCACCAGTTAAAAAAAAAATTGACCTTTAATTTCAAAATCTTTCCGAAACGGGAGCTTGGCTATTGCCTCGTAGAAGGCGCTGTATCTGTGACGCGTAACGAGCACTTTCGGTTATTGCCATGTTGGTGATGTTGAACTCAGCCCGTTCTTCATGCGCGTGTGTATGTGTGCGTGCGTGTGTGTGTGTGTATGTGTGTGTGAGAGAGAGCGAGAGAGAGAGAGAGAGAGAGAGAGAGAGAGACCGTTTTATACTCTAGTATTGCAAGTGCGAGCAAGTGAGCTCGCTGAAGTTATCGGATGAGGGTTATCTTATTTTTTTTGTTTTTATGTAACAAACATGGGTAGAGGATTTCCAACTTTAAATTACAAATTTCATCTAATGTAATTCGTAATGCCTACTATTATAAAAAAGACACAAATAAACCCCAAAACCCACTAATGTCTAGAATTATGACGAGTCAAATCAACTACATGACACGTTAAATAACATGTTCTTTAATCAATCTAATAATGACCAAGTTTGTGACATGTATACATGTGATTCTACCGGCGGTAGGCCAAGAATACCGTTCTAAAGGTCGTCTACCGCACATAGCGTTTAGTAGTTAAAATCTACCGCTTTTGAAAATTAAAAGAATAAAAATAAAAAAAATTACACAAAAACCTAACTCAAACACGTTATTTGTACGCATTCTATCAACATATTAGAGAAACCAGCCAGAACCATTCTGCTGGAGACCAGAAATGTTCCACCAGTACAACGACCGGTGCGATGATGCGTGGCAGACCAACAGGATGAGAATTGTTAAAGAACAACTGACATGTGTACACAGCAAGCTGTTAATTGATTACCTTATTGTTGGAATTTGAGGGGTTTAAGGCCAAATCCAAGAGGTTTTTTTGTTGAGGTGTTATAAGTAATAAAGGGATAAAAGGTGATCCAGGATGTCTTCTGAGCCTTTGATGAAAATCGGCAGACCCTTAGCAGAGGGCAGATAAAACGAAGAGACGGACCGTAAACAATGATTTCGGCAGAGACACTAGAGTAAGTATTTTGATTTTTTACTTGTTTAATTGTTATTGTATTGTTCAAGATGTTTTAAGAGGACAGCTCTTACATGTTTTGATCAATTCATGTCAAAATGCCGAAAGTTTTGCTTTCTCCCAATGCTAGGAAACCACCTGCTAAGAAATATTACAAATTCAACAATGCTTGGATATCAAAGTTTAAGTGGGTGCAGGCTCGTAGCAAAGGCCCTGGATTTGCATTGTGTGTTTCAAAGGTATGCATCTTTTGTATTTCATAAACTATTTGAAGTTTTCATGCACATAAATTAAGTTCAAGCCCTTGATAAAATATATCAGTTAAAAATATATTACAAGATAATTAATTTTAAAGTTTGGATAAATTATTCATAAAGCATAAACACATCATGTATTTTTGTTTTCATTTTTATTTCAAGTCTAAATCAATCTTTATATTTTTTATTTACAGTGGTGAAACTTGCCAACAGACTTTTGGATCTGAGATATAAAGAGAAAGAAGCCCTTGAGGATGAGGCTCAGGAATACATCCCAAGTCCAAGTCAGGACCTTCCTCCTTGAGGTGAACAGAGCTTGGAGGAGTATTGGAGAGTAGTCAGCAACCTTACAAAATCAGCAACAGGAAAACTGAAGTTAGAACTTCTTTGCAGGCTGAATGTGCTAGTGCTGTCATTACAACATTCTAATGTGGATACAGAGAGGACATTCTCCATTCTTCAAAAAATACAAATTGAATCAAGGGGAAATCTGGACCAGAGAACTATTAAGAGCCTGTTAAGCGTGAAGCTTAATAATCACAATGAATGTCATCAGTGGTCACTAGACTGTGATCTTGTGAATGAAACTAAAAATGATATTGGATTTTATAAAGGATAAATCTTCGCAGTGAACTATCAGATAAACAACTTTCCTTTTTCATTATTTGACCGTATACTGACTCATATTAATTAATTATTATTGTAACATTTTCCTTCAAAATCTGAATCTGATTCATGTTCAAACTTGCTTTTTTATTAAAGTATGAAGAGAATACATATTATGGCACAAAAAAACCACTTGTTTTGTTTTCCATGAAACGTAAAATTTAGCCGATAAAAAATCTACTGGTTTAGAGGCCAATCTACTGATCAAAATTTTTTAATCTACTGGTTTGAAATCCTAGTTCTGTCACATGTATGGACATGCAATTCAACACCTGAAGTAGTACGCTTGCTCACACTGCTAAAAAAAACGATAAAATAAATAAGGAAATATAGCATCAAATAGTTTTTGTATATTTTTCATGTTTAAATAAACATCTCTATTTCTTAATTTCTTTTTTTAATATCGCAGTATATTCATTGAGAGAAGTGGATCGTTTTCTCTCCATTTTGTATAAATTATGCGTTAAGGCGAACAGGTATACATCTTATAAAATATAGAATCGCCTGTGCATAACTATTTAGTCTAATTAATATGCATCCTAATAAATATATGTGGGCAAACGATTAGTAGATACAAACACACAGAAGCAATCTCAGGAATGTTGGCTCGTATAACACGTACATCCCAGTCATAATCATCAGTGATATTGTCGGTGTGACGTCGCCAGAAGACAAAGGTTGCTTATCAATTAGTCTCGGAGTACCTGGATGTAACTAACGTATCAGGGTCCTGTCATGATTAGATTTTGGCCTTTATCTTGATTATTTGATAAGAAAACCTGAAAATTGGTATAGTAGTTTGAATTAAATGAGTAGTGTATTGATAAGAAGTCTGAAGGACGTATTGTTCCTTTAATTTGCACTGGATTATGTCTGTCAAATGTAAATAATCGGAAAATGTGCTTCTTGGAGCTGGAATTTTAGTCCGAACTTCCAGTCGAACTCTACTATTGGGAAAGAAACATGATGACGTGCAGCTTTCAGCTACAGTGGAGTGCCAGGATAGCAAAGTTATATTATCATAATTTGGTTTTAGTCTTAATGACTTATTCGAAACAAAATGGAGACACTCTGGGGTTTCTAATGTGCATAAAAAGAATCATCAATATGCTCAGAAATAATAACAAAATTAGAGCTCACGATTTTAGGAATCACCTTTGCCTGGTTGGCTGAATAAGTACACGAACTTCAAGTGATACATGATGACACGCCCGATCTTGATTATTTCCAAAGAAAACACAAATAGATGCTATGGAAAGAAACAAAGTAGAAAGTTTCAGTCCACGTGTATTTGTGCATTAATTTTAATATTGTTTTTACTGTTCAGCCCCATGGACATATTTGGGAAGTCAAACAGATTTTCGTATGCCGCTGCCTGGGGTTGCATTGCCTTCTTAACGGCTGACATCATTTTTGAGAGAAAGTATGCAGTGAACCTTCCCGGCCCCATATTCTTTAAAGGTTAACTTTAACACGCAATAATCGATCTATCTAACCTATCTATCTATCGATCGATCGATCGATCGATCTATCTATCTATCTATCTATCTATCTATCTATCTATCTATCTATCTATCTATCTATCTATCTATCTATCTATACATGTATCTATCTTTCTATGTATATATGTATCTATCATAAAATATATTATTCCATTAGATAAAGAAAGATCTCAACCAGTTGAATTTGAAAACGTGTAATAGGTTAAAAAAAACTTGAACTTTGCTTATATTGACATACTAAATGTATATGTAAACTGAGTCGTATTTGGAGATTCATTTATATATAAACCAATCGGGAAAGGTTAATGTTAAAATGCAATGTTAAAGAAAGCATATTTTCCAACTTTCAAATTTATACACGTACATGTATCCACGAATGTCTTCCCTCATGTTGGTAAATAAGTACATTGATTATATCACTACAGGATAAACCCGTTCGAACATAATCAAAAACTGAGAAACCTCACTGGCAAAGGTAGGCGTTATTGGATATTTAAAAAAAAATACTTTTTAAAGAAAGAAAACCAACTAGTAAACAATTTTCTTTCTTTCCAGGTAGTGATTTTTAAAAAAAAATGATATGAATTGTCAGAGCATAGAAGGTTTTTTCTAAAACAATTACCCATGCTTCTTCTCACCACATATCAAATAAGAATGAAAGCAGTAATGTACATTTGGTTCATTCATCCAAATTAATACCTCATAAAATAAAAATGAAAACATTTCTCTTCAGGTCAATACTTCATTGCCTTCATCAGAATTCACATCTTAAGAACATATATTAACCTAGCCGAGTTCATATCCCAGGGACACATATTGATTTATCAGAATATATATTTACAATAGTTCACATCTTAGGGACACATATTTATCTACCATAGTTCACATCTTAGGGACAAATATTTACCTATCTAAGTTCACAACTTAGGCAAACATTTATTTACCAGAATTCACACCTCAGGGACATATATTTATCTACCAGAGTTCACATGTTAGGGACACATTTATTCATCAGAGTTCACATCTTACGGACTCATTTATTTGCTACTATGGACTCACGAGAACATGAATGGACTGACATTCTAAAGGGAATGGCCACAATATTAAATAGGTTTACAATTCGTGTAGCTTGATAATGTTGAGTTGTAAATGTCATCCAAAATAATGCTTTAATTTTGAATGTAGAATTGAAGGATGTCATGGAAATAGTTATATTGTGTTATTTTTGTGTGTATATAAATAGTAATGTTACTAGCTAAGTAAATCTCACTTCCAGTCTGTTGTATACCAGTATTCTGTCTGTGATCTTTACATCGCATGATCTAAAAATATGCTCGGAACTACTAGTGTTTTCAAACTAAAAAAAATGCCCACTAGAAATTTTGAGCAGAAATATAAATCCTTAATTGCGGTACTCAGTACTTTGCAACCAATACTATGTCAGTGAGTAACAAGATCAGTTTAAATTCATTCCTTTAGAGACACTGAATACTAAACCAACTGTGTACAACTCGTTCTATTTGTTTGTATATGCTTAAAATTCGTTACTTATTCACATTGAGTTGCTTTTGTTGTTGTCATTTTTGACAGTATTTTATGCCCTGCTGTCTATGTGCATATACGGTCTGGATTACCTCCCCCTGTTTGCGGCCCTTTCCGTGGATTGTGTGTTTGGGTACATAGTGGGAACTCTCTACGTCTGGCTTTTCACCGCCGTGATGGTGTTTCAAGCCCTGGTGTGCACTTTAAAAGAAGAACCTGTAAGTCAACGGAAAGCACAGGGACAATGTTTCATCTTTCATGAGCTTCATGCTGAGTATTACACCTTTCACGAAAAATTCGATTACAATGACCAATATTTCACGTGATTTGAGGTAACGTTTGTCTTTAGCTCATTTTCTCAGACACTATTGCCTATGAATTCACTTATATTGGTATGTAACTGCGTCATGATGAATACTACAGCCCTCATTGAAATCTGTATCTCTTTGACCTATATTTAATGGTTCAGTGATTTTTCTTTAAGCCCAGTTTCTCTTGGTTAGGGTTTGCATTTAGCTCATTTTTCTGACACTGTTGCTGGCAGAGTCCTGTAACTTAAAGTAAAGATGCATCGTGAGGATTACTACACCTGTCAGTCAAAACTAGGTCACTGTGGCCTTTTTTTTCCACAACAGTGATCGGTGTTAAATTTTACTTTTTACATTGTTTCTCTGGCAATATTGCCTGCAGAGTTATATAACTTGGCATGTAGATATAGAATGACCGATTTCAGGTCGAAAATTTTTAATAGGAAAATTATTTCTGAGCACTGAAATATTTGATATCAAGATGTTAACTATTTGTATTATTTAACTGGAAAAATAATTTGATTTGAAAAAAGAAAACAAAAAACGTCTTGAGATCAATTTCGTTTGATGAATTTTGTTTTTACGTATAAAGCTCAAGCTGTGTGAAAAACTATGAAAAGGTTTATTTTCCCGTCATAACTGTTCCGAATATTGGTTTTTGATAATAATAATAATAATAATAATAATAATAACAACAACAACAACATCAACAACAACAAAAAACAATAACTTAACACGCCAGGGCTCTAACAACACGTCACGACCGAGCGAACGCAATAATGTCAAACACCTGTATGTGACTGGCTTGAGGCTGATGTTTCCCCTATTTCTAAAGACCCCAAGACAACAATTGTTGTCAACTGAAGGGTTCTTAAACGAGCTAATACTAGAAATAATTTTCCGCTAATTAATTCAGGACCGCATATTCACGAGGTTCTAATTTCACACTTGCATGTTTTGTTTGTTTGTTTGTTTGTTTGTTTGTTTGTTGTTGTTGTTGTTTTATTTTTGTTTTTGTTTTTTGGGGTGTGGGTGTGGGATGGGTTGCTCATATTTGAGTTGTTTATCAGTACATTTTCTAAGCCTTAGATCGATATTTCATGCCACCTACTGCGAAACACGACCCAAACACCTAATACACAAAATTATTCCTATATCGAATGACCAAACACTTATAGGTGAGAACAAACCAAGAATTCCTTATGTTCAGAAATTTAACAGGGGCAGGGGCCATTTTATGGAAATAATATGTGCTATAATAAAGTCTCGTGAATAGTGTACATTATGATGCCTGTTACTATTAATGGGCATAAAAAAAACCCAGATACAATGACAGGAAATGAAAATTAAAAATAAGTAAATTTAGAAATAAAAAAGGAAGAAAGAAAAAAAAAGAAAGAATGAAATCGCTTATACATAAGTTATATATTTATTCGAGAGTTTTGCCCAGAAGGACATCATTCAATTATTTTTTTCCCCTTTAAAAATAAATATAAATTATTTAAACTAAATTAGAAAAGGAAAGAGAGTGCACCATTAGACTCGTGTGAAACCCATGTTCTTTGTTTGTAATATATGAGATATTAATAAATATTGAAATACTTATATACTTCAAGTTTGAATAAAACATATTCTACCAACAGAAAGTGCTATTTTTGTAGCAAAAATATTGTGTTGGTAGGGAAAAAATAACCAAAGCAGTGACACGAGATTCTTTTTCTTTTTATTTTTTGGACTGGTTGTTCTGGTGGCGCTACCTACCGAATTCAAGGGAAGTAGCTGAGTTAAATTGTTATGATTGGATTTGAATTCCCGGAAAAATAAAAGATACATTTTCCCAACGATAATATGATCAGAGCATCGGTTTTAAAGAATGCTGTCTTATTCAATAATATCATCAAGTACCATCAAATTTTTTAAATATTTTTTTATTTTTTTAAATTTTTTTTTATTTGTTATGAAACTTTTTTTTCTTTCAGATCCAAGTAATTCTTGAATTCGCCAGAGTTCTTCCTTTACTGCTGTGTGAACTATACTTGTGCATCAGTTTGCCCGTCCGGTTCGTCCAATCCCTCCGCGAAAAGAAAAAGTTCTTCTCTTCAATGCAGAGAATGACGGTATTTGAGCTAGAAAAATCGGTCCATGACTCTTGGGAAGGAAAGCACGTCGTCAAAATACTGAGATCCCCTCCATCTGAACCGTAAATATCAATAATTTGAACATGGTTTTCTACATAATCGGGGAGATAACCAATTTAAACACACTGTAATATATGATGTAAATTTGATTTCCGCTATTGATGTATCTAAAAGGATACAATAAAAATGTGCATGACACGTATATATCGATCAGAGCCTTTATTTTGTCAGAGTGCATAGCTTGGAACTGAAATGGACGATGCGTTGTTCAAAGTTTAATGCAGAGCTGTGGTTTACTTTCATGAAAACCCTTGAGCTTCTGAAAGGATACACTTGACGTAACTGTGTCTATAATTCTATTTAATATTAGACGTATCTGTGTCTATAATTCTATTTGATACTATACTTATCTGTGTCCATAGTTCTATTTTATATTAGACGTATCTGTGTCTATAATTCTATTTTATACTAGACTTATCTGTCTCTATAATTCTATTTGATACTATACGTATCTGTGTCCATAGTTCTATTTTATATTAGACGTATCTGTGTCTATAATTCTATTTTATATTAGACGTATCTGTGTCTATAATTCTATTTTATATTAGACGTATCTGTGTCTATAATTCTATTTTATATTAGACGTATCTGTGTCTATAATTCTATTTTATATTAGACGTATCTGTGTCTATAATTCTATTTTATATTAGACGTATCTGTGTCTATAATTCTATTTTATATTAGACGTATCTGTGTCTATAATTCTATTTTATATTAGACGTATCTGTGTCTATAATTCTATTTTATATTAGACGTATCTGTGTCTATAATTCTATTTTATACTAGACTTATCTGTCTCTATAATTCTATTTTATACTAGACTTATCTGTCTCTATAATTCTATTTTATACTAGACTTATCTGTCTCTATAATTCTATTTTATATTAGACGTATCTGTGTCTATAATTCTATTTTATATTAGACGTATCTGTGTCTATAATTCTATTTTATATTAGACGTATCTGTGTCTATAATTCTATTTTATACTAGACTTATCTGTCTCTATAATTCTATTTTATACTAGACTTATCTGTCTCTATAATTCTATTTTATATTAGACTTATTTGTCTCTATAATTCTATTTTATACTAGACTTATCCGTCTCTATAATTCTATTTTATATTAGACTTATCTGTGTCTATAATTCTATTTTATATTAGACGTATCTGTGTCTATAATTCTATTTTATATTAGACGTATCTGTGTCTATAATTCTATTTTATATTAGACGTATCTGTGTCTATAATTCTATTTTATATTAGACGTATCTGTGTCTATAATTCTATTTTATATTAGACGTATCTGTGTCTATAATTCTATTTTATATTAGACTTATCTGTCTCTATAATTCTATTTTATACTAGACTTATCTGTCTCTATAATTCTATTTTATATTAGACGTATCTGTGTCTATAATTCTATTTTATACTAGACTTATCTGTCTCTATAATTCTATTTTATACTAGACTTATCTGTCTCTATAATTCTATTTTATATTAGACGTATCTGTCTCTATAATTCTATTTTATATTACACGTATCTGTCTCTATAATTCTATTTTATATTAGACGTATTTGTGTCTATAATTCTATTTTATACTAGACTTATCTGTCTCTATAATTCTATTTTATATTAGACGTATCTGTGTCTATAATTCTATTTTATATTAGACGTATCTGTGTCTATAATTCTATTTTATACTAGACTTATCTGTCTCTATAATTCTATTTTATACTAGACTTATCTGTCTCTATAATTCTATTTTATACTAGACTTATCTGTCTCTATAATTCTATTTTATACTAGACTTATCTGTCTCTATAATTCTATTTTATACTATACGTATCAGTGTCTATGATCCTATTTTATACTATACGTATCTGTGTCTATAATTCTATTTTATATGCCACTTTTTAGTAGTGATGATATTTGTTTTTTATATAACAATAAAAAAAAAAAATTGAACGGCAACTATCCCTTTCCACCCAGAAGCACCAAGGTATTATGAAATGTTTCCACACGTATTAAGAAACCAGTATTGTCAACCGGAATAATTTAATACTAATTTTGTTCGATATTTTTAATTATTTTTTCTTTCAGAGTACCACCCGAGACCGTGAAGGGGAAGATACTGGAGCGACTCAAAGGGTTGGCAAATTCTTTGTTGTACCACCGACAGTCAGGTGTGTTTGCTTAACTTATTATTATTATTATTATTATTATTATTATTATTATTATTATTGCTGTTGCTGTTGATGTTGCTGCTGCTGTCACTGATACTACTATATTTAGGAAGTTCTGGTATTATGTCTGCTTATTAAATGAGTACAGTCGCAATTTAAAAACAATTTTGAAAAATGTGGTATGCTATTGTGAAAAGTCAGATTGGCCTTGAATACTTCCAAGGAACGTCGTGGAAATCATTATAAAGCTTTACAACATTGCACTGCGATGCAAAAATTTGTGCACTGTTTAATATTGTCATCACTCACAATTCAGCTGATTCTATTACTT
Organism: Margaritifera margaritifera; assembly: GCA_029931535.1. Taxonomy (NCBI): domain Eukaryota; kingdom Metazoa; phylum Mollusca; class Bivalvia; order Unionida; family Margaritiferidae; genus Margaritifera; species Margaritifera margaritifera. Next base: position 1,404,616 of record JAQPZY010001550.1, on the reverse strand, counting down.
CTCTTTAGGTCATTTCTTCTATTTTTCATAATCTCGCTAATCTATCGTTTAGTCATTTTCATCGACATTGTTTTCAGAAGTAAATAACTCCTATGTAATTTAAATGTCTGTAGACTTGGAAATTAGTTTTACTATCCTTCGCTCCTACCTTGTCTTCTCTCTATGTTCTTTTTGTTCAAGGGTGGCTCACTAATTGTTTTGTACTCTTTGTGATTGTCTGTATATCATATATTAGACACTTTTTTTCATTGTTCTTTCCTTATAAGTTATTACTTTTTTCCCTGTATCTTAAGCTGTGGTGGACCTTGGGTGGTGGTTACGGAGAGTCATTTTTCTGCCACATTATGGCCTTCTGACTACATATTCATGATTAAATCTGTTGGTTGCTTAAAGTATTCTTATATAACAAAAGTACTGGACCCGTAATCAAAGGTCACGCGTTCGATATCCTTCCAGGCCAGCCCGGGTCGGCTGCCTCAGTGTGTCCTTTGGAAAGGCACTTAGCAGCAATTTTCCTCGACATTGTTTTTTCACCATAATTATAGGTTACATTTGATCAGTAATAGCTGGATAGGTGGCTTGGGCTATTTTAACTCCGATGGTAGTTGTTATCAGATAGTTATCGACACACTCCATATCTCTATGTGGGGCAATTATTCAAATTTAAGATCGATTAACACTGAAAAATATTGAAGCTAATATTGTTAAGTCATTATGTGTTCAATTTAATCGACATAATCATCTTAATTATTTCATGCTTACCGTAAATTAGTAAATTGTACACTTATTTGCTGGCCTAAAAAAACTGTAGAGATCTGAAAGAAAAAAGTGCGGGAAATATGTTAGTCACACATTGGAAGTTCTTTTTCTCTTAGCGGATCTCTCTCTCTCTCTCTCTATCACACACACGCGCGCACACAGACACACACACACACATATATATTTATGTGTGTTTGTGTATGTGTGCTTTACTTTGATGTCATTTTAAGATACATTGTTATATGCCTTTATCTTAACATATATTACGTTTATCATGGACTATGATATATAAAGATATATAAATATATCTAAGTGATCTGTAGAGAGGGAAGCAAAGAATTTTATTTTGATTGGTCGCCCTTCTTACCCTAAAATCCATTCTTTCAAGGAAGATAAATCCGAAAGCGGAACTCGAATATTTTTAACTAATTTTTGAGGTAATCGAATAAGAAGACAACACGTGTGTTTGATTCCTTTTTCAGATTTTCGTTACTCTGCACTGTTGTTATCTGTGATGCTCGTTGGGGGCATGATTCTCTACAAGGTAAGAAATTTTACCGGTAGGAGACAATCCTCTAGTACAAGAATGTCGGTTTTCTGCCACATTTCCGCTTCCAAAACTATCATCATGAAATAGTATATACTTGATGGCATAAGGCTTGCAGTGGTCTTTCATTTTAATTTGAAGGTTTACCTTCTTCATCCGACTTCTTGTCCACTTTTCTGTCATACTGAAGCTTCCAGTTAACTTTTTATTTACTATATGGTAAATCATCACAGTCTTTATCTTTTACCTCTTTTCGTTCCTTTTTAGCTATAAATTTTAGGACCCAACAAACATTACCTTGACAAGTTACTTATTTTAGCTTCTTTTTTTTTTTTTTTGGCCGGGGGGAGTATTCTTTGTAATTTTGGTTATTCTGTTTAGCTGGTATGGTAATTATATACTACCTAGATAGTAAGATAATGTTGTACATGCTTTGGATACACTCGCCCCTGAAGGCCTTGTTTTGCCTAGTACTAACACCTAGATAGTAAGATAATATTCTACATGTTTTGGATACATTCGCCCCTGAAAGCCTTGTTTTGCCTAGAACTTACACCTAGATAGTAAGATAATGTTGTACATGCTTTGGATACACTCGCCACTGAAGGCCTTGTTTTGCCTAGAACTAACACCTAGATAGTAAGATAATGTTCTACATGTTTTGGATACACTCGCCCCTGAAGGCCTTGTTTTGCCTAGAACTTACACCTATATAATCTATATTGTGTTCTACATGTTTTGGATACACTCACCACTGAAGGCCTTGTTTTGCCTAGTACTAACACCTAGATAGCCAGATAATGTTCTACATGTTTTGGATACATTCGCCCCTGAAAGCCTTGTTTTGCCTAGAACTAATAGCTATTTTTAAATTACGTATTGCATATCAATATAAGGCCAGTAATGAGTCTTATGTATGAGAAAGTATTTACATGTAGAAGAAGTATTTTTTAAAACTGAAATCTGCACACAATATTATTAAATAAGGTTTACATTTTGCTTTAAATGAATATATTACATTAAGAATTTTGATTTAAATGAATATATTACATTAAGAATTTTGATTTAAATGAATATATTACATTACGAATTTTGATGTAAATGAATATATTACAACATTAAGAATTTTGATTTAAATGAATATATTACATCAAGAATTTTGATTTAAATGAATATATTACATTAAGAATTTTGATTTAAATGAATATATTACATCAAGAATTTTAAAAGCATAGTAATTATGGAATATATATTCTCTTTTCAGGTTACATTTGAAATTATTTATTTAGTTGTAAGCATATCGTATTACCTCAATGCCGGGTTTATGTCAGTACTCGAGTATATTGGCTATGATAAGGAAGAAGGCGAAAGCCCAACGATAACGAAGACCCGAGAATACCTCTATCTGCTGTATTATATCTTTATTGCACTGAAAGGTAAGAATTATTGAGAAGCACGTTGTTCCCTTTCAAATTGTACTTCAAGACTAGTATACTATTATTAGTAACTTTGGTAAAAACTTGGATTACTTCACTGCTCTTTTATCCATTCAGGCGGTCGTAATAACAATTAGAAATTAAAATACATGTAAAAATTGCATTTTGTATTACTAAAATAGCTACTTGATGATAATAGATTTAAAAAGACTTTAAAAATAAGACGATCTACCTAAAACAATATCTATCTGTCAAGCAAAGGTGATTTAAAGGGATAATCATAGAGAAAATATATGAAACGAACAGATATTCTCAGAAAAGATGCTATACTCAACTGACAGTACAATACTGAACTGACGGTACTATACTCAAATGAAGGCAATATACTCAAATGAAGGTAATATATTCAACTAATAGTACTATAATCAACTGCCAGTACTATACTCAACTGTTGGTACTGTACTCAACTGACGGTGATATACTCAACTAATGGTATTATATTCATCTGATGGTAATATACTCAACTGACGGTAATATACTCAACTGACGGTAATATACTCAACTGATGGTAATATACTCAACTAATGGTACTATATTCATCTGATGGTAATATACTCAACTGACGGTAATATATTCAACTGTACTATACTCAACTGACGGTAATATACTCAACTGACGGTAATATACTCAACTGACGGTACCGTATGCAGAAGACGGTTATATATTCAACTTGCAGTAATTTTGAAGTTGTGACTAAAAGTGTCAGCACCTGTGAGACGTCATAAACTCGTGTAGCGGACAGGAATCAATAAGTTCTTATAAGCTTGTTTCTAATCCATTTGCAACTGTAATACTTTATGGCAATAAAATATGTTTAAAGTAAACACAACTAATAACTTGAGTGACTTTATGCATTATAGAGGCTGATGCAAACATGTCTCACAATATCATAATAATATATTGCTGTAGACTTTAATATTTAAACCCTAGTCTTTTTTTTCGAAGATTCCCTTTGTAAGTAATATTCTCTCCAACGACTTAGGAGTCTTAAATATTACTAGAGGCGACATAAAAAAACAATCATCTGTTAGAGCTATTTATACATCTGATATCCATACGTTATCTAAATGTACTTATGCATGTATGTATTTTTCTCAAAAGGATCTTTTTTGGCATCTGTCAGCCTAGCAGCATTCATTGGCATTCTCATGGTCTTGCACATGCTGACCTCCTATAGGTAGGTTTATTATTTCATTACATAAATGTACAAAACTTTTGAAATTATTTTCCCAAATTTATATGTTATTTATTCATTTAAAAAATCTTTTGATTGTCAACTTTTATCTTGCGTTACAGATGTAAGGAAACTGTGAATAACATTTACCATAAGACCTTCATCATCACCACCATCCAAACGTCCGTGAAATATATTCTGAAAACATTATCCCCCCCCCCCACACACACACATACACACTAAGGCTTGATCTCTTTACAATAATATGAAAGAAATATAAATTCATGAGCAAATTTTATTTCAGAACAAATCTCCTGGATCTATATAAGGGCAATACATCGCATATCCCTCCAAGAACTGAAACGTCAAACCCCAGCATGCTAGTAAGTAAATGACTATGTACCTATTAAATCACAAATCATTTAGTCACTCGATGAAAATGAAAAGCTGTAATATATGCAAATGTAAGATATTTAAATTAATTTAATTTTCTTTATACTAATACAAATTCCATAGATAACACAACACAAGACATGTAAGTGTACAATCAATAAATATACCCAGTTATGCTTATACAAAGAACCTGTTAATTACTTGACATATTCATATTGTATTAAAAAAAAAAAAAGGTGAACTTTATTCCATGGTTAAAAGTCGAAAATCTTAGAAGGCATGATCACAGTATTATGTCTATAATTTCCCATGCATCTAAAGCAATTTAATTGGTTGAATAATTGACACAGAAATCATTATTTTCTTTGTACTTTAGATAAATAGCTTATGCATTCAGTGTTTTCTTAGATTGAGCAAATAATTAAGAATCATCGTTCTAACAAATAATACAGATGAAGTACAGGTGTTAAGGTCAAAATAAATTTTCTTTTCATGATCTATTCAATTCTGTGTAATGAGCTTATTACAGTTAGTCATAATTACTAGGAGGTAAGAACAACACATTTCCTTTTGTTGAATTAGATACATTTGTATGTCACAATGATCACAAACCTTACCGATATCACTCACTTATTGTATTTAGATATAATTACGCATTTAAACCAATATCTGTTATAAATTAAATAAGATTACTTTTTTCAATCTTGCGCATTATAGGTTGGTAGCATGAGGTATGCTGGGTATCAAGTTGGATACATAGCATGGGGTAAGTCAAATGTAACTTATTAAGTTAGTATTTCTGTTGTTTAGAATTTAAATTGTATAGGATTTCATTTAGTTGCAATAATGATTCCAGTATTATTAAGCCACGGTAAACCCTCTAAATTAGTATTAACTCTCTTTTTCAACTGGAATATATAGAAATGTATAATTTTTTTACCAATAAATAATCATTTCTTTCTCTTTTTATTACGAATGTGCTGCTGTCTTCTATACTCCAGCATTTTTAGGAATTGTCTGTCTGATGTCTGCACTATAGTTATTTCTGTATGTTTTAACAAACGTTTATGATTTGTACCACGATTTGATTGAAAAATGAATTTTCCATGACAGTTCTAGGTAATGATATGTGTCTATATTTTACAACGGTCAATACAATAATGTTTGAGATGTATTTATATATAATAAATATTTTATATATTAATTTGTAACAATATTTTATATATAAATTCATCAGATGAGTTTCTGAAAAAGTATCCATTTATTTTCATTTAAATTGCAGGCTTCATCATCCAGTTGCTGGTGTATTTTCTTATATCCGTGGTACTAGCGGTTATAATTTCTTTTATAATGGCTGGCTTTTACCAATGGCTCCTTGACATACTCATGCAGATTTGGTAAATTAATAATAAAATCATACAGTGTAATGAATTACATATTAGCAAAGAATGATTTTATTAATTTAGCTCTGAGAGAGATGTGTGTATGTGTGTGTGTGTGTGTGTGTGTGTGTGTGTGTGAGAGAGAGAGAGAGAGAGAGAGAGAAATATAGATTGAATGAAAACTGTCCTTATACCAGAACTACGAAAATAGCTTTCTAAATAATATTTTGTCATTCGCGTCTAAAATGTCTTGTTGTTCGCATGATTGCTACAAAAAATTTTAATATTTGCGAACCCCCCCCCCAAAAAAAAATAAAAAATAAATAAAATAAAACAATAAGGCTGAATTACAGAGCAATCAATACTTGTGTTACTTTGACCTTTTTTGTGTGTCTCGTTCCTTTAGCCAGATTATAGCCAACAATAATCAAAATTGACTGTGCACTGCCTTTGCTTTTTTAGTGTTGGGTTAAACAGATCTAGACATCACCAGATCTTTACTTGTTATTGGGGTAAAATTTATATTTGTCTCTGCATCTGTATCTCTTTAATTATTGTCAGGGACTTGATAAGTATTAGTTTCAGAACCCTGAGAGGGGAACGTGGAGGTGGTTGTGGAATGTCGTCGAGTGCTGACACTTCATGTCTCTCTCTTTACGACTTTTTCAGGCCAGTTCTATTGACAGCTTTCGCACTTAACCTTCTGCAGGAAATGCTCGCAAAGTATGTCTTTCTACAGGAACGTGGGATTGCTCTGCGGTTAAATAACAGGTTTGTGTTGCAATGTTAACATTGTACGACTTCGCAATAACAAATGAAAATACAGCAAATATGGCGAAATAAAATCGATTACACAATGCAGGAATGCCCTTCGAATCGCTATGGCCGTTCATGGATTTCGTAATCTATTTTCAAACTGCATGACTTTATGAATCTTGTCAAACATGAAGTTCAGTTCTTAAATAGACTTATTTCAGCACTTCGTACTCTTCTTTCGACGAGGAAGAATGATACAGATAAGTAGCTTTGATCTGTGAGCATTTCAATCTGCTTTTTTATGATCTGTGAGCATTTCAATCTTCTTTTTATGATATGTGAGCAATTCAATCTGCTTTTTATGATCTGTGAGCATTTCAATCTGCTTGTTATGATCTGTGAGCATTTAAATCTGCTTTTTATGAGAAAGTAAGATTTTTTAGTAATTAGGTATTAAAATGGATACGGAGACCGAAGTTGAAAGAAAGAAAATTGCTGTTTTATATTGTAAGAATTTTTTTCTTTGGCGAAATCTCTAGGATCTCATTTAGATTTATGTTTGATGATTGTAGACTGGTATTGTTTTGCACGAGTCTAAATTGATTCGATCACTGTACAAATATCTGCTTCTTCTTATACAAAATCTGAATAGGTGAATAAGACATAAGACTATAAATTGTCTTCTTTTAAGACGACTACTGTTCACCTTCACGTACTTCCTGTTCTTCTACAACATATTTATCGGGTTGGTTTCATGTCTGATGAGAATTATCAAGTCCATGATAATAGGAGCCGCTTTCATATCCCGCCTCGACCAAAGCGTGTTTCCCCAACGGTTCCAGACGTTTGATCCAGGTTTGATATACAAAATTCACTTGCATTGCAAAACATACATATTTTGGGGGTGATATATATTTCATTATTGATTTTTAAACAAATGTTTTAAAACAATGCATTAAACACGGAGAAATTGAAATAGTACTTTTATTTATAAAAAAAGTTTGGTGTTCTCAGCATGTTAAGTACCTCTTTGTGATATTCATCGTAATGTTTCGTTTTTGTGATTGCTTAAAAGTGTTAATCATAAGTTGTTAGGCTGTCGGATCCTTTTTGAGAATGGGACAGATCAATTACACAAACTTATTTGTTCAAATTGTTAAAATCAACTTCATTGCGTGAATTTAGGAGCTTTATTGTTATTTGCATTTTAGGCATAATACAAATTTACATATCCATCAGTATATGCATCACTAATTACCGCATATTTATTGAAACGTAAAGTATCAAATTGGACTAAATATACAGCTTGCTTCTGTGCAAAATGATGCAAGTACAGGAGAGTTGTCTTGTTTCAGACTTCCGACAGTAAACTCTTAATTTCTTGTAAGATTACACTAGTTCACAAAAACTGCCATGAATCTAAATAGCTGGGGAAATGTCAAGGTAAAATGTAATAATCAAAGATTATCAAAGCAATTAAGCAAGAGCACATGTCTTTTCGTATTTTTTTTTTTTCGTTCGTGTTTGCAATGTTTATTGTGGAGAACCATTGCGGGGCGATCAAACCATGTTTAAGTTGACATGTATTTACACTATTTCAGGCTTTCGATTTTTTATCATTAGAGTCACATTTCTAGGATAATAACTTGATTTCACACTCCAACATTTCTTGCAGGATTTAATGCTTATGTGGGTTTCATGCACATTGAGACGGCACACACACATCCCGTCGTGATAGTTTTTCTCCGACTTCTGGCCCTTGATGTCGGGTTAAGGAAACAAAGCCAACTGCCTTCCAATGGATCAGATATCGAGTCAATTGGTAAATGATATACAGATGTATTTTCAAACACATGTGTAAAGTGCCTTTCACAAGGACACAAAGAGGCGGGTATTGAACCAGCGATTCGTAATCCAAGGGCTAGCGGGTTCGATACCCGCTCAGGCCAGCCCTGTTCGCTGCCTCGGTGTGTCCTTGGGCAAGGCACTTAGCTCACATTTCCTGGGTATGACATACCCAATAATGTGTTAAAAGTGCGTTAAAACAAAAAATAAAAAATAAAATAAAATAAAACAAAAATAAAATAAAGTAAATAAATTATGTCATCTATCTATTAGCATCTATCTATCCATCTATAGGTTTATTTATCCGTCTATAAGTCTGTATGTTAGTGTATATCGATCAATCTAGCTGCCTGTAGTTCAATCAATCAATCTATTTTTAAATCAAACTACATTTTTTTGTAAGGCTTAACTCGACTACTAATCGTAAATACGTTTACAAGGTCACGGATTAAAAAGTTTTTTCCCTGTTGAATATTCGATCGTTTGCTCTTAGGGAGCAGCGAGAGCTCAGCTGGTAGAGCGTCGGACTCGTAATCCAAAGGTTGCGGGTTCGATACTCACCCAGGACAGTCGGGTTTGGCTGCCTCGGTGTATTCTTGAGAAAGGCACTTAGCTCCTATTACATCGACATGATATAGCCAATAGTGTGTTTAAAGTGCCGTTCAAACCAACACAAAAACTTCATTGTTTGCTCAAACCAAAACAAAAATCGATTGATTTCATTATTTTCTGGGCCGATTTTTCAGTATATGTCGACCATCTACTTGATAGAGTCAACTGATATTGATCTTTTCAAGTACAAAATATGATTCCGTTTGAATGAACATTGAGATGAATGTTGCTATCAGAGTTGGGTACCACGAAGAATTTTGCACAGCGGTATAACGCGGTATTTGTTTTAACACACCGCGATAGGTAGCACGGTATACCGCAATTATATTAGGGACCAGCAATTTAATTTTCTGGGGTACGGCCCTGGGAATTTTTTTTCTTCAGATTTTCATCTCTCGAGTGGCTTGCAAAAACATTTTGCTCTGCTTTATATCAAAGTAACCATATTATATCCATTAAATTATTTGTAAAAAAAACTAATTCTCGTAAGATAAAAAAAAAAAATATTTCTGCTCGAAAGAAAATCGCTGCAGTCTCTCTCCCCCCCCCCCCCCCCGAAAATTAAATGGTCAGTACCTGGCAGTAGATAAATTTGCTATGTGTATGTTAATTGTTGTACAAGTACTAAAAACTGTAGCTAAAGTGGGACGATTAAGCTTACACTATAGCTGACACACTGTGATAGATATTGTGATGACATTAGAGAGCTTATTAAAAACAATGGGCAGTGTTGACACTGACGCCTATAATTAACGACATAGGTGTCAAACATACGGCCCGCCAGACTAATTATTTATTATTATTATTTATTATTATTTATATCAAATCTGGCCCGATATAGCAAATGAGTTTGACACCCCTGATTTACTAGCTACGCTATTGATATAATAGGCTGGGAAACTTTGAATGGGATGCCAACACCCAGGCAAGATATTTATCAAAGAGGGGCTGTAAACATAAAGCACGCTGACTCAGCAAACGACAAAATATTTAGTGAACTAGAAAAATTATGTAAAAGTCTAACAGAAAACTGCTCTAAGGAAAATCTTAGGATGATTCGCGGTCTTACAAAGGAATATATGTCTTTAAACATTAACATACGCGGATGAACAACTAAAAAATTGACATTTATTTGGATATTATTTAATCTGAAAATTTTCAAAAAAGTTGGATTTGACCCAAATATTTTTCACAACATCCGATTCGGCCGCCATGTTGGCATACGTGACATGTGCCAAACATGTGATTCATAAATATAGCTATATTTGTAATATGCGAAATTAATTTGTGACAAATTCAACTATTTTGTCAGAAAAAATAATACTTTTTGGAATTATTTTGTCATGAAAAATGAATACATGCTTTTAATATCATTAAATTAGTAACGAGATTACTCGGAAATTTCCGTACATTCCTTACTGAATGCAACTACCGAAGTACCGGTACAATGAAAAATTACCCTTGCACATACCACCGGAAAAAACTACGTCGGTAAACTGGTATACCGGTAATACTGCGCACCTCTAGTTTTTTTTTCACTGGTTTCATTAACACATGTTTGGTATGTGAAGAATTACTAACAATTTGTCTGTAATGTACGATACTTATATAACCTTCGGACCGGAGCTGCCCCCTTATCCTAATCAGCTCCCCCCCCCCCCAACCAACCAAATTGAGCGCGAAACAACGGAAACGTTTCCTAGAGTAAGTTTTCTTTACAGTGAGATGGTTAAAATGATGCCCTGGAAACGCTTACAGTGCAGGAGCCCCATCGCCTACTTGTCTCTCCCACCGCGCCGCCCTTACCCCCCACCTTTAACGATATTTCTGGATCCAAGACTGGTGATGCTTGATCCTATGGCACTCCCCCATCAGTAATTTATTCAAGAATTTACAAAGAAATGAGCAATCAAATAAAAGGTTACTACATTTTTAGGTAGCACATGTGCATTTTTACAAAGAGGTCAACATCGTTTTACTTGCGCTACAGACTTGTGATGTAATGCCGTATTGTAGGTATCATGATTACGTAACTGAATCAACGCTATCAATTCATTAGTTACAATCTCTGACAGTTTATTTGGGTGTTTACTTCATTAAATGGGTCTTGTTAATAAAAACGTAAGTATTACACTAACAAAATGAAATAAAACACTCCTCACGTCGTATACATCGTCAGTCACAAACACTACCACGTCGTATACAACGTCAGTCACATGTTGTACAAATAGAGTATATTCAATTTTACGATGTCTCTATATAGTTTCAAGGATAAATTGTATAAATTTAACATTATATTATCTCCTTTCAGCATTAACAAGAACCGTACTGAAGATAAATAGCTTTATACGTGCAAGAAACAATTGGCAGACTATGTATACACTTCTGAATAATCCCTCACTTCGGCCGTACAGGAAACATCAAATGATTACAATAAGACGGTCTTGAACAGGAGAATCAAGTTGACGGCTATAGGTAACAACTTGGTATCCAATCCGCTCAAAGATGGCGTGCAGAAGACAGCTCTAGAATTATCAGGATCAACATCAAGACAGATGGTATAAATGAGATGAAACAGAGAGAGTCATGTGAAACAGACACGGTTATATGGTGTGTTTGAGATGTTGGTTATGCATCTAAGAACAGCACACCGAAATGGGACGACGAGTCATCGCATAAAAATGTATGATATTAATAATGCACGTGATGCTAAGCTTTAACTCTGGAACAGATGCAATATATAAAAAAAATTATAAAAGGCAGAGATTACGTCAGATTGATCGGTGTCATTCTCTATATACATGACTACAGCATTAATAAACAGGGTATCAAGACCTATTTTGGATACTCTGATATGAAACTGATTTCGTCAACCAGAGTGATGTGTTATTTGTAATAAAAAAAGTTTCTTAGTTACCGGTAGATCGGAATAAAACTCATTGGTAAGAATGATTTACAGATCTAAAGACACAGAATTTATATTGTCATTTTTAGGTGGGGAAAAAAGATCTTGTCATGCAGTATAATATTTATTCTTTAAGAAATATGCTAAAACATTGTTGCAAAATGAAACTTTAGTTCACAAATGGACATTTTACTTTAGTGAAAACATGAAAGGAAATACAGTTCCAAAGTGTGTGACAAGGAACATTGTGTAGGGGGCTTTATTTTGTGTTTTTATTATACCTAATAATAAAACAGTTGTCTTCTTAGCCGGTAACCGTCAGAAGCACCACACATTATACACCTTCAACACAGCTAACACGCCACTAATCTCCCCATATAAAAGGACTTAGAGAAAATAAAAGAGGTGTTTGTTTTATTTAATGTACTACATGTGGCTTTAATTTTATCCTTGTGTTTTTTCATTACACACTGATATAATCAGAACAAAATAATTCAGTTAGATCTTTGACAATTCCCAGGTGACATAATAAATAGTCTTTGTTAAAAATCCTGTCGGTAAATCAAAACTTGTTTATATGTGACAAATTGAGGATCCCAATTTGTTAGTTTACATTTTGCGCAAAGTAAAAGGTATTAATCTTTAAAACCTAAATGTATGACGTAGCGGAGTGTCATTGTTCTTTAATAAAAACATTTCGATGACCTATTGAGTAGCTGATAGGTTTACCCCTTCAAGTGAAACCTCGCAAGTTGTCGCTTCATTTAAAGGACCCTGGACATACACACATACAACGTGAAAGTCCTCTGTTCAACACATAACTTGTTGTTCTCACCCGTGGAACAGTCACCTTATTGCCATATCTAAATGAAAAAGAGTCATCAATATAATGAATAAAGTCATGGAGATACTTCGGAGATTTTTGCTGAAAATGTTCATGCTTTCTAATGCGAAAGTCCTCTTTCTCGTTACGTGAAGAAATGCTAGATTTGATTTTTAAAAAGAATTCTTGATAGGTTTTAGAGTAATCATTGTATATAAACGAAGTCATCTCTTTTGAATTTTCTCGATTTTCTTTGTATTAACCTCACCACAAAAGTGTCAAATAAATGGACAGTAGTAGAAATTGGACACACTAAAAAAATAGGAGATATTTAATTTACAAATCTGTTGAGGTGTTATCACAGATGCTTACTCTACAAGCCATTTATTTATTTATTTATGTTGTATATAACGTCAAGTCGAGTTTAGCAGTTACCTGCATGTAACAATCATTTGTATATCAGGGTCAAAATGTTGTCTGTCTGGATTCTGCTGTGAGATTAAACGCCACTTATCATTGCTTCTTTCACAGTAGAAAAACGTATTCGCAAGGTGAAAGTCTCGGCCCTTTCCGCACTGCTGTTCTTTACCTTGAACTAGCTTACGTATGCTTGTTGCGTTAAAATTGCCTATAACTTTATTAAAAGAAAAAACAAGTTCAGTAACTGGCAGCATTTGATATAATGGCAAGACCTGTTATAGGACACGCGATTGCGGGATTCACACCAATTTCTATCAAAAATCGAGGCGAAAAAAAAAATAAATAAATAAATAAAAGTAGCAAAAAATCGCAAAGCATATGTTCAAGCCATACCTTTATTACTTCATTGAATACCCTCCCCCCATGTTCAGAAAATTATCCTCTTTTATAAAATAGCGGGGGAAATTACCCATAAATTTTCAGTTTCAGAATAGACCATGTAAAACTGTTTATGATATGAACTGCTATTATGCTATCGGATAACAGGTCTTAGTTCTGGAAATATCTTGAGGCTAACGAACGAATCTTTTCTCTGTCTATCTAATATGGAACACCGTCTAGCGAGTATTATATGCAGGTGCGTGTCAGTGCTCTGTTAGTGTAAAGATAAAATTATGAGTGAAGATGAAGTATATACAGTAGTAATATAAACATGTTGTTAAAGGTAATAGAATAAAAACATTGTTGGATAGTCTCAGTTCAATAATTCGCGTATTTCCAAAGAAGTTAGCCCTCGATAATACCCGGTGTTCATAATCGAGAATTTAAAGATAAATTAATTCATATTTTACGGGGTTATTTTAGATCACATGCTCATCAAAGTCATTTCTTTTGCGAGTTCCAAAGTTTTTTTAAAAATAGATTGTAATTTCTGTTACATCATCATCTTTATTTTCTTCCGCAGAAGATTGGATGATATAACAATAAATCATCTGAATACAATCAATAAATAAGTACCAAAATAAAGAAATTAATACAAAACAAACAAACACAAGTTAAAAAAAAAATAAAAAAATAAAAAAATAAATAAATAAATAAATTAAGCAAACTGTGAATCCGGGGCGCCGTAGAACCAACATCAATTACTTCGTGCATACAATAATGTCAATAGATCTGTAGTGTGAATATCATAACATTGTTCGTCTATGATATAAAATAGAATACTGGAATACAAATTCTTACAGTATATCCATCATTAAAGTGTTCCTCAGCTGCATAAGTTGCAAGTTTAAGTACCTTATTTGCAGAAGATAGCTGCACACTGCATGACAAAGTATGCTGCATACAGGGCGAATAACTTGGAGTTTTCTTTGTCGATCGCACCAGCTGGTAACATTTTACCAAGAAGATATTGCAGTAGCAGCTGATCTTCTGCATTAAATAACGTAAATTCGACATATAAGGACAAGCAACACAACAATGAAGTATCAAGTCTGTATAAACATCCCCACATCGAATACACATATCGAGCTCTGTTTGAGGAACAGCAGCCCATAGTTTAGCTACATATGCAAATACCTTAGTGTCTTATCTATTCTTACTATTTCTTTCCAATTTTGTTTATCTGGAATTTCGGAATGCTGCAAATAATCAGTTAGATACTCAAGCATGTCAAACTTCTTTAACGTATAATATAGATTTGAAATTAACCCGTAGCTTGACATGCATCCGCTCAAAATGAAGTGAAATGACGCATCGTTAAACACACGTTTAGTATGTACGTTATTAGGCATCAAACACAATCTGTGTAAAAACATCAATTTTCTTCTATCAATTTCTGACTGAGCTGATGTCCATCCTAACATTCCCAGAGCGATGTTTGATCTTGTATGTGTTGGGAAGCCTTGTAAATATTTGGCAAAATACCTCAGAGTTTGATCCAATGAAGAGAGGTCCCTTTTTGAAATATTAAACCATAATTCACTTCCATAAAACATTGAAGGAAAAATTACCTTTTGATCACATTTGCAGCAACCAAAGGATTTAAACCATTAGGTTTAATGCCAATACCAAACAGACCGTGAAAAGATTTTTTCCCTTTCTTGCATCCATCGAGTATTGCGTCATGCGACGTCAGCTTTGAGTTAATCCGGTGTCCCAGGTGTGTTGCCGAATCAGTAACCGGCAAACATGACGGCCCAAGATACCATTTCATATTGACATAATTCTTGTATTGGGGACCGAAAATGATAATGTATGACTTTGTGACACTAAGCTCAAATCGCCACTTATTACTGTAGGCGTATGCTATATCTAACAGCTTTTGTAGATTGCTAGGATATATAGCCAAAAGTGAAATGTCATCAGCTAGGGTTGGATTTCCCACAGCTAAGGATCCAATCTTTGCTCCAAATCCACTATTCTCTAACTGGAGCAGCAAGTCATTTATAAATATGGTGTACATCAAGGTTGATAAAACCCCCCCTTGTCTCACTCCTTGGCCAATTGAGAACCAGTCCGAAAATTGCCCATTGACAAGGACTTTGCTCTGTAAATTTATATACATGTTAAAAAATATCAAAAGGGATTTACCCGTAATTCCCAACATGAATAATTTAAAAAGTAACTTTTTGTGCCACACGGTATCAAATGCCTTTTTTTGTATCAAGAAAAGCAGCAAAAACCCGTGAACCCATGTTTACATTATATTGTACTGATTGCAACAGCGAAAAACTCGCTGTTGTGCAGCCTAAACCTTTTTGGTAACCATGTTGTTGTGAACTGGGTATATTAGAATTAATATCTTTGAGCCAAGTTACCAAGCGTTCATGAATAATTTTCTCAAAAGTTTTGTAGATAACAGGCAGTAAAGTAACAGGCCTGTAACTTTCGAGGGAGTTCTTTGATTTTCTGTTACCTTTGTACAATGGTATTACTTACCCTTTTTTGCAGTCTACAGGTATGTAAGATTGATCAATCATCTGAGTAAATAAAATTGTCATACACTCTATGAAGTAATCGCTGCCATAGATCAAATGTTCATTGCAAATTCGATCATGGCCTGATGCTTTTGATTTCTTTAGACTATTAATGATTTCTCTTACTTCGTTTACACTGATACTTGTCTGTAAGGCCTCGATATGGCTTGCTCCATCTTGTAGAGCCCGATTTAATTCTCTCTCTAGAGAGTTCATAAAAGTTTTCGTCAAAACTATGGCTAAAATTTGGCGTGTGAATGTCCTCATAGTATCTGGCAAAGCCATTTGCAATGGAAGCATCATCACGGACACAAACTCCATTAGTTGATAGGTCCTGACAAAAATTTATATTGTTCCCTCTCATAACAATGATCACTTTTCAAGGAGCTTTACATCGCATTCATGTGCTGTTTCAATTTCTTCATATACCTCCCCCATATATTTTTCCAAGCTAGTTTTTGAAGGTTTCTAAAATCTCTCTTCTTATCTTTATATTCTCTGTAAGAATTATATTGACTACCCCTCGGTCTTCCCTCATTTATCCAAATATACCTAGCTTGTCTTTGAAGTTTATGTGCTTCTTTGAGTTCATTTGACCAGTATGGTTTGGCATGATAATTGAATTTGGACTTTGGAAGCGCGATGTCGCTTGACTGCTGTATTGCATTAACAATGTGCTCGTAAAATCTATCAACATTGTCCGAAATAGTATCTATATCAAAAGTTTTCAGGCGATGGTCCAGCTCAGTTTGATAATTTTTCAAGGTATCGGCGTCTAATTTATTCCAAGCTATGTTATTTCTCTTCATAGACTGGCTGAAGTCTCTCCCACAGGTCACTGTACGAAGGGAAGTAAGGATAGGAAGGTGGTCAGATATCACGTGCTCTTCGTGATCTGAAATAATGTGCACACTCCGTAAGCTACCTATGCATTGATCCGACAGTACCAAATGATCAATCATCGTTCTTGCTGGGGTGAATGTATAACGGGAACCAGTGCATATTATTAAATGTCCAGCACTCATTAGATTATTATATCGCAAGAACACATGAAATACCCTATCTTTGTAATCTCTGAAAGTGTCTGGTTCAGCTACTGCATTGAGATCCCCAGTAAAATACACGTTACCCAGCTGTGAGTACTGATCATACAGATTTTGAATCAACTCAATTTGCGCCCTGTAACAATCTATGTCATACAGTAGGGTCGGCATATATACACAAAACATATATACATTTTGCATATCTGGAAATTTGAATTATATGCCAACAATTCTGTCACTATTAACGTCATCTATGAAGTTAGCATATCTCATGAGAGAGGTTTTGCAGAAGATTGCAACTCCTCCTTTACCACATTTTATTAACGTGCTATTAGAGGAAATATCCTCTGCCTTAGCAATGCATTTATAATCAGAACGAATAGAATCGCAAAATGGAAGTATGTGCTGTAATAGTTTATGTTCAGTTATGCAAGCTACATCAACATTATATTTATCCAGCATTGCACTAAAGCTAAGAGCAGAGGACATAATTCCTCTAACATTCCAGCTCAGTATATTAAGATTCATATTAACTTGCAATATAGGCATCTTAATACTTATGCAGTGTGAAAGCAGGACTAAAATGACAAAAATGACAAAACACATTAACTTACGACAGTACATAATGGCAGATTTATGAACAATTTACTATGTCGCCCTAGTCATGGAATATCGCCTCCTGAACCTGTATTTGCCTCCTGATCGCGATTGTTAAACCTATCTCGCCAGGATTGATTCCCATACCACCTCCTTACATAAACACCTTTTGGCCATGTTACATCATTTTCAACACTGTGGCAGTCTGAATTATATACAGTCAGCTTGGCCGATAGACAATTACGTCTACTGTGGATAAACTTTATGGATAACGGCTCTATATCGCATTCTTGCAAGAATTTACTGAGGCCTTCAGCAGTAGATTTGACGCCAATACCACCAACATAAAAGCGCCTTGTTCTACGTCTAACCACACCTTCAAATACAACATTCTCATCATTGTCATCAACATCCTCATGTCCAGCAATAACATCTGAGCCGATTTCTAAACTTGGTTTACCAAACGATCTAGGTCTTTCTACCTGACCCCCAATGACGCTAGGTATCTTGCTAGGAGGGGTTTTCAAATCAATACCTTTCACATTACTGTTGCTAGCCATCGGATGCCTGCCATGCTCTATCCTGGTCGAAGTACCATGTTCTGAAAGCTGTTCGGTGTTGGCTAACGGTTTATTTTGATTCCGAATAGGTGTGCGCGCGGCATTTATCGCATTAGGATGAACATTGGCATTATAAATCTGTGTGATATTTCCAGTGAAGAGGGCGATATGTCTTCTATCGACAGTCTGTGAAATTATGTCCGAGCTTTTTGAAACCAGAGTTTGCAGAACACTGACCCTCGTCTTTTCCAAAGCTGGTTGGGCCGTTACACCGGTTTGCGACTCCACTGCCGTTATAACTGGGGAAGAGCCGTTAGCCTCAACCGACACTGGAGACACACAGTTGGACACGGAAGTTCTCTTCTGAGATGCACTTGATGGGCAGCGGTGTGTATCACAACCAGTGGTGTTAGACTCAACCGAAACGGGAGATAAACAGTTAGACAGAGAAATCTTGTTCTGAGCTGCAATTGATGGAGAGTGTTGATCACCACAACCATTGGCACTACAAGCTAGGTTACTTACACCTGGACTAAGCGTGCGAACGACATCGTGCATAAGACATGGGTTTACTCAAAGACTTCATCAGCTCGACACTAAGTTGCTCGGTGATGGTGTGTAGTGTTTCATTTTCTTTCATCAACAAGCTTTGAGTAGTTTTCAGTGACTTAATCTCATTACGGAGCAGTTCAATTGTTTGAGATTGTGCCTGTACCTTATTGTTTAGATCAGCACGGAATGTATTAAGGTCATTCATTGTCACCAATGTGATTTAGGTTGCCTTCAGAGATATAATTTCCTCTCAGAGCCAAACAACAGTTTGTTGTAGATGACAGCAATCACTCTTGATTTCAGCTAGCGAGAGTCTTGCTGAATTAGTCATTTGTTCTGCTTGCCTTGAGCTATGTTTATCATCCTGTTCACAATGTTCAGTTTGTACACTAGGGTTTGATTTCTTCTTGCTAAAAATAGAATCGATCTCGCAAGGATCCCCTTTTATAAACATAGCTAAAGAATGACAATCCCTTGCATATTTTATTAAACTGCACACACCATTTCTGTTCTTTCTAACCACCAAATTTTCCGATGGAAAGCCAGGAAAACCTCGTGCTCTACTAAACAAGACTGTAATTTACCAGTTTACAATATCTTCGCTATCGTGTGCAACCTCTAGCAATTTCTCAATATACATGTCTCTGGGTAGATTATCTAATTTCTGATCCAGTCTTCTAATATAGTCCTGATTGGGAACCTGAGATATGACATCTTGATATGTTGGACTGTTACAACGGTGACATGAATCTTGGGCATCTCTGTCAAAACATGTATTGTAGACATTCTGCGCACTCATGTACTGAGGTTGTGAACATAGATTTGCATCGTTTGCATCGTTTGCATCGTCAGGATCCTCACTCACCAAATCTGTTTCATAAAATGCATTTAAACTACAATTACCATGTACAATACGATCACCTGCATTTACTGTTTCCAATTCAGTATACGTTTTCCCTGAGCTAGTCTCAAAGACTGAATTATCCATGATTTGCACATGAGCATTGTAATATCCATCTGAACAATCCGCCATCATGTAAGGAGTTAGATCTTTGACAATTCCCAGGTGACATAATAAATAGTCTTTGTTAAAAATCCTGTCGGTAAATCAAAACTTGTTTATATGTGATAAATTGAGGATCCCAATTTGTTAGTATACATTTTGTGCAAAGTAAAAGGTATTAATCTTTAAAACCTAAATGTATGACGTAGCGAAGTGTCATTGTTCTTTAATAAAAAACATTTCTATGGCCTATTGAATAGCTGATAGGTTTACCCATTCAAGTGAAACCTCGCAAGTTGTCGCGTCACTTGCAGGACCCTGGACATACACACATACAATGTGAAAGTCCTCTGTTCAACACATAACTTGTTGTTCTCACCCGTGGAACACTCACATTATTGCCAAATCTAAATGAACAAGTCATCTTTATAATAAATAAAGTCATGGAGATACTTCAGAGATTTTTGCTGAAAATGTTCATGCTTTCTAATGCGAAAGTCCTCTTTCTTGTTACGTGAAGTAATGCTAGATTTTATTTTTTAAAAGAATTCTTGATAGGTTTTAGAGTAATCATTGTATATAAACCGAAGTGTAAGGGTGCAAATTTCTGTCGATCTATAAAAAGAACATTAACTTGGACAGAGAACAATTAATTAGATTTAAGAGGACAGGCTGCGTATTAAATCGCTATGCTGCAAGGATTTTAAGGTCTGTGTTGTGAGAGGAACCGTTTTTTAATTAAGCATTCGTTTATTTAACAGTCAGAGAAACTGGAAGGGAAAAGGTTAACTCAATCTTTGTATCGAAAATGTCAGAGTTGAGATTGTCCGTCCAGAATCAGTTATTTGGAAATCTAGAGGGTCAGGATGACCGCAAATTTTGGCGCCTATTTATAAAAGGCGGTAGATATATTTAATCCTGATTGGCTACGCTAAATAAGGGGCGTGTTTCCCACACGAAATTTCATAGTTTTAATATGCCACATCGCAAAATTTAGCCAGTCTACGTTTTTTTTCCGTGAGAGAATAAAAAACTCCGAGATTGAATTTGCAAGAAATTATCTCGTAAAACAATTATCCAAGGGACCGGATGACTGGAAATTTGACTTACACAATTCTGGCGGTAGAAGCGAGCAAGGCTTAAAAGCACAAGTTATTTGCGTCAATCTCATGTAATTCGTTGATACCAATATAATTATTTGCCTGAATTTATTTACTTATATTTGCATGAATTTATTTGTATAAATTCGTAGATCAATTTTCTTGATATGAGTATAACTGTGTTTGAGTTCATTATCTGAATTCGTACAATGATCTTCTTATATATAAATTTGACAGATTGTTTGAATTTGTTGTCTTGAGTGTTATAGGAATCATGTATTCTAAGAATTTCATGCATTACTTTAGTTGATATGAGTATGAGAATCCGTGTGAATTCACCGATCTTAGATGATTTCATGTATGATAAAAACTTAAGTGTGTATCGACTGAAATTAACGTTGTTAAGCCATGAAGTGAGATTTCATGGACGCTAAAGACTTGAATGTGTGTATTCGCTGAAATTAACGTAGTTAAGCCATGTAATGAATTGCATCCATTCATTTGTATAATCGAGAAAGGAACTGTTATGTCTCGTGTGATGTTAATGTGAGCCAGCGATGAAATAGCCCTTAGGAAATACATTAATCTTATGAAACTAGGTTTGTTTGTTTATGGCCTGCCGTGTTTGGCTTGACCAGATAGCCTTTGGTATCTGTTTGACTTCCGATAGGATGATATCTGACATAACGAGAGTGGAGTAATGATCTATTCCCAGAAGGGTATTTGACAGAAGATTTAGGTTGCTTCTCTGTTTATTTTGAAAGGGGAAATAGCTCCATCCACCTACCTACCTATCCACGCACTGACGTAATCCATTGACGTATCCACGTACCTACGTATCTACATACCTACCTATTCACCTACCCAAACAAAGTTTGAGGGCCGACAGAGGCAAAATAGTCAGAGTGAGAAGAAAGCGAAGGAACCAGTTGAACAGCACACAGAAGCTGGAGTGAACCGGAGGAAACCAGGTTATGAATCTGTACAAGGCAATGACTTCGATTGTTCACTCGATTCTATGATGAATTAATTCTATCATTTAAACAGATCGGCTATTTATATAAGTATATTTGTGTTTAAAATTCGGTGAATGATTTATTTCAAAAAGAAGTGTATCTTCCTAATTTAATGCATTATCACAGTTTGTTTATGTAATTGATTAAATGGTTATATTTCATATACGGGGGCTCGTTTTAGTCTGTTCTATATATCTGCTCAGATCTCTAGTCATTACATCTATAAGTTTCCCAATTTATATTATTATTTACTCGATCAAGGGAACTAACACCGAGATCGATCATCCTCTAGATAACGATAACCACAACCACCACCACCACCACGCCACACGAAGTCATCTCTCTTAAATTTTCTAGATTTTCTTTGTATTAACCTCACCACAAAAATGTCAAATAAATGGACAGTAGTAGAAATTGGACACACTAAAAAAATAGGAGATATTTAATTTACAAATCTGTTGATTTGTTATCACAGATGCTTACTCTATAAGCCATTTATTTATTTATGTTGTATATAACGTCAAGTCGAGTTTAGCAGTTACCTGCATGTAACAATCATTTGTATATCAGGGTCAAAATGTTGTCTGTCTGGATTCTGCTGTGAGGTTAAACGCCACTTATCATTGCTTCTTTCACAGTAGAAAAACGTATTCGCAAGGTGAAAGTCTCGGCCCTTTCCGCACTGCTGTTCTTTACATTGAACTAGCAAACGTATGTTTGTTGCTTTAAAATTACTTATAACTTTATTAAAAGAAAAATAAAGTTCAGTAACTGGCAGCATTTGATATAATGGCAAGACCTGATATAGGACACGCGATTGCGGGATTCACACCAATTTCTATCAAAAGTAGCGGCGAAATTTAAAAAAAAAATAAATAAATAAAAGAAACAAAAAATCGCAAAGCATATGTTCAAGCCATACCTTTATTACTTCATTGAATACCCCCCCCCCCCCTCCCCGCCATGCTCAGAAAATTATCCTCTTTTATAAAATAGCGGGGGAAATTACCCATAAATTTTCAGTTTCAGAATAGACCCTGTAAAACTGTTTATGATATGAACTGCTATTATGCTATCAGATAAAAGGTCTTAGATCTGGAAATATCTTGAGGCTAACGAACGAATCTTTTCTCTGTCTATCTAATATGCAACACCGTCTAGCGAGTATTAACTGCAGGTGCGTATCAGTGCTCTGTTAGTGTAAAGATAAAATAGTGAGAGAAGATGAAGAATATACAGTAGTAATAGAAACATGTTGTTAAATGTTAATAGAATGAAAACATTATTTGATGGTCTCAGTTCAGTAATTCACGTATTTCCAAAGAAGTTATCCTCGATAATACCCGGTGTTCATAATCGAGAATTTAAAGATAAATTAATTCATATTTTACGGGGTTATTTTAGATCACATGCTCATCAAAGTCATTTGTTTTGCGAGTTCCAAAGTTTTTTTTAAAAAAAATTAGATTGTAATTTCTGATACATAAAATGGCCTCGCTAATTGTATGTAGTGTACTTTTAGTCATGTTTGTATAGAGCTTGACCTTCACTTTTTCGTCAATATAATTACTTCCCAGAATGGAACACATTTGAAATTCACTGCTGGTCACACAGTTCCCCCTTATCAAAGTGTTCACATCCCTGCCAATATACCGCTGCACTGTAGAGGACCGACTATAATACATGGTAAACAGGCTGTAATGTGAAAGAGGGCATACGTGTATTCTGATGTTGGTTTTACTTAAAGTCAGGCCTGCCGACAGAAATTCCGGGCCCCTGGGCAGAGCAGTCACGGGCCCTAAAACTTGTTTAATTTTTATATATAAAAAGCTGTGTATAGTTTTGCAAATAAAGCATGTAGTAATCTACCATAACTAAGACTCTTGCAAGGAACAAATTGTAATATTTACTGCAAAGATTAATTTATATTTTATAACTGAGTTGACGGCTGGCCGCTAAAAGTCGTAATGGAGTCACAGTACAATATCAACATGCTGGGGGTGGGGTGGGGTGGGGTGGGGACGTTAAATGTTCATGAAAATTGTTGTATTGTGGATGGCCATCTAATTCCTACAGACCAACATATTATATATTGTTATTAATAAGGTCCTCATTAATATTCATATATTACGAAAACGAGGCTAAGCTAGACAGATACAAAACAAACCATAAAACAACACACAACATCATTCACTACAATGTAATTAAAGTCAGATTGTCAAGGTACCACCACTTACACTAACATGAAACAGAGAACAAAGAAACAGCTTACGTGACGACCATTTAAATCAATTTTCGTAATATATTCGTCCTCTTCCTCAAATCATATCTAATATATGTTCTTTTCTGTGAATTTACTGAATGTGCGGTAACTATTCATGACACTGGTATTTTATATTCCGTGTATCTTTAAATGCGCGTTTCTTAAATTGTCCTGTGAGTTCATACAGATGAACATGTTCTTAATAAGTTACCATCAGTAATTCTGGCACGACGACGACGACGACCACGATGATGATGATGATGATGATGATGATGATGATGATTACCAGGTTACCTGGTAAGGTATTGACACACAATTCAATAAACAACCATTACGAAAAGGTACAATCTGATCAATATAAATTCATAGACATTACTTTACTTTTTCACTTCTCACTGTAATCTTGGTAATCGAGATGCTGTTTCAAGGTGTGTGTGTGTGTGTGTGTGTGTGTGTGTGTGTGTGTGTATCAATTATTAACTTCGCCATAATAAGAATATAAACAAGTTACTGGTTAGCATTAGAAAACCAGATTGGCTGTTCTTGGACTGATTGTTCGTTGTTACATGAAAAATACCATAATAAAGTTCGATGTTGACATTTTTAAAGAAAATGGCCTCTTGATCAACAAACGAAAATTTAGTTCCCTATCTTGCTAAGTGGTCCCTCATTATGACATATACCATTAATCCATTGATTTCTTAGCTCATTCTTCTTCAAAGATGGAATATATTGGAAAATTAAGTCTGTATTGATTGTAGCATTTCTACTACACAACAGAACACTACAATACTTGTCACGGTTGTGCTCCTGGACGTGTTCAGCGGTTGCAATCGATAATTTAATTGCTATTGCATGCACCGAGCTTAGCCTTGTTATCGACCTAAGGATCTGGGTCATATGAATACATTAATAAATTCTAAGAAGGGTCTATATTGTATGTGGTCACTGGTGGGAGTTGTCCCATACCTAAAGTTACGGGATACCCATCACAGTTCATTGTGCTTGACCTAAATTTAGTGTTATTGGATTGGACACAGTACCGACATTTAAGGGTTGGACTGGAGAAGTTGAGGACATTTTGTGTATTCTGAATGGCGATGAGATACTAAAGTATGGTGAACTTGTTTGACCTGGGGCTATCAGTCACACATTTGTAGTTGTCTGTTGCCTTTGATAACTGCCCTTTATAAAGGCGTTGAAGTCAGAAAGTCCCTCAGTTGGTAGAGGGTATGGTGTTATTCTGTGTTATTGGCAGTCGTGCTATATGAAAATCCATCTGGTCTGGATTGTACACTCACATTGGTAGTAAACTATTTAAACCTTTGATTGATTAGAGGAACTCTCACTGACCACGGCTTTGGCCACATATACATTTAAGCACAGTTTTCCTGTCCGTCCCATCTGTGACACCAACATTCGCGCAGAATGAAAACAACACGTGGACATTCATATATACGAAATTGATGTTATGCTTGATATATATTTGCATTGTTCGACATGATGATCTTCAGTGAAAAGGATTAGAGTTATCTTAGAAACAATTTTGAAATGAAAATATACAGACCACAAGAAAGAGATGTAAAAGTGATGGTTTATTTTGGAGCGTTTTTAAGCTTTAGTACCGTTACCATTGACACCTTTTAGGATACCAGAAATACGTGCACTATTTATATGATTATGTTTGCACACTATGAGAAGCACGAGATATTCGAGAAAACTTAAATTGGATCATTTATCGACTGCTTTGTCTGCTTGCGTGAAAGGTGATACATATGTAACATAGAGAAGGTGTCTCACCAAGTGAGTATGATAATGTACTAGTATGCATGTTCCTTTAACTTATTCTTCCATTGCAAACTAAAGTACTGAATTGAAATAGGGTAGTCAGCTTTATTACAGTGTAGCCTGTTGTAAAGAATATCTGAACCTACATGTATCAACAGGCGCCGCCGCTAGAGGGCACTGGCGATCAAGATTAACATTTTCTCAAAATGTCAACCTCATTACACCTGGTACTTTCTCCGCTTTTGTATGTAAAAAGCCAACATTATTATATCCGAATGTATTCATGGTTGAAAGGTCAAATGTCTATATTTAGCGTATATGAAGTTGGGCCTTTTCTACAATATATTCAGCTGAAATAAACGAAAACCTAATTTTTCAAAACGCAGAAAAACTAAATAAACGAACTTATACGCTCACCTATGCCTACTTTTTAAATACTTTGGAGTTCTTTTTACGAGAATAATGGTAAAATGTGTGCGAATATTTGCGGAAAACCCACGAATTACGTCATTTTTAAAGATGACCCATGCCAGCACGAACGGTAACTCTTCCTGGCACATGGGTACGTACAAAATGTAAACAATGCAACAATACGAGACAAATTGAGTTCAAAAACGAAAACTTGATTTTATGAAAGGGCAGACGTTTATACCAAGGAATCGGATTATACAAACGTATTGTCGTTTCATTATACCAAATTTATTACAAAATATTGGTACAACTTTTGTTGTGTAATGTATTTTAGAGGTTAGAGACTCGACGGGTTATACTGATAATGATATTGATAATATGTGTGCGATTGTGACCACTTAGATTATCAATGTCAAGGTACGATTCTTATCTAGAGACAATGGTATTCAAATGTTTAGTAGGGGCGAAAAAGAGGTAAAAGTTAAACTTTTTCAGAATTTTGAAGAATGAAAAATTCATTTCATTACATTTTTTGTGAATATCAATATGAATATTGTCATCATAAAGAACAGAAAATCGATCTGTAGCATTTCTCTATTTAAACAAAAACATAATCATAACTATTTCTTGACAACCAACTCAGTACCAGAAGTAAGATTGTGGAAGTATTCAAAAGTAAGTGTTTATTAATGTTTGTTTTTTTGTCATTGATTTTATTTTATAGATATGAAAACGGACGAAAAATATCGTATCATAACTAAATTCTAAAATGGCAATTGTTATTTAATAAATTGTGATTTCAGATCAATGTATATATGTACAAGAACACTGTAATGCATTTGCACTATTGCTTTTAAGAGTAACATTCAATTTAAACTTTTGTATGACTAATGATTATGGTATTTCATGCAAAAATGTTAAGGGGATACATGATAAAAAGGAACAGAAAGGCTTCAGAAGTACATGGAACATAGAACAAGTTAATTTATTCTTGGAGCTGAATGTTCACAAAACATTTATATATAACCATATGTATATTGTAAGAAATATGTAAATTTCAGCTTTCAGATGGTACGAAGTCATTCTTCATAAATAAAATGGGTCAGAGCGAAGTGGGCCTCACCTTATTTATGAAGAAATAACTTCATACCATGTAAATCGTTTAGATGGTATTCCATTGGTTCGCTAGATTAATAGGCGGAACAGAACCTCTGAGGTTGGATCATTAGTTCCAGCCATCACCATTTCCGTGCTACCATACTGCGGGTTCAGGTGCATTTTTTTATAACTGAAAAGCTTTTGGTTGTAGAAGAATGCGGGAGGAATGTAATTTGGACGTGCAACAGTTTCAACTAAAACTTACAAGGGAACTGGATTAATATATGTCAGGTACGTGTCTCGTATTATTAAAAATGCGCCAGATGATATCAATGGTTGGGAAGTTTTGCCAAAAGAGGTGAAACATGTTGATAGTCCTAAAAAACAATTACCGATCTTTAGTAAAATGTTACTTTGCTAATGGGCCTTTGCACGGGAACTTTTCTGCCTAATTCAGACCAGTTTAAATAGCCAATCTTTAGTGCTTCTATTATTTCAGAAAAAAAGACATGTTGCAAAATATTTTATTTCTATCATTGGTCGCTGTCATTTTCTTAGCAACGTGAGGCAACGAAGTGATCCTGTAGTTGTTAATGGATCAATAAAATTACAGTTCAAGTTACCAAATAGTTCATGTTTCTTCGTACAAAGCATGAGCTTCTATATGACATGGAACCTTTTCTGTCCGTGTGTCGTGCTCATCCAATCAGATACTGTATTCAAAATGGCTGCCTATTACTCTTCGACTGTTTAGAGGACACTTAGAATCATTTTTTGGAAAGATCTTGCATTTGTTTTTAGGTGGAATACACTAAGAATACTTCAGTTCGTGACAGCATGTATGCATTGTTACGAACATAAGCGAAAGTGTGGGGACAAAAAACACCCGGGTGTAAATCACACCAGGCTGCTCCATTTAATTAGAACTACGTGGATGATGGAGGTAGGGGTATTAATATTAGTACTAAAATTTCCTTTGATGACGAGATCCCTTTAAATCACTTAATTTAGAATAACTAAGAAGGCAGAGTCTAAAAGGCGTCCTCTAAGTTCCAGATTGGAAATTAAAGTAAAACTAAGCTCCACCGCTTCTCCAGTTTGCTTATGACACAAAATATCTGCTTTGAATGTTTATGAACCGACCATTTAATTTCCTGGTGGAGGTGGAGGCCTACTTTTGTTTTTAAAAAAAATTCCCATCCCACCCCCCACCCCCCATCCCAAGAATAAATAAATAGAAAAAAATCTTATTCTGACTTGTAGAAAAACAAAAATAATTATCCATTATCTTTGTTGAAAAAAGTACTATCTTGCGGTAAAAGAACAAACATATCCCGGTTCGAAAGAAAATTTAAGTCCCCCCCCCCTCCTTTTCACCACCGAAAATATAATAGTAGGTTCCTTCCTTAGGAAAAAAAAATGTGTTTCCTATTGTACTGATTTTGAAATTAGGGTAGGCAGGTAGGTCTTTTTATATATTTTTTAATAACATTATATATAAGTCAAATCAAATAATATTTCAAGCGCTTCAAAGTACTGGGCAAAACCGGCTCAGTTAGATCAATAAATCAATTTCGGCAATGTAATTTTTATATAAAAAAATAAAAAATAAAAAATTGGGGTTGGGTGGGGTGGGGGGAAAAGTGATAGGGTCGGCAACGAGAAACAAGGACGGTCGGCCGACCGGAAACATATTTTTTGGTGTGCCTTATATGCTATATGCGGGTAATCTTCTTGAGCAAATCCCACTGGAGCCCCTTGATTAGCTAATTATGCACAGAACAATGAAACCTGCACACTTGCTACCGAACAGTGTTAATGTTACCGAACAGTGTTAAGCATGTCGTAGTTGTGACAGAAATAACTAATTGGAAATTTCACATAATTCCTCATTTATTTTTTATGCAACATCATTTCAGCATGCTTCGATATTTTCCTAATATTACAGAAAGTCAAAATCTGACTGACACGACATTTGTCTTGTACACAGAGTTACATATTATATTGTAGCATGCCAGCTATAGATCAACAAGTCCAACAGTGCAGTTTATTTTTTTTTAGGTCAGATGCTAACTGTTTTAGATCTCACAATCGACTCCCCAGAGCTGACACTTGCTTTTAGATTTATTTTTCAGTTCTCTGAAGAAGAAAAAAACCAAGATGTTGAAATGGCCATCCATTTGGAGAGAAGTAGAGATAACAATAATTTCAAGATATGACTTTTCATTCAGGAGTAGTAATACAAAGATTTTCAAGATGGCTGTTGTGGCGGCCATACTGGACGTCAGATCGGCAATATTTTCATTTAAGACCAATTAGACACCATAAGAAGTCTTCTGGTGAAAACCCAAATCAATATGACATTCTGTTCAAGTAGAGCAATTATAACAAGATTTTCGGATGGCTGCCATGGCGGCCATATTGGACGTCAGATTGGTATCATTTTTATTTAGGATCTGCTAGACATCATAAGAAGTCTTTTAGTGAAAACCCCATGCTTATACGAACATCCATTCAGGAGAAATAGCGATAACAAAAGTTTAAAGATGGAGGCTGTGACGGCCATATTGGACGTCAGATCGGCACCATGTTCATTTAGGAGAAACTAGAAATCATGAGAAGTCTTTTAGTGAAAACCCCATGTTGATATGACTCTCCATTTAGGAGGAGTAGTGATAACAATATTTTCAAGCTGGCTACCCTTGCGGCCATATTGGACGTCGGATCAGCACCATTTTCATAAAAAAAACCCCATCTAGACGTCATGAGAAGTAATTTAGTGAAAACCCCGTGTTGATATGACAATCCATTCAGGAGGAGTAGCGAAAACAAGATTTACAAGATGGCGACTGTGGCGGCCATATTGGACATTAGATCGGTACCATTTTCATTTAGGACCAACTAGACCATGCGATGAAAGTGTTTGTAAAGTTTCAAGGCAATCCTCCAAGTAGTTTAGGATTAGCGATAAAAAACTTCTGCTAACGGACGGACGGACCATCCCTTAAGCTCTTCAGGTCTATGAGCAGTAGAGCTAAATACTAAGCGATGATTTTTGCAGAAAGCATGCTTGTAAGGCTTTGATTAAGTTAATTCTTTGTACAACTGATAGCGTGTACAGTTAACCAATGCTACTCCTAACCCCTCTACTGTAGTGTTCATTTCCAACAGTCAATGACTGTTTTGAATATTTTCCTATGAAAAGGAGGCTCAAACAAACAACGCGGGCCATATGCTGGATTAAAGCTCACTGTCGTTATAACAAATTAACATGCTTCTCATTACCCTAGTCCATCTCTATTTTGAATAAACGCGTACACCAAGTTGGCCGTTCATTTTAATCCCAAGTTGCGCATTTTATCTCCTGTACTAATCTAAATGTCGAAGTGTGATGTTTTGTAGTGAGAGGCAAAGACCGGTTTCTACAGATACATGTTTTTATTCCATTATATACATACTACAACTGACCCACTTGTCAGACCTATATTTAGCACCCTATATATCAGCTTTATCCTAGGTTGCTGATTCAGCAGAGGGCAAGTTTATATTACCATATAGCACTACTTCTAGAACACTATATCCCCCCCCCCCCTTTTCCTTGCGAATTAAAATTTATATATTTAGATTGAAAACCAGTTCAGTATATTCAAACTAAACACAATGATGATGTACATTTTCTAACAACTAATATTCGCAGAATAGAACTCATAAACCTAATCACTTTGCTTCTTGATTTTCTGATATTGTTCAAAAATGGGCAACTTAGAATTGGGTAAAGTAGGTGTAGCTCCAGATTTCGTTCTGCTAATGACCTGGGTTTTAGTTGATGGTAGAGTTCAATTTACCATTTCAAGTTGAAGCGCCATTTGATGGCATACACATGTTATTGTTATTAACTATGTAGAGCTACACTACTGTTACAGTTACAAGATGCTACACTATTTATAAGCCAAAGTTGCAAACATCAGGCTTCTAAAAGTTTTGCATTATTTTGCACACACATAATCCTTACTGTAGTCAGGTTGTTTTCTTACCCGTTTTGATCTTCTCAATGCTAGATCTGAAGCTGGATTTGTTTCACATACATCTCCACCCTTCTTTAGATTTATTGACTCATACCGTATATACTCGCGCATATATCGATACCAACAGCAAACTGCATAGACCCAGATCTGCCTTCGCATAATGCGCCGGCAGATCTGGGTCTATGCAGTTTGTAAGGACTAATCAGTAGAACAAACAACATAGACCCTGATCTGCCGGCGCATTATGCGACGGCAGATCAGGGTCTATGTTGTTCGCATTTGGAGATCCTTTATACGCGAGTATATACGGTATGTTTAGTCATCTGATGGTGGAATATGGGGTGAGTTCTATACTGTCCCAAGGAATGACGAATTTCTAGTGATCTGATGGTCTTCTCTTCTCGCCATTATCATGGGTCCCTTTTTGTTGACAATTTCATTGGTCTAGGGTCGAATGGTGTTGATAATTGGTCTCGCTTTTCTTGTTTGACCAGAACGCTGTCTCCAGCTTTTAAATTTGATGTGTTCGCTTTTCTTGTTCGATCTGCATAGCTCTTCATCTTTTCCTTTTTCTCTTTATCGGTTTTACTAGCGTTGTTGTCCTGTGATTTGATTCGTGTGCTTGGGAGTTTAGTGCTCATTTATCGTCCCAGTAGCATCGCGGCTGGAGTTTTGTTAGTTGTTGCAGGAGGTGTGGCTCTGTAATTGCGTAAACAGCTGTACATTTCTTTTTTCCAACTTATATGTTCTGCATGAGCCGCTTTTATTGCTTTTCCAATTGCCCTCATACACCTTTCTGCTTCGCCGTTGGCATGAGGCCATAAAGGTGTTATTTTGCCCTTATAAACCTTTCTGCTTCGCCGTTGGCTTGAGTCCATAAAGATGTTATTTTCCTATGCATGAATCCCATGTATTCTGCAAACTTTTTAAACTCGTGTCCATTGAAAGGAGGTCCATTATCCATTTTTACAACTTCTGGTATTCCAGACATTGAAAACATCTTGTCTAATTGTGGGATGACAGCTTTTGCAGATGTGGAGTTAATAATTTTAACGACTGAATACCTAGAGTAGTCGTCAACAAGTACCAGTAAGTAGACTTCAGATGGGAGAGGGTCACTGAAGTCTATGCTAATTTGACACCAAAGGTTGTCTGGCAGAACTGTTATTTTAGCGGCTCCACCGTTTACTTTGGAGTTGGTGTAAGGCATGGTATACAACTATTAAAGAAATCATCTACTTGCTTGTCAATACCAGGAAACCATACTTTCTCATGAAGTAGCTGTTTTGTTTTCACTATGCCCTGGTGGCTTTTCTTGTGTTTGTAAGTCCATTCCCATAGTTGGTTTTGCTTGCTTAAGGCACGAAGAGGCTCAGTGATTGTTGAATAATTTGGGATAAATCGTCCACGTAGTTTGTCATGCTTAGACAACTGCGTACTTCTGACATGTTTGATGGAATACTGGCACTTTTAATTGCTTCCACTTTCTTTAGATCTGGAGAAATTCCATCTTGGCTGAAAACCTATCAAAGAACTAAATTTTGTCTTTGTTGACCTCACATTTTCGTTTATTTAGTGTCAATCCTTTTTCCTTGATGCGAGTGAAAGTAGATTCAAGATTTTTTTCATGTTCTTCATGAGTGCGACTGGATACTAGAATGTCATCACTAACTTTTCTTGCGCCTTATAGTCTTTCCAGTGCTGTACAGAGTGTGTTTTGAAATATCTCCGCTGCTGCTGATATTCCGAAAATAAGTCGTTTATATTTCCGTACTTCTATATGAGTCGAGAATGTTGTAATGTTCCTTGATTTTTCGTCCAATTCCAGTTGATGATAGCCCGAATTTAGATCGGTCTTGGGGAAAACGGTTGCACCATTGAGATCTACTATAAGATCGTCTATCGTTGGTTTGATGTGTCTCTCGCGTAGTACCGCTTCATAGGGCAACGCATATCAACGCAGATTCTGATTTCATCGGGGTTCTTGGGTTTGGGTGTCACATACACCATAATAGTGAATTCACACGTTGCTGAAAGCTGCCGTAGCTTAGTGTGGAAATCATCAATTGTGTTGGGGGGGGGGGGGGAAGAACTGGTAAAAGTATAGATGGAATAAGGACAATACGTTTACTTATGATGAGTTATGTGGGGGAGGGGGTAAAAGTATAGATGGAATAAAGACAATACGTTTACTTATGATGAGTTATATGGGGGAGGTGGTAAAAGTATAGATGGAATAAAGACAACACGTTTACTTATGATGAGTTATATGGGGGAGGAGTAAAAGTATAGATGGAATAAGGACAATACGTTTACTTATGATGAGTTATATGGGGGAGGGGGTAAAAGTATAGATGGAATAAAGATACGTTTACTTATGATGAGTTATATGGGGGAGGGGGTAAAAGTATAGATGGAATAAAGACAATACGTTTACTTATGATGAGTTATATGGGGGAGGGGGTAAAAGTATAGATGGAATAAAGACAATACATTTACTTATGATGAGTTATATGGAGGGTAAAAGTATAGGTGGAATAATGACAACACGTTTACTTATGATGAGTTATATGGAGGTGGGTAAAAGTATAGATGGAATAAAGACAATACAGTTACTTATGATGAGTTATGGGGGGGGGGGAGGTAAAAGTATAGATGGAATAAAGACAACACATTTACCTATGATGAGTTATATGGAGGGTAAAAGTATAGGTGGAATAAGGACAATGCGTTTACTTATGATGAGTTATATGGGGTGGGGGGTAAAAGTATAGATGGAATAAAGACAACACATTTACCTATGATGAGTTATATGGAGGGTAAAAGTATAGATGAAATAAGGACAATGCGTTTACTTATGATGAGTTATATGGGGTGGGGGGTAAAAGTATAGATGGAATAAAGACAATACATTTACTTATGATGAGTTATATGGAGGGTAAAAGTATAGGTGGAATAATGACAACACGTTTACTTATGATGAGTTATATGGAGGTGGGTAAAAGTATAGATGGAATAAAGACAATACAGTTACTTATGATGAGTTATGGGGGGGGGGGAGGTAAAAGTATAGATGGAATAAAGACAACACATTTACCTATGATGAGTTATATGGAGGGTAAAAGTATAGGTGGAATAAGGACAATGCGTTTACTTATGATGAGTTATATGGGGTGGGGTGGGGGGGGTAAAAGTATAGATGGAATAAAGACAACACATTTACCTATGATGAGTTATATGGAGGGTAAAAGTATAGATGAAATAAGGACAATAAGTTTACTTATGATGAGTTATATGGAGGTGGGTAAAAGTATAGATGGAATAAAGACAATACAGTTACTTATGATGAGTTATGGGGGGGGGGAGGTAAAAGTATAGATGGAATAAAGACAACAGATTTACCTATGATGAGTTATATGGAGGGTAAAAGTATAGATGAAATAAGGTCAATACGTTTACTTATGATGAGTTATTATATGCTTTAGATTTACTTCAGCTGAGTGCAAGGTACAAGAACGTTGAAGGGAAACAACTCATAGAATTCAAATCAAATAAGTTAACTATCCATGTGCCTGTGCATTTGTAACGTAGCATTTCCAAGTTTGAATGTATGTGTTAACTTGAACAATTCTGATTGGTTATTTATAATAGAAGAGATGGGGCTCCGATAGGGATAAAAAACTATAGAAAACCATCTTTACATGATTAAATTTTTAGCTCTACTGGTCATAGACCAGAAGAACTTATGGGATGGTTTGTTGTCCGTCGTCCGTCCGTCCATTAACACATGTTTGTTATCGCTTCTCCTCCTCAGCTACTTCGAAGATTGCCATGAAACTGTACACACATTAATCTCATGGTCTAATTGGTCTTAAATGAAAATAGAGCCGCTCAGACGTGCAATATGGACGCAACTTGGCCATCTTGAAAAGCTTGTTACGCCACTCCTCATGAATGGATGGTCATATCAACATGGGATTTTCACTAAATACTTCTTATGATTTCCAGTTGGTCCTAAATGAATATGGGTCCAATCAGGTGTCCAATCTAGCGCCACAGCGGCCATCTTGCAAATATTGTTATCGCTACTCCTCCTGAACGGAAAGTCAAATTGACATGGGGTTTTCACCGGATGACTTGTTATGATGTCTTATTATTTTATGCCAATCTAATATCCAGTATGGCCACCACGGCAGCCATCTAGAAATATGGCCACCATGACATCCAGTAGATTCTTATGGTGCCTTGTTGGTCCTAAATGAAATGGTGCCTGGCTGACATCCGGTATGTCCACCACAGCAGCTAATTTGAAAATCTTGTTATGGCCGAAGAGTATCAGAAATTGTGTCAACACTCAGCAGTTAAAAGGAAGAAATGGTTTTATCTTGAATTCATGGAAAATCTTTTCAGCCAGTAGAGCGTCAGTCACTTCGAGGGACTCTTGTTCTAGATTGATAAAATCAATTTTTTATCTGCGACAATTAACACCTTGATCTCACCTGGCATTTATACACACAGGAATTGGAAACTCTCTCACCTGTCGCGTTCAATGTATCTCTTACGTAAACTTACGTAATTGCACCATTGTGCTTTTCGTATGAAGTGAACTATTTACACCGTAAACTACTCCGACAGTTTAACTTTAAAACTCAATAACTTAAATTTTACAACTCCAATCCTTTCCGAACTTTCAATTAAATAAGTAGGATGTTTGCTGACTTACATAATATCAATTTTGCACCATAACATGCAATAAAAAAATACGTTCTGTGGGGAAAGGTGCTTCTGACATGCGTTGAATTGTTTACACTGTCAACCATTCTGACAGTTGAGCTTTAAAACTGAATAATATTAATTTTACAGTCCCGATCGTTTTCAAACTTTCAACTAACGAACAATATCTTTTGTCTGTTTACTTGATATCAGTTATGTCGTACAGCATAGAGTAACTAAATTGTCTTTCGTAAATACGGGACATAGCTGACTCTCTCACGCATTCTTTCAAGCAGAGACATATGGTGTGATACAGAAACTTTTAGGGCCTTTACAGTATATTTATTTATATATTTTTAATTTTTATAAAGTTTAAACGCTACGGGTATTCTCGACCAAACTGCAGAAATCTCTCTCTCTCTCTCTCTCTCTCTCTCTCTCTCTCTCTCTCTCTCTCTCTATATATATATATATATATATATATATATATATATATATATATATATATATATATATATTGAACTTCTTCCATATTTAATAGTTTGTAAAATTATCTTTTGTGTAGGTTTTATATAAAGAGTTATTTTGCCATTACATCCAGTAGTTTTGCTTTATTTGTATTATCATGCCAACGTAACCAGTCAGGAATTTTTCTTTCTTCGTTTTCGCTTTTGAATCACACGCTTCGGTTCTTTGTAGTCAAACAAAAGTCGGAGAAATCGATCTTTACCTTTTCAATTTATATCATGAGACTTGATATTAGAATATCGGTATCATTTAAATATATGCATATACAGTACTTTGTAACTTACCATGACATATTGGCTCAAGAGTACTGTAGCAGTTGGTTGTTAATAACTAGTTGTCATAAGAATCGCAGGTCAATTTCAGCTGTTGCTTGTGATTGCTCTGACCAATCGATTCATAAACATCACATTGCATATATTTACAAGAATCAGCAGGAGGTCCCGGGTTAATAAAAAATGACACTGAAATTTCCTGTATGCGAGTACATGGTAAGTGTTGCCTATTTGTGGGAAAATGTTGAAAGAAACAACTACAAGCAACATAGATCCTGCTTTGCCGTCGCATAATGCAACGGTAAATCAGGGTCTATGTTGTTTGTTCTTCTGATTACTCTTAACAAACTGCATAGACCCAGATATGCCGGTGCATTATGCGACGGTAGATTAGGGTCTATATTGTTTGCAGTACCAGTATACCAGTATTCTGTCTGATCTTTACATCGTATGATCTAAGAAGTGCCCCGCACTACTAGTGTTTTGAACTAAAACATATGCCTAACAGAAATTATTACCAGAATATATAAAATATTTAGTTACGGCATTCAATACTTATTGAGGGGGATTACCGCCATAATTATATGCATGTATTTTAATTCGATGCATGTATTTTCTATTAGTATATACATGTACTGTATATTCCATTTTGCATTATTCTATTTTGAATTTTCTATGTGTGTAGGATGTACATTCTAGATTGCATCCTTACATCTGCCAATATTTATGACTGAAGTCGTTAAGTATCTTATTACAATACTTCAATTTCGTTTCTTCATATTCCATGTATGTAATTATATCTGTATTTTTAATATTATACACGTTAATATTCTTAATTGTGTCTTTCCAACTCTAAAATTTTCTCTTTACGATTGGTGGATTTCATTTTAGAACACACTGTTAAGTATCACACTGTTAAAACGTTCCCATACTGAAAGTTACAATGTAGCGCAATGAAAATTGCAAGTTGGCTGTAGCAAGACGCAAGATGCAAGATGCAATAGATTACTGTCCCGTTATGACAACAGAGGGCGTCGTGATTTGTGAATGAAAATCTTGACGAGGGTCAGGTATAATGTACATTCTATCACGAAGGACTGAATTACATATCCGACCTGATGTGTCTCTACAGCAACGTAATATTTGATGAATAATAAGACAATATAAAAGCTTCCTTCTTCCAAAGTATTATTGTTTAATGAATACTCTTTCTACAGGTGAATAATTGTGAAGACACCACCCTTCACCTTCACCGTTCATTAGTAGTTCCATCCTGATCTACATCTTTTGTTATTGTTGTTGTAACGTCATTGTTTTAAATTTACGATCATATCGCAAATTTTGTTATCAGGTGAATTTAAAATAAATAAGACTTTTTAAAAAGTTCAACACACCTCATACCAATAAACCTCCAAGTAATAAATCTACCTAGCTTTGAACACCTCTCTCTCTCTCTCTCTCTGTTTACCTATTGAAACCTTTTTGTATACATGTATATGAAATTTGTGACATATATTAGCAAGATAGACCCTTGCTAAAATAAATGGTCACCATAACAACAGTACTGATCAGAGGCATTCGACAAATTGTATGGTCAGAAATTTACGATTTTATTTCTATAATCTTGTGCTAGCCTTGCAAAACAGCCATTTATTTTTGATGTACCCAGACCTACTCTAAATCATACGTTTCAAACCAAACACTTGGTCGAATTCCTGTGGGACTGATTACGTGAATAACTTCAAAAGAGAGTATCATTTTTTGTGGGTTTATTTTTTAAAAGCATTTTGGAAAATATTCGTGATACGAGGATGTTTACTCGGTTTATCAGAATAAATGAACACCTAGCATTGTTCATATATTTTTCATTCTTTGTTTACAGCTATAAAAATAAAAATAAAATCTTACTTCTTGCTGAGTAATACGATAATTAAACAGAATGTATAAACGTTTTACATTTAGCAAGACATTTATTTTTAAAATTAAATTTAAGAATCATTAGTGATTTGTTAACGAAGATTCATGTGCCAAATTGTTTCGATCCTAATTATTTCACAACACGGGAGTGCTCCATAAAAAGACCCCCCCCCCAATATTTTGAACTAAGTGCTTGCAAAAAAGTGATTTAGTCAAAAGGCAGTTGCGATATTGCAGATAGGTATAACAACTTGTCACAAAATAGCAGGGAACCAAAACACCGATTTTTTTTATAATTGCGGTAGACATTACATGCCTCAAAGAATAAAAACAAAATTAAATTAAATTAAATAAACTAAACTATACAATTAGCTTCAAGGAGTCTGTGTGACAGAATATACTCTCTGTGCAACTTCATTAGATCGCTATCGAAAATCCCAACCCATTTTACTAAATATTTTCTTATTTGAAACCGTCCTGAATCTCAGAAAGACTATATATATATATATATATATATATATATATATATATATATATATATATATATATATAGAGAGAGAGAGAGAGAGAGAGAGAGAGATTTTGCCTAAAACAATAATGTGAACTCAACTTCCCCCCGGATACCACCATGGACAGAAAGCGGAAAAAATATACCCCTCTTACATATATTTGCAATACCACAACAATTTTTTGAAATAAGTGTGGTATATTTACAGATAGAACACACGGGCGAACAGAAGGACGGAATCGTTATATCCCCTGAGACTGAATCGTTTTCTAGATCATGCTAAATATTTATATTTACGTAGGTATCTATATCTAATGATTATCCGATTGAGATTGCAATGAACAATACGGGATCCCCGATCAGTCTGTTAAGATGAATAAATAAATAAATAAATAAATAAATAAATAAATAAATATGTTTTAAAGAAAGTGTGTGCTATCTTGCCAATATAGTTGGACTGAGATTGCTAGAACAATAAATAAATATTTTTGCTCTCTCTCTCTCTCTCTCTCTCTCTCTCTCTCTCTCTCTCTCTCTCTCGTGAGATACGGCAAGCTAACCAAGGCTTGTGGGTGGAATAGGGCATCCGTAGCTATGTCTTCCATCCTTAAAATCTGCAATATACTGGACTCAGGACAGTTGTTCCTCTTCAAGGATTAATCAGACAGATCCATTTGTTGTGATAATGGGTTATTACAGTAATGTCCAATTATGACAACAGATGGCGTTGATTACAATATTCCAACTTCCATTATGCTAACATCTGACTTATAACTTTCATTGTGTTACATTGTAACTTATACGATGTTATGTTAGTTTTTTTTACCGTTACGGTGATTAACATGGAATCAAAAGAATTGTCTGAATGCAATGAGGAGACTTAGAAATGGAATGATGCAATGTAGAAATGTTGACGTGTGTAATATTGAAAAAATGCACATGGAATTTAAAGATATGAAATTGTAGCATTCCAATATCACGCATATCAGCTTTAGAAAGAAATATTGGCAGATGTAAGGATGCAATCTAGAATGTACATCCAACACACATAGAAAATGCAAAATAGAATAATACAGAATATAATATACAGCATATACTAATAGAAAATACTTGCAGAGAATTATGGTATACCATTGAGAAAAAGATCAGTTTAAAATCATTCCTTTAGATAAAATGAATACTAAATGAATGGTTTACAACTCGCTCGACTATATTATTATTATTATTATTATTATTATTATTATTATTATTTGTTACTTAATCAAAATTATTTGTTTTCTCTATTGTCATTTTTAGCAGTATTGTATGCCCTGCTGTCCATGTTAATATACGGTCTGGATTACCTCCTCCTGTTTGTGGCACTCTCCATGTATTGTGTGTTTGGGTACATAGTGGGAACTCTCTAATTTGTCTTAGTGGAAATTCAATAAATACTTTTAATCAATTTGTAATTACAATAATTTATTCTAGGTAATACTAGAGTCAGAATTAATTACAATGCTGAATTTCCTCTGTGCTCAGTTGAAGTCATATGACCCAAATACATAATGTAATTAATGACCAAAGGGTGAACATTAACCTTAACCACAGAATGTACATGATTACTGTTATTAGACAAATAATAGTTTCTAACAGATTGTGGCGGGGGTGGGGGGTGGGGGAGGGGACGGACGGGGCGGTTGCCACGGGCGCCAGAGGTCTTGGGGCGCCAAAACAGCTGATAAAAATTCGGGCCTCGTATTCTGGCCCTTTCGGCCATCATCGTCGCCCTGGGCGCCATTTATCCTTAGTACGCCACTGTTAACAAACGAGTTGGGAGGGAAGCTTTTTAATATTAATTCAATATGCAGTAAACAGATACTAGTTTCCAACGGACGAGGTGGAAGGGAAGCTTGTTTATATTAACTTATTGTGCAGCCATCGTGCAAGGTAAACATAAAATTCAGGAATGGTCCGAAAATTAGTAACATTTGTGTAATGGCCGTTCTTTTGCAGAGTAGTGAGAGGGAGTTTGTACAAGTGCTTGTATTGTGATGAAAAAAGCAAAAAGGTATCTATGGCAACGGAATAAAGTATTACATATACTCAGGAGGACAAATCATAGAATGTATGTTTCAACAGCTTTCCACCGTTCACGAGAAAATTTCACAAATGCAGTTTTTGTAGCAAATTAGCGGAGGTGGAAGGGGGAATAGATATTCCATGATTTCCAAATATACTGCTTATAATAATAATAATAATAATAATAATAATAATAATAATAATAATAATAATAATAATAATAAAACTTAGTAATCGTTAATTGTGTGCTATAAGAAACCTCTAGAATAGAAAACCTGTCAAATATATCCTAGTTGTCTAACAAATTTATTGGAACAATGAATTTGTTGTAAATATTTATATTTTCTCATCTACTTTACAAATCAGGGATTTTCTATTTGACCCATTAAGATGACTACAACGACTATTAAACCTTGGGGTGATTTTAACGTTACCAATGAGATAGAGAGGAGCATCAGTAGTAACGACACAGATGATTTGGAAGATCTGTCCATAGAGAACATACTGAAAAATATCTTTGAAGCTTTCGAATCTGAATCGCAAGAAACCCAAGATGACGTTGAATGGTAAGAATTTTCGTCAAAGTGAACAACCTGAATATATATATATATATATATATATATATATATATATATATATATATATATATATATATATATATAATGAGTTCAAATACTATTTGATAAATTATGACGAAAACACTTTTTCGTTAAATTAGATTTACTGTCTCTGCGTGTATAGTGTTGCTATAAAGAATATGTTCCCTGTTGAACTAACAATTTATAAATAGCTACGTTTCATACACACAGTATTTATTGCAAATTGAATATTCCACTGACTAAAAATCCTGTAGTCAACATCAGTAGGTAATCTTATATAGACCACAAGACAAAAAAGCAGATTGTGTAGTTTAATCCCTATATTTTTAATAATGTTATCCAAGTTTCAAGAATTTTTCAAAGTTTTAAATTAGTTAGATCCTCTTTAAGTGTTTAAATGGTTTTTGAAGTGATGATGATGTTTACGACTATGATTACGATGATGATTACGATGATGTTTACAACTATGATTACGATGATGTTTACAACTATGATTACGATGATGTTTACGATGATGATTACGATGATGTTTACAACTATGATTACGATGATGTTTACAACTATGATTACGATGATGTTTACGACTATGATTACGATGATGATTACGACTATGATTACGATGATGTTTACAACTATGATCACGATGATGTTTACGACTATGATTACGATGATGATTACGACTATGATTACGATGATGTTTACGACTATGATTACGATGATGATTACGACTATGATTACGATGATGTTTACGACTATGATAACGATGATGATTACGACTATGATTACGATGATGATTACGACTGTGATTACGATGATGTTTACGACTATGATTACGATGATGATTACGACTATGATTACGATGATGTTTACGACTATGATAACGATGATGATTACGACTATGATTACGATGATGTTTACGACTGTGATAACGATGATAATTACAACGATGATGATTACGACTATGATTACGATGATGATTACGAC
The DNA here is from genome assembly GCA_029931535.1 of Margaritifera margaritifera. NCBI lineage: Eukaryota > Metazoa > Mollusca > Bivalvia > Unionida > Margaritiferidae > Margaritifera > Margaritifera margaritifera. Next base: position 1,361,488 of record JAQPZY010001550.1, on the reverse strand, counting down.
TATGATTACGATGATGTTTACGACTATGATAACGATTATGTTTACGACTATGATTAATGATTACGATGATGTTTACGACTATGATTAATGCTTACGATTATGTTTAAGACTATGATTAATGGTTATGATGATGTTTACGACTATGCTTACGATTATGTTTACGACTATGATTAATGGTTATGATGATGTTTACGACTATGCTTACGATTATGTTTACGACTATGATTAATGATTACGATGATGTTTACGACTATGCTTACGATTATGTTTACGACTATGATTAATGCTTACGATTATGTTTACGACTATGCTTACAATTATGTTTACGACTATGATTAATGGTTACGATTATGTTTACGACTATGATTACGATGATGTTTACGACTGTGATTAATGGTTATGATGATGTTTACGACTGTGATTACGATGATGTTTACGACTATGATTACGATGATGATTACGACTATAATTACGATGATGATGACTAAATACGTGTTGAACGTATTCCACATTTTACCAGGAAATAAACAAAGAAACTTTTTCACCCTACCACGCACACACATCTATCTATCTACGTGTGTGTGTATATATATATATATATATATATATATATATATATATATATATATATATATATATATATATATATATATATATATATATATATATTTGTCTTTATTTCAGTGAAGGTTCCATCAGGCATGATCTGTTTCATTTATATTTGCTCATACCTTCGGTACGTAGACATAGTATACAAATATCTTGATAAAAATTGCTCTTTTTTAATAAAATAAATAATCTAATAAACATCACGACATTGTGATTTTGCTTCTCGAAATATAACGCATGGTTTCCTATATATTAAAGTTGAGCTTGAGATATAAATTTGCTGTATTTACTGAAGATCTTGGCAGAAAATTCAAGAGGTCTTAATACGTAAATAGAAGCGTAAGCGAAACAAATGTACACATATTCATTTTCTTGGAAAAGTAGATTACATTGTGAAAAAGGTAACTTAAATTTAAATAGTCACAACAGAGATTAAAACCGAAACAACAAATCTGCGCCCTCTCTACGCTTTAGTCCATATAATTACATATAGGGCGTGATTGTTGGAAATTTCGCTCTTTTTATGTTTAAAGTATTTTACTAAGCCCTACTCATGTCGACTAGGTTATCTTAAAATTAACATTGACTCCAGCTTTTTCCAAGGAAGATAGATAAAAGCCATAATTTTGACTAAATGCTTCTGCGTGAAACTACATTGCAAATATTGCATTTCGTCCAGCTGTTCACAAATTATTACAAGAATCCTTTAGTGAACCACTATATTTTTGCGTTTGATTATTATTTAGATTGAAACTTACACACAATTTAGAAGCAACTATTTTTCTGTCTTGCTTTTCCGTTGCTTATTTGTCACTCATTCATTCATTTTGCCTTCATTTATCTTTTTTATCTTTTTCTTTCTTCCATTTGTTCTTGCACACTTTTTATTTTTGCATTATTCCTCACTCATTACATTTGACCCTCCCTGCCTTTATTTCTCCTCCGTTTGTTTCTCTGTTTCTACGTCGTTCCTTCTGGGAATTGAGTGATGGATAAATGAGGAAGGAAAGAAGAACGAATTAATTAATTAATTAAATAACATTAATTTCAGACAATCTTCACTCTGTTGCTTGCTTTCACGATGAGGCGAAAATACTCATGTTTAGGATTTCTGGATGGGAGACCAGGCTTAATCTTGTATGTATTATTTACCTTCTCTGATTGTGTCGAATTTGGAAAACAGTGTACTGAATGTTTTCGTAAATTTCAGTTCTAAAACAATATCGCAGAAGCGAGGTATCAGTCCAAGCTAGTTTAAACTCTTTTAGTAATTGATGTCAAAGCCTACATTTTAATTAGAAAGATGGACCATACGATGGCGGACATGGAAGTCAAGGTAAGTCTTTAGCAAAGCAAATGCCATCATCTGAAAACTATCCATACTCCATAAGATTTTTAGACAAAATCGATCGCAAGTTTGTTTTATAATGACATATTATTGTAGAATATTTTCATAAATCTAAACTCTGTGACGCTGAATAATAGATTTAAGATATTATAGTATGTATTTTATATCTAAAGAAAAATTGGCAGGAACATATATTACAACGAGTATACATTATACATTGTGAAGGATTATTTCTCTTTGCTGTCCTGTCTGCACATGATAATAAACAAATGGCGTTTGGGATTCTTTGTTTTAGGTACATTTCTAATTGATTCGATGATATCATTTCCCGTTGACTATCTGTCACTTTTTTTTATCAAAATATTTATTTATAATTTCTTTCTTTCACGGACCTGATGGTCTTTTTAAAATATCTATATCGATCTCCATTTGGAAGCACATTATGCATATTGGTCTTGTGCGTTAAAGGGAAATCCTGGCTGAGCTATAATATGCAGTCAATAGATAGATTTCATTGTATTTATTACATATTAAAAATTTTGAGCAACGTTGGTCCACCAGTTAAAAAAACTGACTTTTAATTTCAAAAATTTTCCGACACGGGAGGTTGGATATTTTCGGGTAGAGGGCGCTGTATCTGTGCCGCATAACCAGCACTTCCGCTTATTGCCATGTTGGCGCTGTTGAACTCGGCCTGTTCGTCATGAGCGTTTGTTCGTGCGTGCGTGTGTGTGTATGAGAGACCGAAAGAGAGCGAGCTCGTTATTATATGCTAGTATTGCAAGTGCGAGTAAATGAGTTGTCTGAAGTTTCAGCTGTAACTTATCGGAGGAGCGTTTTTTTTCTTTTTTAAAATTAAACATGGGTAGAAGATTTACAACTTTCAATTAAATATTTCATCTAATGTAATTCGTAATGCCTACTATTATAAAAAAACCAAAAAACTCTAATGTCTATCACATGCTGTGAAGAAATATGACGAGACAAATCAACTGTATGACACGTTCAGAGACATGTTCTTTAATCAATCAAATAATGACCAAGTTTGTGACATGCAATTCAACATCTGAAGTAGTACGCTTACTCACACTATGTAATAAAACCTATAAAATAAATACGGAAATATAGCATCAAATAGCTTTTGTATATTTTTCATGCATAAATAAACTTCTCTATTTCTCAATTTATTTGTTTATGTCGCCGTATATTCATTGATAGAAGTGGATCGTTTTCTCTCCATTTTGTATAAATTATGCGGGGAATCAGTTAGTAGATACAAACACAAAGAAACAGTCTCAGGACTGTAGGCTCGTAAAACACGTACATCCCAGTCATAATCATCAGTGGCATTGTCGGCGTGACAACACCAGAAGACAAAGGGTGTTTATAAGTTAGTCTCGGAGTTCCTGGATGTAGACAACGTGGCAGGGTCCTGTCATGATTAAATTTTGACCTTTATCTTGATTATTTGATAAGAAAAACTTGAACATTGGTATAATAGCTTTGAATTAAATGAGTAGTATATTGACAAGAAGTTTGAAGGACGTATTTTTCCTTTAATTTGCACCGGATTATGTCTGTCAAATCTAAATAATCAGAAGATGTGCTTCTTGGAGCTGGAATTATAGTCCGAACCTCCAGTCGAACTCCACTATTGGGAAAGAAACGCGATGACGTACAGTGGAGTAGCAGGATAGCAAAGTTACATTATCATAATTTGGTTTTAGTCTCAAAGACTTATTCAAAACAAAATAGAGACACTCTGGCGTTGCTAATTTACATACATAATCGATCACTGATATACTCAGAAATAATAGCAAAATTAGAGCCCACGATTTTAGGAATCACCTTTGCCTGGTTGGACGAACAAGTACATGAACTTAAGGTGATATATATGCCCCGATCTTGATTATTTCCAAAGACAACACAAATAGATAAAATGAAAACAAGCAAAGTTGAAAATATCGATCTACGGGTTTTTATGGAGTAATTTTAATATTTTTTCCACTGTTTAGCCCCATGGACATATTTGGGAAGTCAAACAGATTTTCGTATGCCGCTGCCTGGGGTTGCATTGCTTTCTTAATGTCTGACATCATATTTGAGAGAAAGTATGCAGTGGACCTACCTGGCCCCCTATACCTTAAAGGTTAATTTTAACATGCAAATAATCTCTCTCTCTCTCTCTCTCTCTCTCTCTCTCTCTCTCTCTCTCTCTCTCTCTATATATATATATATATATATATAAACTTCTATCTATTTATCTACATGTATCTATCTTTCTATGTATGTATGTATGTATGTATGTATGTATGTATGTATGTATGTATGTATGTATGTATGATAACATATATTATTCCATTAGACACAGAAAAGTCCCAACAAGTAGAATTTGAAAAGGTGTGATAGCTTGAATACAAAGCTTTATATTTGGTTACATTGACATACTAAATGTATATGTAAACTGAGTCATATTTTTGATTCATTGATATCTAAACTAATCGGGAAAGGTTTATGTTAAAATGCAATGTTAAAGAAACATACTTTCCAACTTTAAAATTTATATAGGTACATGTATCGACAAATGTTTTCCCTCATATTGGTAAATAAGTACATTGATTACATAACTAACTATAGGAAGAACACGTTTGAACATAATCAAAAACTGAGAAACCTCACTGGCAAATGTAGGCGTTATTGGATATTTTTAAAAATACTTTTTTAAAGAAAGAAAACCAACTAGTAAACAATTTTCTTTCTTTCCAGTTAGTGATTGTATTCTTAAAATTATATGAATTGTCAGAGCAAAGAAGTTTTTTTCTAAAACAATTACCCATGCTACCCGAGTTCACATCTTAGGGACAAATATATATTTACCACAGTTCACATGTTAGGCACACATTTATTTACATCTTAGGGACTCATTTATCTACGAGAGTTCACATGTTAGGCACACATTTATTTACCAGAGTTTACATGTTAGGAACACATATTTATGTACCAGAGTTCACATGTTAGGGACACATTTATTTATGAAAGTTTACATCTTAGGAACTCATATTTATTTGCTATTATGAACTCACAAGAACAAGAACGGGTTGACATTCTAAAGTGAATGAGCAAAATGTTAAATAGCTTTACAGGTCGTGTAGTTTGATAATGTCGAGTTGTAAATGTCATCCAAAATTATGTTTTAATTGTGACCGCAGAACTGAAAGATGTCATGAAAATAGTTATGTTGTGTTATTTTTTTTTTCTTGTTTTGTATGTATACAAAAAGTTATGTTACGCGTTAAGTAAATGTCGCTTTCATTCTGTTGTATACCAGTATTCTGTCTGTGATCTTTACATCATATCATCTAAAAAGTACCCCGAACTACTAGTATTTCAACTAAAATATATGCATACTAGAGATTTTGGTCAGAAAATAAAATTCTTTAATGACAGTTGTCAGTACTTTGGAATCAATGCTATATCATTGAGTAAGAAGATCAATTTAAATTCATTCCTTTAGAGAAAATGAATACTGAACCAATGGTGTACACTTCGCTCTATTTGTTTTGTCTTTTTAAAAATTTGTTACTTAATCACAATTATTTATTTTTGTTGTTGTCATTTTTGACAGTATTTTATACCCTGCTGTCCATGTTCATATACGGTCTGGATTACCTCCCCCTTTTTGTGGCCCTCTCCGTGGATTGTGTATTTGGGTACATAGTGGGAACTCTCTATGCCTGGCTTTTCACCGCCGTGATGGTGTTCCAAGCCCTGGTGTGCACTTTAAAAGAAGAACCGGTAAGTCAGAAGAAAGCACAGCGACAATGTTTCATCTTTCATGAGCTTCATGCTGAGTATTACACCTTTCAGTGAAAATTAGATTACAATGACCTATATTTCACGTGATTTTGGGTAACATTTGTGTTTAGCTCATTTTCGCAGACACTATTGCCTAAGGATTCACATATATTGGTATGTAACTGTGTCATGATGAATACTACAGCCCTCATTGAAATATGTAACTGTGTCATGATGAATACTACAGCCCTCATTGAAATATGTAACTGTGTCATGATGAATACTACAGCCCTCATTGAAATATGCAACTGTGTCATGATGAATACTACAGCCCTCATATGAAATATGCAACTGTTTCATGATGAATACTACAGCCCTCATTGACATATGTAACTCTTTGACCTATATTTAATGGTTTAGTGATTTTTCTTTAAGCCCAGTTTCTCTTGGTTAGGGTTTGCAGTTACCTCATTTTTCTGACACTATTGATGGCAGAGTCATGTAACTTAGAGTAAAGATGCATCACGAAGAGTACTAAACCAATCAGTCAAAACTAGGTCCCTGTGACCTTTATTTTCCACAACAGCGATCGGTGTTAAATTTTGCATTTAATATAGTTGTGCAGACACTATTACCTGCAGAGTTATATAACTTGGTATGTGGATGCTTCGATGCTTTATGGAAGTATTATAATCTTGAATCAAAGCTAAGTCACTTTGACCTATATTTCTCATTCCAGTAATCTGAATTAACCTTTGCGTTTAGCTCAATTTCTTAGGCACAATTGCTGCAGAGAGATGTAACTTGATGCATAGAATGCATGAACAGAAGTTCTACACCATTTAGACAAAGCTTTGCATTCTTGCCATATCATAATTGGCAGTTTCCTTGTTCTAGCATGTATATAATTTTCATTTTACAACAAAAATATTCTATCGCTAGTTTCTGTATTATATTCAGATTGTAATTACTTAACACGATCAGTGCTCAGTTATCTCCCGCTTAGATGTCGCCACAGGAAAAGTAGGTTCTTATCATTCGGATTACCTCTAATCCTATTACTAATTAATTCAGAAATCGCGAATATTGCCACAATTTATTATAACTTTTCCGGCAATATCAAATAGAATTTCATAATTAACGTTGGTCTTACATTTAAGTTTTGCTGTCATCAATAATAAAAATTGGAGATATTTAATTGTTTGCTTTTGAACAGAGTTAAATTTTAACACAACAACTACCACATAGCGATTTTTACGTAGGGTTCTTCTTGTATTCAATGTAAAGGTAGGGATCAGCGTTTTGTTTACAAAATGATTTTTTAGTTTATATGAAAATGACCAATTTCAGGTCGAAGATTTTTAATAGGAAAATTATTTCTAAGCTCATAAATATTTGATATCAAGATGTTAACTATTTGAAAAAAGGGAAACAAAACGGTCTCGAGATCATTTTTGTTTGATGAATAATTTTGACGTAACAGGAAAAAAGACAAAATGAAAGAAAGAACTCGCTTTTACATGAATTATATATTTATTCGAGAGTTTTGCCCACAAGGGCACCATTCAATCATTTTCCCCCATTAAAATCAATATAAAACAATTAAATTAAATTAAAAAGGAAAGAGAGTGCACCATTAGACTAGTGTGAAACCCATGTTCTTTGTTTGTAATATATGAGATTTTAATAAATATTGAAATACTGAAATGTGAATAAAACATATTTTATCAACAGAAGGTTTTTTTTTTTTTGTTTTTTTTTTGCATCACTAAGAATGTGTTGGTAGGGAAAGAATAACTAAAGTAGCGACACGAGTATCTTTTTCGTTATTTGTTGGACTGGTTTGCCTGATGGCGCTACCTATCGAATTCAAGGGAAGTAGTGAATTCCATTGTTATGACTGGACTTGAATTCCCGGAAAAATAAAATATTCATTTTCCCAAGATAGCAATGATCAGAGCGTCAATTGTAAAGAAATCTGTCTTATTCAATAATACCATCAAGTACCATAAATTTTTTTAAAATGCTGATTTTTAACAATTTTTTATGACTGTTTCTTCTTCAGATCGAAGTGGTTCTTGAATTCGTCAGAGTTCTTCCTTTGCTGCTGTGTGAACTATACTTGAGCATCAGTTTACCCATCCGGTTGGTCCAATCCCTCTGCGAAAAGAAAATGTTCTTCTCTTCAATGCAGAGAATGACGGTATTTGAGCTAGAAAAATCGGTCCATGACTCTTGGGAAGGAAAGCATGTCGTCCAAATACTCAGACCCCCTCCATCTGAACCGTAAGTATCAATACTTTGAACATGGGTTTCTAAATACCTAAGCCTTGGGAAGATAACCAATTTAAACACATTTTAATATATGATGTATATTTGATCTCCGCTAATGATGTATCTAAATGGATAAAAAATTTGCATGACACGTATATATTCGATCAGAGGCTTTATTTTGTCAGAGTGCATAGCTTAGAATTGAAATGGCTGATGCTTTATTCAAAGTTTATTGCACAGCTGTAGTTTGCTTTCATGAAAACTCTTAAGCTTTGGAAAGGATGCACTTTATACTAGACGTGTACGTGTCTATAATTCTAGTTTATACTAAACGTATCTGTGTCTTTAATTCTATTTTATACTAGATCTATTTGTATAAATAATGCTATTTTATAATAGACGTATTCTGTGTCTATAATTTTTTTTTATACCAGACATATCAGTGTCTATAATTCTATTTTATACTTGATGTATCAGTGTCCCTAATTCTATTGTATACTGGACGTATATGTGTCTATAATTCTATTTTATACTTGACGTATCAGTGTCCCTTATTCTATTTTATACCAGACGTATCAGTGTCTATAAATCTATTTTATACTAGACACATCTGTGTCTATATTTCTTTTTTATACTAGAAGTATCTGTGACTTTAATTCTATTGCATACTAGACGTATATGTGTCAATAATTCTATTTTTTATGCCGCTTTTTAGTAGTGATGATATATATTTGTATATAACCACAAAGAAGAACTTAGCTGCAACTATCCATTTCCACCCATAAGCATCAAGGCATTATGAAATGTTTCCACAAGTATTAAGAAACTAATATTTTCAACCAGAACAAATCAATACTAATTTTGATCGATATACGTGCAATTAATATTTCTTTTAGAGTACCAGCCGAGACCGGGAAAGGGAAGATAATTGCGCGACTCAAAGGATTGTCAAATTCTTTGTTGTACCACCGACAATCAGGTGTGTTTGCTGAAATTATTATTATTATTATTATTATTATTATTATTATTATTATTATTATTATTATTGTCGTCGTCGTCGTCGTCGTCGTCGTTGTTGTTGTTACTGATACTACTATATTTAGGAAGTTGCTGGTATTATGTCTGCTTTTAAATGAGCACAGTCGCAATTTTCAAAACAATTTTGAAAAATGTAGTATGATATTGTGAAAAGTCAGATTGGCCTTGACTAGTTCCAAGGAACATTGTGCAAATCATTATAAAAATGAAAAACATTGCACTACGATGTAAAATTTCGTGCACTGTTTAATATTGACATCATTCAAAATTCAGCTGATTCTATTATTTCTCTTTCTGTAATTTCTTATATTTTCATAATCTTGCTAACATATCGTTTAGTCATTTTCATCGACATTGTTTTCAGAAGAAAAAAAACTCGTAGGTAATTTTAATGTCTGTAGACAATGAAATTAGTTTTACTATCCTTCGCTCCTACCTTGTCTTCTATGTTTAAAAAAAGCGACATTGTGGAATAGAAATATTCTGGTTTGAAAAAGAACTAAGTTCACGGTCATGTATTTTCGAGATTTAGCGAGATATAATATTCATGTATAAGGCATATGATTACCTTATACATCATACAACCTTTTAGCAATGCAAAACATTTACAAAATGTAGACTTATCTGTCTGAATTTGAAAGAGCTTATAAAATGAATTAATATGTTGGAGCTAATAAAAGCGGAAACAAAGGTCTGCGATAAACTGAGTGACATCCCTTAAATTAAATGTTTATTAATTTTTCTTGTAAATTTAATTCCTATAAACAGAGTTGTCTAAAAACTACACAATATTTTAGTTTTAGATTTGCACACCCTTATTCGATCTCCAATTGAAATTTACATCTTATTCAATCATAGCATCGTCCTTCAAACATTGAATAACAGACACTCTTTGTTTTGCACTTTTTTGAATCTGTAAAGTCAAGCGTACTGACTATAGTAAGTCACTAGGTCAGAACACTGGAATGCTTGGTCATGTCGCCATTTTTTTAATTTGGTTATGACAGAGTTCTTACTATTAAAGAAATGTATACAATATTGGATTTTTGACCTTGTTGGAGCCAATATACTTCCATACTTCCCTTGTCACAAACTTTTGAACAAACTTTAACCCGAGGACTTCCAAATTTTGGCACCGTAGCTGTTATTGTCTGTATTACTGTATTACTTATTTAAATTACTCATAGCATCGGTGTCTTCAAAAATCCCATGTATTGCAAAGGTTATTGTTTGTCATATTTGCGTATATGTATATACAGTGGGAAAAAGAGACAAAGAGTAAATAAAACAGGACGAAAAGGACTAATGGAAATAACACCAAGTGACTATTTCCGCAATCTTAGAAACGAACATGGAAGCAAGTCAGAAAAGTGCATACATTTGTGAACAGCCATTTATAAATACAGACCACAAAAAATAATCATAAAAACAATAATAGTCTTAGAACTAACACAATTAATACATGTTCTAAAGTAGAAAAGTATACATCATTTTTATATTTGGAAAATATACTTGCTTTGATTTCACCTTGTAAGTATTGCAAAGAGTACAGTTTAATGCTCAAAGCACTAACACGTCTAAAGAGTGTTCTAAACTAGAAAAAAGTACGTAACCTTTAGTAATTGGAAAGTTACATGTTTTTTTTTATTTATATGATCTGACACATTAGAAAATGAATCATAAAAACACTTGGGAAATTGAGATGTTTTGTTGTTCCCTCTTAATTGTAAGTATACATTTTCCAATCTGTGTGGTGTAAATAATTTTTCAATCAATAAAATAGATTTTGGTGAAACAGGCAATCTATTAATTTAAATGTATACATACAATGGGTTAACTATTTACACACTTAAAAGCCATTGTACTTTTCCATTTTGTTCCTAAAGATACATCAGAGTTCTGGAGATATTATTTATTTGCTGTCACCAAAACTCTTCCATCCACTAAAACAACACGCTACCTTTTGATGCTCAGACTGAGAATTCATGTGATTAGCACTATCTTTCCAAACTTCTTACTCAAGCGAAAAACCGAAACAGCATGTCAAACTTAATGATTTTCAGCGCAAACACCAAAACCGGATAGATTTCTTCGTCCATACTTCTGTTTTACAAGACGCATGTAACTTAAGCAACAAGGTTGGAATATAAAATAGACAAATTTGAGGATGCGCTAGATATCTTTTTGCCAGATCCGTTATAACAATTTCTTAATGTAAGTGTATGCTGAAATACATGTGTGTTGTGAACTTTGAAAATAAGTATATATATATATATATATATATATATATATATATATATATATATATATATATATATATATATATATATATATAGATATATATATATATATATTAAACAAGGGAGAGGGTGAAGTTGAAGTTCCCCCCGATAGTGATATTGTAATTTTCGTCTTTAATAATTTAAAAAAGTTCTTGCAAAACACACAGATATACGCTCTACCTGCATATTTATATTATTTATTAGTGTGGTTTCATTAATAATTGTTTCCTTAGTCGTTGTGAGAGACCAATTAAAATGGGATTAAAATTAAAAAAACGGGTATCTGTTAACCATGGAACAGTGGCATACTAAGGGTTAATGGCGCCCGGGGCAACAATGATGGCCGAAAGTGCCAGAATACGAAGCCCGATTTTTTTTCAGCTGTTTTGGCGCCCCAAGGCCTCTGGCGCCCGGGGCAACAGCCTCGTCCGCCGGCCCCCCCTTTCCCGTTAAGACGCTACTGCCATCGAAGTAGGAAATGAATCAAGAGACGTGTAACTATTAATAATGACTTTATTTGGTACGGAATCAAGGTGTGAAGCCGGGGGGGGGGGGGAGAGATAAAGGGTCTCAGCAAATTTTACGCACACTGAAACTATCTGATTGGCCAGCTCGGGGATATGATGTCGGTAGATCTGCCACTGATATTATGTTTGCCAATTAATGGATATATTTTATTTAAGGTTTATATCTTGATTAAGGTCAAGTATAATGAAACCGATTGGTATCCCCTATTTCCAATGACCTCAAATTTGTTGTCAACTGAAAGGTTCTTAAACGCGCAAATACTACAATATTATTCCTCTAATTACATGCTGATCACACATCACGACGAAACTCAAATTATTTCACACTTGCATGATTTTTCTTTATTTACATTTGTATGACTCTTCAGTAAGTCTATCCAAGCCGAATATTAGTACTTCACGTCATGCAATACAAAATAAGGCCCAAACACCGAATACAAAGAATTATTCCTATCTCAAATTACTAAACACATATACCTAGAAATATCCAGATAATGTCCTCTGTTAAGAAATTAGAGAGGGTCCATTTTACGAAACTAATCCATGCTGTCATAAAGTCTCGTGAATGCTGTACATTATGACATATCCTCCTGGAAGTTGACAAATTACTCGGGTTAAGAAATATCTTCCAAACATCGACTCTCCATAATCAACAGATAATCACTAAAATCTAACAAAGCGAAAACGGAGACGAGCACATACCCTAGGTTTATTACAATATTTTGCTTATTCAGCACTATGTAGTTATCCTCTACACACAACTTGTATAAGATTATTTGCATAACAAATATGAAATAACAGGAATCAGTTTGTAAAATCATGATGTTCGTATAAAAGACATGAGATCATAAAAATATTCCGTTCAAATAGCAGTCATGACATTAATGAATTATGCTGTTCACTAACATATATGAAATAATAATTGTGTACACACAACAATTATGAAATAGTGCGATTATGCTATTCAATATCAATATATGAATTGTGAGATTATGCTGTTAAATAACAGGCGCAAAAAAATGAAATTATGCTGTGTACATAACAGACGTGAAAAATTAAATCGTGTTGTTAGTATAACAGACATGGCATGCCATATTGCACTTCATTATGACAGATGATCAAGAAATTAACCCAAATACGTCACTCCTTCCCGTCTGAGTCTGACTTCCACAGGGTGAACTAGGTCAAACATGGTTTACGCACAGTCAAGCCACAACAACTGTTTTCGCACAGCCAGGACAAAATTCTAATTAATGTTGGGTCAAACGCCCCAAGGAAACCAGACATACAGCGAAAGATATGCACTGTCATGTAGAACAAAGCATCCTGATAAGGCATCGCACTATGTGTCTGTACTGAACAATTCAAGCCTTATATTCACGTACCACTGGTGAAAAACTATTGTAACTCCGATGATAGTTGTCATCTGATAGTTATCGACATACTACATATATCTATGTGATGCAATTATTAAAATTTAAGATAAAGTAACATTGGAGAAATTTGAAGCTAATATTGTTAAATTTAATCAACATAATCATCTTCCTTATTTCGTGCTTACCGTAAATTGGTAAATTGTACAATAATTTACTGGCCTAAAAACTGTAGAGGTTTAAAAGAAAAAGGTGCGGGAAATGATGTGAGTCACACATTAGCAGTTCCTTTCGCATGGCTGATATATATATATATATATATATATATATATATATATATATATATATATATATATATATATATATATATATATATATATATATGCCTTTCTCTTAACTTTCGGAAAAGTTATCATGGAATATGGTATAAAAATATATATAAATATATCTAAGTGATCTGTAGAGAATGAAAGAAAGACGTTTACTTCGATTGGTCGCCCCTCTTATCCTAAAATCCATACTTTTAAGACAGATAAAGCCGAGGGCGGAACTCGAATATTTTTAACTAATTTTTGAGGTAATCGAATAAGAAGACAACACGTGTGTTTGATTCCTTTTTTTCTTCAGATTTTCGTTACTCTGCACTGTTGTTATCTGTGATGCTGCTTGGGGGGATGATTCTCTACAAGGTAAGAAATTTTACCGGTATTAGACAATCCTCTAGTAAATGAATGTCGGTTTTATGCCACATTTCCGCTTCCAAGGCTATCATCGTGAAATGTTATATACTTGATGGCATAAGGCTTGCAGTGACCTTTCATTTCGATTTGAAGGATTCACTTGTTTATCCAACTTCATGTCTAGTTTTATGTCACACTGAAGTTTTCAGTTAATAACTTATAGCACTATGTGGTTCATCATCTAAATCTTTATCTTTTATTTTTTCTCGTTCGGTTTTAGCTATATATTTTCTGACCCAACAAACATGCCCTTGACTAGTTACTTATTTCAACTCTTGTTTTCGGGAAGGGGGTATTCTTTGTCAATTTTGTTTTTCTCTTTAGCTGTTATACTAGCTATGTACTACCTAGATAGCCAGATAATGTTCTACATGTTTTGTATACATTCGCCCCCGAAGGCCTTGTTTTTGTCCCGAACTAACACCTAGATAGCCAGATAATGTTCTACATGTTTTGTGTACATTCGCCCCTGAAGGCCTTGTTTTGCGTACAACTAACACCTAGATAGCAAGATAATGTTCTACATGTTTTGTATACATTCGCCCCTGAAGGCCTTGTTTTTGCCAAGAACTAACACCTAGATAGCCAGATAATGTTCTACATGTTTTGTATACATTCGCCCCTGAAGGCCTTGTTTTTGCCTAGAACTAACACCTAGATAGCCAGATAATGTTCTACATGTTTTGTGTACATTCGCCCCTGAAGGCCTTGTTTTGCGTACAACTAACACCTAGATAGCCAGATAATGTTCTACATGTTTTGTATACATTCGCCCCTGAAGGCCTTGTTTTTGCCAAGAACTAACACCTAGATAGCCAGATAATGTTCTACATGTTTTGTATACATTCGTCCCTGAAAGCCTTGTTTTTGCCAAGAACTAACACCTAGATAGCCAGATAATGTTCTACATGTTTTGTATACATTCACCCCTGAAGGCCTTGTTTTTGCCTAGAACTAACACCTAGATAGCCAGATAATGTTCTACATGTTTTGGAAATACTCGCCCTTGAAAGACTTGTTTTGCCTAGAACTAATACCTAGATAGCCAGATAATGTTCTACATGTTTTGGAAATACTCGCCCCTGAAAGACTTGTTTTACCTAGAACTAATAGCGGTTTTTAAATTACCTATTGCATATCAATATAAGGCCAGTAAATACTAAAACCAGTAATGAATCTTATGTATGAGACAATATTTAGATCTAGAAGAAGTATTTTTAAAACTTAAATCTGCACACAATATTATTAAATAAGGTTTACACTTTGCTTTAAATAAATATATTACATCAAGAATTTTAAAAGCATAATAATTATGGAATATATATTCTCTTTTCAGGCTACATTTGAAATTATTTATTTAGTTGTGCGCTTATCGGATTACGTCGATGCCGGGTTTATGTCAGTACTCGAGTATATTGGCTCTGACGAGGAAGAAGGTGAAAGACCAATGATAACGACTACCCGAGAATACCTCTATCTGCTGTATTATATCTTGATTGCATTGAAAGGTAAGAATTATTGAGAAGCACGTTGTTCCCTTTCAAATTGTACTTCAAGACTAGTATACTATTATTAGTAACTTTGGTAAAAACTTTGGTTACTTCACTGTTCTTTTATCCATTCAGGCGGTCGTAATGACAATTAGGAATTAAAACACATGTACAAATTTCATTTTGTATTATTAAAAATAACTACTTTAAGATAATACATTCAACATTTAAAAAGACTTTAAAAATAGGACGATCTACCTTAACAATATTTGGCTGTCAAGCAAAGGTCCGAAAGGATCATAGAGAAAATATATGTAACGAAAAAATATTCTCAGAAAAGGTGCTATACTCAACTGACATTACTATACTTAACTGACGGTGATATACTGAAATGACGGTAAAATACTCAACTGACAGTGCTATACTCAACTGACAGTACTATACTTAACTGACGGCGCTATACTCAAATGACGCTAGTATACTCAACTGACAGTACTATAATCAACTGATGGTAATATTCTCAACTGGCGGTACTATAGTCAACCTATAGTAATATACTAAAATCACGTAATATACCTAACTGACAGTACTATACTCAACTGACGTTTATACACTCAACTTACGGTAATATACTCAATGGACGGTACCATACACAGCAAACGGTAACATATTCAACTGCCAGTGCTATACTGAACTGAACATAATTTAGAAGTTGTGACTGTAAGTTTCAGTCCATGTGAGACGTTATAAACTCGTGTAGCGGACTGGAACTGTAATACTTTATGGCAATAAAATATGTTTAAACTAAACACAACTAATAAACTGAGTGACATTACGCTCTACTAGATACTGATGCAAACATGACTCGCATTATCATACTAATATATTGCTGTAGATTTTAATATTTAAACCCTGTCTTTTTTTTTCGAGGATTCCTTTTTTAAGTAATATTCTCTCTTAAGACTTAGGAGTCTTACATATTACCAAAGACGACATATAAAAAACAATAATTAGTTAGAGTTATTCATATATCTGATATCCATACGTTATCTAAACGTACTTATGCATGTATGTACTTTCTCAAAAGGATCTATTTTGGCATCTGTCAGCCTAGCAGCATTCATCGGCATTCTCATGATCTTGCACATGCTGTCCTCCTATAGGTAGGTTTATTATTTCATTACATAAATGTACGTAATGTTAGAGTTATTTTCTCAGATTAATGTTATTTATTCATTTAAAAAATCTATTAATTGTCAACTTTTATCTTGTATTACAGATGTAAAAGCTACTATTATCACTAACAGAACTGTGAATAACATTTACTATGAGACCTTCATCATCATCATCATCATAATCATCATCGTCCAAACGTCTGATAAATATGTTCTTAAAACGTCACACACACACACACACACACGCACACACACACACACACACACTAAGGTGTGATCTCTTCACAATAATATGAAAGGAATATAAATTCATCAGCAAATTTTATTTCAGAACTAATCTCCTGGACCTATATAAGGGTAATACATCTCGTATCCCTTCAAAAACGACAAGGTCAAACCCCAGCATGCTAGTAAGTAAATGACTATGTACCTATCAAATCACAAAATATTTAGTCAATCGATGAAAATGAAAAGCTGTAATATATGCAGATGTAAGATATTAAAATTAAATTAATTTTCTTTATACTAATACAAATTCGATAGATAACAAACTAACAAACACAACACAAGACATTTAAGTGTACACTCAATAAATATATGTTTACACAAAGAACCTGTTAAGTACTTGACATACATCTAGTATTAAAAAAAGAAAGTAAAAACAAATCCCATATAAGTCATGCCAGTACATAACAGTTGAACTTTATTCTATGGTAAAAGTTGAAGAGCTTTGAAAGCATGCATTATTCCATGGTAAAAGTCGAAGAGGCTTAGAAAGCATGCGTTATTCCATGGTAAAAGTCGATGTGGCTTAGAAGGCATCCGCACAGTATTATGTCTATAATTTCCCATGCATGTAAAACCATTTAATTGGTTGTAATAACTAATAAAGAAATCATTATTTGCTTTGTACATTAGATAAGTAGCTTATCTATTCAGTGACAAAACAATTATGAATCATCTTTTAATCATATAGTGCAGATGGAAAGGCCAGAATAAATTTTCTTTTTATGATCTATTCTGTTCTGTTCTGTATAATGAGCTTGTTACAGTTAGGCATACTTATCAGGAGGTAAAGACAACACATTTCCTTTTATTGAATCAGATACATTTTTATGTCACAATGATCACAAACCTTACCGATATCACAACATTATTATATTTAGATATAATTACGCATTTTAAAAAATATCTATTATTAATTAAAATAAGATGATTTTTTCAATCTTATGCAATATAGGTTGGTAGCATGAAGTATGCAGGGTATCAAGTTGGATACATAGCATGGGGTAAGTCAAATGTAACTTATTAAGTTAGTATTTCTGATTTTTAAAAATTAAATTATATAGGATTTCGTTTAGTTGCAATAATGATTCAGTATTATTAAGTCACGATAAAAAATAAAAAAAATCTAAATTAAATTAATGTTAACTCTCTTTTTATTACAAATGTACTGCTCTCTTCTATACTCCAGCATTTGTAGGAATTGTCTGTCTGATGTCTGCACTTTATTTATCTCTATATGTTTTAACAAACGTTTGTGATTTGACCACGGTTGGATTGAAAAATGAATTTTCCAAGGCAGCTCTTTCTAATGACAGGTTTCTATATTTTAAAATGGTCAACACAATATTGTTTCAGATGTTTTGATACATAATAAATATTTTATATATAAATTTTTAACAATATTTTATATATAAATTCATCAGACGAGTTTCTGAAAAGTATCCATATATTTTCATTTAAATTGCAGGCTTCATCATCCAGTTCTTGGTGTATTTTCTTATATCCGTGGTGCTAGCGGTTATAATTACTTTTATAATGGCTGGCTTTTACCAATGGCTCCTTGACAGACTCATGCAGATGTGGTAAATTAATAATAAAAACCATACAGTGTAATGAATTACGTATTATCTAAGTAAGATTGCATTAATTTGACTACAAGATATGTGTGTGTGTGTGTGTGCGTGTGTGTGTGTGAGAGAGAGAGAGAGAGAGAGATATACAGAGATTTAATGAAAACGTTCCTTATACCAGAACTACGAAAATAGCTTTCTAAATCATATTTTGTCATTCGTGTCTAATATGTCTTGTTCTTCGCATGATTCCTACAAAATATTATAATATTTGGGCATCCCCCCCCCCAAAAAAAAAGAAGTTAAGGCTGAATTACAGAACATTCAATACTTGTGTAACTTTGACCTTTTTTGTGTGTCTCGTTCCTTTAGCCAGATTATAGCCAACATGACTCAAAATTGACTGTGTACTACCTTTGTTTTTTTAGAGTTGGATTAAACAGATCTAGACAGCGTTAGTTCTTTACTTGTTATTGGGGTAAACTTTATAGTTGTCTTTGTATCTGTATTTCTTTAATTATTACCAGGGACTTGAGAATTATCCGTTTCAGAACACAGAGATGGAAGGCGTGGAGGTGGTTGTGGAATGTCGTCGAGGGCTGGCACTTCATGTCTCTCTCCATCTGAAGTTTCTTTATAAACAGCCTTTGCCATCATATGTCCATAAGGAATCAATACGGCATTTCTTTACAACTTCTTTTTTCAGGCCAGTTCTATTGACAGCTTTCGTACTTAACCTTCTGCAGGTAATGCTCGCAAAGTATGTCTTTCTACAGGAACGTGGAAATGCACTGCGGTTAAATAACAGGTTTGTGTTGCAATGTTAACATTGTACGACTTAGCAAAAACAAATACAATTACAACAAATATGGCGATATTTTAGGTTTACGTAATAACACCAGAAAGGAACTTCTCGTGTATTCTTGCGCCATTCTTGTGTGCTCTTACAAAATCTGCAAACAATAGTTAAAATAAAGTTCATTTCTTTCTATTTCTTGCGATTCATTACTATTTTGATAAATATTTGTAAAAAAAATAATGGAACTTCATACACGATAAGAATCATAATGTCATGAAGTTTAAAAATCGATTACAAAATGAATGAATGCCCTGCAAATCGCTATGGCCGTTCACGGATTTTGTAATCTATCTTCAAACTGCACGACTTTATGAATCTTGTCAAACATGAAGTTCAATTCTTAAATAGACTTATTTCAGCACTTCGTACTCTTCTTTCGATGATGAGAACAATGAAAAAGATAAGTAACTTTGATCTGTGAGCATTTCAATCTGCTTTTTATGATCTGTGCGCATTTCAATCTACTTTTTATGATTTCTGAGCATTTCAATCTGCTTTTTATGATCTTTGAGCATTTCAATCTGCTTTTTATGATCTGTGAGCATTTCAATCTGCTTTTTATGATCTGTGAGCATTTCAATATACTTGTTATGATCTATGAGGATTTCAATCTACTTTTTATGATCTGTGAGCATTTCAATCTACTTTTTATGATCTGTGAGCAATTCAATCTGCTTTTTATGATATGTGAGCATTTCAATCTGCTTTTTATGATCTGTGAGCATTTCAATCTGCTTTTTATGAGAAAGTAAGAATTTTTAGTAATTAGGTATTAAAATGGATACGGAGACCGAAGTTGAAAGAAAGAAAATTGCTGTTTTATATTGTAAGAATTTTTTTCTTTGGCGAAATCTCTAGGATCTCATTTAGATTTATGTTTGATGATTGTAGATTGGTATTGTTTTGCACGAGTCTAAATTGATTCGATCACTGTACAAATCTCTGCTTTTTCTTATACACAATCTGAATAGGTGAATAAGACATAAGACTATGTATTGTCTTCCTTTAAGACGTCTACTGTTCACCTTCACGTACTTCCTGTTCTTCTACAACGTATTTATCGGGTTGGTTTCCTGTCTGATGAGAATTATCAAGTCCATGATAATAGGAGCCGCTTTCATATCCCGGCTTGACAACAGCGTGTTTCCCCAACGGTTCCAGACGTTTGATCCAGGTTTGAGAGACAAAATTCACTTGCATTGTAAAACATACATATTTTGAGGGTGATATATATTTCATTATTGATTTTAAAAAATGTTTTAAAACAATGCATTAAACACGGATAAGTTGAAAAAGCACTTTTATTAATACAAAAGTTTGGTGTTCTCAGCACGAAAAGTATCTCTTTGTGATATTCATCGTAATGTTTCGTTTTTGTGATTGCTTAAAAGTGTTAATCATAAGCTGTTCCTTTCTGTGAAAGGGACAGATCAATTGCACAAAATAATTAGTACAAATTGTTAAAATAAACTTCATTGTGTGACTCTAAGAGCTTTAGTGTTATTTGCATTTTAAGCATAATACAAATTTACATAACCATCAGTATATGCATCACTAATTACCGCATATTTATTAAAACGTAAAGTATCCAATTGGACTATATATATACAGCTTGCTTCTGTGCAAAATGATGCAAGCATAGGAGGGCTGTCTTGTTTCCGACTTCCGACAGTAAACTCTTTAGTTTGTTGTAAGAAGACACTAGTTCACAAAAACTGCCATGAATCTAAATAGCTGCAGAAATGTCACGGTAAAACATAATAATCAAAGACTATCAAAGCAATTAAGCAAGAGCACATGTCTTTTCATATCTTTTTTATTCGTTCGTGTTTGCAAGGTTTGTTGTTGAGAACCATGTTAAAGTTGATATGTATTGAGACTATTTCAGGATTTTGATTTTTATCATTAGATTCACATTTCTAGGATAATAACATGATTTTACACTCCAACCTTTCTTGCAGGTTTTAATGCTTATGTGGGTTTCATGCACATTGAAACAGCACACACACACCCCGTCGTGATAGTTTTTCTCCGACTTCTGGCCCTTGATGTCGGGATAAGTAAACAAAGCCAACAGCCTTCCAATGGATCAGATATCGAGTCAATTGGTAAATGATATACAGATGTATTTTCAAACGCATAAGTAAAGTGCTTTTCACAAGGACACACAGAGGCGGGTATTGAACCAGCGACTCATAATCCAAGGGTTGCGGGTTCGATACCCACCCAGGACAGTCGGGTTCGGCTGTCTCGGTGTATTCTTGAAAAAGGCATAGCTCCCATTACTTCGACATGATATAGCCAATAGTGTGTTTAAAGTGCCGTTCAAACCAACACACAAACTTAATTGTTTGCTCAAACCAAAACAAAAATCGATTGATTTCATTATTTTGTGGGCCGATTTTTCACTATATGTCGACCATCTACTTGATAGAAGCAACTGATATTGATCTATTCAAGTACAAAATGTTATTGCGTTTGAAGGAACATTGAGATAAATGTTGCTATCTGAGTTGGGTACAATGAAGAATTTTGCACCGTGGTACTTGTTTTAACATACCGCGATAAGTACCATGGTATACTGCAGTTATATTAGGGACCATCGATTTAATTTTTTGGGGTAGGGCTCTGGGATTTTTTTTTCTTCAAATGTCCGGCTCTTAAATAGCTTGAAAAGATATCTTACTCTGATTTATATCAAGGTAACACCATATTATTCCATTAAATTATTTTTAAAAAGATCTAATTCTCTGAAGATAAAAGAAAAGAAAATATTTCTGCTCGAAAGAATGAAAAAGTGAATACATGCTTTTAACATCATTAAATTCGTAACAAGATTACTTGGAAATTTTCTTACATTCCTTACTGACAGAAACTACCGAAGTACAAGTACTATGAAAATATACCGTGGTACGTAGCACCGGAAAAAAACTACCTCGGTAAACTGGTATACAGGTAATACTGCGCACCTCTAGTTTCTATTCACGGGCTTCATTAACACATATTTGGTATGTCAAGGATTTGTAACATTTTGTCTGTAATGTGCGATACTTATATAACCTTTGGACCGGCGCTTCCCCCACCCTCCCCTAATCAGCCCTCGCCCGCTCCTCCACTCCAACCAAATTGAGCGCCAAACAACGGAAACGTTTCCTAGAGTAAGTTTTCTTTACAGTGAGATGGCTAAAATAATGCACTGGAAACGCTTAAAGTGCAGGAGCTTCCCACAGCCCCCTCGCCTACTTGCCCCCCCCCCCCCCGCCCCGCCGTCCTTACGCCCCACCTTAAACGATTTGCCTGGATCCAAGAATGGTGACGTTTGATCCTATGGCACTCCCCCATCAGTAATGTATTCAATAATTGACAAAGAAGTGAGCAATCAAATCAAAGGTTACTAAATTGATTCATTCATATTGCCAGAAAATTCACGAGCAAGATTTCACTCAATATACTTTTTTAATTTATTTTTTTAAACTGTTTTATGTTGCACATGTGCGTTTTTTTACAAGAGGGCAACATCGTTTTACTTGCGCTACAAACTTGTGATGTAATGCTGTATTGTAGGTATCATGATTACGTGACTGAATCAACGCAGCAATTCATTAGTTACAATCTCTGACAGTTTATTGGGTATTTACTTCATTCAATGGGTCTTGTTAATGAAATAAAACACTCCCCACGTCGTGTACAACGTCAGTCACAAACACTACCACGTCGTATACAACGTCGGGCACATGTTGTACAAATAGAGTATATTCAATTTTTATGATAGCTCTATATAGTTACAAGGATAAATTGTATAAATTTAACATTATATTATCTCCTTTCAGCATTGACAAGAACTTTCCCAAAGAAAAATAGCTTTATACGTGCAAGAAACAATTGGCAGACGATGTATACACTTCTGAATAATCCCTCACTTCGACTGTACAGGAAACATCAAATAGACTACGCTAAGACGGTCTTGAATAGAAGAATCAAGATGACGGCTAAAGGTAGCAACTTTGTATCCAATGCGCCCGAAGATGGCGTGCAGGAGACGGCTCTAGAATTGTCAGCGATCAACATCAAAACAGATGGTATAAATGAGATGAAACAGAAACTCACGTGAAATAGAGATGGTTATATGGTTTGTTTCAGATGCTGGTGTCGTATCAAAGAGCAGCACACCGAAATGGGAAGACGTGTCATCGCATAGAACTGTATTATGTTAATAATGGGGATGTTATACGAGTTTAACTTTATTTATAAGGGGGATTATGAGGATGGTAAGAGACCCTGGTTAGTAAATAACCGTGCTGGGTATTAAATAAACTGAGTACTGGATAGTAGATAAATGGGTGTTGATGGTAGATAATTGGTTGGTGGATAGTATAAAACGGAGTGTTGATAATAGATAATTGGTTGGCGGATAGTAGATCACTGGGTGCTGGATAGTAGATAGCTGGGTAGGTGGTTGGTCGTTGTTGATAGTAGATAACTGGGCTCTGGATAGTAGATAACTGAGTGTTGGTAGTAGATAACTGGTTGGTGGATAGTAGATCACTGGGTGTTGATAGTAGATAATCGGTTGGTGGATAGGAGAAAACTAGGTGCTGGATAGTAGCAGACTTTTTGTCATCACATTTATCAAGCAAAACAAACTATGATATTTCATTTAGAGGGTAGACAAATTCACAATTCCAGCCAAACACATTCTACACTGTTACAAATAGACAGGCTAGCCACACATGATAAACCTATGATGTAATAAGGTATTCCAGTTCAAATGAAGGCTGATACCTATTGATACTCTGTTATAAACATAATTTCAAAATGGCGGCTTAATATTAATTTCCCGTAGACACCTATAATTTTTTTACCCTATTTAACATGGAGGTCACATAGACACCTAAAGTAGCCCACTATACTGATATTCTTCTTTGCTGCAGATTTCAAGAGTGACGATGAATTAAATCTGAGACAAATAACATTTTAGATTATTCATGCTATGTGGGATGATTTACACAATACATATCTCATTCTTGATAATGGAATAACAATATTATGGACCTGCTCCCATATTGTTTTTTATAAGCAATTCCTGATAAATTTATTGCAGTAAGATTACTTACCTTGAGTACTCTTTTTGTAAAAGAGGAAACACTTTCTTATTTAAAAACAGATTGATGTCAAAATATTTGTTTTATTGCTGTGAAAGGATTTTTTCCTCATTTTATTGAACTTTAAATATAGTGCTTTAATTTATTTCCTTTTAGCTTAATTTAATGTCGACCACTGTTGTCATGTTGTATGTTGCTAGACTTTACCCTATCTATCGGAAGTGTGTTGTATGACATATGGATAAGCATTATGATGTCACAAATGAAACCATTTTTTAATTCATCCAATTAGAGCAAAGGTTACATAGTCACATAATGGATGTACTAGGTATGCCCAGCTGTCCATACACAGATTGTAGGATGATTTAGGAGTAAGTGTAAAACAGTTTTGTAGATATGTACAGTTTTACTACATTGATATTGGATAAGCCCAAACTCTAATTACAAGAGGTATGATCTTCTACAGTGCAGCAATTCAAGTAGGTTATTTAGTGCCAAGGAAATTGGAGTAAATTGCTTTGCCCAAATACACAACACGGTAGCCAATCCAGACTGATCATATGGTAGGATTTGAACCTGCACCCTTTTGGTCCAACTCATTAACCACTGAGCCAATGCAGCCTTCATTAGTCACCTCTCACAACATACAGGAGAGTACAACAGGCCAATACTACATCCAGGATCCCAGAAAGGGGGGGGGGGGGGGATAAAAATATTGTTGTGATTAATGAATGGGCTCAGCATGAGGCTTTGATACTCTCTTGGTAAATGCTAATTATATTGATACTAATGTATTTGGAATTCAAAGTATTTTGGGGGGCATCAATTTCTGTTACTGGTGATATATTTTTGGGTGTGCCAATATTTGGTGCTAATTGGGGGAGCTTAACACTTTTGGCTTCTGATGGGCCCTATGAAGCACCAATATATGAGAGTACTTCCACAACTCCTTGGATTGATCAGCCTTTAAATCTTCATTCATATTGGTACAGTAAAACCCGATTTGAAAGACCACCAATATGGAAGTCCACATGTCATGAATGACCACTTATTCTGAAAAGCACCACTGGAAGCTCACCCGTCATGAAAGGCCTCTAATTTTGAACTCCACCTGTCATGAAAGACCATCAATTTGGAAGCTCACCTGTCATAAAAGATCATAAATTTGGAAGCTTACCTGTCATGAAAGACCAGTTTTTGAAGACCACCTGTAACAAAAGATCCTTGTTTCAGTGCACAAATCAAGTATGCTATGCAACATTATGACCTCTAATGTTCAAGAAACCACCTGTCTTGAGAGACCAATTTTGTTGATGGAAGGGGTGGGGAGACATCTCAAGACTGGTTTCTTTTCAAGTAGTCACATTTCATTGATGTTTATATGTGAGCAACTTTGATCAGGTTGTTATGATTTAATTTCATTCAACATCTTCAATATCTATAAATTTCAATGGCTCCAGACAAATATAGCCTATAATCTTTCGTTCTAATAATTTATTTCACATACGTTTGTTTCTTCTTCCATTTAAGAAGGTATATTTTAAAAAATTATGAGGTGGGTTGAAAGTTGCATTTAATTGAAATTTTATGCATGTTCTACATCTATATAGTATTTTAATGAATGGTGTGTGTATTTAAAAAGTGCCTCTATATTACAGCCATTTTTCTGGTTTTATACTACAGTAGCAATTATGACCAATTTTGCTGAAACTTTTTTTAAATAGCATTTTATTATAATAACCCCAGACATATAATGGTGCCAAGGTTGGGGAGCATTGCACTCACTGCTTACAAAACGAGCATATAGAGAATCACTTCTACATTGTATGTTGTAAATTATAAAAATCAATTATAATTCATTGAATTTGCTTCAACTATTGTCTGAGAGTTGACATGAAAAGACACACAAAATCTTAGACAACTTAGCATGTGATTTCCTCTATTATCTTGGACTCTGAATAAAACTAGAAGTCACCACTATAATTTGTTACTCTTGAAAAACCTTGTTCCACACTGGTAATTCTGATTCAATTTCCTTTTACTGAGTTTCATGTTACAGCAGTATGCTGGTTAAATTTGGTGGATGGACAGACTGACAGATGGACAAAATGACCAATGCAGGGCTCAAGCATTTTAATATATATCCTAATAAGGCCAATTAACACATAAAGAAAAATTTAAGTCATGATTAAAAAGATATCTCAGAATAGTGCACAGAATTCAAAACAGAAAAAATTCCGATGACAAGTCCATGTTTATTTTAATTTCTCCTATAAACTATAATGTCATTGTCACATTGTAAAAAAGCCCAGTTGTTTTGTTCCTGATAAAATGCCTATAATAGTAGAATATGAATCATTTTACATGCAAAATCAAAATACATAACAAACATGAAACTAGAGCTACTGCAACGGCAAATTCCCAAGCTTATGAACAAACATATTTCTCCCCCCACCCCAAACCAGCATTTTGACTGTAACACAGAGGTCAGAACCTGAATTTTCCTTGGTAAATCCCCATGCTTACAAGTATGCATACCAACTCCCTTTGACCACAACATATGGGTTAGCACCTGAATTTTCCATTGCAAATTCCCATGCTTATGAGCATTCATAGTCCCCACCGCCACCACCGGTATCAGGACAATACCCCTCCTCCATACAATAACCTCCTAGGGCAATAACCCCCAGGACAACAACCCTCTATCTGTACAAAAATGTTGTGCAAAACAAATCTGGATAAGGATTAACTTGTCAAACCTGATCACCAGCGATACAATGAAATGCTTTGATGGGACATGGATTAACTTGTCAAACCTGATCACCAGCGATACAATGAAATGCTTTGATGGGACATGGATTAACTTGTCAAACCTGATCACCAGCGATACAATGAAATGCTTTGATGGGACATGGATTAACTTGTCAAACCTGATCACCAGCGATACAATGAAATGCTTTGATGGGACATGGATTAACTTGTCAAACCTGATCACCAGCGATACAATGAAATGCTTTGATGGGACATGGATTAACTTGTCAAACCTGATCACCAGCGATACAATGAAATGCTTTGATGGGACATGGATTAACTTGTCAAACCTGATCACCAGCGATACAATGAAATGCTTTGATGGGACATGGATTAACTTGTCAAACCTGATCACCAGCGATACAATGAAATGCTTTGATGGGACATGGATTAACTTGTCAAACCTGATCACCAGCGATACAATGAAATGCTTTGATGGGACATGGATTAACTTGTCAAACCTGATCACCAGCGATACAATGAAATGCTTTGATGGGACATGGATTAACTTGTCAAACCTGATCACCAGCGATACAATGAAATGCTTTGATGGGACATGGATTAACTTGTCAAACCTGATCACCAGCGATACAATGAAATGCTTTGATGGGACATGGATTAACTTGTCAAACCTGATCACCAGCGATACAATGAAATGCTTTGATGGGACATGGATTAACTTGTCAAACCTGATCACCAGCGATACAATGAAATGCTTTGATGGGACATGGATTAACTTGTCAAACCTGATCACCAGCGATACAATGAAATGCTTTGATGGGACATGGATTAACTTGTCAAACCTGATCACCAGCGATACAATGAAATGCTTTGATGGGACATGGATTAACTTGTCAAACCTGATCACCAGCGATACAATGAAATGCTTTGATGGGACATGGATTAACTTGTCAAACCTGATCACCAGCGATACAATGAAATGCTTTGATGGGACATGGATTAACTTGTCAAACCTGATCACCAGCGATACAATGAAATGCTTTGATGGGACATGGATTAACTTGTCAAACCTGATCACCAGCGATACAATGAAATGCTTTGATGGGACATGGATTAACTTGTCAAACCTGATCACCAGCGATACAATGAAATGCTTTGATGGGACATGGATTAACTTGTCAAACCTGATCACCAGCGATACAATGAAATGCTTTGATGGGACATGGATTAACTTGTCAAACCTGATCACCAGCGATACAATGAAATGCTTTGATGGGACATGGATTAACTTGTC
Organism: Margaritifera margaritifera; assembly: GCA_029931535.1. Taxonomy (NCBI): domain Eukaryota; kingdom Metazoa; phylum Mollusca; class Bivalvia; order Unionida; family Margaritiferidae; genus Margaritifera; species Margaritifera margaritifera. The sequence continues at coordinate 1,332,954 of JAQPZY010001550.1, read as the reverse complement.
AAACCTGATCACCAGCGATACAATGAAATGCTTTGATGGGACATGGATTAACTTGTCAAACCTGATCACCAGCGATACAATGAAATGCTTTGATGGGACATGGATTAACTTGTCAAACCAGCAATAACAAAAGTCATGAAAAGAAAATGAGCATTTCATTTATCAGAGCTGGTGTGGTTTCATTATTGGCATGAGCACAGTTCATTACCAGTGAGACAATGAAATGCTTGCTATAAAAAAGCAGACAATGAAAAAAGTAGACAATGCTCGCTGGGCACCAACCTGACCCTCCAAGAAAGTGTTACGCTGATTGCAATGCACGCATTGTTAATTTGGTTCAGGACTATACCAACAGAGACATGCTACAATACTTGATAGGCAACTGTGGTGGCAATGTTTTTGTCTTATCAGTACAGAATATCGATAATAAGTTTAGGAATGAAGTTATTTTCAATGTTTTGAAGGCTTCCTCTTACCTTAAACTTTTAAACATTTCATACTGAACGTCAGCGCTATACTGTGTTGAAGAATTATTCATTAGTATTAACTAATATGATTTTTTTTTTACATTTGCTGGTTTCAATGTAGTTGAAATAAAACAGATAGCTTGTAGATCAGCTGCTATGACTTCTGGTGTATTATTATTTAGTAGGCGGTTTTAGTCCTGGGGGTTATTGTCCAGGGGGTTTTAGTACGGGGGGGGGGGGGGGGGGGGGGGGGGGGGGGGGGGGGGGGGGGGGGGGGGGGGTTCCTAGGGGGTTATTGTCTGTTTTTTTTAAAAGGGGGTCTGGGTTCTAGACCCCTCACCCACACCCTCCACTGTGACACTGGGGTGAAAACTTGATTTTTCACTGCAAATCCCCATGCTTATGAGTACACATGCCCATCCCCTTTGATTGTGACATATGAGCCAACACCTGAATTTTCCATATACAAATCCCTTCTCTTTTGACTATGACATGAGTCAGAACCTAAATTTTCTATGGGAAATCATTTTGCTTATGAGTATACATACCCATCCTCATGGAAAATGTGCATGCTTATAAGTATACACACCTCCCTACTTTGACCATTTGAATATGACATAGGGGTCAGCTCCTGAATTTTCCATGACAAATTCCCATGCTAGCAGTCAGATCCCCATGCTTGCAGGTATATATACCCCCAATGACACAGGTGTCCCATGCTTTTGAGAATAAATACCCCCACCCCTTTAACCATGACACAGGGGTCAGCACATAAAGTCTTTTGCATATGATTTGTTTGCTCCTAATATGACTGCATACATAAAGTTTGGTCAAAATATATTTCAAAATGGCATTTCAATTGGCATTTTTATAAATCTGACCTCTGACCTCCATCACGGGGCCCTCTTGTGCATGGTTATCACCACAAGTTAACTACCACGTTTTGTGAATTTTCACCCAGTGATTTACAACGATATGAAGTGACAATCAGAACAATGGATGGAGAAAGGGCATCACAATTTCCCTGACAACGAAGCAACTGGATAAAGATTCAGAAGGTCTTTTGATTCACAATTTTTACATTTATTATTATTGTACATTTTTAGATGATGAAACAGAAACCTCTTTGAGACACCTAAATGAGAGTAAATTGTAGCAAGAAGAATCAATATACATGTAGTAGCTTTCCTAGGTGACCACATGACAGGTAGGTTTCCTAGGTGACCACATGACAGGTAGGTTTCCTAGGTGACCACATGACAGTTTCTGAGAAAATGATTTTAGGTAGAAGACTACCATATCCATTGAACATACGTTTATTTATGAGAAACTGATATAAAGTAAAACACTACTCACAGGAATTGTTTCTTACGGATATAGTTGTGGATATAACCATTGTAAATACAATAAATCAATCAATTATCAAGTACAATATACACAACGAATTTCAACATGATGAAATCATAAAAATGACTTTGACATATGTTCAATAATATGCATTTCGTAGCATGTTTTCTCCTTTCCATTGGTTAGACAGTCTTCTCCATCTTATTCTGAACAATACATAAACAAACTTAAAAGCTACTATCAGTGCACATTTATTGATTGGACATATGAGGAATAGAAATTTTTCCTCTCAATCCAAGTCCTCCATCTCTGGATAGAGGGAGGAAATTTTTACATCAACATAACAATACAGTGTCAGGTCACTTTTTTATTTCCCTAAGGGCAACATTTAATAAAATCTCCCAACAGAAGTATATACTGCATTGTAGGTATTTTTGTTTAGCTGTTGATACATTTTGGCAATTTTGAATAAGTTTGCGAAAACAGATCACATAAAAATTTATCACATTATAATATATCCCTAGAGCTTCATACACCAAAATATACCTGCCAAACTTTACGATACACGTTTTAGATGAAATTGCTAAATGTACTTCCTCCAAAAAACCTGCTACATGTATACAGTATCTATTATTCAATTCAAAAGTGCTTTCTCACTGAATCAGAAATGTTTACAAACTTGTGTTTATCTCATACAGTCAGAACTTGTACATAATTTGTACAGAAATTAGAAATGAAACTGCTTTTTGAATAGAAGACAATTCACTGGTCAAAGAGCTTAAAAACCAACCCAGATGTTTTAATGCACGAAAGGAATAATGAAAAATCTAGATATTAAGCATAGAAGTTTTTTTAATTAAATTAGTGGAGGTCATATATGCTTATTTTTCATATATGTTTATTGATAGTGAAATGTATTACAATGCAACTATATGTTTATTGATATTGAAATGTATTACAATGCAACTATATGTTTATTGAAAGTGAAATGTATCACAATGCAACTATTGGTAAAGTTTTGATATTAACATTTAGCAACCACATACTGCGAATGATTGATTACAGAAAGAAAGAAAGTGAGAAAGAATGGGCAGAATTCTATCAAAGTATAAAATAAATACCCATGCCTATCATTTAATTACAAATAGATCAATTGGCAAATGAGTGAATTTGATGTCTTAAACTTTGTAATTTACACACATATGTGCCCTTATTTTTCCTTCAAATGTAGCTCAAGGCCAGTATGTGCTTAAATTCCATGTGTTCATTATCCATATTTTACAGTATTGGTATACTTTAGGCATTAATGATGTACAGACACAACTTGGAATATTTTAATTCTACCTTGATCTAAATTCACAGCAACAAATATATGTTTCAAAGTCCTTGGTTGTCAGACAACTATGGTTGCATCAGATCATTTGTTTGAAATCTTAAGAACTTGCTATTAGCAATAATGTATTAAGTTTGTACTGTATATTATTAATATTGTACTGCCAACAGAGAGGTAAAAAAAGTATTACTACTTATTTTACTTGGGGCTATTCCAGAAATAATGATATGGGGGGTGGGGGGTGGAAGGCACTTTTTATTTTCACCCACAGGCATAAAATATAATTAATACCACCTCCCCCCACCTTGAATGAAATATATATTTATTCAAGCACCGCCGTGCATGAAATTTATTTGCGGAAATTCAACCTGGCATAAATGCATATTAAGATAAAAGGCAGTCCGTAAGATTGCTTGTTTTCTTGAAATTTTGAGGATTTAAGGTGCAGTATATAGTGTTTGTTTACTTCCCTGAGACAACAAATTTGTTTGAGCCTCCATAGTCCGAGTTTTCTCATGCCCTTCCGACCCCATTTTACTCCTAGCCCCAGTCCTAACCCTACTCATATCCCAACTTCTAGCCCTACTCTTAGCCCTAGTCCCAAACCCTACTCCTAGCTCTAGTCCTAGTCTTAACCCTACTCCTAGCTCCAGTCCTAACCCTACTCTTAGCCCCAGTCCTAACCCTACTCCTAGCTCCAGTCCTATCCCTAGTCTTAACCCTACTTCTAGCCCTATCATTAGCCATAGTCCTAGCCCTACTCTTAACCCCAGTCCTAACCCTACTCATAGCCCTAGTCCTAACCCTACTCCTAGCCCCAGTCATAAACCTACTCCTAGTCCTAGTCTTAACCCTACTCCCAGCCCCAGTCCTAATCCTACTCCTAGCCCCAGTCCTAACCCTACTCCTAGCCCCAGTCCTATCCCTACTCCTACCCCTAGTCCTATTCCTAGCCCTAGTCCTACTTTTAGCCCTAGTCTTAACCCTACTCCTAGTCTTAACCCTACTCTTAGCCCTAGTCCTAAGCCTTACCCCCCCAAAAAAAATTTTTGATCTGACTGTGCCTATTTTTGCTGCTGGTGACTTATGCTCCTCAACATGAATGCATGAAGTTTAATGAATGTAGATGTAACAGTTTTAGAAAAGGAGCTAAAAGCAAAAACTGGATGTTGAAGCCTGCATCAGCACATATGCCAACAATGATAACAATAATACACCTCTCCCTCTGTAACTCACACACAACTGGGTCCAAAAACATAGACAGCACTATCAGCGAGGGTGCAAGTTACTGAGGGACCTACACAAAATTTAAAAAGGGATGCCAATTCCACTGGATATCGAGAAAAATGGAGCAGGGGGTTATCTGAGCTGTTTAATGGCTGAATACTCGTTTTATAATCGTGTTGGGAATAATTGTCAATAACGAGCTTTTTCTAATGAAGTTGTTTGCTTTTTTTGTATAAATTACCTTTATTTGCAAGATATCCAACCTCTGAAAGATCGTTCACAACATGAGGTTTCAACAACCATCATGTGTACATGAAAACATTGTGTATTACGTTACTGCTTTTTGTTGTTGTTGATTCACAACAAACCAAGATTCCTTTTTTTCAAAAAGTTGGCGCATTTATTTTGTTTCCCATTAAAATCGAAACTCAATTTTTAAAAATATTGTTCTATTAGTAAAATACTGATGCAGTGATTTCATTGCAAGTAATAGTGAAACTTCTCATTCTTGAGGAAATCTCTGAATGCCATTTCAGGAATTTTAAATTCACTACAAACTCTGAACCTCGCTTCTCCATAATGAACCGTATCTGTGAAACAAAGCTTTTTATTCACCAAGTACTCATTTCGCTTGGTTGCCTTGCTATCTTTGATCACATTTGTGAATAAGTAGGCTAATTTAAGGTAGTTTAATTATATTACTTAAATAATAATATTTATAACAGTGTTTGATTGATCATTTGAAATGAGTTGACCTGACACATGACTGTGACCACTAGCTCTTACGCAGGTAGGATTTGCATGCCTTTTAAGTTTTCTTTCATTCCACCCCCTTTATTTTAATTGATACAAAAGATGTAATTAACATGTTCATACAAAGCAGGTCTGCTTTTAAATTAGTGTAAAAATACAACAAATACTTCCGCAAGTCGGAGATAAAAACACAGTCGGAACTTAATCAGGTTCTCACAGAAACGCTTGTGGACATAGCTCTGACATTTTTCACATTTAGATACAAGAGGGCATATTGCATTTATGATAAGTACATTGAAACTAAATTGAAAGACAGAACTAAAACACGAATTTCACTTGACAAAACCTATTAAATTGGTCTTTATTTATTAAAGTGTTGCCACCATTAGGCATTGGTGACATTTTCATTGATCAAAATTTCATAGAATATTGCCATTTACAGTGTACTGAGAAGTTTGTTTGGAAAGAAAATTTAAGAAAATATATGACTTCTTATTAAAAGCTGAGAATTTAATGATGTTGATTAAAGTTTCCGGGAACTAACCACCATTTTTGATAATAAAACGAGCAATACATCAAGGCTTCATTTACAATTTTGCTCGTGATTTTCTACATGTTCAACAAGTACGGGCCAACTATTTGTGTATTTTCTAGTTTAAAAAATGGGATCCACACCTGACCCCATGTTACAAGCGGGTTTACGAGTTATATGGGTGCGATTTATTGAGGGAGTGGTGTAGGATTGCCGTCGGGAAAAATATGCCTTTGTCTCACATTTCCTAGGGTAACACAACAGAGGTGATAAATTTTTAACCAGTTAGAAGTAATTAACTATTTTTAAAGGAAAACAGATCCAAAGCATATTGCTGATGTCAAGGTTTATAAAATAGTGCAATTAATAATTAAAGGTTTCACATATCACCATCTAGGTGATAACTATCGTATTTGCCCCATGTACACATTCATGCCTCATTAAACAGTCATCGATCTCCGACTTCTCACATGAAGACATTCATACACAATCTAGAGATCTCTGAATTAGAACATGCTTGCTGTCCCATATCCATAAGATGGACCTGTATTTGAGACATTATAGGGTGCATTGTATGAAGAGGTTCTGGATCTTTGTGTTGTGAGTCGTCTCCCCTGGCTACTCTCCTGTGAATTCTGCTGCTGCTGCTGAAGTTGGTAAACAACAGGAAGACCTCCCTGTTGAATTAATTCTTTCAGTGCCTGGTAGTGATGCTTGGTGATCAACTGTAACTCTTCAAATACTACAAAAGACAAATGTTAATCAAGACACAATTGGCAACACATAGTAGATTCTTCTGGTACACAACACTTCCGCAACTATCTTTTTCTCAAAATATTTTTTAAAACACCATTATTGAATCACTGAATACCTTGCTCAATTGGCTTCTTATCATTATGCATTTTTTTCATTCTATCTGCTAGATTGGCTGACTTTTTGATTATCCAACCAATTTTTTTGTCTCTGATTAGTACACCTGAATACATCTTTCTTAAGGCCAGGGATTGAGGTTTGTATTATATGTATAAACTTAACTGCAGAAAAATAAAAGAGATATTGCATGCAAAATATTTCTTGAGCTGCTAATTTGTACCAATTTTCATGCATTAACATTAACTTTCACCGGCATCAAGTCAATTTTTCTTGAAAACATACAAGTTAGCTACATGCTTTATCTCCTACAAATAATCTTGTTCTGATGACCAATTAATGAAGTAGATCAACCAAGTAACAACTATTTTTATATTAATGACAGCATGTTATTGTTATGCCATTTCATATACTTACTTTTATACTTTAGATATTAAATATGTAAAACAATATTACACATGTAAAAGACAACATTATGACATCATACAATGTATAATATATTTACCTGTGAGGTATATAATGCAATTCAAATGTGATATGAACTGGGTCTATGCCATTGACTTTAAATCATAACCAGAATGATTGGCACACACCCTGATTTGCCAGTGTCTAAAAAATATCAAACCCTTATCAAAAACCATAAAAATATACACTCTGAGTGGAAACATTTCTTTCCACTCACATGATTACAATTTGTTTTGTTTTTAAATAAAAAAAATGGAGTGACATATGGCACTCAATTTACAGAGCAGTGCATAAGGTGGCATGCACCACTTTAACTGGCTAACCGAAACAGGTATTTTAAAAATCAATCAATATATTGATATATTGTGATATATTCCAACTAATCTATTGACACTGATATTTCATATCAGCATCAACTGCAGCAAACTCACCTTGTCCAGCATACTGTTTCTCCTCCGGTGTGCAGATGAGAATCTTCTGTAGACAGTGAACCATGGCGGCAGTGGAAAGCACCCTCTCTGGGAGAGGGAGCTGGGAGAAGAAGTCAAAGTCTATGGCAAAGGGATTGGTGGGAGCTGGATATGTGCATAACTTCACCACCTCTGCCACTACATCCCATATATACACATCTAGAAACAAAAACAATATATAATGGGGAAAATTGTACTGCATTACGTATCTTGCTTCTATTCCCCAGATTCTCTTTAACTAACAGAAGAAATCATAGTAGTAGAAGCAGTAGTAGTGGTGGTCACTGTAATAGTAGCAGTCTTCTTAGTTTTGACTGACAAATGTATTATTAGTACCAGTGGTACTGAATATACATGTTGTACAAATTTTGTGCATTAGAGTGAAACAGAGTTTCTGACAGTGTAACACTACTTTATGTAATATACTGATTATTACAATCAATACAGCTAAACTGTAGCACAGTGTATTTCCATGTATTACACCATGATCATACTGATAATGTCATAAATTTGGTAAAGTAATGCTGGTATCCATGGCAAAATCAGGAAAATGGATAATCAGAGGCCATAATTCATGTAAATGATGTCATGAACACCAGAAATCAAACTCAGTAGCAGTCATATCAAAATAAAGAAGTATGCTCAATTTAGTCATAATCCCAGAATCCTTTATGCAGATATGCAACAGAAACCAAAATTTAGAAGGATGAAAAAACCTGGAGCCCTAACATCTCTGAGTGATGTAATTGCATACTGCAAATTTAACTGATTCAAAGTCCCATCAACATAAATATGCATGTCAAATGGCATGAAATCTAACAAACATTGATACAGTTGTGATGAAGAAACCAAAGCAAGTAAGCCATGCAATCAGGGGACATAACTCCTATAAAATAAAGTTGTGGAACGCTGGAAATGTAATTCGTTTAAGATCTCATCAATATATAGCTGCATGCCAGATTTGGTTGAAATCCAACAATCTTTGATAAAGTTAAGGAAAAAAAAGCTAGTAGGACAGGTAATCAGGAACCATAACTCCTCTAAATTGACGACACAGAAGACTGAACATCAAATTCTTACCATGGTCTCATCAATATAAAGCTTCATACTAAACTGTTAATGGATGGATGGAGAGACTTTGTTGAGTGGGGCTGTGATACAATTTATACACAGTGACTCACTGTCAACTGCATGCAGCAAATTATATTAACTAATTATGTGAATTTCATCTCTAATGAAAAACTACTGGAAGATTCCTTATGTATTGAACATCAGCGAATGGTGATAAATACCTCTGTCTTTCCATTTAAATGTTGACTTTAATCTAAGTGGGTTGTCTTTCTCTGTTTGAGAATCTCCAGTTAGTTTCACTAGCCGTTCATGATTGGACCGTACCCAAACATAAGGACAGATATATCGTGTATAACCAGCAACCAGAAACAGTGTTGAACTCTCATCCTGAAAGAAACATGCATATGATTTGCTTTTGGGACCACAATAACCATCATCACCATCAGCCTTTATAAGACTTCTATATTTACTCTGAAATGCGTTTTTTGCTGACTTCTAAAGATCCTAATTAAAAAATGATAAAAATATTAAAACACAGTAGAACATGTTTATAACAAACCAATAAAGACTTCTGAGATACGTTTAACATATAGAGAATTTTATTAGCAAGAGTCCCTCAAATGGATTGATGCTCTATTGACTGAAAATGAATTTCCAGGAATCCATGACAAGTCCATTCTTCTGTCCTTTTATTCTTTTGGACTGCTGAGTATTGAAAACATCTCAGATTTTCTTCAGAAGACTCCAACATATCAAAGGACTATATTGAATATGAGCCATTTTCTACCCCCTCTCCAAATGTATTCATATGATGTATATTATAATTATGAGGTGGTCTGATTTAATTTCTAACATAAGTTTTGTGTTCACATGATGGTTTGCCATGGAAACAGTGTATTAAGAAAATATCAAAGAAGATAACCAAGTCTTTTTTATCTTTTCCATGTATTTCTCATTGATACTGTCTATCCATACTATTTACTAAATTTAAAATGACATTATGTATTTTGATTATTTTTCTGGTATAAAAGTTGCATAAAACAAAGTTTTAACTTGTTAAAAAATGACCAGAAATAAACTAGAGTAATGTATGATGAATAAATCTAACTTACAAGTCAACATGAAGCTATTTTAAGTCTGTTGTAAAAATAAGACAGTCACTGATTACATTAAAAACTGTTTGTGTTTGAAACATTGTTTAGTATTTTTGGCTGATACGATTCATTATGAGGCTTAGAAGCTTCTGAGATCTCTTATTCACTGAAAATATTGGTGTTCTTCATCTTGTTCCTGGAAATGAAAGATGTTCATTACAATAGTTTTCCTTAATTTCGTGGCAACACACACACACACACACACACTGTCTAACACATGACCCTAGCCTTTGAACAAATCAAAACCGGGTTGAGTCATGTGGATTTATTTTGTCTTCCTTGTCCAAAACTTACCTATACCTGTCCAGTTTTAAAGTAGGTATCATGAGAATACATATGTATTGATTTCATAAGTCATGAGGCAATGTAATCTCGTAATGAAGATTTATGTACACCGCAAATTGTTTCTACCCTTATAAAGGTGCTTGCACAAGAAGATAAGAAAAGAAAGAAACACAAGCTTTACATTACGAATTGTTTGTATATTTAATTTTGAATACATAGGGTTACAATAATTTATAATACTATAAATTGTATCTTAAAAAAGCTTTATTTAGTGGAACAGTCGAACACATTCCACATATTCTATAAAACTAGAAGAGAAAATAGCACATGCTATATGGCTCAACCATGATTTATATAATAGTTTCAGATATAGCGTTGAAATGAATTCTTTCGTTTGTACTTTTACTCAAATCTGCCAATTTGGTGGGAGTCGAGGAACATATCAAACACAGTTAAAGGATTAGCATCAGAATAATATGAGACTGATCAACAAACTGTAATTCAATTTTGTAGCCTTTTGAACTGGAAATATTAGAGATTACTCTTGGACAGTACCTTGCTAAAAGATGACTCCAGGTACTGCATACCTAAATTCCTGGCCTCATATTCTTGAAATGTTTTAAGCAAAACTCAACCTCAAGCACAAAATCATAAAACTAAGATGTATTATAACTTTGATTAAAATGAATTTAGATTAGTAGAACTTTCAGGATCTTTTAAACTTTGATTCCTCTATTAACCTGCTAAATTTCAATTATGATGATTTCATTCATGTATAATATCTAGGTTTGGTGTTTGGAGCTTATTCTTGAGTTTCTTGCTTAACAAGTTTGGAAAACATGGGGACTAGTCTTCTTTGCTTCACCGTTGCGTATATCTTATCAGAAAAACAAGCCATTTTGATTTAGGTTTAATGTGGAAAATTACAAGGACTCTAAGTTTGATCAATAATATAAAATGAAACAAGTATTAGTATCCCAATTCATGTAATTTTATCAACCCCAGGCTGACACTCTTGCCATGCGATAGTTAAAAAAATCTAAAAATTTTTCACTTGAGAACCGAAATACATAATCTATATCACTTGAGAGATAAATACTGTACATTAAGGATCCACTTGTAATCTTTCACGTGCAAGTAGTGTTGGGTTCCAGAAAGATCATAACTCAACAGGTCTAAACTGAAATACCGATATTTATTAAAGATACATATTTTATCCCAACAGAGTTACATGTATTTTATTCATGCACCTATACGTAAATATTATGGCAGATACTGCGGGTTCAATTTAGCGTTTGTTGAAGATATATATTCCGTATTAGATACAGGGGCGCCATGACAAATAAAGGAATAGTGTTGAAATAAAGATGGGTTTTTTTTTGCTGTTGTTGCTTTAACGGCACTTTTAACACATTATTGGCTATATCATACCAGGGAAATGGGACCTAAATGCCTTTCCCAAAAACACACCAAGGCTGGTTTGGGCAGGTATTGCAGGTTCGATATAGCCAATAATGTGCTAAAAATGCCTTTAAAACAAAACAAACAAAAAAAATCTTTTTTACTATTATCTAGTATTTGCCACATTCAAAAAGTTAGTAAAATAAACAAGAAAAAACAAATACCCTTTTGAAATTCAAACCTGATTCTACTGTGTGGCTGCCAGAAGCTTTACCAAAGTTTAGGTTCAACTGATGTATCAGCTTACACTGTCTGGCTTGAAGCTGACATCTTGTTCTGTTCAGCAATCTTTTTTTGAAACTGACCATTGTAATATTTTTCCCTAAATTTTCAATTTTGTTTAAATAGTTTTTGTGAAAAAGAAGTAGCATATAGACATTTCCTATGTGGCAGACACCATGTATACTTTATAGTACATTTGACTACAATCCTTTTCTAGTATACTCCCTGGAAGTACCATACAGTGCTGGCCCATCTTGTAAAAAAAATATTAACACTGTTTAAACTTAAAGAAAGATCGAATGAATTAAATTTTCTTAAATGTTTTGGATTTGACCTTACTCTATGGATAATACTCTGTGTGTGTGTGTGTGTCTGTGTGTGTGTGTGAAGAAATGCACTGCAGCAGAATAAACCATATGTTATTTTTTCCCACATGATGGGTTGTCTCATAACATTACTGAATATAAAATGTTAAATTCTTCTTATACATCATTTGTAAGCAACAATGACCTATTTATGTTCCTATTAGTTACAGCATCCATTATGTGATAAACTGGCAATGTTCAGACACGTTAAACAATAAAATGTTACTTATTATAGATGCCGCTAAGTTCTGTTTACTTTTTTACGAATCTCCACTGGCGCCTCTCTAAAACATTGAGCCATGTGCACAAGGCAAGCTAAAATTTTGAAAGGATAAAAATGGACGAAAGAAATGAATAAAATCTCTTTTTGTTGTTTCTTCTGAATATTTTGTCCACAATACTGGTAGGAATAGAACAAACTGTGGTGGAAACTGCAGTACTATTTATATACACGTAGTGGAGACGAAGGTACCAACAGTGCAACAGCAAGAAAATTCTAATGCTACATACACCATAAAACTCGTGAATTTTCAGTTTTTAGGTATCAGTGCAACCTTGTCCCAAGATGATATTTTGAAAAAAAGTTTGGTCATAGAAAATACACAGTCTGCTGAAATTTCTTCGCGGAGCAAGACTGCGCTCATATCTAACTTGGATTATTAAGTTTCCAAATGCAATATTTATTCTGCAATTTCCAATACCAGCACAAGCTCAAAGGTCGTTTTTAAGCATGAAATAGAAATCTATAAACATAATGAATGTAGGAGAGTTTCATTTGTATCTTGAATGACACAATTAGACATAGAGCCAGGAAATGTAAGAATATTTACTTTTTCATAAAAACGGTGGTCTTTATTCAATATAGTCCTTTGGTAAAAAAAAATATTTTCATATACAGTAAAACCTGTCCTAATAGTCACCTGTACTTAGCAGTCACCTGTCACAACGGCCATTCTAACTTCCCCCCGGCAAATTTCCTATATAAATGTCCTGTATGTAATGGTCACCTGCCTTCCACAGTCAGCAGCCAGGTGTTTCCTAAGCAAACAATGGTTTCTTCCTGCCTTAAGTAGTCAGTGGAGCATATCAGCAGTGACTGCTCTAAATATGCAAATTAAACTTTTGTTTGGTGACCAAGGCATTGTTTAGATAAATGCATATCATGTTAATCGATGAGTAAATGTTTCATATCTCGATTGTACTTGCTGTACTCCAGTCACAGTTAGTCAAACTCAAAGGTCTCAAAATGTCAGCTTCGAAAGCAAGGCGGTATTTATCCTTACAGGAGAGGATCGAACCAATTCATTTGCTGGATAGTGGAAAAAGTAGTTGTGTTGTTGCAGCAGAAATGGGAGTTGGATAAACTCAGATCCAAGGGATTATTAAGTGTAAACAAGATATTATGCCCGATTTTGAGAACAACGTTAATCCGGAGTGTAAGAGATTACACATAATCACACCAAATGATCAGATTAATGAACCATACTAGGATGCTACATCCTGCAGAATCAATGTAACAGGACCATTAATAAAGGAAAAAGCACTGAAATTCACTACTGATTTCGGGATATCCACAGAATCTTTCCAAGCATCTAATGGATGGTTGGAGTCATTGCTGAAGAGACACAACATCGTGTTCAAATCTATGAGTGGAGAAAAAGTGGATGTGGATACATAAGTAACTGCAAACTGGAAAGCTATAATGCCTGGCTTGCATGAAGGATATGAACCCATGAACATTTTCAATATGGACAAAACAGAACTTTTCTTTCATGACACAACTAAGTGCACATACATTGTCAAGGGTGAAGATTGCTCTGGGGGAAAAAGATCCAAGGACAAGATTACATTGCCTTTTGTGACAGTATGACAGGTATTTCATTATCTTCAGCTTTTACTGCATCATACTCCATTTTATATAAAATTATTTTAAATTGATTTTCTTTGTTTTTCTCTGTTAATAAAATGAATCTGTTAATTGTTATTTTAAGATTTTGAATTAAAGCTATCTCTGATGAAAAAAAAAATTGTCAGAGTAGAGATATACTGTACTAGTGACATCCATTACATTTTATGTGTTACTAACAATAGCCCCTGGAAGCTTCATTTCAATCCCTAATCATCAAAAATCTCTCACAAAAGATGACTGTCTTTTGATCTCAGTGAGTCTGAACAACTGCTTAATCCATGAATTGCTTGAGGTGTGAACACCCGTTTTCATACCTAATTATGCCAGCTGGCCAAACAAAACGTCAGTCCTGTGTTTCACAATCACAGGTAAGCTGTCAATTAGTAATTTTATTTAGGCACCACTTCTACTGATAATGAGATTAAAGTGTTTGTGTGCGTAAGAAAGAGAGAGAGAGAGAGAGAGTTGTATAAATGAGTGCATGTTCACATTTGTATTCAGTTTATTGATTTAATTGGGGTGTATTTAAATTATCAGATTGGTTTTATAAGACATTAAATGACAAGCAGTGTCAGGTACTTATAAATGTACACACTTTTCTTTCTTTACAGGACAGAAGATAACACCTCTTGTCATTGGGACGTCAAAGAAACCAAGATGTTTTAGTAAGATCGGGCCAGATAACCTTCCTGTAATGTACAGAAACAATAAGAAAGCATAGATGATGGGTATTCTGTTTGAGGAGTGTCTGAAGTGATTTGATTGCAGGATGATTCAGCAGAATAGAACAGTTATCATGTTCTTAGACAGTCAAACCTGTCTAAATGGTAATCTTTATATAGTGGTCACCTGGTCTGAAAAGGCCATTCTAATTTCCTCTGGCAAATTTCCTATATAAAAGTCAGGTAAAAGTCACCGGCTTTATGTGGTCAGCAGGCAGTATTCCCTAACCAAATAATGGTTTCTCAATGCTTTAAGAGGTCAGTGGAGTGTATCAACAGTGACCACTCTGTGAAGCAAATTAAATGTATGTTTCATGAGGAAGCACTGTTTAGATAAAGGCCAGAGTTCTTGGGGATGCCAAAATCAGTGTAAAAAGGTATGTGTACTTTTTATTTTGGACACATGAAAATTCCAAGAGCTGAATCCTCTGTATACAAGTTTTTTTGTTGGCAAAATTCTTGTTTATACAAGCCAAGTATCAATTATGTAGTGTGTTAGCTATCAAACAACCTTCAAGTGATTGCAATTCAATTTGGTGAAGCCGCATAGGTAAGAACTTAGCACACAAGGCGATTAAGACACCTGTTAATCTATGGTCGGTGCCTAGTGATCATTTTGATCAAAAGAATAGTAACACACACATGAACTTTGGCACCTCTCTTTGATAAGCTTCACTCAGCAGAGTCTTAATCCATCATATTATAAATCCTTGATGTTAGGAACACTTGCATTTTATTGTATACCATATTTAAAGAAATAGTGCCAAACTTTTTGGGGACTTATTTTGTATATTGGAGGAATGCAAACTCCCATGTTGATTGTCATGAATCATAATAAAGCCAGTTGTTTTTCGGTGTCATGCACAGATATACTTTCATTTTCGAGTGATTATCATAGGTGTACTTTTTTTATGGCAACTTTACATAATTTCTTTGGTGCCAAGCACAAGTTTACAGATGAGTCGGATTCTCACAAGACTAGTCAACAGAAATTAGTAGATACATCTAGTGTTGAAAAAGAAAACAAAACACCAAAGAGACTGAGAGATTCATGGAATCAATCATGGAACAGAACATTCCCATTGGCCAAAAACAAGAAAACAATGGAACATTAGCTTTACGCACATGGTGTCGCAACTGTGGAAGGAAATATGCAATGGCACCCAAGGAACACCGAGCTTGCATAGTTCAACATATACTAGACATGAGGATCATTATTTGCCATTCAAGACATCAGGCTAAGGACAAGAAAACTACTTTGCCAATTGTCGTCAAAAATGTGATCAGTAGGAAAAATGAAAGAGACCCTGATGAGTGTATAGAGGCCCAATCAGAATTATGTTCTACCTAGCTAAAGAAGGCCAGCCACTGAACCAGTTCGGCAAATTAATTAAACTTCAGGTAACATTTTTATATCTCAATGATGTCATTGTTTTAGAACATAAACTGGTTTAAAAGCTTTCTAAAAAGAAAAATATTTCTTTTTGATACAATTCCATCATTCTTATGATGTCATTATGTTATATATGAAGTGGATGACACAACTCCAGTTTGATCTGAGTTTCTTATTATACTGAAAGTTAAAATATTTAAATTTTTAAATAAATATTATAATCCTTCAGAAATTTTTTTCTGCGATATATACTTTTAATATTATTTGTTAGATGCTCATTTATTTTGTCTGTTATTATGCTATTTAATATTTTGTACTTTATGTATTTATTTATGTAAATTCATAGGTTATGTTAGTGAAACTTTGTAGATATCATGTCCTGGTCTTGTCCATATATACAACAACATTTTCAAATAATTATTTTGTTTTTACCAAACTTGAAAAAAGCAATCGTTGTATTAAGACCCATGTATGTAACACATGAACAATTTTAGGGTTTTTCACCCCCATCATGAGGATGAGAGGTGGGAGAGTAAAAGACAAACCTGAATTATGATTCATTTATTCTCTTTCAGAAACAAGATGGATGTCATGCTATTAAAGATTCATCCTGGTGAGCAAGCCAAAATGAAGATGTCAGATGCAATCAAATCCACATTAGAGGAGAAAGTAAACAGGGACATTCATGCTTCAGATTTTATAGGACTGATTGTAGATTGATACTGATGTGACAGTGCATAAGAAGTTAAATGTATACATCAAGTTTATTGATCTGAATGGAATTAAGTTAATTAAATAAAGTAATATAGAAAAGAAAGTGTAATCTCTTCCTTGATTCCTCCAGCTGCACAAAATTAAAGAATGGGAAGGTAAAGTAATTGAGAAGTGTTATAGTTGTAACATCACAAACAATCACAATTATCATGGTTATCAACTGCCTTACTTTTTCATTCATTTATTAAACACTAAATATTTCAAAATGAATGAGTACTAGCAATCTGATGACATATATTGGTGACACAACAATACACACACATAATGTTCTGCAAGGAATAAAAGTTATTGTTATTGGGACTCATAGTTTTAGGGCTGGGACTGCAACTTTTTACAAGGATTGAGTCCTGGACTGCAACTTTCAAAAACCTATCAAGAACCCTGTAAAGGTATACCATATGAACCGATTTGTAAACATTTCTTATCCAGCTTGTATTCACTATATACTCCAGCTACACTGTCACTGTAATTCAAAGATTTCAATATGCCAATTTTAAAACAAATCAATTTTTGTTGTTAGTGGAGAGGATCAAAGCAATTAATTTGCTGGATGGTGGGAACAGTAGTTTTGTTGTCACAGCAGAAATCGGAGTTGCCTTTTGTGTTAGAATGACAGGTATTATACAATATCTTCAATTAAAGCTATCTCAGAAGAAAAAAGATAATCTTTGATGACAGATATTCCTTTTCATTAGGGTCATGGGTAATTCAATATTTACAAAATTTGTATGTAAAGGCAGGTAAAGTTTCATTTCATGTGTTACTATCAATAGCCACAATGATCTTCTTTTTATTCCCTATTCGTTACAGGCCTCTTATATCGGGTGACTGTCTTTTGAACTCACTGAGCTGAGCCACTGGTTAATCCAGATATTGTTTTAAAGTGTGGACAGCTCTTACTAGGAATAATTATACAAGCTGGCTAAACAAAGAGTTAGTCTCCTGTTTCACAGTCATATTTAAGCTGTGTAGTAGTGATTTAGTGTTTTGTCATGGTACACAAAACAAACTCAGATCAGGGTTTTTTTAAAGAGTAAATTTTGATTTAATTAATAGGATGGATTAAAGTGAGCTGAAGACAGTAATCTTGTGTGGAACAAAACTTTGGAAGAGAACATTATATGTATTTCATTATTCTGTTCAATAGTGCACTAAACGAAATCTGCTGATAATAATAATAATAATAATAATAATAATAATAATAATAATAATAATAGTAATAATAATAATGATGATGATGATAATGGTATTTGCTCAAAAACCAAGTCTGAAAGGTGAACCTGCATACAGAGATCAACCTGTGTACAAAGGCCAGTTTGGCCTTTTCCTATGGGTGGATGCTACTGACAGGTTTGACAATGTTTGAGTTAACATATTTACAAGATAAATGCTGTAAAAATTGTCAAGATATACCCACATGCTAAAGGAAAATGACTCAAAAAGTTTCCAATTGAATGCTGATCCCTAATGGGTGAGGACTGTGAAGTTGGCACATCCAAAAACATTCTCAACCTCTGTGTCTAGTGGTGCCATGTTTGAATTAGACAAAATGACCTCTATTATCTGAAACTGTTGATATTGTACACAATGATTAGGTACATGAAATGTTTAGATCATGGAGTATCTTTATGTTGATGGATATCCTGAAATTCTTCCTTAATTATAACCTGAAATATAATTTTATCTTCACCTATGAATTGTTTCCTGCACATAAGGCAGGTGAGAAGATACTCTACATTACAGGTAGTACAAAGTCCTCCCTACCCAAAAAATTATATACTGGTATTTATTCAAATTTACAAACAAAAATCACAAAAAAAATGTCAGTACAACTATTCAGCCAGGAGAAGCAGCTGTAATGAGATTTTCATTATGGCCATTATGGAAACCATTTTGGGCATCTGTACCATTTTCATTATGGACCAACTATATATTGCAAGAAGTTTATCAGTGAAACCCCATGCCGATAGGACTATCTGTTTAGGAGGAGAAGTCACAAGCTGGCAGCAGTAACAGCTATTTTGTTAGGTCAGATAAGCACTATTTAATTTTGTTTATCAGTAGGGTGCCCATCACTATAACTGTACTCTTCACAATCTGACAGCAGTGAAATCCTAAATCATTGTAAGTGAACTTCTGATGTAATGAGACCTAGTGAAAATTGTCCACTGAGTAGTAACTGTCAAAACAAGCTGGACTTAAAAAAATATGTGTACATTTAATTGCACTTGTGGCAAGCTGCAAGGGAGGCAAATCCTTGCATGTGTTAGGTCACAATGTCCATTACATGTAACACTGTTGACCATAAAATACGGTCTGCTATCTGTATTAGACAGGTGCCTGTTATATAAAGGACATTTATACAGATTTTTACTGGGTAACTGTGAATGTGACCATGATGAAAAGGTGTCCACTATATTAAGATGTATGCTAAGGTAGGTTCAACTGTATATGGTTATAGGGTGGGAATCTCAATGGTTTCCAAGTTATGACCCAGGGCCTTAGCCACCAGTGGGTACAGACAGATGCAGAGGCAAGCCCCAGGGTAATGTTGGTTTAAAAAGAATGTTAACTGTCTACTTATGCAATATTCTACAGTGTGTTTCACACAGCAAATGTGCCCTGAAATCTATCAAAATATGAATAAATTAACATGCCTACTATAACACGATTTTTTTACTCCCAAACCTTCTGACATGGCTGTGTTTCAAAAAACATGATTTTTAGTAATCTTAGCAACACAAAAACAAAAAAAAAACAGACAGGGACCTTTCTTTGCCACCATGGTATTTGCCTGTAACATGTAGCCTGTGTTAGTAAACAGTCCTGCTTAGTGCTCACATAAAACTATCCCTAGGGTGGTTTATACAGTTGAATATCATAGGGGCAATCAGAAATGTAAGGTGGTCAGAGATAAATAACTACCGTTTCACAGATTACTTAATTGACTGACAATAGCTTGGTGTTAAATCCTTTGAGCACTACACTGAGAGAGCCCATTTGACTAATTTGCATAGGTAAAGCACACTAAGTGGAACAAATTTAATTTGTTTGAAGTTAGGTAAATTTAAAAGAGATGTGTGTTGAAGAACAAATGTTATTATACATCATTCCCTTGAATGAGAATGTTTAAAGATTATTGGCAAGTTCATGATCAGCAGCAACATTTCTTTTTAGTCGGATTTTACTCCATATATAAAATGCAAAACATGATTATTTCGGTACTTGGAATTGTGTACAAGTGTGATTTATTTTTGAAGGCAAAATGTAAAAACTCAGCTGTGATTCAGAGAAAGATGAGCCATCGGCAAAGAAAGGAAGCCCAGCAAAACTAAATTTCAGACATACTGGCTGACAGAGGTTAACTTGTGAAGCCCAGAAGCAAAGGGGGGAGGGGGGGATTTTATTTTTTGCACATACTGCAAACACCATATTGACATAAGTCATTCCGACATTTGTCAACAGAGCAACACCACCCAGCATTGGGACAATGCACGAAATAAAGCTGAATCCCAAAAGTATCTAACATGTTTACACAATCATCGACAGATCATGTCACAAGAGCTTAAGTACTTTTCTGCAATTTCATTGCAGAGCAGAAACTGCAGTTTGCAGTTGCAGGTAATTGTCACACCTGCAAGCCTGACACTCCCTCACAGCAATGTAGATGCAAAGAGATAATTTTCTATGATGGGAAAAATTAAACAAGCTCTTTGGTGAAGTATGAACAACAGTATCATCCAGTCTCTAACGAGTGGAAAGACGAACACAAATGATACTTGCATTACCTTCAAGGGCATCTGAGACTGCATGTAATTATGACTGTATTTCACTTTCTATTGGATTTTAAAGATAGAAACCTGGTGTATTTTTTAATTTAATGTCTGTATGGTTGTGATTATGTGAGTGTGGGAATATATGTGTGTATGTGTGTGTGGTGATGATATTTGACAATACTAAGTCTACCAACTATTGTTTGTTTGTAAGTGTATTTAAAGATTCAAAGAAAACATATTTTCTTTTATTCAAATTTAAATTTTCAGTCATTTTCTATAGGTTTATATGAGTAGATAACTTATTCTCAATTGTACAAGCACATTTTGGGGGTCACATGCACTGACCTTCCCCCCCTCCCACTTCAAACCTCAAAACAAACTTTTTGAGTCTAAAAAAAAAACCAACACTGTCTGGGAGGTTGGCAGGTATGAATTAGGTGGTGACATTAGGCCTCCCCCATCATCCCTCTCCTTGGTAGAACATCCAAGGGTCGTAGGTTTGATACCTACTCGGGCCAGCCCAGGTTGGCTGCATCGGTGTCATTGGGAAAGGCACTTAACTCCCACTTCCTCTGCATGATATACCCAACAATGTGTTAAAAGGGCCATAAAAACCAACAACAACAAAAATCACTCCTGTTATGTAGGATTTATTTTCATGAAAAAAAGAAATCCCCACACATTACATGTAGCAAGTTTCATCAAAGTTCTACAAGTAGTTTTAGAGCTATTGGCCAGCACATACATTTTAACACTAAGCAGATCGACACAATATATCTCAAATCTTTTCTGAAAATAACAAGAAAGTAAATCAACTCCCTTATGATAACATTAGAAAGCTATAATCTACAACCAAATAACATGTCCTTCTATTTTTTCCAATTAATCTTTCCCTAACCCCTGGTGCCAAGCACCCAGTAGACAGATTTAAATTTCAAATCTTTGCCCACCAACAACCATGATTGATCATATTATATACCAAAATGATAGTCAACATATCAATCTGCATAAATGGGACATGTCGTTAGATTTCCTTAGTTATCCATCCCCCTTATTTTTGCATTCTTGCACTTTTTTTTTTTGGGGGGGGTAGAAAGATATGCACATCTGGATCTATAAACCATGCCACATTATATCACACATACCACATTAAACTCGGCATCACTAGGTGATGCTGGAGGCAGTCCAACACCAGTCACCCCATGGGTACTGAGCACCATCTGGGACCTCTGGGACAGAAGTAAAGATCGCCTACAATGGAGATAAAACTGTGATCAGAGAGGTTGAAGTAAATGCCCAGTATACTGTATTTACAAGTGCATATTACAAACCTAACTACAAATAGCAGAGACCCAGATCTGCCACTGCACAACGTGCCAACAAATCCAAATTTATGCAATTGACTTTAAATTTATGACAATAAACAGTAATTCTTTTGTTTTGTGCATATAGCTAATGATGTTCCCCAGTTTTCTAATTAGTCTATGTTGATCAAAGCGATGGTAAGACACTGAGAATCAATTAATGGGTGCTGAAATCTCTTTATCTAGTAAGATTTTGCCCATGCAATTTCACCTGATCTATTTACAGCCACTTAAACTCATTTTGATAACCTGAATACTACATTACTGATACTTACTTTGTAGAACACATTAGACACAAGACAAGTTTTCAACAACAACAAAAAAACAGGACTAGAGAAATGGTGAGTAATTGATCACGTAAATATATCCCTGCCCCTCCCCCACTCCTACCCCTTAATGGAGATGAATCAACAGCAAAATAAATAGAGGATATTTTCTTTCCCTACGTTAATACCGGATATATTTCATCGTGTGGTACAAAAAAACGTGATATTTTAACGAGTGGCGAAGCCACGAGTTAAAATATACGGTTTTTGGTACCACAAGATGAAATATATCCGGTATTAACGCAGAAAAAGAAAATTTTTTTTCTTTATATATACCAAAGTTGCTCCAGAATCGAAGTATAGAAGATTAAACTCACTATTCAGCGCCACACTCCACCCCCACCCACCCCCACCCACCCACCCCTTTTTCGTAAATTCACCTCACTTTCATAGGCTGTCATATACATATCAGTGACTTAAGATATCGGTATGATTGGGTTGACCTAATCTGCCGCAGTAAATTATATTTTTGATATTTTGTAAACTATTTGATCATATTTGACCACGAAGCAAGTCCGATTCATCAATGCATCACAGCGGGTTTATCATTGTTGTCAAGGAAGTAAGGGGAAATAACTTCATAGAGACGCGAACGGCGTTGACTAAAATTTTGTCTGCAAAAATTAATTTCCATGTCTGAAATGTAATGCAGTTTCTATTTATTTGTTCTAGCTCACAAAATGCTCACATGTGAAAATATAGGAATGAAAAAATATGAAAATTATTTCCCCAGTAAGTTTCTCTATTTCACACTAAAGTATATAAAAAAGTGCATTACTCATCTGAAAATAGTGTGAATACAATTTTTTAACAGGTGTAGCTTATGATAATGACCATAATATGTTATAAGTTTCATAGCAAATCAGTAAAAACTCCAAAAACATAATCTGTCATACATTGCATCAAGCTGTACATCAAAAAGGGCAATAACTGTAGCAAAAATCATGGGAGCACAAAGAGCTGTCAACATCTGCATCTTTAGATGATGACCACAATATGTTCCGAGTTTGACAGCAATCCACAAAAAAATGCATATATATATATATGAGATTTTGTATTCTTTTTGTTCTTTTCTATTGTGGATAATAACCTAGAAAGAGGTATGACTATACTCTAAACTGAACATGATGCCTAATGTTAAATCATAGCATTGACTTTGATGATACTTCATGCTGAATAATAATACAAAACTACAAAACTACCAGACATATAAAATTAGTCTATGATTTTGCTATATCCAGGTTTATAAAAGCATTGATTAAGCATATCACTGATGAAATTAGAGCAGTTTTCATGTATAATATTTTGCTAATAGATTTATTTCATTTACCTTCATTTTCATTTATTGATTTTTGATCACAAGATCAAAAATATTTTATAAAAAAATTATAAAAATTATAGCACTTTTGTCGTGTATAAATATAAGAAAGAAGCAGATTTTTAGATTTTATATTTTCTATATATCCTAAGGTTTTAAATGTAAGAACTGAAAGATTTACTTGAAAGTTTCCAAATCATATCATTAAACTGCAATGTACAGTATTATAGATCATGTCATATACACTGAGGCCTGCTTCTAATGATCTGGAATTTAGTGCATTTCCGGATTTAATGAAAATATGCTAATTTAACTGAGTCTGAATGTGGACAATCTTTATGTATTTTGTTCTATATATATATGTAACAGATATTTACTTACTGGTCATAAGGCAGGTTGGTGGATGAGAAGCTTTCACTTGTTGACAACATTTCAACCTTTGACATTCTTCTACCTTTATTTGGTACAGAATTATCAATATAGAATGTGTTACTTGGGACCTAAAATAAATGAAATAAAGCTGCATCATTACCTTGAACAAATATTAAACTAAATGTATGTGCTTATTAAAAAATGTAGCCCTGCACTTCTCCATTTTGATCTCCACCTTGAAGTTTGAGCCTCTTTGGTAGGTCCCTGAGGGTAAGAACTGCTCCAAGGGCAAATATCAGTTGAGCATGTGCATTTGTCTTTACATACCCTATAAGTATGTTTGATTGGGATCTCAATAGTTTTCAAACTATGAATGTAAGGATGGACCATGGGTAAATGTCAGTTGTATGTATCAATATGTTTTTTTTCTTCAATATCCAGTAAGTGTATGGCTATAGAGTAGGGATCTCAACAGTTTCCATGCTATGACCATGGGATTAGGTTCTTTGGGGTATTGATGGAACCTGGGGTCAAAGCCAAGTGTATATATGTGCCTAACTGTGTCTTTTTATGCCCAGTAAGTGTATAGAGTCAAAGCCAATTGCATATATATGCCTAACTGTGTCTTTTTATGCCCAGTTCATGTACGAGGTCAAAGCCAATTGCATACACGTATCTGTGTCTTTTTATGCCCAGTAAGTGTGTGGGGTCAAAGCCAATTGCATATACATGCCTGTGTCTTCTTATGCCCAGTACCGGTAAGTGTGTGGTCGTTTTATGCCCAGTAAGTGTATGGGGTCAAAGCCAATTGCATATACATGCCTGTGTCTTCTTATGCCCAGTAAGTGTATGGGGTCAAAGCCAATTACATATACATGCCTAACTGTGTCTTTTTATGCCAAGTAAGTACATACAGTGGAAGCTCGTTAATCCTGACTCCGTTTATCCGGAAACCTCGCTATTTGGACATAGTTAAATGGGAACGGAATTCCTAAACGTTAAATCAAAATCGGGAACCAAAATGTAAATTACTATAAAACTTGCCTCGATAATCCAGAAATAATCTGTTCAAAAATAAGAAAATTCGAAGAATCATATATACAAATACAGTCAGTCGGATAAAACAGATTCACCTACGCAAATTTGGAGGTGTGTCAATGTATCAATCTCTGATCGGTCAAATTCTAGTGGCACTTTAAAGTTATAAATTGATCATGTGATCATGTGTGTGGAAAAACTTCAAGTAGCGTAACCATATTGTAACCAGCGATTGTATAAACAGTCTGTTTTTGCTAGTCGCCGAAGGAAATGTTAATAATTAAATAAACACACTGAGAAAAATCGGTCACACTTTTGACATAACATATGGTTAATAAATTAAGTGTGTCATTAAGTCTCTTTGTTGTTTACCAATTGTATGTAAACAATCACAGTTTGTTGATGGTTTTACAAATAAAGTTGATTGATTTAAGCTGTGGACAGTATAGAGCTTTATTTCAGAATAAAAAGCGACGTCAATTATCGGCTCATTAGCAGCTATAACAGTTGTAAAATACGACTTATAAAAATGATGCATTTTATACCATAACGCATTTAACTGTGAGATATCAATTTGTATTCATGTACTTTTTACATTATTATGGCGACACCATCAAGCAAGCGTTGACGAGTAGAGATACTGGCAAACATAAAAAAGTTATGCCAGCACAAAGAAGATCACCCGAAAGGAAGCTGACATAATAAATGTATGTACAGTACATACATGTACATGTACATAGTGTGATGTGTTCATTGTTTAAACTTCTATTTATGTGTATGTACCAGTGCATGTTATAATAAAGTGAAATAAACACAAGTCAATAGATGTATTCATTTATTTATTTCAACCATTATTGAATATACAGTACATTTACAGCTAGAATATACATGTACAATACATGTATACAGTACGATGACATAGTAAAAAAAAAAATGTGTATGATTCAATTATCCGGAAAACTCATTAATCTGGACATATTCACTGGGAATGTAGGTGTCCGGATTAATGTAGTTCCTCTGTACATGGTTACAGGATGGAAGTCTGAGCAGTTTCAAAGTTATGACCAATTAGCAAAGTTACTGGGATAGGTATGGACCCCTGGGTCAACATCAGTTGCATGTATTAATTTGTCTTCTCATGCCCAGTATGTGTATATATGCTTATAGTGTGTCTGAGATTTTATGCTATGAATTAATCCATGTTGAGATGTAGATTTAGTAAATCCATTACCTGTTGTTCATTGACCACACTGAGAACAATCTCTTCTTTTCCCCTTATGTACATCACAAAGTACTTGAATCCTTTCACTGTAGCCATCTTTAGCATTTCAGAGAGAAAGGATTGCAGCTTCTTCTTCATGACAGACTCCTGTGTCTGAAATCATGTTAACAAGATTATTAAAAAATAACAAACAAAAATAAATGAAAAAATGACAATGTGTGCTATGCCTATGGTGTCTATTCTAACTACATGTATTTCATTGCAATGCAGATAGGTGGGATTAATTTTACTATGACATGCACTCTACCATGAACAGTCAATCAGAAACAACCTTTAAACAATAATGTCAAAACTAACTTCATTTGTGATTGGTCAAATCATAAACTCTAGCTCAAGAATCTTATGATTTCCAAACCTGATCTGCCCTTGCAAAATACACTGGAAGATTGGGGTCTGTTCTTTTCAAAGCATAAGCAGAATGAGCAGCACATAAACTCTGATCTGCTGGCACATTATGCAATGGCAAGTCTGGACTGACACTGTTTGCAAATGGGTACATGTGTTATGCATGAGAAAAGATGGTACATGTACATACTACAATGGACCACAAAGTGGCACAAAGGACCATAAAGTGGCACAATGGACCACAAAGTGGCACAAAGGACCATAAAGTAGACATAATTCCAAGAAGGGCACTTTGTTACTCAAGTTCCACCAGTTATAGGCCATTTGATTTGCTTTTCTCTATTTTTTTTAAAATCTTGGTTATTCTGAATATACATAGCTGCAAAATGGACACAAAGGACTGCAATAGGGGTACAAAAAAAAACATTGCTGCACTTTTTGTGTTGCTACTAACATAAATTCGTGCAATCAATTTTTTGGGCCCTAATCACTTGTATTTTGAAAGCCTGTAAATCAAAAGTAACTGTTATTTAATACTATTCAAAAGGAATGAAACAGAATGCAAGTTTTCACTTGCTAATTTGTATGTGTCTCATCTCCTTTCAATATAAAGATAAGCCAAACAAAAATGAAAAGTTTGCCACAAAACTTTGGTAAGTTTACAGCAAATATATCAGTATGTTAGAAGTATGTGTCAGAATTGCATTCGACTTCACCAGCGGAACACTTCTGGCACTATCTTTTTTTCTTCCAGAAATATTGTGTGATGCAAAAGTGATGACTGACCATGGCTGTAAATGTTAAAAAATACTCAAAAGGGTAGAAAACAAACTTTTTACTTCTTTCAATTGGTCTTGTAAATTTTAGCTATAATGATTCTCTCTAAACATCTCTCTCAAAAGAGGTTATAGATGAACTTACTCCAGAAAAACAAGATCTAGAGTTTTCACTTGGACAAGCCATGTGAGAATGGTACAAAACAATGGTTAATGAAAGATGCCTGAAAATATAAAGATAGGTAGATTGATAGACAAATATATGGATGGGTTTGTAGATGAGTAGCTAGATGAAACAATCTGTTCAAAAGAATACATACATACCTATATACATACATATATTATACCTGTATATATCCAGTGAAACCTGTCTTAGCAGATACCTCCATTTAAAAGACACCTCTTAAATGACCAAAATTAAGAACTCCAGGTCTTCATTTCCTTTACATACTGAACTTTATATAAGGAAAAACTTGTGTATAAAGGACTTTATGGCTCCTTGAGTGTTCTTTATAGACAGGCTTTACTGCACATGCATATCGTCATGGCATCAGTTTTGGAGCATTATGTGTTTCTTAGCGGCCATTTTATTTTGTTGGTATCACGTGATAACTAGCAGCTGATAAGGCAATTTTCAGAAGTTTTGTTGACAGTAGTTTCACACTTTACTGCAAGCAAACCAAATGCTTTGAGTTTGAGTAAATGCCGTAAGTATACATATTATGCATAACAATGACCAAAAAACATCAAAATTTCCCAATACACTTTCATACCCATTCAAAATATCTGTATTTTTCCATAATGTCAATGAATTGAAACCCTTGGTGCAACTTGGTTTGTTATCGTCTGTCAAATGGTTAAAATCATGAGGCTTCTTATCTTTGCCCACTTCACACGTTATTTTTCCTGTGGTAGCCTATTAATGAAATAATTATTAATTTTGCTGTTTAAATGTTTAATTTAATGGTTTTCTTTCTTTATTTGCAGTTTTGAATAAAGAAAAAAAGAGTAATTGATTATAATTAATAA
Organism: Margaritifera margaritifera; assembly: GCA_029931535.1. Lineage (NCBI taxonomy): Eukaryota > Metazoa > Mollusca > Bivalvia > Unionida > Margaritiferidae > Margaritifera > Margaritifera margaritifera. Next base: position 1,304,508 of record JAQPZY010001550.1, on the reverse strand, counting down.
TGAATTAAATCAATATACATATAATGATTTTTTTTAACAATAAATAAATATTTATATTTTGGTTAATAAACATTTATGCAATTTTTGAGAGAAATAAGTATTAAACTTCTTGAATGCTGTCATAAATGCATTACATGCAGATTTCCACAATTTTCAGAATCATGGAAAATTGCATAAAAAACTAACGATGTTAGCACCAAGAAGCCATAACTAAAGCACTCACAGATGTTAAGCAAAAAAAATGCCAGTTATAAAGGCAACAAGGTTGCATAGTGTCCCTGAAACAACTTTATGCCAACATGTCATTGGTGAAGTGGGCATTGACACTGTTAAATTGGGGCAAAATCCATTATATTCCTTGGAGCAGGAAGCCAGGCTTAGAGATCATATTTTGCTTTTGGCGAAAGCAGGCTATAGTTATACCCGTTCAGATGTATGTAATTTGTCTATTGACTATGGACTTCGTCAGAAGGATAATCTGGAATCACTCTGGTGGTATCGCAACTTCATATCATGATGGCCTAATTTTAAGAGTTAAAAAGTCAAGGTTCTCACAATTGCAGGTGCCAAACCCATGTCCAGAGAGAAAGTAACCGCATATTTGAAGAACTGGAGAAAATCGTGAACACTTATAACTTGAAGGATAAACCACAGTACATTTACAACATCGATGAGAAGGGCATTTCTGACAATCATACCCCTCCTTCTGTAGTTACCAATAAACTCAAAACTGTTTGCAATTACCAGTGGAATGTCATATCATGTGACTGTTTTATTGGCTGGAAATGCTTTAGGCACATCTATTCTGGCTTATTTTATATATTCCGGGTAAGCGAATGAGAAATAAATTGTTCGAGGGTGCAACAACTGGGATTTCTGGTATTGTTAGTGATACTGGACGGTCCAATGGTCAAGTATTCAGGAAATATCTGGAAGAACATTTCATCAGCTATGTACAAGGGCATGATCCATCACTGCCACTGCTTCTCTTGCATGACAGGCACAGATCACACGAATCTTTGGCAGTCATTGATTGGGCAAAACAACATAACATCATTTTGTTTGTATTACCACCACACACTAGTCATGTCCTACAACTGCTTGATGTCGGATGTCTCAGACTGTTTCAGAAGATATAAACTAATGAAAGGGCGAAATTACATCTTAATCCGTTCCTGATTCCAACAAAGTTACTGATCCCAACCATTTCAGCTCTCCACAAAATAATGAATGCTTTCTTTCCAGTGAGGACAAAGCAGTAGGTTCTTGTGCTCTGAGTCCAGCAGTCAAGCTGCTTGTTTCTTCCACAAGAAGGAGGATTGTATTACTGGACATATAAAAGAAGTCTGCTAGAAACTCAAAGTCCTAATGGCTGTAATTGGTGGAAAGCCTACAACAAAGGATAGCATTGTGCAGGAAATAAGAAGGCATCTTGAAAGGCAATCATCAAAAAAAGCAACAAAAAATGTGGAAAATGGAAAAATGCAATAGCTTACAGAGGGTTCAAAAGAGTCAGGGAAGAATATAAAGTTTACACCCCCTTTTAAAATCCTGTCAGATTGTGTTAATATGGCTGGTCCATAGGGCAAGCAGGTAATATCAGTACGGGACTCGGAAGAAAAAGATGGATCTGAGCTTGTAGAGGATGGTGAACCCCGTTGTGTGTGCAAACAAGAACAGCCTGATGCCATGAAAGACAATGATAACACTGAGTTTGTCAGGTGGGCACAATGTTGTGTTCAAGGTTAAAATCACTGGGTTCATTTGAAGTATTGCACTGAAGTAAAAGTCTAGATGTGAAATGGGCTTCAATTGTCCCTGTCATCCAGAACTGCCAAGGAAAACCATGGCTGAGTGTAGAGATGGTTAAAGAAAGTTTTCACTGCATACATACCTTATTTCTAAGTTAAAAGTTAATTATCTTTTTAACCAGCTTAAAAAGTTATCCATCCAAATTTGTTACTTCTTTTCTGTTAAAAAAACTAAGCAAAAAAAGAAAAAAAAGACTGATTCATATTAAGATGACTACTTGTCATATTCATGATTGCTGCCATTTTGTGTCACCATACATTTCTTTTCTCATCTTTATGATTACCGCAATAGGTGCTGTCATCAACCGCTCCAAAGCAGATGATGTTATAAACAAGGTAAGTTAAAACATAGTACTCATAAATAAACTGTCACGGAATAAATGTCTGCAGCCATGAATAGTTTGAAGTTTTGACTTTCAGTGCAGGTATAATGATGATTCAAAGTGTAAAAGAATGTTTAATAAAAATGACATTGTTTATAAATTATTCCACGATTTCTTCTTAAGGGTTCCGAAACCAATACTGTGAGGATACATATATACATTGCCACCTCATCATGAGAGATACTGAACAGTGATAAAAGCACACTAAGATTAAACAGTCATGTTCTGTGTTTTTTTCTGCTTTTAGTGACTCTTGTGGTCTTAGCACATCTTTTCAATCCCATTTTCGACCAGTTGTAATCTTGATTTTCATCACAAAAGGAGCTGCAGTGACTCAATGGTTAGCATACTGGACTAGCAACCTAAAGCGGGGATTTACAAATTTTATAAAAGTCAGCTTGCCCAGGGCAAGCTGATTGGAAAATTGAACTTGCCCTTGTAAAATCTGAGCTTGCCCCCAAACATAATATCCAAACAGGAGTAAAATAATAAGATAAAATAAAATATGGGATATTTTAAGGAAATCAAGTTATATTTGTTTAACTTTTGGTTTTTGTTTTTTGGTTTTAGAATGTAGATATAGTTAGCAAAGCAGAAGACATGTACATGTATATGGACAGGAAAACAGATAGGTAGAAATGGGTTTGGAAATAGCTATATTTTTAGAAGAGAGAAAGATGGTTATGTAAAATATCTTAAACTGAAAATTAAACAACCAATAAAAATATTCTAGCCAGGGATACTCATTAATCCATGATGATTGGAACTTTCTTCACAATTTGTAGCATCATACTAGTTATTTTTGTTTAAAAAAGGTTCATCAGAGCTACAAACTTCATCAAGTTTCCTTTTTTAGCCTAGATAACATAGCAGACTCCTCTCATGAACTACATCAACAACAATGAAAACTAGACTGTTTGCAATGATTTATTTATACTCACAACTGAAGGATTTGTGAATACATATTTTATCCATTTACTTAACAATTATCATCTAGTCATCTTGAATTCAATGTCATGCATTAAAATATTTGACAAGCCGACTTTTGAGATTGAGAACACTTTTTGTATCCATTGAATTGTTTGCCAAGCAGTAAGTATGTATCGGTCTCCTGTAATTATCCCGTAAACAACATATCATACACCGATTGTGGGTGTCACATTTTCAGTACATCGATCGCGTTTTGAACGAAATCCTCCTGGTGGTTAATCGTTAAGAGACAAGTTCTTTGCTTCCAAAAACACCTGTCAAAGAAATCTCACGAGTTATACTATTAACAGTTAACACCTACTCACCTTAAAATTGGTGACATGCATCAAAACAATCTCTGACAAGCTGATTGCTTACAGTCGGCAAATCCACAAACTCCCAGAGGCTAGGTAAGGACCTGAAAGTCTTTGAATCCCAGATACTTACAGATATTACAAAATGTAACTGATAAGTTAAAATATAAATATTTATTCTTTATTTGTCAAAACTTGCTTTAAATATTCACATTATCACTTCTGCATGAGAAAATGCACCACTGACCGTGACATTGACTGCAAGATGGAAATGACATGATGGATGAAAGAATCTGTGGTCAGTTATATAATAGAAGAATGCGATAGATATAAACACTAAATAAAGGTGCTGATGTATGTATTGTGGTGACATCACAGGGTATAAACTTTCAGAAGATAAAGAATTATGAAAAGAACACAAGCCCTATTCTCTGTCACTCTTATTTAATTTGGATTTGTCTGGGTGCAAGTACCTTTTAAACTTGAGCTTGCCTGAGCCCAATTTAAGCTTGTCCCAGGAGTCAGGCAAGTGGATTTGTAAATCCCTACTAAAGGGTTTGGGTTTGAATCCTACCAACAAAATAGCCCCAGTCAGCTACCATGGTATATGCTTGGGCAAAAGAACTTTACTCCAATTGCCTCGACACTGAATAATTTGTGTTGCTGTTCCAGAAAACACCAAACCAAAACTGTGAAAAAGATGAACAAGACAGTGTAATATGCTGCAGTAAATATAGGACTGTCAAGGGACATAACTGTTTCTAGCTTCCCCATTTCTCTTGCCACTTAGATTCCAGATTAGTGGTTTGCTTTTATGGTATATTTTCATGTAAATTTTGACATTTTGGAATGCAAAAATGTTGGAACCCTACAGAATAAACATCCAGGCACATGTTTATGACATTAAGTGGCATGTGGATTGAAAAATAAGTTTTTGTTAGAAGAATTGAACATTTCCAAATTTTTATTTCAACATATTAAGAGAAGGTAATATTCATAAACATAGTTTATGAATATTAAAGCTGCCATCCCTTCAGAATTTATCCATGGATGTTTCATATTTCTGAATAACCTTTATTTACTGTACGATGTCTCAATTCAGGAACCCTACTTGGTCATATCAGCCATATGGAAATTTTCGGTACCTAGGCCAAGTTATCCCTCAAATATTTAGCACATTGTCGGTCACCTGTGTTATTGTGTGAAACTCCATTAGAAAGAAAATTTTCTGTGAGGTTATTTCATATATAAAGATCATTGTTCAGATAAACAAAGTAGCATTCATGTATCCTCTTTATAAATTCATGTATTCAATTTATTTAACTGAAACAGTGTCAAGGCAAGTTTATATCCATATGAATTTAGTCCTTTAAGAAAGCTCTATTTAAAATAATACATATAAATTACAAAGAATGATGTAAGCGATAATTTTGCTTTGTTTCACATATTTCCAATTCTTCTCTACCAGAAGCCTTCCTCACAGAATCAAATGTCAATATTTTTATTTTACTTTATTGCATTGTCAGTAATAGAGAAGGTCCACTGAGTGATCTCCCCCTTATTATAATCCCTGTACGGATATTTTTTCATTTTTCGAGTTTAGTATAACTTAAGCATGGATATATTCTGTTGAAACAGTTGAAATGATAGGTCCAATAGTTATGTTGGATTTCAAGAAAATATATATGGGGTAGGCCCTACCGTAGGGAAATAGATACATATATGATGGCTGCCAATAAACGTGACCTACTATGGCTTTCATTCTTCGTCCCAATTAAAACTGAAGCATTGAATATGTTTCATTTAGCACTATCAAGAGTTACTGACTCTATTCATCTTCATGAAATTAGTGGGACCATGGTTTTTTTCTGAAAATTGATAAAAATGCATTTTGGGAATTGCACACACAAAGTCCTCTCATGTAAAGAAATCATGACAAGTAGCATCAAAGAAACAATTCAGACTTTATTTTTATAATTCTTGGATTCAACTCCACTGAAAATTAGCTTGGTTTAATTGCAAAAACTGATACTTCATTATTCATGTCCTATATACTGGCATTCCATAATCTTGTGGTACTAACGAATTGAACTGTTATAAAGTATTAAAAAAGACTCATCTGCCTATAATTCTGTTGTTGTTTTATTCTTTAACATCTGTTTCCAATTTTTAGTGCCGTAAAAGATTAGAGTTCATTTTCCGCTTATCAGCACGCCAGGTGACAGCCATCATTTTTAAAGGGAGGTTACCATAATGTCACGGTAAATGAGTATTTGTCTCTAAGGTGGCTCAGAAGGATAATAACACAAATGAAAGGTCAAAAACAGTATCCACAATACTCAGGTCATTGACATGATATATTACTTGTTAAGGTGGGTGGTGGGTGGAGGGCGGTCAGTTCAGTATAACTTCAAATGCTGAATGTTTCATGTTTCTTAAGTCAATTCTGATCATACTGTTACAAACTTATACCCTTGTTAGTTTGATGCTTAAATAATAGACAAATTTCATAATTATGCAATATTTTCACTTTATCAGATATGAAAACATATGTACTATGCCATAATAATGAAATATTACTAATTTTATTTTAAAAATAAAAGCAACAGAGAATGAAAGTAACACAGTTTTAGTGCTTTAAAGAAGTGTGCAGGATTCAATAGAGTTATGGTCCTTATTTTCTACTGTACTTTTGTTCACCTGACCAAGCGATGCAGTAAGCTGTCGTGTGATTCTGATATGTCAGTAACATTCATTGACAAGCAGATGACCGTTTTCTGTTAACTGGGAAAAGTATTTACTGTTTTTGTGTTTGGTAGGGGTGTAATGGTGAAGGAGGGTATACTGGTGGATTTAATTGTTTTTTCTACTCTTATTTTTTCTTCACGACTTACCACAAAACTAAACATTTCTTTGATATTTGGTGTTCAAACTCTTCGATAACTTTCTTGTTACGTTGTTGCTGTGATAAACAACATAAAGTTGTCGCACCATTGTATTTATTACGGAAATATGATTTACCGCGAGATTATGGAACCCGCGAGAATATGAGAAACGACTATACCTAGTTGCAGCACATGCTATTGTCATATTTATCATGAATTACATAAAACAAATATCGATTCATATGTCCACTGTTTGTACCAGTGTCATGTGACATTCATAAAGTGATTTCCAGCGCAGAGGCTAACTAAGATTCTTATACTTTCCTGGCCGTGAGGAGGTGGAAGGTGCATCTGACACTTCATCCAAAGACCCGAACACTGTTTACAAGTTTAGCTAGAAATATTTTAGGTACACTAGTGGATATACACTGCATTAAATACGAATTGCGAAAAGTCTGAACATAAATGTTATCTTATCATCACAAATATTACCGCTGCATCCATCTCTCCAGACTGTCAGGGTAATTTACCGATCACAAAAGCGTCTAGGCATATGATTAAGCGTCGCAGCGATTCTGATAATTTGTCTTGTTCCTTGAAATACCTCCGAAATCGACGAATCCGTTGCTTTTGTTATCTGTTCTTCTCCGGAAATTGAGCAAGTGATCGAATAATGCACGAACTTCGTGGAAATAATCATCTACCAAATTCATATAGTCACAAGAAAGTTTTTCATTTTTAAATGAATGTTTTGGTCTACAAACTTGCTCTATATACCGAGCGTTTTGGCCTCAAACACCAAATCCCTTGCAAGTTATTTATCGTATAGGCTTATTTATTTATTCCGATAGATGTAGTTTCGTATGTAAAACAAAACAAACAAAAAATTAGAATACACGTTTAATGTATACACCCACCGTATATTTTACTTAATGACTGATTATGCACACGATGATTTTGTACGTCAACCAATGAAATGCGGGTACGTCCACTCTCCGGATCAGCATTAAACATTGCATGTCACATAAAATGTGATGATCGCACTTTATCACTCATATTTTACTGAGGCAACCACTTTTCCTTTTAAAAAACTTTATTTCCAAATTCATATTTTTATTGCATACCTTTTTATTCATGTCCATGACCGGAATAGAATCTCAATGGATCGTAACAAATATCACTAATTTTTCCTAATCGTATTTCCATGTCCTTTAACACTAAACCTTCAAACAGCTAATTAAAGTTGGTTTGAAGCAATAATGTATGGCGATTATGTAATTATTGACCTTATTTGTAAGATAAATGTTATAATAGGTTATTGTTTACAAAATTCACCTGTTTCAGCACGTCTATTTGAACAATGCATGACACACTTGCTCGTGTTGTTGCAATTTGCCTTAGCTATGATTATATATATATATATATATATATATATATATATATATATATATATATATATAGATATATATAGTATAGTGTCTTTAGTATTTTAGTATATTACCCTTTTAACCTTTTCATAATTTTATTTATTAATTTATTATTTAAAGAAGGGTGTCTCAATTTATAATAATTTTTTTGCTATAACAGATCTAAGTAGGATGTTTGGCTATTATAGTCGGCAATTACCTTCGGCTGACTCACATGACCTATACACTTAAACTTCGCTTTAGATTACCGGTAACATAACATAACCAGTGTTATTTTGATTAATCGACCAAAGTGAGACTCGTCTATTGGGTTAAGGATTTTTCCTGGATAAGAGACGAGAAATCTAAAATAAAGGTTCTCTTTTAACTCTTGAGCATGAATCACTAGGGTGACATCAACTACGGGTTATTACTTGACATAAATTGTTTTGTTATCGCAGGTGAAGGGCACAACATTGCACTGATAGTGTAAAATTACATACAAAATGCATTATTCGCAATCGTTTCAGTTCAAAATGTTACTAGTTTGCTAATGGTAAAATAATCGTACTTTCCGTTTATCCGTAACGTTATAATGCGCAGATTCTAGCCATTCGGTTGTGTATATTTGAATGCTTAAGCGCTTAAAGAGCGTGTGCCTCTGGGGAAAACAGTTTACTCCAACTTCTTCAGTACGATACAAGTTTTCACATATTGATGTGCCAATAAAATCCAATTCATTAATCGTTTAATCAATCAATCAACCTTTTCTTTGGATACTATTTAAAACTTTTGGACAGAGTAGATCTGGACACCCTCTACATCAAACTTTTAATGTACTTCAGATGACCGTAGTTTATAGGTTGCACCAGGCTTTAAAGCTCTTGTACACAAATCTCGATACAATTGCTATTATTTCAGCAACAGTATCATTGCAATATCTTACGCAATCAAAACCGTAAAAGAACTGAATTCTTTTATAGGTAAAATGCAACGTGAATCACGTTACATCGCAAAATTTAGAAACAAAATAGCATTGAAAAGACATGAAATAATGCTCTCTACTGAAAAAAAAGGATTTCAGGAAAAACATTTTATGTACTTCTTTTGTGTGTACTGAATGCTAATTTTTGTAATTAAATATTACCGTCTAAATCTTGCGAAATTCTACTTTTTGTCGCGAATTGTTACTTGTAGGTACTGAAAGGAGTAAGATTTAGAATTAACATTTAGTACTCGTCACAGGGTTCGAAATAAAGTCACAAGACTTCAACTGACTGACAGATTTTTATTACAACGTTTAGTACTCTTTTTCACTATCTAAATCAGCATGCTTAAGGAGTGTCCTTACTGCCCTCACTCAACGAGAAATATGTGCAATTTTACTAGTCATGTAAAGAAAAAAAAAAAAAAACATACAAACGGCATAGATGAATATGCGGCATATACTACTGTCTTGTAGTCTTTGGGTACTATTGGCCCAGTCCAATCGCACAGCTGCAGCGTACCTTGATTAGGAAAAGCTATTCATACGGCTGTGTACTCCATCCGAAGAATTTACGTAAAGCTATTCGCATGGATACGTAACAACTGCGTGAATAACTAGCCTGATACTCATTTGATATCAACATGCTTGTTATTGATTTGTTTTTAAAGTATTGTACTTGTTATCACGGTACATTTCGTCACATGATCTAGAAATCCCATTTTCTAATTTTAGTAACAGTGGAATAACCAGGAAAGGTTGCCTTAAAGAGTACAAACATCTTAATACTGGAAATACATACCAGAAACAGTGCTGGAGGTTTAACTAGGTAATTGTGCAGATGCGATAAGTATCTGTAAGTCTTTCTGATTTTTTTTTTTTTTTTGGGAATGCACACTGAACCAGTATTGATAGTTTGTGAAGTTTTATTTACCTGTTACAAGAGGAACAGGTACACGTATCATCCACATTTGGGAATATACTCCCAATTAACACTTTCGATCTTGGACGACATCATTTGCTTTAATGTACATAGAAAATTATTATAAAATGTAAAATCCGATTTGAATAAGTAATGTTTGAATTTTAGTTTTACTCTCGGCATCTAGGCTTTGGGTAATATTCAAGGTATTTTCTATGAAAATGATTTCTTTTTATAAAAAAAAACTAAATATTAAATAAAAGCGGCTTTCTCATCATATCTCCCGTAATTTAGGTAACCCATTGATCAATGACGTAATCACGTCAGATGCCATCTCTTGTATCCAGTCGAATATAGATCAGCATGTGTGTGTGAGAGAGAGAGAGAGAGAGAGAGAGAGAGAGAGAGAGAGAGAAAGAGAGAGAGAAAGAGAGAGAGAATTTTTAAATCAAACAATTTGCAAGTAACATGAAAGATAGCCATTAACAACTGCTCATATTTATCGTGCCACCCCATAATATGAGGAAGGAAAGAAAATATTAAATTGCGATAAGAAAAAGTAAGAAATGAATCAACGTGAGGTAAAATCTAGATTACACAGAGAGAGAGAGAGAGAGAGAGAGAGAGAGAGAGAGAGAGAGAGAGAGAGAGAGAGAGAGAGAGATTTTGTTTCGATACAGATATTTTAATAAAATGACGGACATTAAAAATTGATTGTATTTATTGTGGTATCATGTAAGTGAACAGTGAAATAGAACATCGAGTTACGCAAAAAAAAGGTAAAAACAACAACAACAACAACAAAAACCACTAACCTTCTTAACCATTGCTCCACGAATTAAGTCCAGTCTGACATATTTTAGCAATATTTTACAGGTATAAATTCCGCAAAACTCATTCCAACACAATATGGATATGTTGCAGAAAATAAAGCAATTTAATATTTCCAGGCAAATCAAAATCGTACTGTTAGAAACTTTTGAACTTCCAAGTAAACTTTCCTTCAGCATATAAAATAATGGTAGTTTTACTTCAGCAGTGGAGAGTTATCAGAAAGCAGTCAAATTTACAGGTCCAACTGCCCACAAATGCCCCTTCAATACGGCTTACATTTTCACGTAAGATGATTAATTATAGCCAGTGCTGGATTACCCAATAGGCAGACTAAGCACGTGCTTAGGGCACCAGCAAAGCAGGGGCACCAAAAAACAAAAAAAACAAAAAACAAAATAGAGATAGAGAAATTACGGGGTTTTTTTTAATTACGGGGGGGGGGGGGGGCACCAAAATCTTTTCAGTGCTTAGGGCCTCTAAAGGTCTTAATCCGGCCCTGATTATAGATTATATCAACACTTCCCATGCTGCCTTCAAAATGGTCCAAAACATGTGACAAAATGATGTAGAATAGTCTTTTTCAACACTGAAGGAATGTCCAAAGTACATGTACAAATATTGGAGATATTGAAAGAGACACGAGTATTATCATGTGAGCACTCAAAAATGTATACATGTATCTTGATATATGACGCAACATTTAAAAAATAAAAATAAAGACGGGATTCTGTGTTAAACAGTGCGTAAAGGAAACATATGTAACGAGAGAGAGAGAGAGAGAGAGAGAGAGAGAGAGAGAGAGAGAGAGAGAGTCGACCGTATCAAAATCGGAAAGATGGCCACGGGCATACAATAAATCAATTAGATAATATTCTTTCGTGTGATACCAGTAATATCGTAGAGTGGATGACTCAGAGTGTTTAGGCCAAGGAAAGAAGAGCGCTATTTCTTTTTAAAGTATTATACTTGTTGTTACAGTATATTTCGTCACCCGATCTAGAAATCCCAATTTCTAAATTTAGTAACAGTGGAATAACCAGGTTAGGTCTAAAGAGCACAAACAACCTGATACTGGAAATCGATATACCTCAGAATCAATGTTGCATGTCTTATGTGGTACTTGTGCAGATGCGATAAGTATCGGTAAGTCTTTATAGGTTTTGTTTCATACGCCCTGAACCCATATTATTAGTTTGGGAAGCATTATGCACCGGATACAAGACGAATAGGTTCACTGATCATGATCATCTGCGCCAAGTTTACAGTTTCGTTATTGGACAACATCATTTGCTTTAATGTGTTTAGAAAATAATTTTTAAATGTATAATCGAATTTTAATTAATAATGTTTCAGTTTTGATTATACTATTTTTTTTTCTTTCGCACGACAACAATGACAAGGTCTTATAATCAGGTCCGCCTAGAGGCGGAAGAGGTGGGGAGAGGGGACAATTGCCTAGGGGCCCTGCGATTTCTAGGGGTCCGCCGTCAATTCAGTTATAAAAAATAAATTAATCTTTGCAGTAAATATTAATTTTTTTTCCTTGCAAGAGTCTAAGTTATGGTAGATTACTACAAGTTTTATATGCAAAAATGTACAGATTTTATTTTTTGCAAAAAATTAAACTAGTTTTGGGGCCCATGACTACTCGCCTGCTTATAATACCCGAAATAGGAAATCTTATGAGAATATCGCGGTCACTATTTTTATGCAAATGAGGTGACAAGGTCAGCAATGACAGCTACGCATGCGCTGAGTGCTTAACGACAGGTAAACATCATGGTAGCGGCAAGTAGTCGTAAAATCTGGCTTCGCGTTTTGATTGGTATTTACGTGTTGTCATCGAAGGAAGTAACATTGTTTGACATATGTTAATGGAGTTTCGACTGCAGTATGACATTTTTATTGAATAAAGCTGAGAATTACCATGAAACACAACCATTTTTATCAGTTTCAGGGAGGGGATTACAATGTCAGTAAGATAAATGAAGATTTTCTCACTTGGGATGACGATTTAGCTTTCGGTTATTAAGAGAATATACAGACAGAGAGTATTTGGAAGACATTGAACATGAGAAAAATTATGAAGAATATGCAAATATTGAAAATGTGAAATACGAGGCGAAAAATGCTAACATTTCAGTGACAAATATTTGTAAATCTGAGGGCTACAAACTGTATGTGAAAAACATTATTGGTAGTTTTCGCGGACACACACATCAAAGCAACACGGATATCATGAATTAAAAGGTATGTAAAAATCGCAAATATCATTTCCTTGCATATGAGATTATAATTATTATCATTCTTCTTCTTCTTCTTCGTATTATTATTATTGTCATTATTATTATTTAACAAATACTATTTTGAAGATGGATTATGTGGGAGTTTTAAATTGTATAGCTGGTTTGTAGATCTATAAAATATTAGGATTCAATTTAAACAAATAAATAAAGAACAATAGTACCATAATGTTTTGGGTTTTTTTAAAAATGCTTTATGTGATTTTTTTCATGCATCGTTTCATTTTAAACATGTAAAAGTTTTGACATTATTTGAAGCATCGCGAATGATATCAGCGTCTGTAGTTCTGTGAATTTTCACGTGAGCATCTCGAAATGTAGCTAAAACTATCTAATTCGTTTCGCGCATGAATGATTACAACATTTTTTGTATCGACATATCGAGCAATGCCACTCATTCAATACATGCTGCAAAAAAGTGGTCTTTGTACATTTAATCCGCCATGTTGGTCCTGGAGTTAAGGAACGAGTTCATTTTTGATGCATGGCTGAGCTGTTATGGAAACCGTCGCGCGCCACAGGTATAGAAACATCGCCTGCATCATCTAGTTTTCTTTAAACTATTTTAAATTTCTTCTTGATGTATGTTTATGATATGATTTGTCTCATTAGTAGACGATGTATGTTTACCTGTGGCACGCGACAGCTCCCATAACTACTCAGTTCTGTATAAAACAAAAGACTTCTTACGATGTCTAGTTCGTTCCAAATCAAAATGGTGCCGATCTGACATCCAGTATGGCCGCCATGGCGGCCATGTTGAAAATATTGTTGCCACTCCCCCAGAATGGATGGTCATATTGAAATACACCAAATGACTTCTTACAACATCTAGTTGGTCCTCAATGAAAATTGTACATCCAATATGGCCGCCACGACATCCATCTTAAAAATTGTACTATCGCTACTCTTCCTGAATAGTTGGTGCTAAATGAAAACGGTACCGATTTACATGCAATGTAACTGCCATGGCGGCCATTTTGACAATTTTGTTATCGCTCAAGAATATCAGAGATGGTTTCAACACTCAGCAGTTATTAAGAACAAATGGTCTTATCTTGGATTTCTGGATATTCTTTTTGGCCAATAGAGCGTCAGTCCCTTCGAGTGAATTTTGTTAATACGGAAATACTATTTAGGTCTTTAGAGCGCATTTGGGTAAGAGGAATATAGTAAATACACGGAGAGCTTGTTTAGGGAATATTGAAAATATAGAAAAAAGGGAAAACTGGATCAATGTTCATTATCATTTATGAAAGTTACAACTACACTAAAAACAATACTTTGACTATTACAAAAGACACTACTTTGAAAGCAATCCACACTACTCCAGCCAAATGCTGGATTTGAAACGGAAAATTCCTTCTAGTTTTGTACTTGAATATAGCTACCAATATTGTAGTGAAATGTTGACCCATGAGCGTACAAGACTAATGTTCTATCCTAATGTCTTATTGTCTACAAACAAGAGACCAAAGGTGTATTATCTAACGTAGTTAGATTAGTTGTATTGAATTTACTGTAATTCCGGATGCTTGGAATCGCTTCCGGATTTATGCGTACCTCATGAATATTGAGGGTAAGGAGATATATTAGCTGGTAAAATACCTTTTTCAGCAATATATTAACATTATGCATACTTGGCAACTTCACACTCATTTCTAATGCTGATGTTACACAATATGTTAAAAAATGTGGAGAAGTAGTGTGTGTGTGTGTGTGTGTGTGTGTGTGGCTTCTGTCAACATATTCTACAGTTCACTGGAATAAATCTGTATAAAATATAATTAGTCTCCTCCAAAATCATATTCATTTCATGACATTTAATATAAATTCTTTTCTCTTTTCAAAAATTTTTCATTGCCTACTACACGATGTTAGTGTACGGTTTGGTAAAACAAATGTGTATGGTTTGGTTACTCATTTAGTTCAAGTGACTGTGCGATTTAGTCACGTGTTTTTTTAATACACGGGGTGAGGGTGGGTGGTGTTTTAGACTTTAAAAAAAAAGATTTTCGCAGTTTTCAGATAGAGGGTAATTTAGTTGTTTCTCATAATTATCCCCTCGCCAAAAACGTTGAATGATAGCTTGTTTCTAGTAAAATAAAATGTTCGCTCCATGATTTAGTGTTTGAGATTCTTTTCATCCCCTATCTTAAAACAATACCAGACTTAAATAAACTCTCCATATATTTATATATCTGTAACATTTTTGTATCGTAAAAGAAAAAGAACATAATAAGCCATTGGCTTTCGTTCTAATCCTTTACCTTCTATACTTTACTTCTTGTAATCACCAATTACAAATTTATGAAATAAAATATGTTTAAACTAAACTCTCCATGTGGTGTTCTTGCTTTTCTTGAAACGCCAATGCCACCGCAAGTTGAATTCTGTAAGAATTCTGTGAGAACACCAGATAGTGTTTGTACCTCATTTTCCAAGGAAATAGATGTGTAACATATACAGATGCTAAATCTGCTAAATGCAGATCTAGAACAAAATTTGTTAGTGTTTCAAATTTTTTCATCAAAGTTTAACGATAAAAAAGACTTTATTGATACTGCAAAATGAGGAACACGTCCGGGTCACATGGTTTGGGTTGTGTTTTGGCGCTCTGACCAGAAAATGTATTTATGCAGAATGTAAGCGATCGATATTCGAACAATCAAGTACTTGTGATTGTGCCCATACAGGTATGTTGAACATAGCTACAGCACACACTTCGCTGAGTAGTTTTTGTTCTAAGGAGAAATCAGCTACGAGATATGTGAGGATCATATAACTTATATTTAAGTTTTATGGATTGAAGAGATCAGAGTGTCACCTCTAGGACGTCTTATAATAAAATGCGTGAGTATATTATTGTTGTATGTTTTGCTCGTGTATTCAAGTTCTGCAGCTGAATGAATGTATATACTAAAGGTAGAGATTACTGCATGCAGTGGAGTGTATGTAACACTACATGTAGCTTGACCTGTTTCATTCAGGAAAACACACATACACACATGCACACATGCATGGATTCAATAAACAAAGATACTCTTTTCAAGATTCCGAGGCAAAATTTTGGGAAAGGGATTAGGGTGAAGATGGACTTTGATATGTATTAATCAGTATATATGTTCAAAATTTTCAACTTCGTTGAGACACATGTCTGGATAAATTTTTTTTGTAATGCTGACTGAGCGGCTGAAGGTCTCATTTTTGTTACATAAATATACTTCACGTTTTATGCATAAAGACGGTTTATTACGTAGATGGTGATAGGCCCTTCTGTTGTGAGCCCCGAAAAAATTCGTATTCTCACGTTGTAAATCAGAAGAAGAAAAAATGAACAAAATAGTTTTCCAATTTGTTTGCCTTATTTCTACTTATCTATTCCACTTAATCTCTCTGTTGGGTTCTCCTTAACATAATTAGAAGCATGTGCTTATTTAAAACGCAAGCCTTGATATGTCCGACCGACTCATTGAACGCAGATTCCAATCTCCAAGTTTATTTTACAATTTTGCGATCACAACATGAGTGCAGACAAATTAAAGTACGGACGTAACAACCTATCTATCTATCTCACAATCACCGTCACCATTTATAATTATTATTATTATTATTATTAATGTTATTGTTATTATTATTATTATTATTATTTTATTATTATAATAATAATAATAATAATTATTATTATTATTATTATTATTATTATTATTATTAGTAAATAAGCATGCAAACCACTCCATCATTATTTCAGGAATTATGTTAGATGTTAGTCCTTTTACTCTTATCAGCGCCTATGCAATTAAAACAAGTTAACATGCTCATGTAGGAGGGGAGTACGTCTTTTCCAGCCAAGTGGAGTATGCATAGTTATTTCCAAAGCTTAATTATATAGTAAAGCTAGTTTTTATTTACTTACTGAGGCCATAGATATAATCCCCAGTGCAGCTTTTTTATTAAATAAAGCAGTACTGTAGCTTTGAATTGAATTTACAGGCCACAACAAAAAAGAATAGAAACAGATACTTACAGAAGGAAACTCTAAAAAGCTACAAAATCAACACAATTCAAGTTAGCATTAATGTAGTGATAAAAAGAATGCGTATATAAGACCATGTGGACAGCCATCAGATTTTGTTTTTACATGTCAAATTACAAGTATCCTGTCATGCAGACAAAGATCTTTCTAAACAAAACGTACTAGACAACATTAAATACTTGTTTTCTTTATATATGCAGCAAATATAAACAACTATATAATGTTCTCTATCAGCTACGATTGTACAGTCATGTTGGCTTTTTCAAATGATACCGTATATTAAAAGTCATGGTTACCGAAGCTGTTTATATGTCTTGATTTTAATTGTCCAAGAATTTTAGCCAATTAAATGTTTAATGAAACTTGGAAATATACATTAGATGTATTGAAAGTTCTGCTAATTATATAGAAGAATATGCAATCAGTGCAACTCATCATCAATATATAAATGAAAAGTAAGCGCTATGTTATATTGACTATTTCAATCCATCCCAGTGAGTAGTTTTTGTTATAAAGAGAAATCAGCTACGAGATATGTGAGGATCGTATAACTTATACG
Source organism: Margaritifera margaritifera (assembly GCA_029931535.1). Taxonomy (NCBI): domain Eukaryota; kingdom Metazoa; phylum Mollusca; class Bivalvia; order Unionida; family Margaritiferidae; genus Margaritifera; species Margaritifera margaritifera. The sequence continues at coordinate 1,287,101 of JAQPZY010001550.1, read as the reverse complement.
TTTTATGGATTGAACAGACCAGAGTGTCACCTCTATGACGTTTTATAATACAATGCTTGAATATGTTAATGTTATATGTTTTGCTCGTGTATTCAAGTTTTACAGCTGAATGAATGTATAGACTACAGAGTGTCACCTCTACGACGTCTTACAATAATATGCTTGAGTATAGTATTGTTGTATGTTTTGCTCATGTATTCAAGTTCTGCAGCTGAATGAACGTATATACTAAAGCTAGATATTACTGCATGCAGTGGCCTGTATGTAAAACTACATGTATCTTGACCAGTTTCGTTCAGGAAAGCACACATACACACATGTGCACGTACACACATGCATGCATTCAATAAACAAATATACTCTTTTCCGGATTCTGAGGCAAAATTTGGAGAAAGGGATTAGGGTAAAGATGGACTCTAATATGTACTAATCAGTATATATTCCAAATTTGTAACTTCGTTCAGACACATGTTTGGATAAATTTTTAAAAACATGACTGAGCGGCTGAAGGTTCCATTTTAGTTACATAAATATACTTCACGTTTTGTTTATGCATAAAGATGGTTTATTATGTAGATGGTGATAGGCCCTTATGTTGTGAGCCCCGAAAAAGTTCGTGTTCTCACGTTGTAAATCAGAAAAGAAAATGCAAAAAATAGTTTTGCATTTTGTTTGCTTTAGTTGTACTTATCTATCCCTCTCAATCTCCCTGTAGGGTTGTCCTTGACATAATTAGAAGCACGTGTTTATTTAAAACACAAGCTTTGAAATATCTGAATAATGCAGATTGAAATCTTCAAGTTTATGTTTCAATTTTGAGATCACAATATGGGTGCAGACACATATCAAAATAGGGACGTAACAACCTATCTATCTATCTGTCTCATAATCACCATCACCATCATAATCATTATTATTATTAAATAAGCATGCATACCATTCCATCAGCATTTAAGGATTTAGGCTAGATGTGTGTCCTTTTACTCTTATCAGCACCAAGGCAATTCAAAACAAGTTAACATGTTCATGTAGGAGGGGAGTACGTCTTTTCCAGCCAAGTGGAGTACTGCATAGTTATTTCCAAGCTTAATTATATAGTATAGTTACTTTTTATTTACTTACTGAGGCCATAGATATAACCCCCAGTGCTTTTTTACTAAATAAAACAGCACTGTAGCTTTTTATTGAACTTACAGAATAACAGAGAAAGATACTTACAGCAGGATACTCTATAAAGCTACTAAATCAACACAATTCACGTTAGCATTAATGTCGTGATTTAAAGAATGTGTATATAAGACAACTTGGAGAGCCATTAGATTTTGTTTCTACATGTCAAATAACAAGTATCTTGTCATGCGGATAAAGATCTTGCTAAAACAAATACGTTCTAGACAACAGTAAATACTTGTTTGCTTTATCTGTGCACCATATTATTTTATAAAAAAAATATGGAGCAATATAAAGTACTATATAATGTGCTATATCAGCTATGATTGTACAGTCATGTTGGCTTTTTCAAATGATACCGTATATTAAAAGTCATGGTTACAGAAGTTGTATATATGTCTTGATTTTAATATCCAAGAGTTTTAGCCAATTAAGTTCTTTTTAATGAAACTTGGAAATATACAGTAGATGTTTTGAAAGTTCTGCTAATTACATAGACGAATATACAATCAGTGCAACTCATCATCAACATATAAATGAAAGGTAAGCACTCTGTTATATTGACTATTTCAATCCATCCTTCACTCAGTCTTGAAATATGACTGAACTGTCAGTCGAATGGGTGAACACTTGTTTACTTTCGACAAGAGCTCGTTCGTGTTTGGTACAGTTTACATATATAGACGTAGACACCAATATTGTTTCATCGACATTCTGCAATTCGCCTTGTATAGAGAAAATATTTAGATACATTCAAATGGGATACATTTAACTAATGATTTCTATGTTTTTCAAATTAAAAGACCCCCACAAAACCACAGAGTTTGTTGGTTGGTTTTTAGTGGCACTTTGAACACTTTATTGGTTATATCATGTAGAGGGAATGGGAACTAAGTGCCTTTCCCAAGGACAAATCGAGGCAGCCAACCCGATCTGGCCTGAGCGGGTATCCAATCCGCGACTCTTGGATTATGAATCCGACGTTCTGCCAACTGAGTTATATCAGTTCTCCTTAAAAAAGAGAAAACAAATAAAAAATTAACATAAACTAATGTGACTAATTTCATCCCTGCATTAGCACTATCTTTGAAGCAATGGGATTTTGGTTAACAATACAAAATGCAACTTAGACTGCTTATATTATATGTAAAATTGAAAGTGCCTCTTTGGAGAAATTTCTTTTAGAAACAAGTATCAGGCCTGCAGATCAGAACATATATTGCTATTTATAATGCTAATATGCAGTGTGTTGTTCGATAAAATGATAAATAATTTGGGTTGCAATGACTTCCTATTAATAATTCCCAAAGGAAGAATGAAAACTTCCATGCTCTTTATTATAGGATTCAAGTAGAGCTCAAAACTTCATTTCATTTAATTTTTCACAATTGGTCCTAAATTTGACTAGAGCAATACGAAATCAAATTCACATTCATAGTTGAAAAACGAAACCAAAAGTGCTAGACGTTTATGTCTGAAGAAGATATTGATCTCCTATTCCTTTGGCCGCATTAACTCTGTCACAACGTAATTGAAGTCACCTGTTTATCCAACGTATGCTTTTTTAAACAATATATATATATATATATATATAATCACTGTATTAAACTATATTAATAAAAAATGTCAATAAATGTCGCATAAATAAGAAATGGATTAAAATCATTTTCGCAATTTTATCTAATATGAGTCATTACCTATCAATCCATTGACTTAATTGATCAAAATTTTTAAAAAATTGTCGTGCAGATAAGATTTTTTTTTTAAGACAGATTTTCCCAATTTTATCTAATAAGTGTTTCTGTCTAGTGTGCCACCTGTTTAAACACAAAAGAGAAGAGTGATTTGAGACTATGTAAATTGTGATTATAACGATCATAATTTCATTAGAACCTCGTCTAAAGTATTACCATCTGGTTTCAAGAAAAACTTCATTATACAGCTGTTATAAAGAAATAATTATCAGGCATGGGACGATCAGGTTACATAAATTGAAGACGTACTTATTAAGAGACCAGAGAGTCTCCCATAAGATACTATTGGAAATATAATTGTTCGCATCTTGCATGCTTTCCTGTTCAAGCAGGATTTGCGGTTAGGGAATTGAAGTGCTCAACTCAGACGTAGCAATATTTTCATGTGAATGAAAGGTCAAACGGATATGTCATGTCGGTCTAGTTATACTTTCCTACAAATTGCAAGCGAATAGTAACTTTTGCGCTCTATATATGCTCACAGAGTAAAAATAGTGGAGTAGTAACAAATTGTTAATTCTTTTGGTTAGAACGGGTAATCATCATCATCATCATCATCATCATCATCGTCACCACCACCACTATCACCGCTATCATTATATATGTAGATGGACAGCGAGTAATTGGCCAAGTAAAAAAAAAACACGCACAGTTTCAGCTAGGAGAAAAGACACCCGATCAGTTGAATTAAATATGCAGCATAGGTAGCAAGCTCGTTCATGCATTTAGTTTAAGAGCAACAAAGTATATGTCATTGTTTCCCAACAATTGGATTGGACTAAAAGGCAAGAAAAACTTCATTTTACAGCTTTTTTAAAGACATGAGTTATCAGGCACGCGACGACCAGGTTACATAAATTGAAGACGTACTTATTAAGAGACCAGAGTGTCTCCCATAATATAATATTGGAAATATAATTGTTCGCATCTTGCATGCTTTCCTATTCAAGCAGGATATGCGGTTAGGGAATTGAAGTGCTCAACTCAGACGTAGCAATGTTTTCATGTGATTGAAAGGTCAAACGGACATGTCATGTCGGTCTAGCTATACTTTCCGACAAATTGCAAGCGAAAAGTAAATGTTGCACTCTATATATGCTGAAAGAGTACAAATAGTGGAGTAGTAACAACTTTTTAATTCTTTTGGTTAGGACGGGTAATCATCATCATCATTATCATCGTCACCACCACAACTTCCACCTCTTTCATTATATGTAGAGATGGACAGCGCATAATTGGACAAGTCAAAAAGCACGCACAGTTTCAGCAAGGAGAAAATACACCGGTCAGTTGAATTAAGCAAAGTAAAATTTCAGTTGTTGGTGTCAGTCTTACTTTAGCACACTAAATGTTATCGACTGGCTATGCATTTTATTCATTATGTAATTTCTTGGACTATATCAACCACAAAGATTTCCTACATTTAGGCCGTACGTTTACCCCGAATCATTTATTTAAAGTAGACGTAGCAACATTTGATCACGTATGTGCTAAAATAGCCTTCTCTGCTTATAGTAGTTATGGTGGTGGTGGTATTCTGAGAAGAAATGTTGGTGGAAGAAATGGGGATAGAATCAGCAGAAGAAGACACGTCGCGCTCGAGTTTATACAATTTAAACGACTCGTTCATTGCTTTTATTTCGAGCGAAGGCATTGGAACATTGTCGAAGTGGCCATATATAATACATAAGTTACATCTCAGATAACGGACTGTGTCTTTAGACGACGTCCTCTTTATTAGATTGTTTTTGGCATACGGGTATTTATGGGGGGTATTTATGGGAATGTTTTACCTTTTTAAAGTAAAAGAGTACTTCATTGATGGACTGTCTTTCTTCACGTTATAAAGAAAGGTTTACTGTAATACGAGAATGGTGTATCCGGCATGTACGATACAAATAGAATGGTGTGCCCGACAATAGTGGGCTGTCTTTCTCGCCATGATGCAAGACAAAATTATGTTATAACAGGAGTATGGTGTACCCAGCTATCACGAAGTATCTGAAACCAGTGTACTCGAAAAGAGTCTATTTTTATCGATGATAGCATGTCCCCGTTCCACTTCCTGTGCACGCTTAGTGGCGAGGGCAATTGCGGACGGGGGTTATGTGGAAACGTCGAAAGCAGCAGTTTTAAAGCAGAATGCATGCTTTAAAAGGAAAGTAACAATAATTTGTTGCTTCCAATAAATTGATCTTATTTACTGCAATGACATCCTTCTTATGTAGGACATGGGGTTTCACCGTGTCTGCACAAATACATTGGACACTTAATATAGGATCGGTTCGAAACAGATTTGTGCACATTTTCATTATTAATTAGTTTAGTTAGATTCGACTTATAAGCGAGTGCAGATGGTACTTATTGACATAAGCGCGCTTGTGCAGTAGAAGGAGGTATTCGCATGAGGTCAAATTGCATATGGTAATTATTGACGAAGGCGCGCATGTGTGTAGGAGGTCGCATGAGGTCAAATATGCAGCATAGGTAGCAAGCTCGTTCATGCATTTAGTTTAAGAGCAACAAAGTATATGTCATTGTTTCCCAACAATTGGATTGGACTAAAAGGCAAGAAAAACTTCATTTTACAGCTTTTTTAAAGACATGAGTTATCAGGCACGCGACGACCAGGTTACATAAATTGAAGACGTACTTATTAAGAGACCAGAGTGTCTCCCATAATATAATATTGGAAATATAATTGTTCGCATCTTGCATGCTTTCCTATTCAAGCAGGATATGCGGTTAGGGAATTGAAGTGCTCAACTCAGACGTAGCAATGTTTTCATGTGATTGAAAGGTCAAACGGACATGTCATGTCGGTCTAGCTATACTTTCCGACAAATTGCAAGCGAAAAGTAAATGTTGCACTCTATATATGCTGAAAGAGTACAAATAGTGGAGTAGTAACAACTTTTTAATTCTTTTGGTTAGGACGGGTAATCATCATCATCATTATCATCGTCACCACCACAACTTCCACCTCTTTCATTATATGTAGAGATGGACAGCGCATAATTGGACAAGTCAAAAAGCACGCACAGTTTCAGCAAGGAGAAAATACACCGGTCAGTTGAATTAAGCAAAGTAAAATTTCAGTTGTTGGTGTCAGTCTTACTTTAGAACACTAAATATTATCTACTGGCTATGCATTTTATTCATTATTTAATTTCTTGGACTATATCATGCACAAAGATTTCTTAAATTTAGACCGTACGTTTACCCCGAATCCTTTATTTAAAGTAGACTTAGCAACATTTGATCACGTATGTGCTAAAATATCCTGCTCTGTTTTTACTAGTTATGGTGGTGGTGGTATTCTGAGAAGAAATGTTGGTGGAAGAAATGGGCATAGAATCAGCAGAAGAAGACACATAGCGTTCGAGTTTCTACAGTAGAAACTCGTTCATTGTTTTTATTTCGAGCGAAGGCATTTGGATATTGTAGAAGAGGCCATAGAGAATACTTAAGTTACATCTCAGACAACGGACTGTGTCATTAGACGACGTCCTTTTTATTAGATTTTTTTTTTTTGGCATATGGGTATTTATGGGGATATTTTAATTTTTTGAAGCAAAAGAGTACTTCATTGATAGACTGTCTTTCTTGACGTTATAAATAAAGATTTACTATAATACGAGATTTGTGTATCCGGCATGTACGATTCAAATAGAATGGTGTGCCCGACAATAGTGGGCTACCTTTCCCACCATGATGCAAGACAAAAGTATGTTATAATAGGAGTATTTTGTACCCAGCTATCACGAAGTATTTAAAACCAGTGTACAGGAGTCTATTTTTATCGATGATAGTATGCCCCTTTTCACTTCCTGTTCATGCTTAGTGGCGAGGGCAATTGCGGACGGGGATAGGTGGAAACGAAGAAAGCAACAGTTTTAAAGCACAATGCATGCTCTAAAAGGAAAGTAACAATACTTTGCTGCTTCAGATAGATTGATCTTATTTGCTCCAAGGACGTCCTTCTTTTTTAGGACATGGTGTTTCACCGTTTCTGCACAAATACATTGGACACTTAATATAGGATCGGTTCGAAACAGATTTGTGCAAATTTCCATTATTAATATTATAGTATTCACCCACTCTCCCGGCAGCTTGTACCCCCTACCGATTTTAAAAACGAAAAGCATCAAGGATATTAACAAAATGCACAAAACTTGGTCATTTCATTCGTCAATTTATAAGTTCCAACTTGCTTGTAGCCGCCATGGGGGGGGGGGGGGGCTCCTGACCTTCCCACGGCGCCCCCCACCCCTCGCCCGGGAGCAGTTGCCCCCCGCCCAACCCCCTCTCACGCCGCCACTGAGTGGATCGACGACCCTTGTCAGTCGAAGATGAAATAGTAGAAGCGGCCGTGCTTGTATGAATATCGAAAAAAGTTTTGCAGGGCCAGTAGTAGGAGAGATGGTATAAAATAACATTTAGTTGATGTAGTAGTAACAGTTACAGAGGTAGTAATAGTAGTTTATTTATGATGGTAGTCTGCAACTCGACACGGGGTGGTAGTTAATCTTAGTAGTAGAAGTGGTAGCAGTAACTGTAGTAGAAATAGTAGTAGTACTAGTAGCAGCAATATCATCAGTAAAAAGAAAACCAGGGCCTGCATCTAAATCTCACAAACAAAGCATTGCTGTAAAATGTTTGACCTTGACTCCAGTGTCAAAATGTTGAGCGAGCACGTTGCAGAGTTAATTATCCTACCTTCATCATGATTCATTCAATGTATGGACAAAATCCATCAAAGGTTTTAGGAAATATTAGCAAATGAAAAAACTTTAGCCCAAACCTCAACTCAAATTTTATATGACAGTGACCTTGACCCGAAGATCAAAGGGGCAAGAGCGCGATTCGAAGAATGAATTATCTTAGCTTCATAACGATCCATCCGAAGTATGAATAAAATCCAAAAGGAATTTAAGAAATCCAAGCAAATGAGCACACACACACACACACAAACCTTTACGCTCATTTTGTATGACAGTGACCCTGACCTCAATGTCAAAGGAAAAGAGTGTATGTCATGCTTGAATTATGTTACTTTTATAATGATTCATCCCAATTTAAAACAAATCAAGCATATGCTTTAGGAAATATAAGCGAATATGAAAGCTTTAACCAGAACTTAAACGCCAATTTTCTACCACTGTGTCCTTCGTGTCATATGAGCGAGCAAGTATGTCGTAGAATGAATGGTCTTAGCTTCGTAATTATTAATGTCAAGTATGAATGTATCAATAATATATCAAGGGCTTTAGGACATGTTAGCAAATGCACAATATTAAAACCAAAACCTTAACGCAAATTTTTATAGAACTGAGACTTTGCCGCGAGGTAAAAGGGACGAGAGAGTATGTCGTATACTGAATTGTTTAACTTTATAATGATTCGTGTGATGTATAATGATAATCTCTATCAAGGGGTTTAGGAAATATATGTCAATGAAAAGTTTTAGCCATAAGAAAATGTACGCGCCGCCGCCAACGGGAACGTGACTGCTATGTCTCGCGTAACCACTGATGTGGGCTCGATAAAAGATGGCAATAGTAGTAATTATTGTACAGAGTTACTGGTAGTGGCAGTACAGTTGTAGTAGCAGCAGTAGTAATAGTAGTACCAGTAGTAGTACTAGCAGTAGTAGTAGTAATAACAGCAGTAGTATTAGTCGTAGTCTTAGTAGTCCCGTTTGTTGAAGTTGCAGTGATAGTAATAATTGTTGTTGTTATAGGAAGAGAAAAAAGAGGCGGATGTGTCCCATTATCAGTAGTAGTACTGGATAGACTGAAAAATAAACAGAAACAGAAAACCGGTCGATACATAGATAGATGGATACGAGAGAGAGAGAGAGAGAGAGAGAGAGAGAGAGAGAGAGAGAGAGAGAGAGAGAGAGATAGAGAGAGAGAGAGAGGACAATAATTACTATATATTAAAATACAGAAACTTGTATATATTTGTTCAAGTATTGGAGTTTTGCCGTCATTTTTTGCCCCCATTTAGTTTTCACTTTTATTCTATCTGTCATATGTGTGCATGAGTCAACCCGATAAACGGGAGAGGAACATCGCAAATGGAGTCATTTGAATTTTCTTAAAATGTGTTAGAAAATTTGTCTGCAAGACGCCAGGTAAGGTCAGCTAATGTATGAAATGCTATTGGAATGACGCTATACTTTCATAGGTATTTTTTATCCTCTATTGACAGACACACACACAGGCAAATATATATGTGTGTATGTATGTATGTGTTTATGTATTTATATCTTACCAGCACCTATATGTACACACACACACACACACACACACACACACACACAAATGTATATAACGTTGAGTTCAAGCTTGACATTGATCTATAAAGTACCAATCTCCTTTGCAGCGACTCTGGTGTAAGAACGGGCACGATGGTTGTAACTCTTAGAAGGAATCTGGTGTCTAGATTTGTGGAAGAAAAACACCAAAATCACGAATTGTTTAAAGATTTAATATTGGGGGTGGGAGTGGACAAAAGAAAGGGTGTTGTTTTGCGGGGTGGGTGGGGGGCTAATTCCAAAGTGTTTATCTAGATTTAAAGTCGCTTTACTGGAATATCATAGAAAGTAGACGCTAATAACGTAGTTCTTATAACTCGGAGTGTATTAAAATGCCATCTTTAATCAGTTATATCCCAATTAGTTGGCGGCATGGAATCAAACGGCCAGTACACAATTTTACGCCTTATAAAAAGATCTCTACATTAGAATTTTTAGTCAGGACTTGAGATCAATGGAAGCGGATTAAAAAGAAGTGTATAATCCAGTATGGCTACACAAGCCGAAGGAGTGTGTGTGTGTGTGTGTGGGGGGGGGGGGGTGATGGGGGCTATGATCATTCTTATCCTTTGACTCAGTTGAATCTTTACTTTTTTTTCCTAAATCTAATACAAAGGTTTGATATATTCAATTTTTATAAAGCTGTTTTTATACAGACCTGAAAATTTAGCAGAAACATTTTTCCTGTTGTAAAATTTAAAGATTGTATTTGGTCTTATTTTTCTGGAGGTTACCATTCGAGGATAAATCGCCTTTTGTAGTCATTTTCGAGTCGGTTACATAAATGCGTTTTAAATGCAGTGTCGTGTATAATTTTAAGTGCAATATGTGTTCGATAGAGTGGCACATCATTTGAAAGCTAATTGAGAGAAAGTTGTATGCAGGTCTGTGTGCAGTAGGTGACATAATAAGGACTTATTAATATATATTGGCTAACACCGGAAACTTCTAAAGCTGGTAGTATTACAGTCATTTGTAATCATCTAAGGTATCTGATGACTGACTATCATTTAGAACTAGGTTCCCACATGACAAGAATGTTATTTTGTGCCCATTTTAAGACTTCTGATTTTTCATAAAATTTGAACCTCGAGTCCATGTAGATTCCTTTGAAACCAATGTATCTCTTCACGACTCAATCAAAATAGTCATTGTCTTGTAAATTATACGTTATGAAAAGGGAAATACTTGGATACATGTCCCATTTCTGTCGCATTTAGATTTAGACATCTTTTTAATCATTGATTAGATGCTGTTGTAATGATAAGAAATCATATTTTCACTTGTCAATGGATCATATTTCAGGTACATGAAGATAAACTTCTAACATATACAAAGCACATATTTTTGCATCATTCTTTCAATTCATGATATGATCAGTTACGTATTTCAGTTTTTGTTGTTTAGTGGGTCTTTGTTGTTGTCTGTACTTTTATTGCTTTTCACTGACATATGTTGACACATTGCCCAGCCAAATATATTGGCAGTACCATATACATTATATGATTTTAAGGTCTTCATTTGTCATATTCACCATTATTTTTTATTGCGTTATCTTCAACAATACGATATTGATTATTAGGTTTAGATATCTGTTTGAAATCATATTGATGCGAAACTAGAAACCGGACAAAGTCATGTAAAACATCCTGGTCTGATAATAATTCAAATTCAGCACAAATTGCTTTTAACCTAACATCATGTGCTAATCCTGATGCTGTGAAATAATGTGCAGGATGTAGTTTATATCACTGCATAAACCATTACTTAAAACTCGACCAGCATCTATAAACACAGGTATTTCGATACACATCTATGACGGATCTTTGCTAACTACTATGAATAATGTTTGAAATTAACCGTAAATTGTTGTTTTTATCTGAAAGAAATGCGTAAAAAATTGCAACCGCAGAAAGAAATGCTTCATATTTTAAAACTATTTTTTCGATCGTGTTGTAATTTTTTATTACTTTCCCAGATTTTCAAAAGTAGATGTCATTCCTATCTATCAACTGTTTCCCGTTCATTTTAAATGGCATTTTTACTTTTATGGTTTCTATATTTGGCAACATTTTGAATTTATATAGGTGGATTTTCGATGGAGTTTTTAAATTTTCAAGGTATGTGAAAGATCTCGGTACATCTATACTTGTATAGCGTTTAGGCAAACGTTTGCAAGTTTAGAGTAATTGGGATTTGACTTTCCCCTTAAAATAATTCATTTTGAGATGAATAGGTGCTACTAGCTACTTTAACAATTACTAGAACAAGGGCATGTATATTTTATATGTCTCTGGCTGGAATAAAACAAATTTAATTTAAAAAAAAAAAAAAACCCAAACAAACAGCAACAACGACCTTTAAAACGTAGCAGTAAGGGCAGGAATCAAAAAGTGGTAGAAGGAGATGTACTCTTGACATGAAGAATTTGGGTAATATTGAAGGTATTTTCTATGAAGATGATTATTATATTTTTTGTAACATATCATCCTTATTATAATTGTTCATTTCAACGCCTAATATAGAAATCCCATTTTATAACCAGGAAAAGTAGAGTTTAAGAGTTCAAACAACCATACAGTAATGTTTATACCTCATAATCAGTGTTGGTAGCTTGACATGGTACTTGTGGAGATACGATAAGTATCGGTAAGTCTTTTTTCTGCATATTTTTTATATGCCCTGAACCCATATTAATCGCTTGCGAAGCATTATGCCATATGTAAGATGAATAGGTTCACTGGTCATCCATGTTTGAAAATCTATGCCCAATTTGCTCTTTAAATATCGGACAGCAGCATTTGCTTTACTGTGCATAAGAAATAATTATAAAATGTAGAATCTGATTTGAAATAAGTAATGTTTGAGTTTTGGTTGTACTTTTTTACCACATTAATGGATCCTATCATCATGGTCAACATTATAGGTCTATGTGTTTGAGTCTCTGTCGCAACTTCCCTCCTGGTCTGGAAATTAGGAGATGTTTGAAGATAAATGGATGAAACTAGGTAGATGTATATATTGGTACTACAACATGTGTTGCCTGCCACTTTCAAGGTTTTCTCTTCAAGTAAAAGTCACATGTCAATATTTTAGGGATTTCTTTCCTACTTTATAACTAAAAATCTGTAAGAGGTACAGGAATGAACCTTGTGAAGCTTTTTCGTCTGAATTTAACGATATGTAGTGTAGCTCCGACAGGTTCGTATATTTAAAGTCAAGACAGTTGATTACATTTTGTATCCCTTTCTGAACTTCATTACTCTAATGTGCTTTGAGATAGAGTCATGACACTTGGTTAGTTTCCATTTTTGTCCAGTACCTCTATGGTTTTGGCGACATCGCCCCGGTAGTCGGTGGACAAAAGTTCACTAAGTTTGTTTGTTTTATCTGTGATATTTAAGTTTTCGTATCACTTTCCCAGTCCTTATTCGCAAGCATAGGCCTTTTCATTATAACTTCAAGACCACTTTCGTATTTAAAAGGAAACTTGATGATGGATAGATTTGATATTCAGTAGGGTATTTTGAACATAACTTGAAAATGTGCATGTCGTTCTACCAGGAGACTCTAATAACTTTGCGTGAGTTATATTGTGTTTTGTTTTTCGACTTGGAGCAGTAACATGCTCTTCTGTGTAGGTACATGCAGATGAAAAATCTAAATTTCTACTGCAATGATGTCAAAATTCAACTGCAATAAGGTAAGATATTGAGGGTAAACATGGTATTCAAAACGACCCTCCTTTCAAGTTTTGATATTATTATCTCCGTTTTGTTGGTGCGTGAATTTTGTTTTGTGGATATGTTTATCTTGATAGTTGTTACTCGCTAACACTGATAATACGTCATAGTCACTCACTGTTCACTCGTAAATGATCACATCAACATTTTTGTCATACCTGTCTTTATGGTAGTAGTGCTGATAGCATTCTTGTGCTACCACTGTATGTGGACTTTGTCGATGGTACTGCGAGAATGTGGTGATGGCGGTGGTGGACCTACTGTTCAATTTTAATAAAGGGAAGAAGAATGATGATGATGATATGAATGAGATGATAAAGAATAATCCTGATTGATGATGATGGTGATGAGGGGAATTGTGGTGAGAAATGATATGAATATTAATATTATTATTATTATTATTAATTAATGAATTAATCAATCAATCAATCAATTTATAATATAATACCCAAGACAATTATTGACTTGATTTAATGAATGTTTCCTATATCTGCAGAGAAACATGTATCACCAACTTCCAGATTTTGCCTGTGCTGTATCGGAGCATCTATCCAACATCCTGGATTTAGTCAGATATTCACGGGAAGACCGAGACAGAAAGATAAGGTGTATCACTGAGTTCGAGGTATTCGAGAACATTGAAAACACTTTTATGAAACGTAACAGAAATACATATACGTTCGGCAGTAGAGGAGAGGGATCCACAGGACCTGGACTATTCTCGGATATAGATAGGCTGCATCAGGAAAATGAATTAAAAATAATTACAGACCTCTCTGACTGTCAGCCAAATAAGATCTATTTCCACATGTTACAGGATGGATATACACATCCTGGGTATGTTAAGCTACAGATAGTTAGAATATTACCAGAAAATACTTCTGTTCCAGCATATGATGCACGTGGCATTTTAGATTCATTTGGTGTATTTGTACTGCCAAACATAGGTTTTCATGATACATTTCCTGGATACCGTTCTGGTCCTGCAGTATGTCAGCAATTGTCGTATATATCCGGTGACCGTGTCATTGCTTTTAGATGTTCAAAATGGCCACGTCAGGGATATGAGTGGTTTCATCGTCGTAGATTATACGACTGGCCTACAGCTCATCAGATTCAGAATACCTGGAAATACGGCTGTTTTGCCACACCTGTTGGACATCCAAGCAGCAACGAAGTCCACTTGGAGTGGAGATTATCATTTTCAGTAGCTGAAAGGGACCTTACGAGATCTTTTGAAGACACTGTGATGAAAGTCTACTTATTGCTGAAAATGATAAAGAAAACTTTTATTGAACCTGATCTTAAAGATGCATTTTCTAGCTACCATTGCAAAGTTTGTATGCTGTGGATGAGGGAGAACACACCAACTGAATTATGGCACACTGAAAATATCCTGTACTGTCTCATCCTTTGCATCAGAAAACTGTACGAGTGGGCCAGTGCAGGATTTTGTCCTGACTACTTCATTGTCAGAAATAACATATACGACAGAAAGTTATTTGGGGTGGCACGGTTAAAGTTAATTCAGATACTGGAATATCTTCTCTCAGATGATTGTAGATTTTTATGTAGGATAGAAGTCTGTCATATCGGACGCCTCCTTGTAGATGACATCAGTAGGTTAGACCATTGGTGCTCAGAAATAAAAGCAGATTTCGTTATGGAGGCAGCCATTGACTACGCGATAATTATGCAGGGTGGTTCAGATTGTAGGTACACTATACTGAGGAAAATTCCACAGTATTATCAAAGTCTGACATATTATCTGAAAAGATTCTATATTGCCTTTAAACATGCACCCTACACCATACATTACCCCCTAAAACATATAATCATGATTCTCTTTTCTCAGCTAGGATTCCACCTTGCTTCAGTCCTCAAGGAAAATGCAGGTCTTTTGCCCAGGGAAAATGTGATCTGTCTTGTAGCTATCACATCCAGTTGTCTCTCACTCGGCATGAACATTGACGCCACCTCAGTGAGACTCAAACTGTGTGGTTTGGGAATAGAGCTGGAGAATTATGATCTGACAGAGACATGTCTACAGGATATCTGTGATAACTGCATGAGGTACATACTCTCTGTTTCGCCAAATGTTGTATCTGGTGTCGCTTACTTGAATTTTAACTTCAAGTCAAGTCATGAAAAGCTTGCAATAGGAAGATACAGTACTCAAAATATACTGGAGAACCAGGTGTCCCACAGCGTGGTCTATCTCCTGTCAGAGATTTCTATAACACCTATCCCTCTGAGGATGGAGATGTTTAGGTCAATTGGAGCACCTCAGAGGCTGAGAGTTGAAAGGCTACATTTCTGGTATGATTGGGCCGTGGTAGATTCACTTATGTGCCTGTACTTCTTCCAGTATCTGAATTTCAGTAGACAAGGGAAGGAGAGATTTAAACAGGTTGCTATGGACAACATGGTGCACGTCATCAGAACAGAGCCTAAAATCACAAACAAAGACACGGCACTAAATCTTCTTGGTCACTGCTACATGGAGGAGAATCAGCCCAGACATGCATTCATTTGCTTTAGAAAATCATTGAAAATCCTCCCACATCACAATGCTGCAAAATTCTACTTGGGGCTTCTGTTTAAGAAAGTCTTTACCACTCGCAGAAGGCCATCGATGTATTGAAATAGACACAACTCCATTGTGTAGTAAATAGAACAGTATTTATATTGTAGAAGATAAATACGTAATGGAGTCGTTACGTGTTATTGAAAATGTTAACGAACTTGTTTTGAACTATATTATTTGAGCAGTGTACATGGAAATTAGTGTTAAATCTTACTTCCAGTGATAACATAATAGGACAAAGTACATTTGTTTAACACCAACTCAGCTTTCTTGAGCCGATTTTATTTTAAAATTTTCCACTTTGTGTTAGCCTATCTTACAAGTTACAAGTCTTTCAATTTATATTTTCTCTTATACCTATTAGAAATGCACAGAATGAGTGTTAATGTAAAAGGGAATTGTTTCAACAAAACAAATATTTCATTAACACACTATCTGGATAATGGGAACATTTGAATATACTTTAACTACATACATATATAAATTGTAGAAGACCCATACTAGCAGTTATGTTAATACACAACCCATGTGTCAAATTGTCTTCAATGTCTTTGTAACATTGTTTAATTTTCTAGATTTACTTCACATTTTAAGCAAATTTTGTTCCTTGCCAACTCGGACATGCACAAGATGGCATCAGACCGAGTATAATAAATAATCTATCATTAACCGCAGCTAACCAACACTTAGTATCAAATTACAAATCATTAATAACGTGAACAGAGGTTAAAAATACTTACATTTGTGTGCTGTGTTCTACACACTTTATTCAACAAAAACTATATCTGCCGACAGTATAACTCACCTGCATGCAAGTGCCAAATAGCAAATAATATTCATCCATGAATTAATTAATAAATTAATAATAGACATGTAGATTACTTGACCAACCGTACTTACTAAAGTTTAGTATTCTCTGGGTTGCAGTCATATATCAAGTTAACAACATTTCAAGCAGTGCAAACATGTAATATTGGCACGACAGCATGAAAGTAGGTCACAGGTACTGATGTTTAGAAAACGGGGGAACATTATAAGGATTTATACACACAGTTAGCTTCATGACATATCAAATAAGAGTGTATGACTGATTGATCACATGAAGAAAATGAGAAACAACTCGGCGTTTCTTTGATAGTATACAAACAGCAGCTCTGACAAAGGTGTGAGAAGTATGAATCTAAATGTTGAAATTTAGCGCTAAAGCACCATCATGCTTGTCAACCATGATAATTATATTAGCAATGACAAAAACAGCTATGTTGCCTGGTGCATGGCTTTTACTTCATTGACTGGTAGCCATGCAAATAAATAAATAAATAAATAAATAAATAAATAAATAAATAAATAAAAATATTTATTAAATAAAAAGGAAAGAAAGAAAACAATAACATTAAATGTTGGAGAGAATTTCTTAAACTTTTGAGGGGAAAACTCTCATGTTGTTACTATTATTGTACTGACAAAAAAGAACGAATGAATGAATGTTCAAATCAGAAACTTTGCATAAAAGATTAATAAATCTAGAAGTGAGAGATATTAGTCCCAAATTAGTCGCAACACTGAAATCCACTGAGCGTTATATTTAAATTGATATACATTTATTAAATGACGCATATCATATAATGACATATTTAACTGTATTGATTTATGAAGCTTTGTTCTGATATCAGTTCACTAGTGAGCACAAATTGTGGTGTCTGTTGAAATAGATTTTGTATAAAAGTTCCTTTGTTTTTGTCCCCGAAAATGTTTTCTCTCCATGTGAATTAAGATTTATCTCTTGAAAAACAAGTACAAGAAGTTTTCTGGTTTTATCACTTCTTATTCATCTTATGATATCACTGTATACTGCAATAATTTATAAATGTGCAAGTTATTTTTCCCGATCAAAGAGAGACTTTACATTTTCACGGAATAGATTAAGTTAACTCCCTGAAAATGAAATTATTAGCATCCAAATCACACTGAATTACATTTAGCACAAGTCATGGATAAAACACATACACACACACATCAATTTTATGAATGCAAGTCAAGTAAAGGTTGTATTTTTTCAGTAATTTACATAAATTTCATGCTATTGTTCTGAATAAAATATCCATACTTTTCCCTTTTTACAAAAAAATAAAGCAACCTTGCTTGATCCCAACTTTTTCACAAAGTGTTGCTGGAAACACACACGCACACACACACACACACACATATATATATATATATATATATATATATATATATATATATGATGGATGTATGTACATATGTGTGTTTGTGTGTAGGGGAGGGGGAGGGAGCCTTCACATACAGTAATTGAGCCAGTCAGCTTTCATTGCATAAGCCGTAAGAAAGCTTTTCATATGTTTTCTCTTATTTTCCTGGAGATTTACCTACCAGTGAAGAATGCTACTTGTATTCAGTAGAGAGCAGTATTAGAACCTGAACAGAAATTACAAATGCTTTTTTGAAGTCAGCCTTTTGGCTTTTGCGTATAATGACATATATAGTGTAAAAAATTATCAAATAAAGTTATTTGGTCTGCCATATTTTAATGTGTCTCAAAAATGTATTAATTTTTTTTTTTAAACTGCCCCCCCCCCCTCCCCCCAGTAAAGTAGTGGTTGCATTTCCAATTATACCAACAGTCTTACAGTAAATCGTAGACGATTTTAAAAACAAACTCTAATAGCAGTGCGGTGCCCCCCGGGATCCCAAATCTCGCAATAATAATGACACATTTTGAAAATAAAATAAGTTTACATTCGCAGGCTTTGAGAAGTAACGAAGCGAAAAAAGAGGTACTTTTTAAAGTAAACTTTCAGACGAATCAATCTGGAAAATGAAATTTTATTTTTATCATTTATTTTGTTTTACAACAATCAAACAATAAGGTAGCTGGTATTACAATATTACTAGCAGCTTCATTTCCGAGGTAAAGCCGTATAGGATAGTCTACTGTAAATTTCTTTTAAGGAGTTGTGTCCAGACGGAACGAACAATCGGGATGTGCAGAACAAAATTATATCTGACTTTATTGTTGTAGGCGGATGTTTGCACATGATAAAGCTGGTTGTTGAGATTATAGGCCTCACAAACTACCGTTTTAACAAGCTTTTTCATAAATTAAATATTTAACTGAAATGTATGATTTTGTTTATCATTCCGCTTTGAATCATTAGACACAAATATTTTCATCAACTTTCCGTTAGAGTGGGCAGCGGTATGTTCGAGGCAAAATCCAATATGGGGCAAGTTGTACTCCTTGTCACTTTATATAGCATATCGCATATTTTTTTTCTTCTCAATATAAGCCGTTCCTAACTACAAGTGGATGTATATACCACCATCCATTCCACAAGTTCCTGTAATTATACAAGCCCGAGTCTTGGATGATCAGTATAATTTCTTTGAATCATGGTGACTTATACAAACTAAACTATTCATTTTTCTATTAATGTATTTTCTTTTTTTTACTTTGTGTTTCAATTTCGCTATGAATTGTGTTATGTATTAATTTAGTTGTTAATATGTTTTATTGAAGTATTTTGTTAAGACTGGTTAACTTTGTAAAAAATATGATATGTAGGTTTAACGCGGTCCATCATCTAGATGATTACGTTTGTTTACCTAACCATACGACATATTTTCATTTCACTTCATTGTTTTACGAAGAACTGTCGAGTTCAAGTCAATAAAGATATCCTTGCGTACTGTATTTTATTTTAAACGTTTCAATTCTCGATGGCTTGAGCTTTTCTCTGTTGCATATTGTGCAGCTATCAACAGAGATTATTTTGCAGACATGCACAAATTTAGTCACTAGATCTGTGCAGCATGCTGTGGAGTCTTCACTCGAGATTAGAACTCTTTTGGGTTTTCACGCGTTTCAAAACCATCATTTGTACACCCGCTTGTGTGTGGAAAGGCGGGCAAAGCATTCTTCATTAAAAACACTTGCGACAACCTATAACGTGCAGTTGCAATAATAAAGATTAATAAATTAACACACACATACAGACACGCACTTTTCAGCAAACTTGGTAGACATGAATAAGATTGTGAAAGTAAATCGTTTATGAGATTAGAAAGTAATTGGAATTTATGAGCTTTGAATCTTTGGAAAAAGCACCCCAAACCAAGTTTGAAAGGTATTAGATAAAGTAAAATATCACAAAGTAATATGGGCATACCTTAAATAAACATATTTGAACGAATACAGATAGCACATACAGATATTTACAGTACTATAAGGTATTTTGGAAAATCAATAGATTTTGATGATAACATGTTAGACGAAATAGATAACAAATTATGCATTTCATATAGGGAGGAAAATGCATGACCTCTCACTAAATGTTCTGTATAAAGCAAAGTTAGAAGGGGGATTATATATTCCAAACTCAGAGATAAAAAAGGAACCTAACAGACAGAACAGACTAAGAAACCTGACAACGAAATGTAAATTTGCATGGGCAGAGAAGTCATATATATATATATATATATATATATATATATATATATATATATATATATATATATATATATATATATGTGTGTGTGTGTGTGTGTGTGTGTGTGTGTGTGTGTGTGTGTGTGTGTGTGTGTTTTGGTTCGGTTAAACGCTAAACAAATTTCCGCAAAATGCACAGAAATAATAGGCTTATGAAAGTACTACAACCAGCAAGGAAATTGAAAACAAAAACAAAAAATAATAAAAAAAAAACAAACAAACACAAATGACGTTATGGTCTGATAGGTGGGGTTTCAAAATATTCCCAGGAAAAACAGCCGGAATACTGTTTACCCCAAAAACCAAAAAGCGCAGGGACCCCCCAAAACTTTTTTAAACGGAACTTAAATAAAATTCGAAAAAGTAGCAAGCTTCCTAGGAATGTTATTCGACGAGCACCTTACATGAGGCAAACACATAACAGAGCTAGTAAGAAGATGTGGTCAAGATCTAAACCTCTTGAGGAACCTTAAAGGTACCGATTGGGGGCGGATCAAACCCTCCTTACACTGTATAGGACTCTATATAGGACTCTTATTCGATCAAAAATCGACTATGGGTGCCAAGCGTATGCTTCGGCCCACCCCAATCTTCTTAAACAATTAGATCGAATACAACGCCAGGCTCTGCTTATCTGCACCGACGCTCTCGGTAACACTTATGGAGAAGAACTCAGAATACTAACTGGGGAACTCCCCCTCAACCTGAGAAGGGAGGAGTTACTCCTAAGATATGCGACCAGGATTTCAATCCATTCCAGACTGCACCCTATTTGAACCATCATTGAGAAATGCAACAAGCCATTTAGACATAAACTCCTTAAAAATTTACCGGGAGGGAAAACAATACACGATCTGAAAAGGGAATTAGACCTTATAAATCTCCAAGCGGAAGTCACTAAATATCCGGACACCGCCCCTTGGATATGTAACCCCCCCCCATAGTAAATGTCAATGCGCTAAACTATGGCGACAAACAGCAACAACCCATAGAAATAAGGGCAAAGGTATTGACATAAATAGAGAGTAGATATGAGGGATACACCCAAATCTACGCCGATTGGTCAAAATCCCCAGACCCTGGACGCACTGCAGCAGCAGTCGCGATTCTGGGGGAAAACATCACGCTGGGGGGCGAGGCTTCCCGATCACCTCTCAATATACACCGTCGAATTTTGGGCTATTAACGAAGCAATCAAATGGATTCAGGACACCCAAACAACAAAAGCAGTGATAATTAGCGACTCCCTCAGCGTGCTGAAAACCCTGGAAACAGGCAACTCATCCAGCAGAGAAAATTTGTTAAGAGAAGTCTACTTAAGACTTAAAATCTTGAAACAAAATAACCATACTGTAGAATTTATGTGGGTACCCTCCCACACTAACATACCCGGAAACGAAAGGGCCGACAAAGAAGCCAAAAATAAACTTAGCGAATCCGAAATTACATCAATTGGATTTCAGCGTCCTGGAAATATACAGTATGATTAGGCAGAAAATAGATATGAAATGGCAGAGGGAATGAAATAAAACAAAGAAAGGAAGAAAACTCGTCACCCTGCTAAAACTAGTTAGTAGAAACGTTAGCGTCCCTAACCTAACAAACATATACGACTCCAACGTCATAACTAGACTAAAAACTGGAAACGCTACTAGCCAGCAGTTTTGGTAGGTTTTTACCCGGCATAAAAGAGGCAGGAATTAACTGCCCTCACTGTCCAACCTCAGAAACATTAGGCCATGTATTCAATGAATGCCCCACCTACAGTCAACACAGGACAAAGTTCCAAGAAAATCAAAAAAACCTACAAGCCCCATACCAATACCCGAATTTTCTAACCACAGCAAATAATAACATCAACTCGGTATACAAAAATATTCTGGGATATATCTCTGATATCGGAAAGCGAGAAAAAGTCTAAACCCCGGTTAGTAACTCAAAATACGTCAATAGGGATGATGCAAATGAAAACAGTAACCATAACAAAATAATTAGGGCATCCAAGCAAGCTCCACGAGGGTTCTCTGAACGCGAGCTCTACCCTTAAAAGAAATTTAAGATTAAACGATCAGGGAGGAAACCAAGTTGTCCCCCAGTCCTTACGGTGGGGTTTCTTTTAAGCGATCTTGGTCCCTCGCATTGCAAGTGTACAAATAACATTAAGATTAAAGAATAACAAAAGCCGACCATAAACAATAACTAAGAGAACACGCACTCACGTATTACATCCCTCCCTCTCCCAACTAACTATCTGTAACTAACCCAATGCATGACAATACTAATATGAATGAATGAATGAATGAAGGATATCTACCCTAATACACACAAAAAAATTCGAAAGAAAAAAATATAATTCGAATTTTTTATTATTATTTTGCTTCCTCTCTAACATTCTCCCTTCTTCTCTATAGCTCTCAACTCGGTGACGGTACTCGGTGAATTGTCCAAGGAGTAACAATATGACTACACGTTCCTATAAAACAACTTAGTTGATATAAGGTGGTCCCAACCCAGACCATCAGGCCCCAGCCACAAACACACAATAAAGTAATACCTGAATACCAACAGAACACGTCCCGTACGTATGGTCACCGAAATAACTAAATTAAGATTATAAGGTGGTCCCAAGCCAAAACCATCAGGGTCCCTCCGCACAAGGCGAAAACTAAAATATCCGAAATCCCTGACAATTAAAACAAATATGCATATGCACCATGAGATTGGAATCTGAAACTCATCCCAACAAAAACATAAAACTAAAGGTGGTCAATAATACAAACCATCAGGGCCAGCCGCACAAAGGGCAACGATTGGACACAAATAAAACTCAAAACAAAAGTAAAAAGGTGCATATGACTAACAATGTTTTAGATAACCTAACAGAGCACTGCTTGGACTGAACCTAACTCTGTTCATCTTATTCTTTACTAACCAACATACAAACCAGCCACAAGTAAAGAGTTGTATATTCAAAATTCAAGGATAACGTACAAGACGACAACAAATCATACTTGGCACAAAATCAAAATTTATATCCTGGATCGATGGAGCCATCCGGTGAAACTACGCTCCTCCTACGCCATCTCCGACTCCGCCTTTGCCTCCTTCAGACATGAATAATTAAGTAGCATGCCTTGCGTGCAGTAATGCGTCGAGTGGGGCTACAGCTCAGTATCTCACTTGATGAATAATTAAATAGTGTGCTTTGCACACAGTAATGCGTTCAATGGGTTGCAGCTCGGCAACCCATTGACGACTAATTAAGTAGGGCGTTTTGCGCTTTTAACTGTTCGTACATGGCCGAATTGTCGCACACGAACTAAATCCAAAAAACGAACGAACGAACTCACACAGGTATCCCAGAAAATAACGGTATTACCAAAATGACACAACACAAAACAATGGATAAAACAACTACATATACTAACTAGTGTGATCCGAAAATTCACATATACAAACGAACAGTACAAAACAATCCGACTTTATTTAGCTATTAAAGATTTTCTTTTAATTTGTATTTTTTATCTTCATTGCCTTCATACGTGTACGTACATGTATATATATCCATGTATGTATGCGAGTGCGTATATATGTGCATACGTGTATGTGCTTAAATGTATGGATGGTATATGTATACATATAAGTGTAGGTATACGTAGGCATGCTGCACTGTGTGTGTGTTGTACATATACATGTGCATATACGTGTATAAGTATATGTATAATGCGTTATAAAAATTGTTTCTCATAATGTATTGTTTACATTGCGTTTTACATGATACTATACTAATAAACACCTCGTTTTGTGGTTTGTCTGTTTGTAGCATTCTTTAATGCTCAATATCTACTTCCTATACACACTGCCACTACGTTCTTTTCATATGCCGGCTGCGTGTGCCTTGAGATTTCTATACCAAATAAAGGTTCTGTTCTGTTCAGATATGCAACTCAAAGATTTGACAAAGGAAATGCCAGTCCTTAACAAGTACACATACAAGGGATAAAAAAAATTACAAAAAAATAGCATGGAACAAATGCACATCAAATATGCAGATATCCAAAGGACCATATATATCGATCTAGGGCAATGAGCACTAGTAAATTCAGAATACGAAAAGGTGAGGAAACCAGCTTAGGGGTTTAAACGCTTAATAGGAATGAAATACAATTTTGATCGAATTAAAAATAATATATTTTTAGGTCTCAGAGACGGAAAGAATAGAAACCCGAGAACAGGAATATATACGAGTACGTTCCTTCCAATTAAAACAAGTTAAACAGATGAACCCTAACTCAAAACTATTTATTTTCAAATTTATATTTTTTCCTCAAAAACCAAAACTTATAATACAGACCTAAGAAGGGATACATACAGCTATAAAAAACCTTTAACTTTCGGAAGTGGCGGTATGGCGGTGGCAACGAAAAAAAAAAAAAAAAGAGACGTGATAGCTCAGTGGCTAGCGAGCTGGATTCCTACGCAGGAGTATCGGTGGGTTTGATTTTCATACCAGAACGGTTCAGTTACCATATTGTGCCCTTATGGAAGACACTTTACTCTCATGGACCAAAAAAAGTTAACAAAAGGCACTAGGCAAAACACCTTAATAGCCGGCTTAGCCCAACTAAACCAGAAATGTTCTTATGCGTCTCTGATGCACATCTATAATCTGTCTCTAAGATTAGGAGCCGTGGTAACCCAGTTGTTAGTGTGCTGGACTCCGCAGGACTACCGGGTTTGATTCCCAGACAAGACCGGGTCGGTTGCCGTGTTGCGCACTTAGGCAAGACATTTTACTATCATTGCCCAACAAAATCTAAGTAAAACCATGAGGCAAAACCCTTTAAGCCAACCAATTCAGCAATGTTGCTGTGCATCTCAGATGGAAACCAATATTTTTCGTCTTGGTAGTATATTAGGAAACTCAATAAAGCAACCATTAGAAGCACAATACATTAAATCGGGGTTACCTCAACCATACCAGGGTATTATTTATACATTTCTAATGCACACCAATAATTCATATCAAACTGGTGTACCGGGTTCATTTCCTAGGCTTGGTCGTCTGCAGTGTTGTGTACTTAAGGCAAGAAGCTTTACTCTCATGGCCCAACAAAGCTAACCAAAGTCTCTTGGCAAAACACATTAAAGTTGGCTGATCCCAACCAAACCAAAATGATATTGTGCGTTTCTGATTCACACCAATCAATACACTAACCTCACATACCCCACTCTCGTCATATTCCAATGGGGAATAAGAGAGGAAAATAATATTGACGGAGAAGAAGTACAATTCTTCTCTCTGATTATGGTAGAGTTTTCATTTTTACGGAAAAAGGGGGAAGGGGTAATTAGGATATTAATAATAAGAAATAATTATCATTCGTTTTAAAGTAATATATACTATAATTGGCGGCCATTTTGTACATGCATTATAATTGCACAAAATGGGACCTTGACATTAGTTCCAATACATGCTTACAAAATCCTGGTTATATGGCCTGATTTCAATTTTTTTTTCTTTTTTTTTTCTACTGTTAAAATGTTTTCGTTCTTTAGTTCTTCATCTTTTTTTGCTAATCAATGTTCCAAGCTATAGCCTTCTGTTCAGTGTAAAAGTCAGTAGCTTTTTGTTTACATCAATGACAGTACATGCACAATGTAGACTATTTTCTTACTGAATTCAGCTGTCATACATCTGTTAAAGATTGTAACACAGTAAAAAATTTAATTTAACTTGACGCTCGATTTCTTTTCTTTACTATGCATTTTATATATAAACACGTATGTTTGATTGAATGTCTAACACACTGGCTTAATCTTGATATATAATATTCTCTAACAATTTCCATTGTTGATTGTTTTCTTTTAGATAACATAGTCTACTCACATGTACATCATCATCCGCATACGCCTTGAGTAGCTGATACTGTCTTTACGAGTGGCAATCATATCTATTTAGTATTGATTATCTGCTTTGTAGTCTCAGCATAAGGTATGTCCATGGTCCATGGTATATAGTAATGATGAAATAATTTAAATCGCAATCTTGTGTGAGTGTGTGTGTATATATATATATATATATATATATATATATATATATATATATATATATTCGTGTTTGGAATAATGTCATTAGTACTGTGTACTGTTACGACTCTATGGTCTGTGATAAATGTAACAGAAAGAAAGTGAAACCAACAAATCAAGTAAAATTCAACAAGCAATTTATTTCTTGACAGTTAAAGTGAAAATTCAAAAGACACTTACAATAACATGAATTAAAATCCAAATAATCCAATAATCCTAAGTGTCCTAATCAATAGTCCTAAATATAGAATGTTCCGAATGAATGACTGTATCCTTGAATGTGCTGATATGCCAATAGTCTTTACTGTCCTGATGTGCCAGTAGTCTTTAATTTGACGATGTGCCAAAATGAAGTACTCCAGAATATCTTTGAATAAGTTCACATAGATCCCAAAATCATCAATTCAAAATCCCAAAGTTTATGAGCACTTTAATAATCCAATGAATATTTTAAATAAATGTCTCTGAATTTGGATGATTTTTCACAACTGTAATGGCTCTTTAAAGACTGATGTTAAGGTCGAAACTGTAAAACTGTTAACTTAACATGGTATATAATAAGATAGGTCACATGACATAATGTTCTATAATATTTTGGTGTATGTGACTCTTAACACACAACTCCAAGGGAAATTCTAGTTTTATCTGTAAACAAAATCAACCTTGACCTCAAATTGAATCAACAACTTGTTTATCAAAACCGTCCTTGAACTCAAATACTAAGTAAACAACCTAATTCAAGGGCAATAGCTAAACATGTCAACATTATACTTAACATTAAGGTTTAAGTAAATATTAAAGTCAAGAAACATTTATAATTTCCTAAAATATGTATAATATTATATAAACGTCATACATAACAGTACCTAATTCATTTTATATGTAGAATGCTCTGCATTAGTTGAAGATAAAAAAGATTATTTACTCGTATAATTTACGAATAAAACATTCCACAGTACGGTGGCATTTTTGGCTACCTGTGTGAACTGAGGGGATTAACTGGCTGATGGAGCCTGAGTTGGTTTATTGGTAATAATGATAGATGGTCCGTCGTGATCTAGATTCGTCACGGAGACATTGAGGGATGGAAACCCACATTTCAATGGTTTATAATTTCTACTCGTTTTGCCTGCGTTATGATTTGCTTGATTTGACCGCCAAAGAATTTACAAAACTTTAATGTTATCAAATGGGTCTTTGCTCATATTAAAGTGTCAAAGTGTAGGCCGCCATAGGTCGTATACCCGTTTGCATTAGTGTTTACGGCACATTAACACATGAAAGGTTATTGGAGTAATATGTCGTGTCCAGAGACATATCACGACAGTAATATAGTGGGGCGCTTGAACGTCTAACGGGAGTCCTGTGTCAAACAGGGTGAAAAATAAATTATAGAGCCAAACGGAAAATGAACATATGGCCTCCATGTTTGAAATGCACAGGGAAAAATAATATATTGTTTTAAAATTGGTTCATAGGTTTTTTCATGTGTGGCGAATCTGTCTGGTTATACATGGTAAGAATGTAACAGGTTATGTTTGTTTTGGCGGGAATAGGTGGTTTCAAACTGCAATGAATATTACGTCGTATGCTTATAACAATTGAGAGAGAGAGAGAGAGAGAGAGAGAGAGAGAGAGAGAGAGAGAGAGAGAGAGAGAGAGAGAGAGAGAGAGAGAGAGAGGGGGGTGGGGGTGCTAACTCAAAAGGCTACAGACCATAAAATGATATTATTATTATTATTAATTTGTCATATGTGTGTGTGTGTTTGTGTGTGTGTGTGTGTGTGTGTGTGTGTGTGAGAGAGAGAGAGAGAGAGAGAGAGAGAGAGAGAGAGAGAGAGAGAGAGAGAGAGAGAGAGAGAGAGAGAGAAGGTTACCCTTTTATGACTTTCTGCAGGGAAGGGTAAATCCTATGTTATAAATGTTCATAGGTTTAATCTTTTAAAAATCCTACATAGAGTTTAAGAAAGAGGAGATGGGACGTAGAAGTTTTTGAAATTTTACCAATCGTGAATTGTAAAATTCTCACTTGCATCCAGTTGTTTTTACTTCAAAGATTCCCTCAAATCATCCTTGGAAAACTTCAATATTGACCCTGAGTCTTCGGAAGATATCACACAGGATCGTTCCACCTCGCGGAGCTCATCCATACTGGAGCTACAGACTTTGAACAGAGGAGAACTGCAGAGGCAATGCAGAAGCGTGAGCAGCGTAATCTCAGAACTGCAGCACGTCCTCTATTGATCAAGCAAACCCAAGCGGTATCTCCTGTTAAGTGTACCATAGACAGTTCAGAGCACCACAAATTGGCCTGACCAGCCACTCACGTACTCACAGAAACCAAACCAGTTAGTGATGTCATGTTCATCTTCGAACTCGAAGGACGAACAACAACAACATAAACCATGCATACATTTAAACACATATATGTGTATTGTATAATAATGTTATACATGGAATGATGAAACTTGGCGAGATGATGCATATTGGTGAGTAATACACCTTCATCTTAAAAGTAGGTCACTGTGACCCATATTTCACATTCCACTGAATTTGCTTAAATTTTATGTTTTTACTGGTCATGATTTAATAATTAAACTAGATGATTGTATGCATCTAAGTACTAAACCCATATAAGTAGGTAACTGTGACATATATTTCACATTTTACTGCTTTTGGTTTGAATTTAACTCATGATCAGATGAGTTTTGGGCATGTTATATTCATTCTATACTACCTAGAATCATGAAACATGGTGAGTGGATGCATCGTGATATGTTCTACCTCCTTGTTGCAAAAAGAGGTCTTTGTGACCTATTGTTCGTGCGTCAGTGACTTTCTTGTATGTTTGTGTTAAATTTTACTTCATTGGTTGGTGTTTATGTTCAAGTCGTGAATACTATGACCTACATTTTATGCTTTACTAACATAGGTTTAGCATTTGTGTTTATCATCGCATTGCTTCATCCATAGTATATCTATATATACACCCTAGCCTCATCAGAAAACCGTTTCTGACCAATGCAGTTGGAGGTAGGAATAAATATGTTTATGGTAAACTTTCCATATTAATGACTATACATTGTATATTGTGATATGTTGCTCTGAGCAGATTAACTGTGTATTGTACATCTGAATGGGTATATCAACTGGATAAGTGGACTGCATAGCTGCATGCTATTTTTGTGAGGCATCACTTGCAGTGGCTAATCAAGGTAATTATTAATGCATGAACTATGTTTGTACTTCTGGCTTTCACTCCAGGGTTATTCAAAGCCTGTGACTTTCATCCAGTAAAATCTAGCTACTGTGAGTGAATAGTGATAATAGCAGATATTGAGAATAATGATTTTTTTACAAGAAAATAATACAAAACCAACATTAATCGCTGGTCCTTTTAGAACACTACTTTAATGCCTATCAAAATAGTGTTCTTTTGTATTGATTTATGTTTTTGTCAAAGTAGGTGAGTAGGTCGGTAGGTAGGTGGTGTCATAATATCTCAGCATGATACTGACTATATAGTGCCAATTAAAAGTTAAAATTGTATATTATAAAATGACTAAAAGTTCTAATGTTAATATTAAAGATTGAAAAAGTATCTTTAGCTAAAAAATGGACTAAGATCATTTTAGTCTAAATTTATTTTCTGCATGATAATATTTCCGATGGCTACTGAAGACTAGTAAAAGTAAAGATGAACTATGTAATCGTTGATTAAACTTTGGCTATCTAAAGGCCAAAGAACTTTCTGACGGGTTTACTTCAACGAGTAACAATTGCAATACTCCGTGACCAACATGATACATGCATGTTGCGTGCTGATGATAATAAAGTAGGCATGCGCAACCTACATCCCGCGACCTTGTTTTATCCAGTTACATTTACATCATACGGTATGGCTTTGAAAATCGCGCTTTGGAGGAAGATGCACATGCTGGGTTTTACAAAGTGACATGTGTTGGATTTCAGGATGGTTAAACCTTCAGTAAAAGAGAGAATTGATTGATATGAGAATCTAACCTATGCATGGGTACTTCTAAACTCCTTTACTTCCTGTCACATTGATCTTGTTTGGAATTGTATAGGAAGGAATGAAATACACTTTATGGTTGTAATTTGACTCCATGTTTAAGAATTTAAATATATCAGTGAACAGCAACAAAAACAAAAACTTAGGCTTTGCAAAGTAATTGTTGTTGAAATATCGGAATCAAAATATGATTTATTATTATATGAATTGTAGACATCTGTATATTAATTGAAAGGTTATTTCCAAAATGCTTTCTTTGTGATCAGATCACTTTTGAGGTTGACTGGTACTCTTCAGGGATCTGTCTCTGCTTTTAAAGACGAATCAGAAATAGACCTCTCTCGACAAGTTTCACCATATTTGTCAAGAATAGGACACAACTTCTGAAAACGTTGAGAAAGAGCGCCAGCGGCACTGAAACCCCAAGTCACACGCAATAGGCCCTCGCATTGTGAAGAGAGAACTCCTCTTCGAGGATATATGAAAGTTTATAAAGCATGGCAGAAATAATGGTCCAGATGCGATTGTGACACTGGTTTTATAATTTTGTCACCATATTTTCCTAGATACAATTTTGTAGTGGGCTGGTGAAACTTCCATTATAGTGAAAAGATCGGACACTAATTCTATCTGTATTCTAATTCATATTTCATATAATTAAGACGCATTAATTATCATATATTTTACACATTAGTTCCGATTTATGACTCCTTTGATGTAATGAAGTACTTTTGACCTATTCTGTCGTATCGTTTAAAGACTAAGGAAGTATCAGAGAACTCAGCCAAGAGAGAGAGAGAGAGAGAGAGAGAGAGAGAGAGAGAGAGAGAGAGAGAGAGAGAGAGAGAGAGAGAGAGCCATAAACAATGTTATTTAGGAATTAAAATGCATCAGGTCACTATGTGTAAAGTTTACATACATCTCATGGGGGGGGGGACGACCTCAATGTTACCGTAAAATACACATTATACATATATTTATTGGTAGGTTATGGACTGATTATCTTTCCTTCCGTTACTTACGTTTCTTTTCCACCTGCTTTACTTTTATAAAATACTAATATTTGACTGATAGAAAGACACTAATGCAAAATAATTAGTGAATATGTAATATTATTACCATATTTTTATTTCTTACTGCAACCAACCCAGAAATTTTATTATTTTGCAAAAATGTTAAACTAATTTGGTCTAGAACAGGAATTTAGTCGACCAGACATGACAACTGTTCCAGAACGTTGAGAAAACCGTAAATATGTATGCATGTACGACAACAGTGTAAAGTGCATTATTTTTAGGAGTTTCGTGCGCTACTTACCTAAACCTAACCGTGGAATCGTTTGTAGTTTTCAAAAGACAATCCTAGACTGCCAGTGTTTTTCCACCAGATGCTAGGTACAATTTATTTTTACATGCGTTGTCTTCCCTTTTCCGACGCACTACGCACTTCTGCGATGTGTTGCTATTTATAGACGTGTCTATGACTTGGGCAAAGACCAGTTTTGTGAGACCAATTTTGTGTTGTTGTAAGGATCCTTTGTAGAGAGCACATACTGCAGAGGGGATGATAAAAAACATTTATATCGAAATGGGAACGTGGGTATGATGAATTAGAGTGGAAGATCTGCCACATGACACATGCTTGTATTGTGACGGTGAGCTCCACGAATGCATTGGATCAAATAAATGTATTTCTGGTCAGTTGCAATCTGCCATATGCAAAGAAACATCATTCGAAGTATGCTGTCGCTGGTACACAGCTGCAGTGTTCTATTTAATACCATAATTTAGATATTGCTATTATTGGTTTGAGTGTTTTGTAGTTAATGGTTGAATTGAAATTCATCTCATAACTGTAGGTATTAAATTGTATAATGCATTTTGTGAAAAGTATGGATAACGATTTATTCTCAGTTTTTGTTAATTTTTAATATAAAACTAATAAACTTCATATTCATTTAGTTTATTTTTTAAACATGTCATCTAAAACACCTCAGCCATCATGTATTGCTTTCTTAGTTCTAAAATTTTAAACAAACAGCAACCCCATGATAGTAAAAGGACACGTGCAAAAGTATGCGGTCGCCCATCCAGGTAGGTGGTTTCCTCCGGGTTCTCCAGTTTCCTTCACCATGAAGGTCCACATTATACCAATATTCGAGTCTTCAAGAGAGCGTTTATACAAGTTGTAAAATGTGTTGTGCAACAGACGTAAAATAAATAAAAATTGAACATTTAAGAAAAGACATGTATAAGAAAACTGTTTTGAATCTGTACCATGATTTCTAAAAAAAATCATTTTCCTTTCGTTTTCTGGAAATTTAAAGCATTTTACAAACCTTCCTATATAATGTAAGACGCATATGAACACAAAAGATCATGATGGAAATAAAGAAGACTGGGATATATAACCAAATATGTCAACCAAGTGGTAGACATCATATATGCAAAATGTGTGTAAAGTACTATAAATTACAGAAATATATTAGCTGTTGTTGTATACAATCCTACTTTGCATGCATTAAATTACTGAAGATCTTTCTCTCTCTCTCTCTCTTGTAGATTATAGACACAAACATTGAAAATGAGTATATCATAGCCCTACAGATTACCAATATATTATAACAATTGTCAGTAGTTATGTGAGGCACCGTAGGGACAAGGGGACATCCTATGTTAAACAGGGTCACGTAGGAACAAGGGAAATTTACATGTAGAGGGTCAAATGGTAACAGTGTTACAAGTGGCTGACCTCGGTAGGGATGACATAGTAACAGTGTTTGAGTTTAGCTCAATAGGCGCCACTATAGGTACGTACGGGAAATCCTATGTTAAATTTTTAAATAGGTTTAACATGGATGGGGCAGTTGGGGACATAAGTGTTTATAGGACAGAAGTATTTTTTAGGGACAGAATAGACAAACAAACATAGAAACACCCTTGGTAAGTTTTGATTGTTTCTTTTCTAAGAGATGTGGGTGCCGTTTGATTTTTACTTTTTCCTCCCTGACCACCATTTCTTCAGGGAGACTAGGAGCGTAAACTTTTTCTTCTTAGGTGTATCAGGGAGCCAGCCAGGATGACCCAATCTCCTGGACTTGTCCGGAATCTTCATCCAGTTCTCGTTGAAGCGATAGAAGTCTTGTTGTTTCTTCTGCTTCTCCTTCACCATTCTTTCCCTAGCCGAGGTAGCCTTGATTTTGGCCACCTCTTCTTCCATCACTTTCCTGACAAGGTTCTGAGCTATGTTCAAGGCACCTGCTTACCTTCTCACACTGCTGAGGGGTGGGTGATACCAATCTATGCAGGCCTCTATCTGTCGGAGAAAATACTTCAGCCCTACCATCCAATGAAGCGGTTCCTTTAATATCCCCACTCGACAGGGTTTAACTACCGAGGTTGCCTTCAATTTCATCGCTTCCTCCTCCATGACTTCATGGACAAGGCTCCTGGCTGTTTTCAGGGCTGACACTTGCCTTGTCACATAGTGTAGGGTGACTGGGTAACTCCAATAGTACTCTATCTTTTCTAACAGGGACTCTACCCCCACCATTCCATCACAGGCTTCCTGCAAATTCTCCACTGTTGTCATTCTTGTCTTCTATTCAGTTGACGATGAATGGCGCAAATGATGATCTTTGAATTAAAGACGTGACCATGTACGTCTATTTACCTCAGGATTTTACTGTGTGCTAAGCACACTTATTTATTTTCGTCCAGTGGGTTACACACCTGCAACCCACTAGACGATTTAATGCTTGTAGGGACGCTATTTTCGCACCGCTCCATCGTTACATGGTTTCCCCACTAAGGGGGTTCAAT
The DNA here is from genome assembly GCA_029931535.1 of Margaritifera margaritifera. Classification (NCBI taxonomy): domain Eukaryota; kingdom Metazoa; phylum Mollusca; class Bivalvia; order Unionida; family Margaritiferidae; genus Margaritifera; species Margaritifera margaritifera. Next base: position 1,253,074 of record JAQPZY010001550.1, on the reverse strand, counting down.
GACAGAGCAATATAGAGGGGTGCGTATAATTAATTTTGAATTTTGAATTTTGAATTTTCCTGTTCATAGGAATAAAACCACAATGTTTACAGGATTACTTAGTTGGTGAGTTGAGTCTGTCCGGGCGAGGCAAAGGCGGAAAATGATGGCTGGCTGCGCCACTGCGTCCCAGGAGGCTCCGGCTGGTCCAGGGTTATTTAAGTGTTTTCGATATTTTGGCCGAAAAAGGATATTGTTGAGGTATCTAGTACTTTATTGTTGAAATATTGAGAATTTATAAATTTTATCTTTGTACCATATGGCTGTGATTATGGGTTAATGATGAAAAAAAAAAATAACGGAGTTAACTAGCTGAGATTTATAATTTGTACTGCGATTTTGTTGATTGACATTCGAACGTTGCCAATTTGTGTGACTGGGCTTGATGGTCAGGGATTTAGGACCACCATATATTAGCTAATTTAGTTGTTCGGGTTTTTAGTTTCTTAAGACTTGGTTTGAATACTTATGATCTTATGTACTTTAGAAACGGTTAAAAGTTTTGTAACCGCTTTGTGCAGTTTGGGCCTGATGGTCTGGACTTGGTACCACCTTATATTATGTAATTTATATGGGACTTTATGTTTATCTATGTCCTTGAGTTAGATAATCCAATTTGATTCCACCTTGTGCGGCTGGGCCTGATGGTCAGGGTTTATGACCACCTTATAGTATTAACATTTTTGGGGTTGCAGTTATTATGTTTTATCTATATCCCTAATTTAAATTTTCCAATTGGATGCCACCTTGTGCGGCAGGGCCTGATGGTCAGGGTTTATGACCACCTTATTGTCTTAATGTTTTGGGGTTTAAGTTATCTGGCTTTAATTTTTATAAAATTAGATGTTAGAAAGTTAGGTTAGTTTGTTAAAAAAAAAAAAAAAAAAAATATGTAAATGGAAAAAAAAAAAATAATAATTAAATAAAAAAAAAAAAAAAAAAAAAAAAAAAAAAAGGCCTGATTGTTATTACTGATGTTGTTCAATTTGTTATGATGTCACCATTTGTTCTTTCTGTCTAAGTGTTGCATTTAAGTTGATTTTGGTAGTTGTATGATTTCCGTAAGTTAAGTTGAGTTTGATGTTTGGCTTGACCCCAAATCTTATCCATGGGAGTGGAGATTCTCCATCCTCGAGGGGCCGAGATTGGGTCGCCTTAACGACGAACCTGGGCCCCTAGTGGTTCCGGCATACCAATCCCCTCCTCCCTGGGTAGGGTCCCTCTTCTCTCGCCCCGGACTTGGGATTTTGACTTTGTATTTAAGTTATGTTTGATGTTTGGCTTGACCCCAAATCTTATTCAAGGGAGTGGAGATTCTCCATCCCCGGGGGGGGGCGGGATTGGGTCGCGTTTACGACGCACCTAGGCCCCTAGTGGTCCCGGCATACCAATCCCCTCCTCCCTGGGTAGGGCCCCTCCTCTCTCGCCACGGATTTGGGATTTTGCCTTTGTATTATAGTATCCTAAATTCCTAATAATTTGCATTATTTATTATTCTATATTGTGTATAGAATGTTGATTATCCTAGTTTAAATTTTTCCCCTTTTTCCAATTTCTGAAATGTACCCCACTATGTTGGTATACACCGATTTAATGTTGTTATTTCCTTCTTTAAGGAAGTCCGGATACGTAAGTGGGGATTTTATTTTTGTTTGTTTTTCTTGGAATGTTTTTCTTTCGTTGTTATACTTGGGGCAGATGTTAAAAACATGTTCCAATGTTTCAGGTGTGGGACAGTTTGGGCAGTTTATTCCTGCTAAGTTTAGTCCGGACACATATTTTCCAAAGCTATTTGCTAATAGCGTTTTATCTGTTTTAATTCTATTTATGATTTTGTCATCGTAAGGATTTGCCAGAATTGGGTGTTCGATATTTGTGTTAATTTGTTTCTGCAGATCGTATAGTCTGCGTCCTTTTTTAGATTTGTTCCATGCCGACTGCCATTTTTGGTTAATTTTTTGGTTAATTTTCTTCCTGATAATACTGCAGATTTCGTGAACGCTATAGTCCAGTTCTTGAGTTGTGGGCTCGTTTAGTCTGTTTTTGGCTTCTTTGTCAGCCCTCTCATTCCCAGGGATGTTTATATGAGAGGGCACCCACATGAATTCCACAGTATGGTGGTTTTGTTCTAGGATTTTAAGTTTGAAATTGACCTCTCGGAGTAAATTCTCTCTACTGGTTGAGTTTCCTGATTCCAGGGAACGCAGCACACTGAGGGAGTCGCTAATGATAACTGTTTTTTGGTTTTTTGTTTCTATAATCCATTCAATGGCCTGTTTAATGGCCCAGAATTCGGCTGAGTAAATTGAACAGAGATCCGCTAGTCTCGCCCCCAGTGTGATACCCTCCCTAGGAATTACCACTGCTGCCGCAGTGCGTCCTGGGTCCGGGGATTTTGAGCCATCTGTGTATCTACTTTCTATTTCTTCAAGGATTTTTGCCCTCATTTCCAATGGTTTTGTTCCCATACTGTAGTGCATTTAGATTTATTATGGGGGGCTTATTTGTCCAGGGGGCGCTATCAGGATAATTTATGATTTCCGCCTGGATATTTCAGATGTTTAAGTCCTTCTTTAGTTCTTGTATTTTTTTTCCTCCTGGTAGGTTCTTTAGCAGCTGGCGTCGAAATAGTTTATTGCATTTGTCTAAGGCTTTTTGAGTTAGATGCGCCTTGGTATGGACTGAAATTCTGGCGGCATATCTTAGGAGAAGCTCCGCCCGTCTCAGATTGAGGGGGGGGGGAAGTCCCCTGTTAGAATGTTTAGCTCTTCCCCGGAAATATTCCGGAGAGCTCCGGTGCATATGATCAGGGCCTTACGCTGAATCTGATCTAATTTCTTTACTATGTTGGGGCGAGCCGAAGCATATGCTTGGCACCCATAGTCTAATTTTGACCTAATCAAAGTTTTATATAGGGTGAGGAGAGTAGCTTGGTTTGTCCCCCAATCGGAGCCTTTAATGTTCCGGAGGAGGTTAAGGTCCCGTCTACATCGTCTCACTAATTCTTCTAGGTGGTTGTACCATATCAGGTATTTGTCAAAGAGCATGCCTAGGAATTTGGCAGCTTTTTCGAATTTAATTATAATTCCATTTAGGTGTAATTTTGGTGGTTCTCTACGGATTTTAGTTTAAGGGGAGAACATAACGCCTACCGTTTTACCGGGGGAAACTTTGAATCCCCTCCTGTCAGCCCACCGACCGATCGTGTCTAGTCCTATCTGCAATTGACCGACCACAGCTTCGCTGTCAGTGTTTCCCGCTTTCCAGATCCCGCTATCGTCGGCGAACTGAGATAGGTCCAGGCAGGACGGGTCGATTGATAACACAGCACAGTTGGGCATCATCATCAGATGAGGCCGCACCATCTTCTTATTCTCCTCTTCTTCTTTCTTCTTTTTCTGATCCTCTGCCTTTTCCTCCAGCGTGATGAGGACCAGTTCGTCCATCAAACGACGAACATGCTCCAGGTGAACTTGAATTTCTCTAAGCTTTTCCGTCCTACGGCTGCTCATTTTCGGTTGTTGACAACTCAACGGGGTAGCCCGCCTGGTGAACCCACCGCTTTATATACTTAAAGCACGGACGTGAAGGAAAACATCCCTTACACCAGAAATACAACCGACACATACAGAAAAACACAAACACCAAGTGCGCGGACCTAACTGAAAACACTTTTTAACATAGGAAGGGGAAGCGAGTGTTTATAGACACACTCTATACAAACACACAAGGGAAAGGGAATTTTTGGTTTTGGGGGAAAAAAGACAAAGACAGACACAAACATACACTCAACATACAAACACACCAATTTTTTAGGCAATCATGGAGTAAACTTTTCTAAGCGATGTGGGTGGTCCTGAAAAGGACCGTTTGGGGTGTTTGGTGAAAAGTTTAACTTCTGGCAGGACGGCCACGTTTCACCACGAGTCTCACCGCCCCAGGACAAGGGCGCTTCGTTGTGAAGGAGAAGGCAAACTCCTCAAAATCCATCTTACAGGCCACTTCTCTTTCTTGTTGTTGCAGCTGATGCAAGAGTTGTTGTTATAGCTGTTGTTGTTGTTGCATTTGTTGCTGCTGCATTCTTTGTCTCTCCTCCCATTCCGCTCTGTCCCTGATGATCTCATCTCGCAAAACTTCTTCCACCAGATCTTGGGCCATTTGCAGGAAGATCATCGTCTTCTTCTCTGTGTTCTTCTGAATCAGGTTAGGTCCAACCCAATGCTTGTTCACCATCGCTTCATTCAGTTTACTAATCTTCGCAGTCATGTTGAGGTGTCGACGAGTCAACGAGGGTGACCCAACTGGCACACGCACCGCTTTATATGCTGGAAGCGCGGACGCGATGGAAAACATGACTCAGATCGATAGAGAGAAATGTGAAAGAGTAGATACCTCAGATCGATATAGAGAGGTGAAAGAGCATATACATTTCATTTTTATTCAATCCATAAACAACACAATACCATTTTTTTTCAAAAAATCAACATTTTTTAATAAACAAGAAGAAGCTTCTCTAACACAAAATACAAACAAATATTGTTAAACATGAACGTATTTACAGTGTTGACAACGTTGTGAAGTCAAACTGGACTTCCACTGTTCTAAGTCATTTTGCCCTCGATGCACACTACGTTTCTGAGCTAAAGACAAAATATAACCATAATGTTCACAAAACCATCGTTCTACTTTAGCATCGTTTCTAACGTACTCCCTATCATAACAAGTCACAAAATGTTCTAAGGAAAATCCAAGACTGCGTTGATGAAGAAAATACACACAATATTGTCCACACACCATGGAATCTGATCCTTGTAATCTCACATTATTGAATCGAGTGGAAACAGCATTTCTTCTCATAAAGTCAATGATGTCCTCTTCCAAAGGAGGTAATCCATAAGAATCAAAATATTCCACACTGTGATTGTTGGGAAAGTACACTGCCACCAATGGATTCCTGGTTGATCACTGTCGTCGATACTGATGACATAGGCATGAACGTCTTTAGGTTTGCGATGTGGAAGTTCATCTTTAGCAGACACCACAGGATTCCTGCGAGTCAACAGGTAATGAAGTTTCCAGGTATCCATTTTGTTCACAGGTAATGATAAGTCATCACTTCACACCTGACTTAATGCTTATATGTCTGTCAAGTAAGTCGATGAACCACGGGTAGTCTCTGTACTCTGTTGCAAGAGAGCTTCGATGCGTTGGCTCTCCAGAGAAGTTAGTGGAGGTATGGAATGATCAAGCAAGTTTTTATATCACTTTTTCAACATCTTTGTTTCTGAAATTAGAGACCATGCATCATCTAGATATTCTTCCAATTTTTCTTCCTGGCTCATCATCATACATTTGTCGTGTTGTTTCTGACTCGGATGATCGATTTGACACCCATAACAATGTTCTCGGGTCAGGGCTGTAATTCTTTCAGCCAATTCCGTTACAAAACAGGAGACTAAATGTTGTTCTTGTTCTGGCCATCTAAATTGGATAAATCTAGTAAACTTTGGAACACTACTGTTCCGACTCATTTTATCTTCTTCTTCACTTGTGGTTTGTGACTGTTCTAGATCACAAGATCCCTCATCTTCTATCTCCATAGGTTATTCGTCTTGCATCTTTTCTAATAGTCTACAATCACTTCTCTTAAACTGTTGATTTCCAGAGTATTGTCAAATTCTGCATACAAGATGACATTCAAGCGGCAAACTGAAGTTCCACACGAAGTTGGCCTGATTTTATAGGGTGGAAATGTAGTTCGTCTCTGCCTTGGTCAGGAGTGAAATCAAATCCCCACAAAGCATATCCTCCTGCATAATCCTCGTACGAAATGCCGTGGCTGCTGTTGGTGTCTAACTGTCCCGTGGCTTCAAACAGAGTCAAGTAAGATCTCAAGTCATTTTTTTTTAGGTTCAAAAGGTCTGGTACACAACATCTGGCCACCTCGAGTGACTTCTATTTTGGGGACATTGAAGTGTTGAAAGTCGAAATGATTTTGATCGATGGTTCCGTTGAGGGCTGCATTACTGACGATGCCGATCAGCAAACGTTTTATGGAGCTGACCTTGGAACACATGATCTTCGTCTTTGGATCCGAGTCCAGAGGCAATGGTAAACGTTTTCACTTCCACTCGTCGCACAGGATACTTGGCGGTGGTTCTGCTCAAAGTTTGACTGATGTCGTTGGCTACTTTAGGTAACACTTCTACACGGCGCACGTAAAATCTGGCTTCTTCGATGATGGTTTTGTACTTGCTTGCATTAGCCATCAAATGGAAGACGGTACTACTGCGATTCAGTCCCAGACGTACATCCACTCCGTTCAACAAATACTTGTCTTGCAACCACATGTCCAAATGCAAACGATCCATCAGTTCTAAAGTCCGCCCTTGTCTGATTTTATTTCGACGGTCGTTAAATCCCACATTGTGAGGATCGTCATCTGCAGTCAACACTTTGTCGTTGAACTTTTCCAAGGTGGCAGGTTTCCATACCACGGAAGCATCCAAATGGGTGTTCTTGGCTTCTTTTCTGTAGTTCAAGAGATTTTTCAAGTAAGCACGGTAACTATAAGTATCCACCCTGCTGCTGACCAGTTTGTTATTCAAGTACAAATCCACTTCGCTGAACAACGAATGCATGAAAATATTGACGGGAGCTACTATGTCATCGGCCCTAGGATTGGTGTTGTCTGTTTTAATCACTTTGAGTTTCAGATACAAGGGACTGCTATTCAGATTGATATAATCTTCGGTTTGTCCTTTGATTTCAAATTCGATAGAAGCTGAAGTCGTCAAAGATGACACAGGATAAAATTCTGCCCATTGGGAGTCTTGCATCGTCATCATGGTAGGTGGCATGGCAAACAGATCCAGTTCTGACTTGGTACATTCGCAAGAATCTCGATGCATCATTTTTTGTCTTAGTAAGTAATCAAACGTCTAATTCTCTTTTCTTATTATTTTCTTATTCTTTTTCTGAACATCGTGTTTACGAGATCAAAGGAATTTCAACGTCTCTTTCTGCCTTGTCCTTGCTGTGGCGTTGAGGAAGAAGTAATGCCAGGATCAGAAGTGTGAAGCGAATTTATAGGGGTTTCTCGGCGACCAAAAAGATCTTTTCCAGTGTGCAGCAACACATTTTTTCCTGCTCTCATAAAGGCTTCTTTCAGATTTTATTTGGCGATGAGGACGTTTTGAAGAAATTATTTTCCTTGCGTCAAATCGGCATCTTTTTAAGGCATGCAATCCTCGAGCCACCATAGGTTTCAAAATTGGAGCTACCGTCCGAAAAGCAGATTTGAACAAATCTCCTAAACCATGTCCTCGTTGTCGAGCAACTCCTCGGTACACAGGATACATCTTGTGTTACAATTCGCTGAAGAACCTTTTTTTTTCTCGAAAATGTAGTTTCACCGTGATATTTCCTTTAGTGAATCGAATACTTTGTCCCAGATCTCCTTTTATACTAATGTTGACACTGTCAAAATACAATTTACTGACAGGGAGATAATGAGGATGTAGAAATTCACTGTGAATGTGATACGTGTTTCCACCTTCCTCGTACGCGGTGATTGCAGAATCCACTTTGAGAGGAATGACTCTCAGTTACGAAGCGGTTGTGTTTCCCACCACGTTGTACTCCACCACATCGGAGTACACAAACAATAAAATCAGTCCTTCGTTCAATTCGATAGGGTAGCGAAAATGCTTGTAGAATCGATCGTTGTTGTTGATGTCCTTGGTATGAGCTAGTTTTGTGTATCCACCCAACATATCAAACAACTCAGGAGAAAAAGTGATAGACAATATTTTGGCGTTCGAAATATGCATTTTTCGACGATGAGAAATGGGATCAGGACTCGATCAGGACACTTTTCTTGGTTTTGTCCAGGGCTTTGCCAAACTGGTCATTGAAAATAGCCGCAATGGTGTCCACCAGATGTCGAGCACTAAAATAACAGCCTGCAGGAATTCTCATGTGATAGATACTTAACTGAGGATTGGCGGGTGCTGGTCTTTCGGATTCGTAAAAGCCAGGATCATTTTTGTCCAAGTGTTCTTGCACTTGTTCGTTCAGGATTGCGACGACAAAAGTGGTTTGATCTCCAGACACATTCATCGCTTGCGTAGGATGAATGATTTCTACCAAAGCCACTTCCCAAGGAGCTTCGTGTTCCAATTGTATGGTCTGATATAATTTGGCAGTGAAACAACATAAGGTATTGTTGGGAAACACATCTATAGAACTGTCACTTGGTAAAGTTAAATCAAATTGGTTATTCATAGTTCGAGGGTTCTGATCTCCGAGGAGTCACTCGAGTTCAAAGGAGAATGATGTTCAAAATGTTTCAAAAGAGGGCTGTTGTTGTTGTTGTTGTGACTGGAAGAAGGATGACTGGCGTTGGACTCACCGTTGTGGTGGTTGTTGTTGTTGTTACTGTCCGTACTATATTTCAAGGAGATACTAGGCAGAAGATAACCAATGCAACCGCTGAGTAAAATGGTCCACAATTGTTTGTCTTCATGTTGCAAACTCAAATTGGCAATGGCTGCTCTGATGACACAATACACCACAACGATTTGGCAGAAAAAGACGATTTGATTTTTAGGCGCACGTTCTCTGCATCACACCCACATAGGTTGTTTTTGTAATTCTTGAAGAGATAAACTCTGTGAAGAAGAGGTAGCTCCTGTGTTGAACGACATGTTGGTTACTTCTTCTTTTTATAGTCGATGACTTGGGAAGCGGCAATCCAAGACTCAAAACTAGGAGGATATCCTTTCCAACGTTCTTTGACTTCTTCCACTCGACGATTACCCACTTTACGTGTTATTCGTTCGAGAATGATTTCGATATCGTACAAGTCGTCTTCTTTTTTGATCACTCGTTGTAACTCAAACTCGTAAAAAGTTCCTTTTAACACTTCTCCGTGCGTGTCTTTCAATTTATAGACGGGAGGATCACGTTCACGAACTTGTCCAGTGACACGAAACAATTCGGTAGTCCAGTTACGTAAATAACCTTTGTCAAAAGTGCATTTGGTTTTTCCCACGCGAACCCAATCTCCAGTCTTGAGCACCAGAGTTTTCTTGTGTCCAATCTTAGGTGTACCAAACAATCGATCAAACACCCTCACTTCAATTTCAGGGGTGACATCTTCGGGGGCACATCAGATGCTACGATGGTACGATTGATTGTACGCTTTGACCAGACGTGGTAACACGTCGATGTACTCGAGATTGTGTTGATGTGTAAAATATTTCCACATGCGTTCTGTCAAAACTTTTTGAAAACGTTCCACGACACTGGCTTTGGTTTCAGGATTTTCAGTGGTAAAAAAATGAACGTGGCGTTGTTTCAATTCTTTTTGAAAAGCTTGGTTTAGAAAGTCGGTGCCTTTGTCTGTTTGCCATCGTAAATGGTGACGACCACTTTGTTTCAACACCAGTTTTAAAGCGCGTATTAACTCGGCACTGCTTTTAGAAGTCAAAGGAACGACCCAAGCTGATTTGGAAAACACGACAATGACACAAAACAAATATTTGTAACCATGATTGTACGCTGCCAAATGAGAGACATCAGCTAAATATGCTTGCAATTGATGATCGATGCCAGCCACTTTGGTTTGACTTGAATTATCGTCGAATGGGTTTGTGTAATGTGTACGTCGATTGTTCTTGTAACCATCGTCGTACTTCTGGCAAACGTGCACTTTTCAATTTGCTTTTAGCCCGATACAATTTTTAAACTCCTCCGTCACCAGCAGCATGTGCAGGATTGAAGTAAATGCTGGCTAAAAGCGTCTTCATGTTTTTTACTGCGCAATAAGTCACCCACTGTTCGATACTAATTTTTGAGTCGTGATGTAGGGGAGGTTTGGACGAAGCTTGTCGCGTCCAACGAGCCACATGAGTTGGTTCTGAAGGGGTGACTTTTTTCTTTATGTCTTTTTCACTTCTGTCTTCCCTTATTTCTTTTTATCTTCTGCTGAAGAAGGGGTGGACATCATCTTTTTAACCCAATCTTTCCTTTCTTCTGCTTGAGACGTAGTAAAGGGTGTCAACAAGGAAGCTGCAATCTTACTAGGGATGGGAGCAGACGGAGTTTGAAACACTTCTCGTGAGCGGTCTTCTTCTGTCGTCCCCGTGACGGTGTCTGCTGTTTTGGTAGTTTTAGGTTAGCTTTTCATTATGGCCTTGAAATCTCTCAAAGTGGGTTTAGCTGTTTCTTCTAAAGCTTTCTGGTGAAAGAGTTGAAGACGCTTCAATAGTTGGCCGTCATGTGGCAATTTTTCTGCTTCTGACAAATCACTTCGATCCATGAACGATTGTAATTCTTGCTGTAACTGGGACATCTCGTTGAGATTCTGATTGGGAGGTAAATGAGGTATCCGTTGTTCGTACCAACGATGGAGTTCCATCCATCGTTTTTAAGGAACTAAAGTCAGTTTTCGTCCTTCAATTGGATCCAAAGGTCCAAGTGTGTTGTCTTTCCATTGACGGGTATCCTTTTTATCTTCTTTTTCTTCCCGTCTTTATCGCATGATTCCTCATAAAAGAGGTCCCGCAATCGTTCTCACAAAGGAGCCGCTATTTTTAACAAAGGTTCCATCAACATGGGTAGAAATCCTCCTCGTTGCACCAGCATTTTTTTCTTTTGACTAAGAGGTATTTTCTTTTTGACCTTTTGGCGACGAACGTTCCGATGTTTGCGAAATTTTTGTTTCTGTATCTTGGACAAAGGTACCGTTCCTTTCAGCACATTCAAACAACATTCACACACGTTATCGATGATTTCTTTGCGGGGCTGTTTGAATGAGTTGTTTTCGCATGGGATGATTGGATTTAGTCAGGACGGACAACACATCCTAATGTTTGGCGAGACGAGGTGAGAGTCCTTTTTTGTTTTTGCCTTTCTTGGGATGACTAGGGTGGTGGTGGTGTGCACTTTTTGGGGCCATCTTTGGTGTTAGGAGCAAAATAGAACTGAGGTCCCTCGGAGGCCACACTTCTTTTTTATACTGGAACTCGTCTCCACTGATAGTCACCACGACGTATCAACTTCATGACAGGCATCACTCGACGTTGAGGTGGTTTCAATAGACTAAATCATGTCAGTTCTAATTTGGATAAATCAGTAAACTTTGTAACACACCTGTTCTGTCTTGGCATTTGATTTTAGGTGAGGCCACTTTTTAGCGGCAGCCGCAGTGGCCAGAGCAGCCGAAGTAGAGACCCCGGAGAAGAGGTGACTTTCGAAATAGGTTTCCATTTTTGCATCAAATTAGGAAACACGGGTCTTAAATCAGGTTGGCAGGCATCATCACGAAGGACGAAGAAGAAGAAGTGGTCGGAGAAGGAGCCACCGTCACTGCCTCTCGTGGCTTTCGGGAGTACGTGCGCGTTCTAGCAGCAGTATCTCTCTTTCTGGCAGCAGGAGATGTTGTTGGTTTTTTCTTGGAAGGGCTTTTCTTCTTAGGGCTTTTCTTTTTCTTGTGTGTGGTGGTGTGTTGTTGTGACCGACTTTAAGGGAATTTGGTATTTTTCTTTTTCTTCTTGGTTTTGGCTTGGGCATTAGGATCCCATTTCAAAAGAGAACGAATCATGACACCTCTTAAAGAATCACTACCACCAGGTTTCAAAATGATTTGTTTTTTAGTGTGTGGATTGATTCATGGATCTGCCAGCTGTGACAATGTACTTTTATGTTTTTCAAAAAAACATTTGGTTTCATGTTGTATGTTAATGATGCCTTGAAGTAATTGACGTGCTGCCAATGTAAACAATCGTAAACTTCTTTGAGACTAGCTTCTAATAAATGGGCACAGACTTGTGCATTTTTATTTTATTTTGTTTTGTTTTGTTTTTTGTTTTTGTTTTTGCGACTGATGCCATGCAGGGCACGAATCAATTTTGCAGGAGGATGAGATTGAAAAGAAGTCATCTTGCAGACAGCGGGAAAGAAATGACGTGGTGGATGTTTTTATAGTTTTTTCTTTCAGAGAGTTGCTGAAGGGGACGTGTAAATGACAGGACCTCCTTCTTGACACCAATGGTGAAACAATTGGGTACGAAATCTCAAATAATCGGGAGTGGTGGTTTTAAATCGATGAGTAAATACGCATGATGTGTTTGAGTGGCATCGTTGTACGCATAATTCAGCCAAGGAGTGCCTAACTGTTTGGCTAACACTTGCACTTGAGATTTGTCTCTGGAGCTTTTAAACAACACCATATAATGGACATTGAGGCTGATGGTACGATGGGCTTTACTTTGTTGAAATACATTTTTAGTAATGCAAATGATACTGGCATTACGACGATGTTCTTTTCGTGTAAACCAAAGTTTAATTTCTTCTTCGTCTTCTCCTAACATGTCATCGAAGATGACCAGATGTGTTTGACTCAAGTCAGACACGATCCCATTGTCTTCGCGAGGAATGCCTTCGACAAACGAAATGTATTCTCCTTGACATTCTTGAAGTAAGGTGTAACACCACACGATACGTTGATGTGGACGATCAAACAAATGAGATTTTTTGTGCTCGATCAAATGTTTGAAAAATTCGGTTTTGCCTGAACCACTGGGTCCAGCAATCAACATGTTAATAGGATGGAGCAGATACAAATCTTCCCAACTTTGACGATCTAACTTTTCGTCAATCACTATGACAACAGAAGACGAGGCAGAGGAGGATGCAGCCATGAATGAGGTGTTGAGAATTTTGAGAGGAACATGACAGACAGAAGACATTTTATACGTTTCATACATGTGTAATGTTTTGAACAAAAACAAAAACATATTTACATGTCATGAAACACGAAAAACACATCAAGCAAAAATGTCACTTTTGATTTTGGTTCTAAGTTCACTTGTTCTTTTTTTCTTTCTTGGATGATTAGTGACACGCAAGGTCTTTGGCATACGGTGCCACATCTTGTAGCCAAGCATCGAAAGCAAAACTTTTCCAGTCACGTACATCTTTCCAATCGTTAAGTTGTTATAAAGTTTAACAAATGTCTTCTTCACACAGAGGTACACAACTTGTTTTCATTACGATTCTCAACACTTTGAGCATAATTTGTCTTTCGTGCACCGATAAAGTGTGAATGGCCATGTCTTTGTTGCATGTACCATTCATAAATAGTCAACAACGAATACTGTTCATCAAAAAAAAGCCACAACGAATTTCCTGGGAAACAAAAAATCCAAGAAAAGTAGTTACTAACACACACACCACATATCGTCCAAAATTCAATGGAAACAGTTCGTGTATCAGTAGTTTGTAATCCTCTAAGGTCTGAACACTATCATTGACTTCCTTCCACGGAATTCGTTCCAAGAGTGAAGACAACGGTCCTGGCATGGTCAGCTTTTGTATCCAGGTTCACAAGGTTTGTATCTTTGGTGATAGTCTAATCCAAGGCATCTGTGATAGTTTCTCTCAAGAATCAGTCTTCTTATACTCTGGAAATAACAATAGTTTAAAAATCGAGAAATGACTTTGAGTTTGCGTTTCACTTGTATCTTGACAAACTCTCTGTAAGGAGGATTCTGAATGTGCTCTTCTAAACTAATCATTCACAGGCACGTCTTTCTTTTTGATGAAATAGTCACACAATTGCCAAATGGAATATGGTGGTAAAGGATATCCAGACATTCAGTGATTACCTTTCTACACCTCAAACGGCGTGAAGGCGTTTCGTCTTGAGGTGACGCTTCTTTTAAACGTATTTTGTAATCCTCTAAGATTGTCAGTTTTTCATGAACTTCGTTCCATCGAATTTTGTGCAACAGTGTCACGTTGTAGGTGGTGCCATCCAAACTCTTAAAGGTGTCATCTATAGTCTTTCATGAATGTCTGACCATTTGAATACTTTGAAACTAATCAGTATTTTTATACCATTCAGATACCAATGGTTAAAACGTTTATGTCGTAAAGGATGCAATTGTTTCACTTGTATCTGGATCAACTCTCTGTAAATGCGTTCTCGCTGCTCCGGAGGTAAACGACAAATGTGCTCTTCTAAAATATCTGACATATTACTTCTTTGGACCGACCAAAGGCAGGTACTGACAGCGCGGAGACCATCTGGTATGTTCCAAGTAAGCTGAGTCTTTAGATTCCCATTCGTGAAGTGTCACACTACAGCTGAAACACTGAACTCTGTTGCCTTCTCCCAAGTAGACAAATCCATCTCTGGCTAATGCTTTGGAAGTAGGTCCTTGCAGATATTGAGGCCATTTATCTTTGAACGTCTGGAATCGACTTTCAAATTCACAATAGCCAGACAAAGCCACAGGCAACGTGTATTCTTTGCCAGTGTATGGATGGCATCCAGAGGTAGGTACACGTTTAGCATCACATTGACCAATAAAGAAGAAAGGGCGTCGTGCTGCATCGCTTTCGCTAGTGAGGCGGTAAGGCACACGAACGGCATCGCTTTCGATGGTCCCAGAGGAGCGACAAGGTCGTGCAACATCGCTGATGTCAAGCGTACGGCATACGTCTCATCGCAAGGCATCGCATCGCACTCGATATCGTGATCGAACTTGGAGTTCACAGTAGGTTCTTTACTCGGAGGCTGTGTCGAGTTCGTCAGCATCGGTGTATGTGTACTGGTCTATACATTGAACTTGAAATTCACAGTGAGTTCCTCACTCGGTGGCTGTGTGGAATTAGTATTCATCATCTTCTTCTTCTTGTTCGGTCAACGTTTGTAGTCACAATGAATTATTGGTCTTGGAAGTTGTCCCTTTTTATACTGAAGATCGGCGTGTCCGTACGGCAAAGTGTTGTGGTCTGGAAGTCGCACTCGTTTCTGGTACACAATTTGATAGACTTTTTCTAAAGGGGCACTGACGATTTGGTGGTTTGGCAAACGCACGATTTTGTGGGGTTCTAAAGTATACACTCGAAAGTATTGAGCTTGTCCAGACTGTAAAGCATTTTTCAAGACCTCAAAGTTCACCACTTGACTGGCTCGATAATTCAGTGTCAATCCTTTGATTTTGCATTTGGTATGGAGTTGGCCTTGTTGGTCTCGGTATCGGTAACCGTAATTATTAGGGCCACAGCTGGCAAAACTGAGGATCGTCTCTTGGGAGTGCTCGTCCGTCCATGCTACTAAACGATCTCCTTCGATGGTGGGGTGTTGGCTACCAGGGCGATGGATGTACATACAACTGTCGGTGTCAAAGTACAAGACTCGATCTCCCAACACTTCGAAAGCGCCATCGTACAATTTTAAGCGAACATTAGCTGTCTTGTAGGCTGCAATGACCACATTACTAAAGTCGTCGGGGTCGTCGGGGTGAAAAAACTTGGGCTCTTCTTCGTAATTCACCAAGATCAAATCTTCACGGATGATTTCCACGTATTTCATCAGTTTTCCTTTGTCGTCCACCAGTTGGGATCTGCCAAGTATTCCGTCTTGGGCAAGATCACATGTTGTGCCAACTTTCCCCACAAACAATTCATCATGACTCTGGCAAACGATTTTCTTCCTTCGTTCTTTCCTACGTCTTCCAAAAGTGATACCTTCTACAGAACGTACTGTTCTTTGAATTGGACTTGGTATTCTGGCGTCTGACACCAAGAGGGATAGCCACTTTCTTCTTGTTTCAGTTTGAGAAATTCGTTGACGTAACTTGAGAAAATCCCTGGATTCGAGGATTGTCATGTTGGTATTGTTGGGTGGTAGGAAAGTGCCAAATCTCGTATGCTTTCAACAATTAGAGCCCGAAACAATTCGACGCTGACACATGTTCCTGTCAAAGCGCGCTCTTGTACCGTGTGGTGACAAGAGTGAGCTTGATTACATGTTTCAGCACACGTACGGCATAAAGGAAATATCAGTTTTCCTTGGCAATAATGGGGTAGGACAGGATGGTACAAAATGGTCGGGGGTAGGACTTTGCATTTGATCAATCCTTCGTTATGACGAATGTGTTCCACGTCGATGTGTTCTGTCAGGATTTCAGGGTGTCCGTTAGGGACTCGCTTATATTTGCACACCCAAGGATACAACGAACACACGTCGATGTATTTGATTTCTTCTCCTCGAGATTCGTCTACGTCGTACAGCAAGCGTGTGACACTGGTTCGTCCTCCGAACAAACTGTGGCGTGGGTCCAAAGGTTCGATGTCTACCACGTCGTAACTCTTCGCAATATGTCTAAATTCTGGATCGGTTTTGAAACGTCGATCGTACTCGTGCTCCCACATTTCTACCACTTGGTATCCTTGACTTTCTAACATCAGTCAACGTTTGTTTGTGTGTTCGTGTAACTATTCCATGGTGAACTCTGAAAAAAGACTTTACAGGTTTCGTTGAGGAAAACAGGTAGGGCATCCTTGAAACAAACATCCCTGAAATTCGTACACATTCTGAGGGTTTTCTAAATCCCAACCATCCACAGAAAGACTTCCAATTTTCTTTTCTCCCCCGTTTCTCGCATGTTGTATCCATTTGTCTTCCTTTTCACACAAGTAATAGAAGCCAACGCAATGCTTTGGCAGAGTATAGACGACTGACCGAGAGATAAGTGTTAGGGTCTATGATGCCTAGTTGGTTCTCGGGCATGAACCGTTTTCTGTACACTAATCCACACACTTTGGCTAGGGTACACACTTCCTTCAAAGGATCGACTTCTCGGTGATCAAGAAATAATTGTCGAAACGTTCTACAGCAACGGCGTAAAATGTCCACATCGGATCGGCAATACTTCAGCATTTCTTCTTGAAAGTCAAACGGGTCTGAAGCGTGAGCGTGGTACCAAGCGTCGAAGGCTTCTCGGTGTTCGGTGTGCATCCCGTCGGGGTCATAATAGTCAATGTCAGGCGAATGCGGGACCACTACGTGTTTATTGGAATCAGGATTGAAAAAGTAGGGAAATTACCCTTTGGCCATTTATGTCATTCCAAATGTTTTAGGCATTCGACTCAAAGGCATGGTCAAATAACTCATGGAATCTTTGAATTGTACTTGCCCCACTTTCATGTAGATGAGTTTGGCTCCGTTCGTGGTGACTTTGGGGCGTTCGGTACCTTGTTCTGAATAATATTTTAGAAGAAACTGTCCATCGTATCCCGAGAAATTTTGATCCATGATGGTAGCATATCGATGACAGTCCCAGTAACGTTGAATGTCCTCTTCGCTCCAAGTGTCGTCGATAGGATCTAAGATCCATTGGGCAAAATCGGCAAGAGTGTTAGGGCCACGAAAGATTTTTTCACGTCCTCCTGGAATCCTACTACAATGGAGACAGTGAAAACACATAGGTTCTTATATGCATTTCTCACAAGCCCGATGAGCGACACAGAAATTAGGGATGTGAATTCCCGTCTCTTGCATACATTCAATGTCAAAAAAGATAAAATCCACTTTTGTCTTGTTCTTCTGCTGCTGATCACCCTTTAATTCTTTCTCTAGTTCGTTGTCATATTTTTGAATGTAACATTGATGTTCAAAGTCTACGATTTGGTCACAAATACGACATCTTTTCTTTCTGGGACAAATGTTTTTCTTGGGGTTGTTGGTTTGAATCAGCTGTCCACACTTGGAGCACAATCTCAATAAGTCACATGCACTTTTCTGCTGGTGAATTTGTGTTATGCGATGTTGTTCGTAACAAGAGGGACTGACAAAGGTTCGTTGACACGTCGAGCAATTAATGTGTTCTGCAGAAATGCATGGTGTGGAAGCTAAACAGCCCCGACATCTCTCTCCACAATGAATGTGTTGGTCCCGACTACAAAATCCTTGGTCACATTTCTCGCAGTAGTAAGCGTAATCCTATGATACTAGTGATGGCATCGAAATGTTCTTGATAATGATACACGTGGATGTATTTTCCCTCGGAAAAATCGGGTCCTCGAAACACCAGAGCTCCGCTAACCTCTTGAGGGTGTACTTTCAACGTATACCGAGGAGAAAAGACATCTCGAAGTTGTTGCATTTCGGGAATGCCACACACGGTCTCTTTAGATATACCTGCTTGTTTAAACAGGAGTTCTGCTTCTTTTCGTTGTTTGGCTCTGTCCGACTTTCGAATGCTCTCCCATGCTCTTTTCCATTCTGCGGTCTCGTTCATGTCGGCATACGTCCGCCCCACGATGATGGCACGGGCTAAGCACATCTGGTCTTGGGAATTGTCGATTTGGACGATGCTGCGTTTGGTACTGCGAAGGTCGTCTACCAATAACACTTTTTGTCGTCCGCTACCTCTAGGAGGTGAAATGTGGGTTATGTGAAGTGTGGCTTTTCCATCGGTGATGGTAAACTGGTCAATTGATTGTTGAACGTGTTCAATTTTGTCCATGACTTTAGATGGTGTTAATTCTGCCGGCGTACTGAACTCGATCCAGACAGGAGACTTCAAACTGTCGTGATGGATGGAAAGTCTCAACCGATCGTCCTCTTTGGCTCCGCATTGCCTTTTCAATGTTTCTAACAAAGAATCCCACAAATCGGTAATGAAACCTGCGGCTTTCTCAGGGGGCACTTCAGGCTTGAAGTCTTTAAAGCGGACCGTGTAAGTGTAAGCCGTGGTTCTAAATTTTCCGGAAGTCACTTTTTGCGTCTCTTGAATGTGTTAGTAATTTTCGGGAGCTAAGGAACGACTTTCTTTTTTAGGGGCTCTGGATATTCTCTTGGTCTTGTGGAAGGTATGGTTTCAGGCTCACTCATGTTCTCTTCAAAATCGCTGGCATGGACTTGGGCTAACACTTCAGCTAGCGGTGTATGAGGCCGCAGATAAAGTAGTCGTCGTGTCCTCTTAGTTTCTTCTTCAAGTTTCTCATTGAAATGGCGTGATCGTTTCATCTTGATGTCCAACTTTGATCTGATTGAGTTTTACGCAGGCTCTCTCCCTATATATATAGAGAGCTTCCTACCCTCGGAGTAATTATTCGTTATTCAACATTCAAACTGTATAGATTGAAGAATAAAGACAGATCGCCTTTCTGGTCAGAGATTTACAGAGAGTCATTCGAAAGTATACCACTTTCAGTAAGACTAAGGACTACTCCTCCTCTCGAGACAAAAGTCAAGATACTTCCTGTATCTGCCAGGAGAAAGGACATTGGGCTCCAGAATGTCCACAACGTCAAAACCAAGGAAAAGAAAACAGAAACAAAGGTAAAGATACCTGTTATCATTGTCAAGAAAAAGGACATTGGTCTTCATAGTGTCCTAAGAAACAAGAGAACAAACAAGAGAGGGAGGAGGCAGAGGGCTCTTCAGCACCAGAAGAAGTACCCATTCCCGTCGTCAAGAAATGTAAGAAGGCAAGACGACTGGAAGACAGTGAAGAAGAACCCATGATGCTTGTGAAGAAATTCAAGAAGAGAGACAGACAGTGAAAGAAACAAATGGACTTGAGTGATGTGTTATGAAATGTTCATTGTGATTTTTTAAAAGAGAATATACCAGAAAGGAAAAAAGTAAGTGTCTTTTGGTTTTGATTTTGTTTTATAGTATGGACGCACGCACTCACTCATACACAATCCAATGATGGGTTTTAAGTTTTACTTGATTTTGGCAATTTGATTTCTTTTCTAAGAAATGTGGGTGGTCCTGAAAAGGACCGTTGGGGGTGTTTGTTTTTAAACAAACTCATGGACTGGACATGATGAGCTTTAACTGCCTCAATCCCTTTCCACGGCCAAGTCCTACTCCTTCTGCTGCTGCTTTGGTAGTAGTGGTGGTAGTAGTAGTCAATGGTGATGGTGGTAGCATCTCAGTAGTAGTAGTGAGCGTATATGATGTGATGGGTTTAGAATGTTTCGCCCGTGATGGTCTCTTTCTCTTGGGTTGAGTTAAAGACGTCTGATATATGTTTCTCAGATTCTTTAACTCTGCTAAAATATCTTGTAGCAGACTCACCGTTAGATTGTCCATCACTCCCTTCCTTCTGTCCTTCACACTTCAAAGATTACTGCTTCTCTTCTTCTTCTGCTTGTTTTCTTCTTTCCTCTTCTTGCTGAAGAAATGCTTCTTCTGCTTCTCTCTGACGCTGCAAACATTTTTCCAATTCTTCTTTCTGTCTCTTTCTAAAATCATCCACCACGGGTAAGGGCCACCCACATCTCTTAGAAAAGAACAAATTCTTTTCCTATAAAATACTTCTGTCCTTTAAACACGTCTGTCCCCAACTGCCCCATCCATGCTAAACCTATAGACAAATTTAATATAGGATTTCCCGTACGTACCTATAGTGGCGCCTATTGAAGTCAATTCAAACACTGTTACTATGTCATCCCAATTGAGGTCAGCCACTCTCTGACCCTCTCCATGTTAATTTCCCCTTGTCCCTATAAATTTTTGACCCTGTTTAACACAGGATGTCCCCTTGTCCCTACGGTGCCTCACATAACTACTATTGTCTACACAATTAAACTTATGCCCTAAACTGAATATATTTAAACGTTACGTTCATGAATTGATCTCTGTTTTCCTTTCGCACACACGCACTTTCACAAATGTATACATTTTTATTATACTGGCCAAACTAGTCAACACACGAAATATCACACGTAAAGTATTGTGTAGTAATCTATAGAAAAATGATTGCTTTAACGAGTTCGTTTTTGATTAGAAATTGTGACTTTCAACCCATATTCACGAATGTTTTGTGTGTACAATTTCCTGGTTTATCATAGTTAAATTACTGGATATTTTGCTGAAAATCATACTACTCGTTCAAAAGACATTTATTTATGAAAATCGATGGCTAATGGTTTAATTTTCTTTCGAAAATGTGCTTAAACGACGACCAACTTTTCATCAACAATTCACATTTTCCATTATTGCAAATGTTTGACGATACTAAGTATATTCTCTAGAGGACTTTGTGAAGCCTCCTTTTAAAATGGAAGCTACAATTCCTACTCAGCTTAAAATAAATAATCAGGTTTTATTTATCGTGCATTAGACATAAAGAGACATCCGCAAATATGTGACTAATTCCAAGTAAATATACGAATATACACAGTTATAAGATGATGTATTTTATGCAGAATTATGCATGTTTTATGTTTTGAGAAACAGAACCTTCATTAAAATCATCCATACACATAACTAATGATATTAATGCTATATAACCATAATGCAGTGCTAGATTCATTCATATGCACTGGTGTTCGATAGGGAAATCCAATCCTAGAGTGAGAATTATGAGGCACGAACGGGGGCTCTGCGGAGTTCCTGACCACGGGATTATGAAGTCTAGTGTGGGATTTAAATAGCACACACTAGCGCATATGATTGATTATTTTCTCTCATTCATTGGTAAATTAATGTTGTTAAATTCGTAATGATGAACACACTACAATATACTTCAATTAAAATGAGCATCCTTTGATTCCAAGGCAAGATAATGTTCATTTCATGTCATCAGGTGCTTCATGTTGGGCAGTCTTTTTCACATTCCTCAGTGTGTATGATAGTGTTTTCGAGTGTGGAACAACAATCAGGAATATCTCCTTTTCACATTCCTAGGTGTGTATGATCGTGTTTTCGAGTGTGGAACAACAATGGGGAATATTTCCTTTTCGCATTCCTAGGTGTGTATGATCATGTTTTCCAATGTAGAATAACAATGGGGAATATCTCTTTTTTTAATTAGGTGCCTACTGCCTTTCATCACATGACCTTCTACTTTGATCATAGTGCACATAACCTGGCAAAAACTCCCTAATATCCATCGTCACTTGAGCATTTATTCATAATAATTAGGACAGTTTTAATTGCAACCTAACCCAAACATAGGTTGAAGTTAGTGTCTAGTAAACAGGGAGTTTTGCACAGATCCGCCTATTCGCTGGTACATGTTATATAGTCCTGTTTTCGTTGTTGTTTTGTTGTGTTATTCTATTTTAATACCTATTCTCTTTATTATTTCTGAAAGGAAAATAAATTCTAGATCAAAACTGAAATGAAGATAATATTATTTTTTTATATGATTAGTTTATTCTCAGAGATAAGACTGGATCTCATTTCTGGACCTGTTTAAATTTGGATCCCTGCGAAAGCTATTTTTAGTGCACAATTCGGACGCTGAGTATTGCCATTGTCTCGACAGTCTGAATCACCGTTATTTGATTGGTCATAAGTGTTTAAATGTCATCTAATGGTTACACTAACTTTTTCAGTGACAGTCCAACATTTTACGCGCTATCTTAAGGTAAGGAAATGTTCAATGTGTGTTGTTCTGTTTTAATGATGCATACTCCATTTTGACTTTGACGCTCATTTACGTTCAAGAATGTGAGAACAATAATCGTTCAATGGTATTGGATTAGAAAGATTCTATTATTCTTCCAAAACGTGACAGATGTCTTTCATTACATGACCTTCTGCTGCGGTAATAGTGTACACAAACTTGCATAAACTCTCCGATTTCCATCATCGCTTAAACATTCTTTCAGAATTATCCAAATGAACATTACTTGCACCACATTTATATACTGAAACGTGAAGCGGTTGTAGTTAGTTTCCCGCACACAGGACTGATCGACCTAGATACAGGTATAGACTTTTTTCTCCCGTTTTTTATTTGAAAACAACACAAAATAAACAAACAGATGTTGTTGAAACTTTTTTTTTATATCTTGTCCTCCTTCTTATTTATGAATCGAGGATTATATGAATTTGTTCTGCCTGTCTCGTTTAATCTTATCGATAAGAGTGGGATTTACTGTTTGTCCTGTTCACATTAAAAACATTTCGTAAGCTATCTGCAGTACACAATTAGGACATTGTGTTATATCATTACCTCTACGGTCTCGGACACTGTTTATTGAACGCTGATATGCGTTTAAACGTTATTTAAGGTTTACACTGAGTTTTGAATGTTAACCTAACTTTGTATGCTCTCTTTTAAGGTGGAGAAATGTTCAGTGCGTGTTTTGGTGATTTGAAGATGCAACTGTATGCACAATACACCATTTTCACTTCCACCCCCAGTTTTCTCTCAGGAATGTGAGAAAAAACAAACTTGATTAAACATCAGTGTTGTATAGGAAAATTTCGTTAAAACCTCGTGCCTGATCCCAAAATCTGACCCTGGGGTGGAATTTTCCTATCCTAATCGATGCAAGTGAAGGATGCTTTAAGGATGATTGTATCACATGGGCAAACCGTATTACGCATTCATTGGAATAAGAGCAAAGCTTATCGTGCTGATTAATATTTATTGTCAAATACCTCTTATTGACTAGATGTTTTCGTACTCTAGTCATCAAGGGTTTAGACACAAGTAATAGAACCTACTATTCGGACGATATCCGTTGATAACATATTTTGTTTTATCTCAATCATGTTTATCGTTGCACTAGCAAAACTTTACCTCAGAAGGGACCGTACAAAACTAGAGAAACAAGGTCTGGGTTTTGTTTCGTCAGAATCGGAACACGTAATTGTCAAGATTATGCTGATTTATGCAAGGTATATTGGTTAAGGTACAGAGGAAGAAGAAGAAGACGAAGACGAAGAAGAAACTTTAGGGATTTATTTGGAAGAAATGTGAAACAACATCAGTGACAACAATAAAATGTGCGTATCCTTGTTGTTATTAGCCGTCTGAATTTATTCTTTCGGAAGTGAATAGGGGTAACTGATGATCTTCGATTAACGTGTATTTAGAGATATTAAAAAAGTGAACGTGAATAAGTGTCATGCATGCAAACATGTTTAGGACCAATGACCATGTAGGCAACCATTTCTTCCGCTCTTTAGATATTACAGGAAATAAGCAATATTTTCTTAGGAAATGGCCATCAAGGTCACAGACAATTTAAAAGACAATATTTTAGTGCCTCTAGAATGCCTCTAAAATGCCGATGAAATCACTTAGACCATCTATTTAATACCTGATTCACTTTACTTGCTAAATACTCTTATCAGTGATGACTTTAATTCTTTGATTTTTACAGTACATAGAAATCTATGAAATATCTTGTCATTTTTTTTTTGTAACTGTTAGAAACTCACTCTTGTTACAGAGGTGCCGAAAAAGACGTAGTGTATATGGCATTGGCATGGGGGATCATTATACTGACAGTATCTTGATATCATGTACAAGTCAACAAGCCAGTGTGAAACTCGATCCAGAAGAGTTCATTTGACGAAAATCTTCGATATGTAAAGACTTTCATAACCATTTCTATTGCTCATTAATTTAGACTCCACTAATATTGATGTTCTATAGATGATAATAATAATGATGATGATGCTAATGATGCTGATGATTTTAATGCTGACAAAGATATTGAAGATATTGTTGAACACGACCTTTGTAATCATCATCAACATATTCAGTATTATCATCGCCATCAACAACATGATGAACTTATTTTATTTCATTTAATTTTCTACGTGTTTACTATTGTTGAAAACTGTCGATATAGCCATTAGTCTGATACGGCATTATCAGTCACAAAGGCTGATACGGTATTATCAGTCACAAAGGCTACATTTGAGAGTAAATTTATCTTAAATCTATTTTCAGTCAAATTATGTGTTTTACATTCAACGACTGAAATCTGTATTCGTATATGGCTTATTTGAGGCATAGCATCTGAAAATTTATTTTTCATGTTAATATACTAGAAGAAAAATACAGCTCCCTCGTTATTTCCTACATCGGATATCATACATTTCACTGTCCACGAATGAATTGAAAACTAACTGAGATGCAAAGTTCTGATTTTGTTTTTTTTTCACAACATAACGATAGGAAAATATGTTCCCAGGTTAGAGATAAAAATAGGTCTGCATCTGGCTAATTTTAAAGTTATTTGAGAAACTCACCATACAGTACATTGTATTTTAGCATATTTAAACAAAGAAAGCCTAAAAAGATACAATTTGTTGAGAGGAAAGAGTTTTACAACATAAGAGTCAAGGATTTGTTGGACAAGAACATATATCGAGTACTTTTCAGCGTACTCGGACAATAAAGCATCAGGAGTTGAAAGGTTTAACAGAATTCTGAAGACTGGAACGTGGAAGTATTTCACTCAAAACCAAAGTAGAAAAAGGGTTTACGTTTTATCAAAGCTAATTGAGGGATATAATAACACTCATCACACATCAATAGACATTACTCCAGCCGAAGCGAGCGAAGATAACAACATATAAAATGTATGGATCTATATATATGGTTATTTAACAACTGATACATATATGACTCCAAATTTTAAAACAATTAGTGAAGCATTCATAATTTCGAAATACATAACAATAGTTTCAAAGGGATGCCTACCCAACTTCACCCAGAATATATTCAATATTAGGCATAGCTATTGGATCAACCGTTGTAGAGTTACACGTGAGTGTGGAAAAACAGTAAATAGAGAAGTGATGTATTTGTACAGGAGAAGACAGTGTCAGGTGCAAATGACAATAGACTTTTTATTTAGATATACGGACTTCAGGTACACTAAACTAACCAGTAAAGCACCTTACCATTGTGCAGCAACACAGATAAACGCATTAAATTTGTTTACTCACCTTAACCATGTCAACATAGCAAATTAATAAAAACGAGCGACAAATTTGCTAGACAGAAACTCAAACCGCCTAACATTTTTAACAACTGCACTCTAAAGTTTGACATTGATGACTCAAAGAAAAGGCTCTCGGATATTTCAACCTCAAGACATTTTGACCCCAAGACATTTCAATCCCAAATACAATTCGGCTCGGACATTTCGACCCCAAGGACAATTAAACCCCAAGACAATTCGACCCCAGCTTAATTTATTGTGTTCATGTGTGGGTCATATAATAGTGCAACACGGTCAATGACCTTTTTGTTCTATAAACAAGATCAGTCACATATAACGAAGACTACTTGCAGACATCCATGAATAACCGTGTGATTAATGGAAATGCCCAGTAGCAATGTATTTGTTATTTTTGTTTTACAAATTGTCAGCTCTTTTATACAAATTTAGCGTGCATTCATTAACTTAATACAACTGACTTTAATTATAATTACCTGTTGACATTTTTTTTTATTTTGACGATTTAGCGGTGTGTCGGTATCTTCTTTAATTGCAGACATGAATGAATAACGTGTGATTAGTGGGAATAACCATTAGCAATGTGCTAATGATTGTTTTAAAAATGCATGAATTGGGGTTGAATTGTCCCATGGCAGGGGTTGAAATGACTTGGGGTCGAAATGTCGTGGGAATTTTCTTAGGGTCGAAATGTTTCGCTCCCAATGAAAAGATACATATCAGAGTGTGACGTGAAATTTGGGCAGAATCAAATAAACCGGGTAGTGTGGATGGCAACATCTGTTGCAATATTTCATGCTAGCATTTGATTGAGAAAAATATATAAGAGTTGGCCAAATCAGTTTACAAATTTAACGTGCATTTCCAGATGAGAAAAGTAATGTAAATATGTATTATACCCTTGCCCGAAAATGATACATTAAAATCGAATAATAAAAGCAGTGACTTAAAACAATTTAATTTCATCTACAAGAATTTGAAAATTCAACCACATCATGACTGGGGGTATCTCCAGGGAAAAAAATCAAATAGCTATCAATGACGGAAATAGATGGAAATGGCGAGGAAGAGGAATACGTAATAAATAAAGAAAATAAAGATTGTAAAGATTCTAAAAGCTTTTGTATTTCTTTCTTTTTGAACAGATGAAAAGCCTCACTCATATCATCTAGTTAAGTTAAAATGGGTGCAGTCATTTAATCTGGGAATAGCATTCACACCCATAGTTATGTTAGTCCCAGATCTGACAAAATAGAATATATACTTAAAATTTACTCAGAGGAATCAGAGGTTATAAGTTTCTGTGAGAATCATAACCTACTTGAACTCATGTCCTCACGAACAAAGTTGACAAACAAATGACTCCTATTTAAACTCTGAGATAATGAGATTTGTCTGATGTAATATATCAACTCCATGATAGATTATTTATGTGTATCGATCATGTGTATTGTCCGAGTGACGCAGCCTAGAGGCGAAAGCTGGAGTTGTGTTGCCTCAGAAAGGAGTGACTGTAGTTACAAAAACAACAAAGATGGCTGCCTTGTTAAAGAAACGTGCGGTCGCAGAGTTTAGTTCGGTTATTCAGCTATTATAAATTTTTGATATGCTCATGATTCAAACCAGACATGTTCAGTTCAATATATTTTGTCGTTTTTTAATCTTTGAGGCATTGACGTATTAGGTTTATTACTTGATACGCACGACCAGTCCAATAACTACACATTTTCGTTTGGTACCCTATTTTCAAGTGAAGTCAAGCAATCTTAATTTAAATCGGTGCATATAATTGCAACATATAAAACATAAGCCCTAAGAAGTTTTTACTGCTCGGTGTTGTTACGTATACCTCAAATAATTTTCAAAGCTATTTCCTTCTAGACAGTCACGGCTAAGATGATGGGTGAGGAATTAGCTAAAGACTGTTCGTACGGCTGACGTGTACCTTAACAGGGAAAAACTGATCGCACGGCCGCCGTGTACCTCATTTGGAAAGACTGTTCGCACGGCCGCCATGTGTATAATTTGCGTAAAGATATTCGTGTACCTGATCTGCGAAATATACTCATTTTTGCAGCTGATTACCTCTAATTCCACTTTTGCAAGTCATTGTTGTTTAAACTTTACAATGCTTTACTCCTTCACCTCCAGTAGAAATAGAAATTTTCGTATATGTATTGAGTGAATCTTATGCAGGGATCGCGCTGGGCTTCGCTAATGTTGCAAATTGCTATTTATTTTCCTAATTGGCGACAAAATATACCATCTGGCGATTTTTTTGGCGACAACATTTTTTGCTGTTAAAACTTGTATATACAATCGTGGGTGTGGAGTGGAGGAATTCAAATACACCATGAAAGGAAGCTGCAAACTTGGATATAACATGCACTGAAATCTATCTCTTGTTATATAAACAAATCCCTTGTTCATATTGACAAACCATCTTACCAGTGCATTGTTATATCATAATCCGCTTATGCTGACATCTGGCCTGAGTACAGTATGCTGTGATACACTCAAATAGCCATGCTACCGGACTAGCTAAAATCAATCAAACGACGACTAATCCTTTTTTTTAATGTACCAGAAAAAATAGTTTTGCTGAAACTTCAAAGAAAAGTGATTACCTTTCCGATCGTTCTATATTAAATACTTAGCAAATGAAAAAAAATTAAAAAAATAAAAATGAAATCAGTCTCAATCTGAACAATATACTGTCATGGTAAACGTATGTTGGACTTTTCGTGGTCATCATCTCATCCTAAGAGTTCCGTATATACTCGTGTATAACACGAATAATTGAGGAAAAAATAAAAGCCTGGAAGAAGGGGGGTCGGCTTATCCACAGGACAAGGTCTAAGCTTAAAATTTAAGTTTTCTTGTTGACTACCGGTATATATTAGAGGAGACTGGATACATATATATATATATATATATATATATATATATATATATATATATATATATATATATATATATATATATATATATATATAGATAGATAGATAGATAGATAGATAGATAGATAGATAGATAGATAGGAATAATAAAGACAAAACCAGTGTATACAATTAGGTATATTATCGAGTGGAATATGTCACAAATAAATTGACAACGTACATTTTGTTCTCCATAGAAATATATAATGGTTGACATTTTAAATCCGTTTGATATGATAAATCCATGAATTATATCATAGATCACATACCAGCATAAAAATAGTAGCCCAGAAATTATCCGATTCACAATATCCCGTAATATGTTAATTCCACACGTCTGACAAATAAACAATGAAAGTATAGTCCACACTTTTGTGATTCACAGTACCCTTTAAAGGTCACTATCTAATGTCATCTGGTACAAAGCCCGAGAATTCATCCGCATCGTCTGAGTGAATAATTATAGTGCTGAAATCCTCGATCATCGTCTAGTCATCGTAAATATCGTCTGACTCCAATTCCTGTCTTTACTGTCATATGCGGGTGCTTACGTGGAGATTGAGCTTGGACTCTGTAAGTGATACTTCGATCATGCAGTCTGTGAAATCTACTAAAGGATGCAACTGAACAGGTGTCAATTGTGCGGCAAGATCAGAGGGAGTTCAAATAACCACCCTCTGTTACTTGGCACTGAACAAGTATCAAATACGCGGCTTGATCAAAGGGTTGTAATGTGGAGAAAACAAAGAGGGTGCTAAGTGATTAAGGTCAAACACATATATATAAGATGTGTAAGACTCTACTTGGCACTGAACAAGTATCATATTAACAAAATATAAATCATAAACCAGAAAAGCAGAGAGAGAGAGAGAGTAAGAGAGAGAGAGAGAGAGACTGCAGTTGTAGGGAAAGAAGATATTTGATAATGCATTTCTTTAAAGTGACAACAGTCATACCTTTGCACAGACCGTCATGCGGGATGCAAAGACAATGGAATTAGCTAAGATTGCTGCTATTAGTAAAAGTAAAAATGCCGTTATCAGCGACTGTGAACGTGGGTTCAGTAAGACGAATATCATCAAAAATGACACCAGGAAAATATTCGGCATCTCAAACTGTATTCAGCAAATGGGCAGAAGTAAAATCATGACGCATACTCATGTGACATTCGATTTTATCATTTTTATGAAACAACATTTTAATAGTGCAAAACATTATAAGTAAGCAATCAAAACAGTCGAGTAATGATTTATTCTGTAATATTGTGGTATTGTATTGTTTGTTGTCAATAAAGTAATAAATACCCCATCTTTTTCAATTTTCAGTGGCTACTACATTAGTAGACATGGAAAAATATTGACTCCTTGCTTGGCGACATTTTTTGAAAATTGGCGACAAAATATTGAGGTTGGCGATTTTTTTGGCGACAACTTTTTTAAAGCCAGCACCATCCCTGTTATGGGTGAAAAACTCTAGTGTAGGCACCCAATTGATGAACTTTTTCCATTATTCACTCAGAACAAACAAATTTTCTTGTTATTTTATGCTCAAATGAGTTGGCTAGCTAAAGTGTATTAATCACGTGAGCTGTACTGTAATATCAGCTGTTTACTGTTTATGTTCTGCAGTGTTTTGTGTATATTAGCACTGTAAATCTGAGTAACATAATTCTTTCCTAATTCAAGATGAGAAAGCATACACTAGAAAAAAATAAAGTGTAGAGTGGGATTCAACCATGTATCTTTTATATTAGAGATAAACATATTTCCACTCTACTACAGTGCGTGACACCCTGGAAGATGAGATTCTTTTATTTATGTTATCACTGTCCATTTGAAAAAATTATAGACTATTAAAGTAAAATTAAATTGTTACATATTTCTCCTGGGGAAACTACTAATTCACAGACTAGCTTCTAATTGTTTGCACACCATATCATAATTATTATAATCCAAACTTTGAGGACACCGGTTGTCATGTGAATAGTCTAAGCTACAGTGGGTACGAGACACCATGCGAATAGTGTTTGTAAAATTTAGTTCACGGCTGCCATACGAAGACACATCCGACAAATTATATATATTGTTTACTTTAAAAAAAAAATAGATTTATTCCTTGGGCTATAACACAACAAATACTTTCCTTATCCATCAAAGGAAAAGTTTTTCTAAATGTATTTTATCATCTACATGTTTTCTGCTGCTATATATGCAAGGGAACACAGAAATACCATCTATTTATCAGTCCATCCATTCTTCCCATGCATTAGCTTGTGAATACTGTAACAGCCACATTTCATATTCTAATGAAACCAGATTTTCTGTTCAAAGCTTAATCAGTTTATTAAACAGGCATTGGAATGGCTTGTGAACAGCCTAGTAGTAAAAACATTTTTAATTCAAATTCAGCCAAGTTTGTTGGTGGTATACAGCACTTGGTCAGATGTGTAACCACTTTGCTGCATATCAGTTTTTCATGAAAATGTTTGTACTGTCAATTGGTACTGGCATCCAACCAGTTCTCATCAGCAACCATTTCTCATCATGATTCCCAAGAAAACATAGCCTTTGAAATAGAAATTACTTCTGTGTTGTCTCAGACTTTAATGGCTTTCAGAGTAAGTTTGAATCACAACAATAAACCTACACACGTTTTCCATGACTTCCATGATTCCTCCATGGACCGGAGAAAATCTATGCATCATGGAAACAACATGGAGTATTTGGACACCTTTTATGTGTTCATAGTGATAACATAGAAAGCATGGAGAATTTTGGGACAGTTCTACATGACATAGATTATACACAAATAGTACATAGAGTATGGAGATCATAGAGAAACTATGTGTGAAGATGGAAATCACATTAATTTTGTGTAAACTACACATAAAAGATGGAGATCACAGAAAGATAAGATAGACAGAATAATGAATGGATGGATGGACAGCAAAAAAGCAGCTTCAGACAACCTGAGATATTATTCAGAATCAGTTCAGCAATAGTCGGAAATTAGAAATACACAAAATAGGCAATAATTTGGTCACATTTTACAGTAAAAAGAAGCTGTTATGAAACATATATAAAACTGCCTATTTTGTCATGCATTTGTCAAAATTGCTTCTAAATGTTGATATTTTTTTTCTCCTGCTAACATCTGAAATATTGTGAAGGGACATAACTCTTACATCTCCTTGGGGAATGTGTTGATTGATCTATACATTTTGTCCATTCAGAATAGCATATATTTGTTCCATTAAAATATAGAATAATAAATATTTCAAAGATTTATACATTTTCTTTTGTGCATTCCAGTAACAAAAGGGACACGTTATCTATATACTGCCTACATGTTACAATCAAGTAACTGTACGAATGTCAGCACCAACTGCTGCTGTTCCATTTAGACACAGCCTATATATCCATTGTGAACCTAAACCTATTAACACACAGAGTCACATGTAGCTCATGTTACAGATTTAACGAAAGATGTTACTACCGTATTTCATCTAATTTTTCGTACACCATATAGCTATAAAAATAATAATTAATTAAATGTATCTACTTTTTTCGTACGTTGTACTTCGTATTTTTCGTTAAATCCTTTAAATTTTCGTACATAAAAAAGATCTGCTGTGAAGATTTACATTTGCAAAATAGATCGAAAATATTGCCTTTTTATTTTTACAACAACGAATAAGAGATTAAAATAACTTAAAATTCAGGTGCTTTATGTTTTTTTTTTTTTTACTTTGTCTATTATTTTGTTATCTCGTATTCTGATGTGTTAAAATTGGAGAGGTTCCCGTTTCAAACAGTGAAACAGGAGCTTGAGAAATAAAATAATTACCATTTATAATCGTGCAGAAAGGTCCTTGATAATTTCTTTCTTTTATTATTGCTTTTTTTACCACGTATTTTTATGTTTTTTACTTGAATCAAGAAAAGAAGTTCACGTTTCAAACGGTTTTCCAAAAAATACAATGTACGATTTAGATACGTCAAACAACCAATGAATTATTTACTAAGTATATGTTTCATATGATCCTGTATGAAAAAATATAACTATTTGTTACCTCAATAAAAACGTGCCTGAATTATTTGCTTACTTCGCGTAAATGTTTAATTGAGGCATCCAATAATGAAACATGAGATAAAGAAACAAAGAATTAATCACCATTTATAATCGTGTACAAAGGCCTTTGATAATCTCACTTGGAAAGGGTAATTGTTTTGTTAACTGATGATCTATTCTCATTCATCGAACCGCCTTTCTTTGTCTTCTTTATTGGCGAGAAAATATAATGATTGATGTGTATGATCTGGTGTTGTCATTACAATATCTACTGCTGTTCATTAACAACTGGACAATGGCCTTTACAGTACATAATCCTTAAACAACATTGTTAGTGAGTGCTCTTTATTAAGTCAGTCACCGTAACAAAGCACCACACGCATTTTAAAACGAGTTCAGAAGCCATTTGATGTTTTGTTATCCAATAAAAATAATATCTCAGTACATGCTAAAGTGAAGACCACAGACCACTGGGCAGTTAGTCTAATTGTTTCATTGACCCCATCCGTCCGTAGGGATATATAGTACCAGTACCTAGTACGTCAATACAGTTGTTGAGACAATGGCTTTGTCGGAAATCTTTTCAATACCCTATGGGTAGCCTCATTTCCATACTGAAAGCCTCACTAATTTGAACTGTCAATGACAATCTGGTCTTCAATCCGGTATTTACTGGAAATGATAAAGCTAAAGGTCTAGGCATATTTAATTAGCATGTAATACCTCTGGATAGCCACGTGGTTTTTGTGACAATGGAGATCCTAATTACAACAAGAACGATTTATTTATTCAGGTTTTAATTGCTAATGGAATATAATAGTGCCCTTGTACGTGTGTCAGTGAGGAAGAACACAATCGACAGGTAGCTGAACAATAAAGATTAAAATCACATTGCGACCCCTCTCTCTCCAACAACTAAAAATAAAATGCAGCTCTGCGTGCGATCTTGCACACAGGCAGAACACTTTTTCATCTCTCTCTCTCTCTTTATCTGTTGTACACGCATTCACTAGAAACGAAAAAGTCTGTTGGAGTTATTGTATTTGTTATTGATTTCATAATGAGGTTACTGTTGCTGTAAGACGACTGTTTGAGTATTTTTTTTAATAAAGACTAATTAGGTTGGGAGTAAAATTAGACAAAGCAGCATATGTTTATTTTTGCGTTAGTGATGTTAGGTTGACCAGCATCGTGTGTCACATAACGGTAGATCTTGTTTAGGTCCGAACCCTTTATTTTTCGTACACAGTCAGTACTCCAAAATAATGATATTTTTTTACATATAATTTTTCGTAGTCTGAAAAGAATAATTATTTTTTCGTGTACAAAAAATTAGATGAAATACAGTATGTTAATACAGGAACAATACGCGAGATTAATCACCATGCTTATGATCAGATTATGAATTGTCAATAAAAGTATGGTGCACTGAGAATGATATGTACATCATACTGTCCAGTGGCCATTATAGAGCAGTGGAGATTTCACTGAGATGCCCGAATTCTCTCCAGTAGTGTGTACATACTTCTGCATATAGTCCATGATGTAGCACACATGTCGTACTTTGTTAGCAATCA
Source organism: Margaritifera margaritifera (assembly GCA_029931535.1). Taxonomy (NCBI): domain Eukaryota; kingdom Metazoa; phylum Mollusca; class Bivalvia; order Unionida; family Margaritiferidae; genus Margaritifera; species Margaritifera margaritifera. The sequence goes on along the minus strand of JAQPZY010001550.1, from coordinate 1,218,915 downwards.
TTGATTAGTGAAACTGCTTCCACAACAAACTTTGTGACTAAACTAAACTTCTGATGTCAGATTTGGTTTAATGATGGGCCAGAACAAAATTGGATCCAGAAAAAGTGGTATGGTTAGATGGGACAAAAATTAATAAAAACATGGGAAAAAAAGAATGAATCAATGAAATAGAGTTAAAAATAATAATAATAATAATAACAATAATAGCAAAAGTAATAACCAACAATAATGATACTTTGGTGAAAGCTTAACTGTGTAGTATTATTCATAGCTGATAATGTTTAAACTGTTCAATTTCATACACAATAAATAAATTGAAAGCTAACCTGAAGCTTTCGTCCTTGTACTAAGGACTTCATCAGCAGAATGATTTATTCTCTACTGATTGTTAACACCACCTGAGGGAATAGTGAGCGATGTTAACTGTTAACAACAATAATAATAATAATAATAATAATAATAATATCTGATGCTGATATTTTTAACCAGTGTGAGGAGGAAAGCAATATTCATAGACATTGGTGTCTTTGTTGTTATTGGAAAATTTCCAAAGAACTAGGAGGATATTAAGTTGAGAATTTGGGCATGCAACTGAATTTTCTATTGTTTCAAAATGAATTTGAGGTAGATCATCAAGGAATCGAATTGGAAGGTGACATTTTTGATGTGTTTCTATCACGACAAATTTCAACATGCAGTATTTGGAATTAGGCAGTGTGTTAGCATAAGTCAGTGATGATTTAATTTATAGGATGGATTAAAGTGAGCAGGATACAGTAATCTTATGTGGAACATAAATTTGGGAGAGAACATTATGCGTAATTTATGATTTTGTTGTATAGTGCACATAAACGATCTTGATAGGGTAATAATAATAATAATAATAATAATAATAATAATAATAATAATAATAACGATATTGATATTCGGTGCATGGTATTTGTTCGAAAACCAATTTGAAATGTGAATCTGTGTACAGAGGTCACCTGTGTACAATGCTCCATTTTGACTTTTCCCATGGGTGGCCGCTAGTAACAGGTGTGACTGTATATTAATTCTGCATTGAAACTTCTGTATTCATAAATGTTGGGCAAAATAAAATTCCTTAATTTTGTTTTACATATTTCTTATTTCAATTGGACAAAATTCAGAATTTGGCATACAAGTGCAAACATTTCTTCCTCATAATGGCCATAATGCAGGCTGGTAAAAGCATGAAGAGAAAAATAGAACATTTCCAGAGATTTTCACTTTTTAAGGTAGTAAACATTCTGTATTAAAATGAGAACAAAAATTGAAAGAAAAGTAAAATGGTCTTCTCCCAGTGATATTATATATTGCTTTTGAAATATCATCCTCTTGTGAGTTGTCACACATTGGTGTATTAAAAATAAATATCAGGAAAGTACCAATTATACAGTTTTCATTCTCCAAAGTTTGTTTGCATTCATTTGTTCAAGTCCACATTCTCCATGTGTGTATTTGTTAAAGACCACAGTTTCCATGTTTAAGATGTGCATCCACTGGCATTTGTTTTCCAAGTCTAATTTTCCATGCTATTTCCATGTGATGTACATGTTGGTACTCTCATGCTACAAGTCTTGATATGATTTCCATGCTATTTCCATGTGATGTACATGTTGGTACTCATGCTGCAAGTTTCCATATGATTTCCATGCTATTTATATGTGATGTACATATTGGTATTCTTATGCTGCAAGTTTCCATATAATTTTCATGTTATTTCTATGTGATGTACATGATATTAATCTCATGCTGCATGTCTCCACAGGGTCTGAAAATTACAGTGGTCCGAGGTCTGTGACCCATTTTTTTAGCTGTGGACCTGTCTAATACTAGCAACACTAGCCGATCGAACCTATAATATTTGCTTTTTTAATCCTAAATTCATCCAAAAAGAGTCATACAAGTGCACTGATGCAAGCGGAAGTTGATCAGTAGTGAGAGATTGGTTGTATAAAATGTTACTGGATATCGGTAAATTTAGCATGCAATATGCAGATCACCAGTCTATGATTGATCTTCATCAATCAAACATTTGTCTGTTCTCAACCAGAGCTAAAAACTGAGCATCAGTAGTATTGGCTTACCGTATGTTCTAGATGGATGACTATGAGTTTAAGTATGGATTTAGCGGCAAGAATCAACCACAGGGAATTTGTCAATTACAAGATGTGTTGCACTGCAGGACCTCAAACGTCCCAGTTCCAAAAAAGGATGCAAATTATGGTAAAAATAAATGTATTCTGACTTTCCATGACTTTCAATGATCACTAGAAAAGTCTAGTCCATGGGTTGAATATGATAAAAAAAGGTCGCTATTATTTTGTTCAGCATGTACGGCATACCCTGAGTCAGCAAATCGTTCTAGTGCCTTATTCAAAGGCACGTCCAATTTCAAAACTGACCCACTGGTAGCACATGAAACAAGCAAAGAGCATATTACTTGCACAAAAAAGGTTATTGCTAGTAAATCAAACATACCCCTCTCCATCATCAATACCCCAATTGCTCATGCCTTTACAAAGTTGAGTGCAGATCAGAAACATAGGCTTGAATGTCTTTTCAACACCACAAATGGGGTGATTAAAGCTTGAAATCCTTTCTCTGATTTTGAGTTAGCTTGTAACATTTAGCAAAAGAATGGTCTAGATGTAGGACAAAAATACATCATCAGTCACGGTAGAACATCTTTCATCAACTCTACATTTTGTTCCCTGAAGGCACCAGCAGAAAGTAGTTATCTGAATTTTCAGTTTGCATTAATGTTGTTATTTTTTCCTGTCTTTTGTTAATGTTAATACACTGTTGTAAATATTCGCTTGTCAGACTTAGTTGTTGGACCGGTCCTTGGCTTATGTGGACCTGGGCAGTGTAGGGTCCTACTGGTCCTGGACCATTGAGTCAAAAGTGAAATGTACAGGCCCTGCTCTATATGATTTCCATGTAATGTACATGATCATACTCTCATGCTGCAAGTCTCCATATGATTTTCATCTTATTTAAATGTGATTTACATGTTGGTACTCTCATGCGGCAAGTCGCCATATGATTTTCATGTTATTTTCATGTTATTTCTATGTGATGTACGTGATGATACTCACATACTGCAAGTTTTCCATATGATTTCCATGCTATTTCCATGTGGTGTACATGATGATACTAACGCTGCAAGTTTCCATACGATCTTCATGTTATTTCAATGTGGTGTACATATTACTCTGATGCTGCAATTTTCCATGATTTCCATGTTATTTCCATGCTATTTCCACGTTATGTGCATGATGATACTCTCACGCTGCAAGTTTTCATATGATGTCCATGTTATTTCCATGCTATTTCTATATGGTGTCCATGATGATACTCTGATGTTGCAAGTTTCCATATGATTTCTATGCTATTTCTATGTGGTGTACATGATGATACTCTGATGTTGCAAGTTTCCAAATGAATTCCATGCTATTTCTATGTGTTGTACATGATGATACTCTGATGTTGCAAGTTTCCATATGATTTTCATGCTATTTCTATGTGGTCTACATGATGATACTCTTATGTTGCAAGTTACAGTATGATTTTCATTTTATTTTCATGTGATGTACATGATGAAACTCTCATGCTGCAAATTTCCATATGATGTCCATGTTATTTCCATGCTATTTTTATGTGGTGTACATGATGATACTCTTATGTTGCAAGTTTCCATATGATTTCCATGTTATTTCCATGCTATTTCTATGTGTTGTACATGATACTCTCATGCTGCAAGTTTCTATATGATTTCCATGTTATTTCCATGCTATTTCTATGTGGTGTACATGCTGATACTCTTATGTTGCAAGTTTCCATATGATTTTTATTTTATTTCCATGTGATGCATATGATCGTACTCATGACGCAAGTTTCCATATGATGTCCATGTTATTTCCATGCTATTTCCATGTGGTGTACACGATGATACTCTGATGTTGCAAGTTTACATATGATATTTCCATGCTATTTCTATGTGGTGTACATGATGATACTCTGATGTTGCAAGTTTCCATATGATTTCCATGCTATTTCTATGCGGTGTCCACGATGATACATCTTATGTTGCAAGTTACAGTATGATTTTCATTTTATTTTCATGTGATGTACATGATGATACCCTCATGCTTCAAATTTCCGTATGATGTCCATGTTATTTCCATGCTATTTCTATGTGGTGTACATGATGATACTCTTATGTTGCAAGTTTCCATATGATTTTCATTTTATTTCCATGTGATGTATATGATCATACTCATGATGCAAGTTTCCATATGATTTCCATGTTATTTCCATGTGATATACATGATAATACTAAAGCTGCAAGTCTCTATATGATTTTCATGATATTTCCAGGTGATTTACTTGTTGGTACTCATGCTGCAAGTTTCCATATGATTTCCATGTTATTTCCATGTGATGTACATGATGATACATGTACTCATGCTGCAAGTCTCCATATGATTTCCATGTTATGTACATGATTGTACTCATGATGCAAGTCTCCATGTGATATACATGATGATGCTCTCATGCTGCAAGCCTCCATTTGATTTTCATGTTACTTTCCATGACATTTCAATGTATTCCTTGTTGACAGCATGGAAAAATTACATAATTTTTTAGAAGATTTGTATGATCATGGAAAGCTGGAGTGCTGGAATGTCGAGTTGTAAATGCATTTATTGAAAAAGCAGACACGAATGGTAATGAGTCTGTCTTTTGTACATTGCTTTGCAGGGGGAAGCACGTACCAAATCTGCACATGTGAAACAGCAGACCAGTAAGGGGAAATAACTGATTGTTATTTTATTATATGTATATGCTATGGATGGCTAAATAAATATAGGCGATTAAGAATAAGTGATAAATTGTGCAGAACAAAGGCATATACTCCTTGGACAATGTCAACTTAACTAGTATTGGAATGAATTGCTGATTTTACTATTTGAATATTCAAAACCTGTATCCAGTTCATATTCATATGTTCACTGTGTTGTCATCATGAAATATTTATCCTCATCACCAGTGATTGGGCTGAATCAAAAGTTAGAAATCAGTGACTCATCTGACTGGTATATACTGTACATTTATCTTGCTGTTCAATTGGTAAGCTATGTAACACTTCTTTTAGAGTGTATGACATTTCAGAAAACATTTAAAAGAGATTTCTTTTGCTGAAGTAAAAATCCATTTATTTCCATGGAAGTCACCTTGGTTGCATCTACATAATTAGTGACGGCCAATAAAAATGGAGAATACTTCCTGAAACTATTTGAGGGGTATTCTCAGAACTTTTTTTCTACATAAGTGAAACATAAGTGGCCTGTCTACGCCTGGCCCCAATTTCACAAAATATCTCAATTTGAGTACGTACCTATCTACTCAATTCAAATATTTATGTTTCCATACAATTTTATGACCAGTAAATTCATGGAAAATTATTTTCAAAATTTGACTATTTTCAGTATTTTGGTTGTAATTTCCAAATGACAGCTGATACAAAATTGAGTTGAGTATGTACTCAAGGTTGAGAAGTTGAGAAGTTTCGTGAAAACTGGGCCTTATCAAGTGAGTTTTTCTGAGCCTGCACTGCTCTTAAAATTCAGAAGGTGTATTTAACCATTACATTCTTGATTGTTTAGCATTGGTATTAAAACTAGTAATTAAAATATCGTAATAAATATCTTAATAAGATTTCTAAATTACTTCAGTTTTCATGGTAATTCTAAAAAAAAACTCAATAACAAACATATTGAAGACTCTACTCGAATATGTAGCATTTATTTATTTATTGAAAAACCAAGTAAAAGATTAAGAACTTCTACTTAATTATTTACATGTCTGATTGCTAAAGAAATTTTAGGGAAAAGAAACAAAGCCATAACAGTAACTTCTTTGTGAACGGAAGTTTCTGAACAACTTTAAACTTTCAAGTTTTCAAACAGTGAACAAGATTCTGATTCTCAAGATGTTAATGCTGGCAATGGTGCCAATCTAGTGAAGAAATTATTTTAATTTTTTAATATATTAACATTAAGTTTATGGGAGATAAATTAGTGGTCCAGTCCCTTAAAATGCTACTACATGCATACATACTGTTCCTTGTTGCCTTAGATTTTCATTCTTTTATTTTAATACTAAGTATTTCAAAATGAATGAGCATTAACAGTCTGGTGATTTTTTATATTGGTGACACAACAATAAACACATAATGTTCTAAATTATTGCAATGAAGAAAAAGGTATTGTTATTGAGACTTCTATTTTTATTACTGGGATTCCAACTTTTTTCAAGGAAGGAGTGCTGGACTGCAACTTTCATAACAGTCCTCATAACTGAACATTTCAGACATTTATATTTGTCAAGAAGAGCCAAAAACAGTCAAAAGGCTTCACAACTGAAATTTTCAGACATTTATATTTTTCAGGAAGAGCAAAAACCAGTCAAAAGGCTAAAATTAGTTCAGAAGCCTCTTGTGCCAGACATATCACTGAACCTCCAAACAGCAGCCACTCCACATGAGGTACTGCAGGTTTTGTTACGATTTGAGAATAGTTTACCAGTGGAAAGTGATGCAACAGGAAATGTTCTGCGAGAACTCTTGGACCATTATTCTCATGAAAAGGAGGTGGTGGTCCGGTGGAAAATTGCAAGCTTATTAGCCATTTTTTCCAAACTCCCTGGTGGTAACCTAGAGGGCCTTGCAGAGGATGTAATATCACTTTCAAAATCAGAAGGTACATATATTCTAAAGAAAATGGTGTGAAAGCAGATTATTTTTTGTTAGATAGTTTCAAGGAATCCAGTGAAAATGATGTCCTAAATTGCTTTACAGCAAATTACCTATTCCTAAACCTTAAACAAGCTCATAATCATTATCTGTTTTTAGCTCTACTGGTCATATACCAACAGAGCTTATGGGATGGCCTGTTGTCCATCGTCTGACATCCATCCATCTTTTAGCACATCTTTGTTATTGCTACTCCTCCTAAACTACATGTACTTGGAGGATTGCCATGCAACTTTATACACACATTCATCCCAAGGTCTAGTTGGTCCTAAATGAAAATGGTGCTGCACGATTACCGTATTTTGGTGTGTATAACGCGCACCCCGATTTTCGACCCAAAATGAGTGGAAAAAACGAAGTTCTGCCATATAACGCGCATGTCATATAATACATTTTAAAATCATGACTACCGGTATTTCGCTCCGTTTTCATAGTGCAACAACAGTCGATCATTTTGGATAGTGAATGAAAAAGTGGCAATATTGAAATTGTATCTTTCCGATTTTATGGTTAGCCCTTAAAAGGGCCCTTTAAAGGTTCGTCTAGTTGATGGAGTTCAATCTATTGCATCAAATCCCTCAAATTCCTCTTCGTCGTCATCAGTCTCGAAAAGTCGCTGTATGTCCTCGTCTGTCATCATTCCTGGTGTTGCTGCATAATAGCTTTCATCTTCGTCTTCGTCCTAGCTCTCTGAGTGGTCTTCACGCTTAGCATTGTCCTCCCACAAGATGTCATCCTCTGTGCCATCCATTTTATTTGAGATGCAGCACTTTTTGAAGGCATGGATGATGATGCATGGCAAGTTGTGCCGTCGTAAAAATGCATAGGCCGAGCTCACAGACCCCTTGTAGTCGTCTATTTTCTTCTGTTTTGCAATCAATATTGCCTGAAAGCGAATCTCTGTCGTGGATACTGAGATTCCCTGTCTTCTTCTATCCATGACACATTCAAGGACTCCACTCTCTACGTCCGGATACTTTGCACTTGTCCCTCTGTCTGCCTGTTTTGTTCTCGGTATTTTCTTCAGTCTTTCTTTCATTCTTCTCTACTCCCTAACAGAAGACTCTCCTACATTAAACTCCCTCCCAGTAGCTCTGTTACCATGTGTTTCTGCATAGGCAATGATGGTTAGCTTGTCTTTCGCATTGTACGAATTTCTTATACGACCCATGTTGAGACTTTGACTATATTCGTTCAGATTCAAGATCGAACACAATATGCTATGTGAAAGTTTAGGTCTGGTATTTATACTTATTGGGATTATCATTACATTGTAACAAAGAAGTACCTTATCAAATACTGTTGTTTAAAATGAGAAATAAAACAAAGAAACAAGTTCATTTTCTGAAGAAAAGTAAATACATTGCAAATTTACCTAGACAAAGCAGCGTGACTATGTTTAGCACATCAAAGCTTTAGCCGGTTCCGATTACCTTGAAAAGACCACACTGAGTCAATGAAGCACTGATCACCGTTAAAAACACCACGCTTAATCAATTAAATATTCCTCACCGAGACAAAGCATTGTAACTATGCTGAGCGCATCAAAGCTTACCTGGCGCTGATTACCGTGAAAAGGCCACACTGAGTCAATAAAGCATTGATCACTGTACAGTCGCAAAGATATCTCAAATACTATGATTTAAGATGAGAAATAAAACTAAGAAACAAGTTTATTGTCCAAAGGAAAAACAAAATGTTTTCTGACTTCATACATTAAAGCTGTATCAGTGTTACCGTAACAGGCTAACCATAGTTACGAAAAAAATGAGAACATTAACACTGCTTGAATTCTAAATATTATATGTCAATTCAAACACGAATAAATGAAGACAAAATTAATTAGATCCACAGTTATCGAATATTGAACATTTACAGGTACGGTAATCATATATTTGTTCCGCTGATAACCTTGAAAAGACCACACTTAGTCAATGAAGCACTGATCGCCGTTAAAAACACCACGCTGAATCAATTAAATATTCCTCACCGAGACAAAGCATTGTAACTATGTTGAGCGCATCAAAGCTTACCTGGCGCCGATTACCGTGAAAAGGCCACACTGAGTCAATGAAGCATTGATCACTGTACAGTCGCAAAGATATCTCAAATACTATGATTTAAGATGAGAAATAAAACTAAGAAACAAGTTTATTGTCTAAAGGAAAAACAAAATGTTTTCTGACTTCATACATTAAAGCTGCATCAGTGTTACCGTAACAGGCTAACCGTAGTTACGAAAAAAATGAGAACATTAACACTGCTTGAATTCTAAATATTATATGTCAATTCAAACACGAATAAATGAAGACAAAATTAATTAGATCCACAGTTATCGAATATTGAACATTTACAGGTACGGTAATCATATATTTGTTCCGCTGATAACCTTGAAAAGACCACACTTAGTCAATGAAACATTGATCACTCTATAGTCAGAAATAAATACAAAATACTATCATTTAAAATGAGAAATAAAAACTAAGAACCAAGTTTATTTTCCAAAGAAAAAAATATTTTCCGACTTCATACATTCATTGATATTTTTGTTCCACAACGTATCAGTGTTACCGTAAGAAAGAAACCGTAGTCGCAAAAAATATGTCCGCTAAAGGTGCCTCTGATGAGAACATTAACACTGCTTGAATTCTACACATATTATATTTCAATTCAACCAAGAATAAATGAAGAAAAAATGTATTAGATCAACAGTTATGAAATACTGAACATTTACGGAACAAGTACGGTAATCCTCACAGTGGTATTTGTTCCGCTCCAATGCGGCACTTTGCACTGCTTTTGAACAAGTTACCAGTCGTTATGTACATGTATTTCCGGTCGAGGCACAGAACAAAACGCTACACAGTGATGTGAAATTAAACTAGTTTATTAACATAAGCAATCAAAGAAAAAGACTATCAAGGTTTGTAAGCATTATTTATTTCTTTAATAAGGCTAGTACCGGTAAACAATTTAGTTACAATGAAATGTGCAACGGATTTAATATTTCACGAGGAGTGAATGTGACACATGTAGGTGGCTTTAGTGCCTTCATCCTCTCGTCAGATCGACCTGGAAACAATCTTTTTTTTTTTTAGTTCTTGTATAAAACGCGCACCCCCGACTTAAGATAAGAAAATTAGGTGAAAAAATTGCGCGTTATACACACCAAAATACGGTATTATAATAGTGTCCATTTCGAAAATCTTGTTATTGCTACTCGTTCTGGATGGATGGTCAAATCAACATGGGAGTTTTATTAAAAGACTTCTTATGATGTATAGTTGGTGCTAAATTAAAATGGTGCCGATCTGACATTCAGTGTGGCCACCATGGCATCCATCTTGAAAATCTTGTTTTTTAAAGTCTTATTGACATGGGGTTTCCACCAGAAGACTTCTTATGATGTCTAATTCGTCCTACATGAAAATGGTGATGCTCAGACATCCAGTATGGCTGCCACATCTTGTTATTGCTACTTTTCCTAAACGGAAAGTCATCAAAATGCCGATCTGACATTCAATTTGGCCAACACAGCATCCATCTCAAAAACCTTGTTTTTTTAAAGTCTTATTGACATTGGGTTTCCACCAGAAGACCTCTTATGATGTCCAATTGGTCCTAAATGAAAATGGCACTGCTCAGATATCCAATATGGCTGCCACAGAGGTAAGCTTGAAAATCTTGTTATTACTTCTTTTCCTGAACGGAAAGTAATATCGACATGGGGTTTTCACCAGAAGACTTATGATATATAGTTGGTCCCAGATGAAAATGATGCTGTATGGACATCTAGTATAGCTACTGCAGTGCTATCTTGAAAATCTTGTTATTGCTACTTCTTATAGATGGAAAGTCATATTGTCATTGGGTTTTCACCAGAAGACTTCTTCTGATGTATAGTTTATCCTAGATAAAAGTGGTGCCACTTGGACTTCCAGTATAGCCACCAAAGTGTCCATGTTCAGGCTCACCTTTACAGATCACTCACATCTCACCTTTGTCTGCATGGGTTTGAGTCTCAGCTCGACCAATGTGGGTATGTGAGAAAGCTTGCCAGTAGCTCCGTGGGTCAGTGGTTCTTTCTGGGTTCTTCCTCCATCAAATATACTGGCGGCCATGTATAGCCTATCATGTGCTGAAAAATGGCATCCCCCCGCCATCAAAATATTGTTATCACAACTCATACTGAATTGATGGTCATATTAGCATAGGGCTTTCACTAAAAGAATTCTTTTGATGTCTAGTTGGTCCTAAATGCAAATGGTGCTGATCTGTCATCCAGTATGGCCAATAATACAGTGGCCATCTTTAAATTCTTGTTATCGCTAGTCCTCCTAAGCAGAAAGTTAAATCAACATGGGGTTTTCACAAGAAGATTTCTTATGGTTTCTAGTTGGTCTTATATAAAAACTGTGCTGATCTGACATTCAATATGTCTGCCACAGCAGCCATCTTGAAAACGTATCACTACTTCTCCTAGATGGATAGTCTTATTGACATTGGGGGTTTCACCAGAAGACTTCTTATGATGTCTAGTTGGTCCTAAATGAAAATGATGCTGTTCTGACATCCAACATGGCCACCATGTGATCAGTTTAAAAATCTTATTATTGCTACTGCTTCAGAATTGCTGCTCATATTGACATAGGGTTTTGACCAAAAGACTTCATGTGATATCTGTTTGGTCCTAAATGCAAATGGTGCCAATCTTATATCAAATATGGCTGCCAAAAAGTCTTATCCTGAATTCCTGGAAATTCTTTTTGGACATTAGAGCATCAGTCCCTTTTAGGACTCATGTTTAATTTTTTGCAGTAGATTCTCTTTTATGTAAATATATTTAACTTAGGAGATTTTTTTATAGAGGATGTAATGATTTTGTTTATAGCTCACCTTGCCTTTTAAGCCAAGTGTATGGCCCTGCGTCTGTTGTGCATCCTCTGTTGTCTGTCAAAAATTGCTATTTCAAATTTCTTCTTAAAAGCCATAGGAAGATTTCAAACAAATTTGGCAGAGAGCATTCCAGCATAAAGGACTTTAAAGTTTGTACAAATGAGACTGATCTGACATCAAATATGGCCACCTTTACTAAAAATTTAAATTTTTATACATCTTCTCGAAAACCACTGAACAGAATTTGACAAAATTTGCAAGAACGTATCCTGACATAGAGGGCATTCAAGTTTTTACAAATGATGCTTATTTGCCATCAAATATGTCTGCCATTATTAAAAATAGAACAACCTTGAAATAACCCCTTCTCAACCCCACATCAGAATTTAACCAAATTTGTGAGAAAGCATCCTGGCATAGGGTGCTTTAAATTTGGTACAAATGATACCAATCCACTGTCAAATATGACCACCATTGCTAAAAATAGAAAAACCTTTAAATGACTTATAAACAATTGGTAGAATTTGACCAAATTTGACAACATCCTGTCTTGAAGGTCTTTCAGGTTTGTAGAAATGATGTTAATCTGCCATCAAATATGGCTGCTATTACTAAAAAATGAAAAACTTTAAATGATTTCTTTAAAAAAAATTACAGAACAGAATTTAACCAAATTTGGCAGAAAGCACCCTTGCATGAAGGTCTCTCACATTTTTACGATGTCAATCTGCCATAAAATATGGCCACCATTACTAAAAAATAGAAAAACCTTTCAACAACTTCTTATAAAAACCTGCTCTGTCAAATCCAGGTATAGAGTGCTTTCAAGTTTTCACAAATGATGGCTATCCACCATCAACTATGGCTGCTGTTACTAAAAATATAAAAACCTTTAAATGGCTTCTTCACAAAAACCACTCAAAAGAATTTGAGAAAATTTAACAGAAGCCATACAGGAAAAGGGGCTTTAAATTTATTAAAAATGATGCCAGTGAGCTATCAAATATGGCCAGAATTACTAAAAACAGAAAAACCTTAAAATGCCTTCTCCTTGAAAACCGCTCATCATAATTTGACCAAATTTGACAGAAAGCATCCTGGTGTAGAGATCTTCAAATTTTATACAAATGATGATGCCAATCCACCGTCAAATATGGCCACCATTACTAAAATTAGAAAAATCTTTAAATGCCTTCTCCAAAACTGCTGAACAGAATTTGACCAAATTTGACAGAAAGCATCATGCTTTGATCTTTAAAGTTTTGCAAATGATGCTAATCCATCATCAGATATGGTCACCATTACTAAAACTTAAAGTGACTTCACAAAAACTGCTCAACAGAATTTGATCAAAGTTCACAGCTTTCTGTCATGAAGGCCCTTCAGGTTTGTACAAATGATGTTGATCTGCCACCAAATATTGCCACTATTACTAAAAAAAAAAAGAAAAACCTTGAAATGATTTCTTTTAAAACATCATTCAGCAGAATTTAAAACTTTTTTCTAAAAAGCATTCTTGCATGAAGGTCTTTCAAATGTTTGTTTTTTTTTACAAATGATGCCAATCTGCCATCAGATATGGCCACCATTATTAAAAATAGAAAAACTTGAAACAACTTCTCAACAACCTCTCGACAGAACTTGAACAAATTTAAAAGAAAGCATCCTGGCAGGAAGGACTTGTAACTTTGTACAAATGATGCTAATCAGCCATCAGATATTACTGCTGTTGCTAAAATAGAAAAAACCTTAGTAACTTCTCAAAAAATATATAAATCCAATTAGACCAAATTTGACAATAAGCAACCTAGCTAAAAGAACTTTATATAAAAATGTTACTGATCCACTTTCAAATAATTCTGACATTACTAAAGACAGAATTTTTTAAAAATGACTTCTTAAAAACTGCTCACCAAAATGTGACCAAATTAGACAGAAAGGATCCTGGCTTAGAGCATTTTAGTATTAGACAGATGATGACAATCTGCCATCAGATATGGTTGCCATTTCTAAAAATAGAAAAACCTTGTAATGACTACTGCTCAAAAAACTGCTCAGCAGAATTTGACCAGATTTGACAGAAAGTGTCCTGGCATAGAGGCCTTTTAATTTTATTAAAATGGTGTTGATTCACCATCAAATATGGACACTGTTACTGAACACCAAAAAACCTTTAGATGATTACTTGTCAAAAAACACTCGATATAGATAACCACTCAACAACATTTGACCAAATTTGAGAGCATCCATACATGAAGGTCTTTGAATTTATACAAACGATGCCAATTTACCATCATGTATGGCCACCATTTCTAAAAATAGAAAAAGACTTTTAACAACTTCTCAGAAACTGCTAGCAGAATTTCACCTATTTTGATAGAAAGCACTCTGGCATTAAGGGCTTTCAAATTTGTACAAATGATTCTGATTCATCATAAAATGTGGGTGCCATTACTAAAAATAGAAAACCCTTCAAACAACTCAAAAAAATTCCTTTGCAGAATTAGTCCAACTTTGACAGAAAGCATCCTGGTATAGATGCATTTCTATATTGGACAAATGATGCTAATGTGCCATCACATATGGATAAAGATAACAAAAATAGAGAAACCTTGAAACAATTGTTTTCATTCATAACATATTCAATCAACAGCACTGAAGAAATCTCTATGGAAAGCATCCTACTGACCCAGATTCTTGGACAACTGTTCCAAGGCATATGAGCTAGGGCAAGTGACTTCAGGCCCACTTGAACCTCTTGCTTTTTATGTTTTAAGTTCTGCTGTTTCTTCTTCAAATACGTTACTCGATCATAATACCTTAGGAGAACTACTACGACCATGCAAATCCAGCCCTTCCAGGCTAAAGTATTTAGCTAAGAAAGCTAAAAGTTACCTGCCAGCATAGGTGGCAGTAATATAGTGATCTCCCTTTGATACAGGGATTGGCACCAAATCCCATGAATACTTCAATTACTACTTCTGCTTGTGCTGTAGCACACTCTGTCCTGAAGAGATACTTCGCAATCCACCTAACACAATTTTGGAAGTATTCTACCTTAAAGCAAGTTGAAGGAGTTTTCTCTTTGAAGGGAAGTATACTTCATCTACAATTTTTCAATTTTTTCATGCTCCTTTCTATTGATGACAGAGTTTTCTGTCTTTTGTAAATTTTATCTTTGTCACATGCACACATAGAGGCAAAATTTGTACGTACCGCCACGTGTCGCTAGTGCATCCTCTCACATTGGTGTTGCATTATTTTATGTGCAGGTATTGTGTGTGCTGTATAAAATTTCCGCCATGGTATGAAACATAGAGGTTTTCTATATATAGTTTTGGTCATAGTGTCCACTTCGTAGTTATTAAAAGCGACGCTTTGGTGACTTTACCTATATAAGCAGTATATTTGGCCTTTCTACAGGTAAGATATATTAGAATTTATTTATAGCATTCACATGATACATATTAATAGTGACACTTCAATACTGTTACCTGTATAGGCTGCTAGGTGGGCCCTTCCTACAGGTAAATTGTCATACAGTGTGTATATATTCACACTATGAGTTCATAAAGCAGGACATGTACCAGGCTACATTGGTACATACTGTCTTCTCTATGTTTGTCTTACAGAGTTAGACCATGGGCAGGACAAAGTGTAATCTGTGTCAACATTGGGAAACATGGGAATGACAACCATCCTGCATGTATAGCTTGCTCTGGTTGCCAATCCTTGAATACATGTCAGATATGTGCTGAAAGTCAGTGGACTGCAATACTGGGTGCACAAAAGGGGAAGTTATAGAAGCACACCTTGAGGGACAAGGACACCATCAGTATACATGCTGATGTCACTTTGGTGAATGATAGGCTTGATACCGCACAAGTTCGACAGCCAATCTACTTTATCAGCTACATTTGAGTGAGAGCAAGATCAATTCCAGCCAACACAAATAATGTCTCGCACATCAGAAGTACAGCCTGGTTATGTAGATCAAATATCCCTTAACCCATCCCAACATAACGAACTGGATGACGTCACGCACAGTGACCAGACCCGACTCTTATAAGCCTCAAGATGAAAGGTCTTTATCCAGTTTGCCTACCCCCCACACACATGCACTCTTATAGATCAGCATTACCAGCATAGTGCCATAAGTCACTCTATGCACTCAGTGCCCAGTTTAGTGCCCCAGTACACATGGGATGTGGATTCACTTCGTTCTCAGCCCTTTGCCACTCAAAGGGAGCCCTTACTTAGTGATCATTGGTCCCAATCAGAACATTCTGCAAGCATCATTGGTCACCCCTTTAGATAATCTTCTCCTGCTACATTTCAGATTGCATAGGAGGCGTCAGCGTCACTGCATTCACTAAGAGACAATAAAGTATGCTCACAAGCCCCATCATCTTTGCTAGATGTCACCATGACGAGAGAAGACTCTGCTTTCCATGTGTTTATCAAGGAAGTCTTTTGCTTGTTACCACCAGAGTTTTTTTCTTCTCCTCCTTCTCCATCAACAGTCTGGTCTAAAGTTCTGGCATCTGTTGACTTACTTATGAAGAAGGATACACTGGCATTCAAACTGCTACCACACTCTGGTTGAATCACTAACCTTTTGGGGTTGCTTACGTAGACAATTACAGGACCCTAGTGTCAACAGACTCTTCTTGCAGAGATGCCTTCCATCAAATTTTAGTAGGAGGTTCTATAAGACCTACACTCCAGTTTTTCACATGGACACACCAGCAGTAGACAGAGACATTGCAGCCTTGGGGATAGCAAACCCCTACTCAGTAAGAATGGACTGGAAGTCTTTTAATGATACACAACAGTTGGTGCTGAATGTTATGGTAGTAGGTTCCATGTTGGACTTGGTATCAATGGCAATCTTCCAATAAGCTGAAAATAGTTTACAATCTCCCACCTTGAATCCCACATGACACATGTGGGAATATGTTTCTCAAATGGTGCGCATCTTAAACAGAGCTGCTCAGCACACACTGGCCAATGCCTTTAAAGCAGCAACAAACCTGCAACTGCAAAGAGACAAAAAGTCCCTCAGACACAGTCTCGTGCACCGAGGAGAGATTTTCAGGGAAATAAACAAAAGGAAGGAAAGGATGTCAATAGGACACAGCAGACAGGTAAGCAGTCCTTAAAATTATATACCTGTAGAAGATCACAGATTCTCAAGAATGAAAGTGGGCAAAAGGCAGAGAAGGCGATCATTTTCGCAATAGTTCTTGTCCACGCTAGCCTCCCTATAACAAGAAATTATGCCATTTTCACACCGCCCATGTCAGATAACATGGTGGGGTGGGGGGGGGAAAGGCTCCTATTCTTCACTGCCAAATGGGAACGTATTTGCCATGACGATCTATGGACCCGGTAAGTGGTTTCAGAAGGCCTCATTATCACGTTCAGCACGCCTCCCAATTCACAAATCTACCAGGACATTTCTGCGGTTAGCTTTCAGGGAGACCGTCTACCAGTTCAGGGCACTCAACATTAGTCCCTGGGTCTTCACACATCTGATGGACAGAGTAATGCCCACTTCAGGACCACCTCCACGGTGGCAACATCCAATTATCTGGATGACATACTGCAAAAACACCATATGAGTTATATTTTGGAGCAAGACATGATATCCCTTGTTACTCTCCTTCTCAGCCTGGAATTCCTTGTCAAGAAGGAAAAATCTGACATCATACCAACTCAGTATTTTGTCCATTTGGGTATGGAGTTCAAAACACATGTAAACACAGTATGTCTCCCACAGGAATGTGCATTGAAAACCATGGCTATGGTGGCTTCAATTCTTACTAAGGACGATCTCTTAGCCTGAGAATTCATTCACCTACTGGGTTTGCTCATTGAGGCAGCAGACCTCATCATACTAGGTTACCTTTTTATGAGACCATTACAAATGATTCTGTTGTTCCAATGAAGGCAGAGACTTTGCCCCTTGGACCAAACAATACCAGTCTCCATGTATATGAGGTTCCATGTCAGAAGATGGGAGAACCTAAATTGGCTCACATTGTGTGTTCCCATGCAGGTACAACCTCCGGAGATGACGGTTTGTAAAGATGCATGCACAGAGGGCTAGGGTGGACATCTTCCATCATTCCAGGAGGACAGTGGAGTGTGGCCCACTCAGGATCAACTTATGCATATCAACATTCTCAAGATAAAGGCCGTACTGAAAGCATTTCATTTGTGGCAGGAGAAGCTACATGGAAAGGGCGTTCTAATTCTGTCTGACAACTCCACTGTGGTGAATTATCTCAGAAGGTAAGGGGGAATCAAGTCCCCAGACCTTTACATTCTTGTTTGATATTTTCTAATGTGATGTTTTCAACAACAAATCCACATACAAGTTTGTCATAAACCAGGTCAACTTAATGTATTAGTGGACTTACTGTCCCGGAAGAATCAACGAATACAAACAGAATGGTCGCTTCATCCCATGGTTTTCACTCGCATATGTGCCCACTGGGATTGACCACTACTGAATCTATTTGTGACAAGATGGAATGCAAGACTTCCAACCTTTGTCTCACCAGTCGTGGATCTGAAGGCCTTGGCAGTCAACGCTCTTTCCATAGATTGGAACGACTTGGATGCATATGCTTACCCAGCAACACCTTCTATTCCAAAAGTGATACAGAAAGCAAGAGAATCAGAGTGTTGCCTGATCCTGATTGTTCCACTCAAGTGGAAAAAATTGTGGGTCAGAGACTTAATAAATCTAGCAGCAGAAATTCCAAAGAATAAAGAGATATATTCTCACCTGCTAAAGGAACCATAATGACAGCAATTTCATTCCAATCCAGTGTTGTTGAACCTGCACATCTGTATTATATTAAACAAACAGTTCTCTCAACAAGTGGTGGAGATAATTGCTCAAGTGAGACATAATTTATAGTGGTTTCTAAATGTGTACACCAGACTAGTACCAAAGCTAGTTGTTTTGTGTTAGATTAGACAGGGGTGGGTAGGGTTTAAATAACAAAAAATCTTGTATATATAATTATGCTTTACAGCAGATTTTCAATACATAATGAATTACAACCTATTAACATGTAGCACATTGTCTGGTCAGTTTTTCCACATATGGTTAGTTATACTAGAAACCCTACTGGTATTGGAATCCTGTTGTTAAGTAAGATTAACCTGGAACATACATTAAGCCATTATGCCTAATCTCACATTCAGAAATTATTTTGCTGTCCTGTAACTTCATCCCATCCCCATCCACCTCCAAAGAATTTCATACTTCTTATAAATGTTGGGCCTTTGTGCTTAATTTCACATGCAAATGGTTTCTACTATATTTCTTATTCCCACAGAATCTAACAAGGTTGTCGCCAAGCTTGTGAATACCCTGACAACTATTGGTCGGTCTGGTCCAAGTTGCAAGGAGCTGCATCATTGATTGATTGGTTTGGCCAAACAGGTGAAGTATTAACCTGGTCTGGATTTTGGTAATAACAGTTACCAGTGATTCTTTCTTAAAACAGTAGAACTTTGAAAACTTGAAGTGCTATGAGACCATATTTTGGTTAAGGATTTGAGTCGTTTAAATTGTTGAATGTCATAGGCAACAGAATTTACACTGGAACTTGGCTAGTCTTTTAGGTAATACAAAGTATTTATACAAACTTTTTTTTCAACATAGGTCTTAACAAGATTCTGTGTAAATGTTTAGGAGAGACATTGATGATGCTTAGAGAATGACAGTTGAAAATATCAAACGTCAAGGTAACAGGTACAGCATTCCCATTTATGTCCTACAGTATGTAATGCATGCAGTATTAATACATTTGTAAAGCTGACTAGATGCATTTATGAATAGAAATCAAAAGCTATGTATATGAAATAAGCACTGTACATGTCATTTTGGAGCAAACATAGAAGACAAACATTTTCAGCAAATGTTTATGAAGTTCACTACCTATGTGTATGCAACCACCTACTTGCCTCCAGTAAGCAAGGGTGGCACTAAACAGTTTTTCTTTATGATTTTCACGCAGTGTTGAAGGATGGGTGAGTGTGAAAATAGATGGGTGAAATATCATCAGGAAATGATTGTCTTGCAAATATATTATTTAGACCCTTTCTCTGTCCTCTTACAAGCATAAAAATATATACATGTTGATGATTGCATTGTAATGTATTGTAGTGGGTGTAGTTTCATCTAACATAGTTTAGTTAAATATATTTTCTTGCCATAAAAGTAACATGTTTGCCAAAGGATATGAAACAAGTTCACAGTAACTTACAAGTTCCTCTCCATTATACAAAATAAAATCACATGGCAAGTACAATATAAAGAATAACATAAATGGAAGATTCTATGTAGAATAGATTTGAAAAGGAAAATAAAAGGTATGATAAAAAACAGCTCATGGTATATTAGTGGCAAAAGAAAGAAAAGGAAAGTGGTGGATTTTGCCTCAGGTTATTTTGTATAAATTTCAATCTATATCATTTGTACTTCAGCACATACGTATATTACAATATAAAACAAACCTATAGTGTTACCACCAGTCACAACCTACACACGTATGATAGTACCATTATAAAAAGTGCAAAATACAAACTTTTGATAAAGGACTGAGTCGTAATCATCAGGATTTTGAACATGCCTTTTAGAAAGCATCAAACAGTCTAGTGATCAAGATTAATTCAGGTGCATCTGTTTGAGTGTGTATTCTCACAGTTATTAAAGTACTATCGGAAAACATCTGGAATTTCTCCCTATAGCATACTTTATATTTATTGAATGTGAATGTGCCATCATAAAAATGGTATGTGCTTACAGCAGGAGCAATAAGGTGGCAGCTTTGAACTAAAAGCTTTAAATGAAAATATTTTGCATAATTTTAATACTTTTAAATTTTTTATTTTGCATTTTTGGTAAATTGTGCAAATATGATGCTTAACTAGAGCTCTGATACATACAGACATACCCTCTGATACATACAGACATACCCTCTGATACATACAGTCATACTCTCTGATACATACAGACATACCCTCTGATACATACAGACATACCCACCGATACATAATGACATACCTGCTGATACATACAGACATACCATCTGATACATACTGACATACCCTCTGCAGGTTCGTGGATGTAGAATAGGAACAGATGCACAATCCTGCATGTCGTATGAGTCGACTAATCAAGTCAGAGGCCATGGTGGCACAGTGGTTAGGTAGCCAGACTTGTGACTGAAAGGGTGCAGGTTTAAGTCCTGCCATCAGACCAGCCCATACTAACTACCATGGTGTGTCCCTGGACCTTTTGACCAACACTAAAATGCCCAAATCGGACAATAAGACTTTGTAAAAAAAAATTGTTTTAACTGAAACTGTTAAACATCATTTGACTTAATCTTAATTGTAAGATGTACATTGTAACAGGTGTGAAATTGACTTGCAGCTTTTGTAAACAGTATAATGTAACCTCTACCAGGGAACTATCCCTGCCTTACAGTTCCTTGCCTCAACCAGGTTTTGGAGTAGACCATTCGATGACATGGGCAAAGAGGGAATTCCCAACAAACACTTAAGTAATTATGTTGGTAACTATAGCTTTTCACAGTGAGTAGCAAGTTTGATTATAACATAAAGCTCTTCTACACCTCCAACTGCAATAATTTAGTCAATTTTACGGTACTATGTCAACTTGCCCATGATACAAATCTGACATCTGCCTTACTGAGTACATTTTAAGAAAATAAAGAAAAGGATTGTGTGAAATTTTAAGCATATTGGTTATTACATAGTTATAAAACTTGAATAGGAGATCAAATGTGGAAATATATTTGAGTTAACTTTTCAATGTGAGATAGGGTGGGGTGCAAGCGTGCAATGCTGTGCTCGATTGACTACAATTGCTCCTGATAGAATGAATGTCTGACAACAGTTCACAAATTTTTCAGAACTCTGATGCATACATACATATCTGTTTATAGAAAAAAAAAAGATTTTTATTCTTCAAAACATTTAGCTTTTGTAATATAATTTCGAACCTCAGTTAGTATGCGTAGATTTTTGGCATATACGATTTTCCTTGCTTCATCAAATGTGTTACCTGATCATAATATCTTATGAAGTACGACCACTAACTCACAAATCCAGCCCTCCCAAGTTAACTTGTTGCTATAAAAAGCTAAAAGTTGTCTGCGCACATAGGTGGGAATCGGACAAGAGTGATGTCCCCTTGGAAATAGGGATTGAAACACAATCCTATCCATATTTCAGTTATTACTGACGCTTGTGCTCGGAAGAATGCTCTTTTAGAAACCTCAATAAAATCCTGTATCAAGTGATATATTTCACATTACTGAGTGAGTTGGAGGTGTTTCTCACACACGAGAAGTATACTCCATCTATATTTCTAACTATTTCCTACTCTGTTCTGTCTGAGACAGAGTTTTCTAACTTTCTCAGAACAACAACTTCATCAAACGATTACACCTGCCCTGGTTACTAGTATGTTCATTCAGTAATGTGTACTTGACCTATTATATTTTTGAGGTCACTAATTGGATAATATTACAGTCCAGAAAGGTCATGCAGATAATTTCTATAGACATTTATATTGTTCACTAGCATCAACTTCACGGTAAGTTTATGTGATTCTTTATTGATTTTACCTTCTTTGGTCGCTAGTATGTTCATTCACGGTAAGTTTATGTGATGCTTTTTGGTTACTGATTGTATAATTTTACAGACCAGGATGGTTGTACAGGTAATTTCTATAGAGATTTATAATGTTCACTAGCATCCACTTTACAGTAAGTTTATGCGATGCTTGATTGATTTCACCTGCTCTGGTCGCTAGAATGTTCATTCAAATAATGTGTCCTTGACCTATTTTATGATTTCTGTCATTCACTGTCTAAATACAGACTAGAAGTCATGACATGTCAATTGTATAGACATTTGCATTGTTCATTAGTGTTCACCTCACAGTAAGTTAACATGATGCTTGACTGATTTCACCTGTAGAGGCTGTCATTTTGCACAGTATTTACAGGTGTCAACACAGTGGGCAGGACTAAGTACCCAGAGTAGAAAAGGCAAGCACTTTAAGCTGTCTGGGGATAATCATAATGCAAGTTTGAAATATGCAGGTGTGATTCAGGCCATATATGAGATATATGCAAAGAAAGGGAAGGCAAATAAGTGCACCAAGTAGAACAGGAGATGGTATTAGTATTATAGCTGCCGCCACCACCTCAGTGAACAGATTTCTTCTGGTGGAAATGTTGGAAGCAGAGAGCTCACTGGGGCAATGTGTCACAAGCCCCAGCTCTGCTTTCACCTCCTCCACTGGAACATACATTTTTGGTAGTACTGTTTGGACTAATCCTTGTTAGTACGATAGCCCATCTGTGCCTTCGATGACATTTTAGGCAGATCAACAGCACTCAACACCAGCTCAGACATGGCCTCTGCTGATGCGGATATGGACCGGTTACAGGGATCGAATATCGCCTTGCCTGTCCTGGCATCATGTACTTGGCACCGGAAGAAAAGGATGACCATGTTCTCTCAAGCCCAGACTGTGCCATCAGATATAGATCATTAACAGTCAACACTGAATGTGATCAAGTTTACATATATGCCTAAGAGGACTGCTTATGATGATCGAATATCCCATATACCATCCCATTATCATCAACTCTGCACTGGAAAGAAGGAATGATGGACCGGATGCATCGATACTTTTGCCATATCGATACACATATCAATACAAGAGGTGACGAATTGATACAAAATGATATCTACCCTAGCAGATTGTGGCCTTCTCAGGACTAACTATTAAACATCAAGCTCTTAGAGATGTAGGTCATAGTGAATGCATTTCTTTGGTGGCAGGAGACTCTATATGGAAAGGGCATGCTGATTCTATCCAACAACTCCACTGTGGTGAATTATATCATGGCGGGGGGGTTGTACCAAATCCACAGACCTTTGTCTCCTGGTTTGGGATTTCTCAGGTAATGTCATTAACGACAAATCCATGTTCAAGTCCATCACCTTTTGGGCAGGCAAATGTATTGGCGGACTCATTGTCCTGACGTAATCAAGCAATTAAGCAGAATGGTTGAGTCACCCCTTGGTATTCAGTCAATCTGTACCCGCTGGAGCTGACTACTCATGGATCTATTGGTGACAAGGTGGAATACAAAGTTTACAACCTTTGTCTCTCCAGTCCCAAGGCCTTGGCAGCTGACACTCTTTCCATATATGGGAATGGTCTGGACACATACACTTGTTCTCCAACAGCACTGATCCCAAGATCTGGCAAAAAGTGAGGGAATAACAGTGCTGCCCTAGCCTGATTGCATCTCTCAAGAGGAAACAATCATGGATAAATGACTTGTTAAATTTGGCAATGGAAATTCCAAAGCAATAGTGGTCTTTCTTTACCTGCTCAAACAAACTTGACTGCAGGTGTTTCATCTTAACACAGATATGTTGAATTTTCATGTTGGGATCATATCCTACATTTTTCAGAACAAGTGGTGGACAGAGTTAATCAGAAGTGAGAAGGCTCACCACTCGGAAAGCATATGAGGGAAAGTGGAGAGTTTTCTCACAATGGTGCGAGCAGGAACACATCACTCTGCTTAAAGCATCAAAACTCCAGTAGCTAGCTTTCTGTGGCTTTTCAAAGTGAACAATTTAGCATCCAGCATTATAAGGGTTACTGTTTCGGCATTACCGAAGGGAAGATATAGGGCAAAATAAATACCTCTCCTACCTTCAGGCTATCCTTGACCTGTTACAACCAGAAGCTTTGGCCCTGTACCCAAAAGGAAATCAACCAAAGGTTCTGACATTGTTGAACAAAGCATTGTTTGAACCACCATAGAGCGCATTGCTGGTTTACCTCTCATACAAAACCTGCTTCCTAGTCACACAAGCTAAAAACAGCTGGCAGAATCAGTGAGAAACATGCTTTGTCAGTCGATCTGAACTATCTAAAGTTCCATCATGATGACTTCATTTCACTCAGGATGGCCCCTGATTTCATTGCTAAGAACAAGCTTCTGCTCATGGGCAAACAGTCTTTGGGTAAAACCTCTTTCATCATTGGCCCTTCACCTCTGGACCATCTAGATGATCTGGTTTGAAGTGGTACTGAGCCTGTGCAAAGAGGGAGATCTTGTTTATTTATACCTTTGAAGGAGGGAAAGATCGATATTTCAGCTCAGGCTCTATCAAAAGTGGAGAGTTTTCTCACAATGGTGTGAGCAGGAACACATAACTCCAGTAGCTAGCTTAATGTGGCGTTTCAAGGTGAAAAAGTTATCATCCAGCACTATAAGGGTTACTGTTTCACAGTCTCAAACATGTTTCAGCATTACGGGAGGGAGGATATAGGACAAAATAAAGACCTCCCCTACCATCTGGCTATCCTTAACCTGTTACAACCAGAAGCTTTGGCCCTGTGCCCGAAAGAGAATCAACCATAGGTTCTGACATTGTTGAACAAGGCACTGTTTGAACTGTCATAGAGAGCATTGTTGGTTTACCTCTCATACAAAACCTGCTTCCTAGCCACTCAAGCTAAAAACAGCAGGCAGAATCAGTGAGAAACATGCCTCATCAGTTGATCTGAACTATCTGCAGTTTCATCATGATGGCTTGATTTCATTCATGACGGCCTCTGCTTTCATTGTTAAGAACAGGCTTATGCTCATGGGCAATCAGTCTTTGGGTGAAACCTCTTTCTTCATTGTCCCTTCACCTCTGGACCATCTACAGGACTGGTGAGGGCTTTGAAGTGGTACCGAGCAGGTGCGAAGAGGGAGATCTTGTTTATTTATACCTTGGAAGGAGGCAAAGGTTGATATTTCAGCTCAGGCTCTATCGTTCTGCATAAGATGGGTTATCTGCTCTGCAGACAGGCAACTAATCCAAAATCAAATAAAATTATTGTGCAATTTGGCTCATGAAGTTAGGGCAGTCACCACATTAGTATAACATTCTAGTGCAACTGTTCTCTAACGGACATTATACAAGCCATGGAGGACAGAGACGACATTCTCTAGCTTAATCCCGAGATCTTTTATTCTTTTATTCCAAAGCCTCAGTTTGATTGGGTGGAACATACAGCAGCAGTGCAACGGGCTACCTTCCCGGGTTGTTTGACAGCTTCTCAGTGACACGGCTCTGTGACTTCCACTGGAATGGGGGAAGGGGGAATTCCCGATCAGCCAAATCTAAGCATACTGAGTCACTACTCCATCTTAGTTATATCTTATGAGTTGAAGCTACCTCACATACCTTAGAGGACCAGAGATGGGCCTTCTCTCGGGGAAGGGGGTGCAATTCCCTCCACCTCTTGCTTATTCTCCTAAGGTATTTTGATTGGGTAATGTATTTGAAGAAGGAACCAGTTCTTGGAGTCAAGTACGTTTTTTCGATAATACCTACCTGATCATAATATGGATATACCCTCCCAACAGTTACATCCTACTGGCAGAGCATGCATGCCATTCCAGTAGTAACTGAAGTATGGAAGGGATTAGGCACCAGTCCGTACATCCAAGGGGAGATCACTCTTTTCTGACTCCCACCAATGCAGGCAGACAAAAACTTTTAGGTATCCAATTACAGTCACTGATAAATCTGTTTAATTTTGTACAATCACCCGTTTTACATAACATGACTTTCCTTGTTTATAAGGTGTTTAAAACATAATATACTTTGAATGTGAGTAAAAATCCATAGTGGTCACTGATACTACGATCGATATAAAAAATAACTGATTCTGTTACATCCAAATTGTAAGAAATTATGACAAGATCAAGCAGTATAGCTGAATGCTGGGTAACACATATCACTTCATTATCTGACATGATGCAAGCAGGCATGTGGACCTTGCCCGATACTGCTTAGTGTTATGCGAGCTACCTAGCAAGTGGCATGTGGACCTTGCCCGATACTGTTTAGTGTTATGTGGGCTACCTAGCAAGTGGCTTGTAGGCCTTGCCCGATACTGCATAGTGTTATGTGTGCTACCTAGCAAGTGGCTTGTAGACCTTGCCCGATACTGCATAGTGTTATGTGGGCTACCTAGCAAGTGGCTTGTAGACCTTGCCCGATACTGTTGAGTTTTCTGTGGGCTACCTAGCAAGTGGCTTGTAGTCCTTGCCCGATACTGCATAGTGTTATGTGGGCTACCTAGCAAGTGGCTTGTAGACCTTGCCCGATACTGTTGAGTTTTCTGTGGGCTACCTAGCAAATGGCTTGTAGACCTTGCGCGATACTGCTTAGTGTTATGTGAGCTACCTAGCAAGTGGCATGTGGACCTTGCCCGATACTGTTTAGTGTTATGTGGGCTACCTAGCAAGTGGCTTGTAGACCTTGCCCGATACTGCATAGTGTTATGTTTGCTACCTAGCAAGTGGCTTGTAGACCTTGCCCGATACCGCATAGTGTTATGTGGGCTACCTAGCAAGTGGCTTGTAGACCTTGCCCGATACTGTTGAGTTTTCTGTGGGCTACCTAGCAAGTGGCTTGTAGATCTTGCCCGATACTGCATAGTGTTATGTGGGCTACCTAGCAAGTGGCTTGTAGACCTTGCCCGATACTGTTGAGTTTTCTGTGGGCTACCTAGCAAGTGGCTTGTCGACCTTGCCCGATACTGTTTAGTGTTATGTGGGCTACCTTGCAAGTGGCTTGTAGACCTTGCCCAATACTGTTTAGTGTTATGTGGGCTACCTAACAAGTGGCTTGTAGACCTTGCCCGATACTGCATATTGTTATGTGGGCTACCTAGCAAGTGGCTTGTAGACCTTGCCCAATACTGTTTAGTGTTATGTGGGCTACCTAACAAGTGGCTTGTAGACCTTGCCCGATACTGCATATTGTTATGTGGGCTACCTAGCAAGTGGCTTGTAGACCTTGCCCGATACTGTATAGGGTTATGTGGGCTACCTAGCAAGTGGCTTGTAGACCTTGCCCGATACTGCGTAGTGTTATGTGGGCTACCTAGCAAGTGGCTTGTAGACCTTGCCCAATAATCTTTAGTGTTATGTGGGCTACCTAGCAAGTGGCTTGTAGACCTTGCCCTATACTGCATAGTGTTATGTTGGCTACCTAGCAAGTGGCTTGTAGACCTTGCCCGATACTGTTGAGTTTTCTGTGGGCTACCTAGCAAGTGGCTTGTAGACCTTGCCTGATACTGTTTAGTGTTATGTGGACTACCTAGCAAGTGGCATGTAGACCTTGCCCAATACTGTTTAGTATTATGTGGGCTACCTAGCAAGTGGCTTGTAGACCTTGCCCGATACTGCTTAGTGTTATGTGTGCTACCTAGCAAGTGGCTTGTGGACCTTGCCCGATACTGTTTAGTGTTATGTCAGCTACCTAGCAAGTGGCTTGTGTACCTTGCCCGATACTGTTTAGTGTTATGTGGGCTACCTAGCAAGTGGCTTGTGGACCTTGCCCGATACTGTTTAGTGTT
This sequence comes from Margaritifera margaritifera, assembly GCA_029931535.1. NCBI lineage: Eukaryota > Metazoa > Mollusca > Bivalvia > Unionida > Margaritiferidae > Margaritifera > Margaritifera margaritifera. The sequence continues at coordinate 1,190,665 of JAQPZY010001550.1, read as the reverse complement.
ATGTGGGCTACCTAGCAAGTGGCTTGTGTACCTTGCCCGATACTATTTAGTGTTATGTGGGCTACCTAGCAAGTGGCTTGTAGACCTTGCCCGATACTGTTTAGTGTTATGTGGGCTACCTAGCAAGTGGCTTGTGTACCTTGCCCGATACTGCTTTGTGTTATGTGGGCTACCTAGCAAGTGGCTTGTAGACCTTGCCCGATACTGCATAGGGTTATGTGGGCTACCTAGCAAGTGGCTTTTAGACCTTGCCCGATACTGATTAGTATTATGTGGGCTACCTAGCAAGTGGCTTGTAGACCTTGCCCGATACTGCTTAGTGTTATGTGGGCTACCTAGCAAGTGGCTTGTAGACCAAGATAGTTGGCTGTGAATGTAACATCAATGTCCATTGGCTTTTGAGTGCATCATTATCTAATCATATTACTTATTCATTAACATGTTACACAAGATGGCTGTCTTATGCAGATGAGCATAATGGCTTGTTATTTCATGTACTAAGATTGCTCAATGCATAAATTTACTTACACAGATTGTCTTTTACTCAAAATCAGGATTATACATTTAGTTGGCTGACATTAAGGTCATGATCAAAATAAATTTGGAAACTACTGCCAAAAACAAGTGATGATAAGTATGACGCATGAGTTATTCTTGGCATACTTTAACATGGGAAAGTTTTGGTGTATGTGATCCTTTTAAATTTGTTTTACAATTATGGACTTTTGTTGAGTTCACTACATTGTTTCATTGAGCTGTGAAATTTATTAGTTGACTTTTGTTGAGTTCACTACATTGTTTCATTGAGCTGTGAAATGTATTAGTTGACTTTTGTTGAGTTCACTACATTGTTTCATTGAGCTGTGAAAAGTATTAGCTAACTTTTGTTGAGTTCACTACATTGTTTCATTGAGCTGTGAAATGTATTAGTTGACTTTTGTTGAGTTCACTACATTGTTTCATTGAGCTGTGAAATGTATTAGTTGACTTTTGTTGAGTTCACTACATTGTTTCATTGAGCTGTGAAATGTATTAGTTGACTTTTGTTGAGTTCACTACGTTGTTTCATTGAGCTGTGAAATGTATTAGTTGACTTTTGTTGAGTTCACTACATTGTTTCATTGAGCTGTGAAATTTATTAGTTGACATAAAGTGGAGGCCTTTAACTAAATTTCACAGTTCAATAAAACAATGTAGTGAACGCAACAAAAAGTCCAGAATTTCTTTATTTCTTCCATACCATGATCTAAAAATATTCTCAGGCCAGCACAATATGTTGTTTTACAGAGCTGAATCACTTTGAGGAAACAAATATATTGTATCACTGTCAAGTGCATGTGATATGTTCTGCTATTCAGAATTCAGAATAATTTTTTGTTAGCTCTACTGGTCATATACCAAAAGAGCTTATGGGATGGCCTGTCATCCTGTGTCCATCTGTTAGCACCAATTTGTTATTGCTATTTCTCCTAAACTACTTCAAGGATTGCCATGAGACATTACAGATCACATTCATCACATGGTCTTGTTAGTCCTAATTGAAAATGGTGCCGCTTGGACATCCATTATGGCTGCCATAGTGGTCATCATGAAAATCTTGTTATAGCTACTCCTCCTGAACGGAAAATCATATTGACATGGGATTTTCATTGCAAGGCTTCTTATGATATCTAAAATGGCCTAAATGAAAATAATGTTTCTCAGACATCCAATATGGCCACCACAGTGGCCATCTTGAAAATCATTTATTGCTACTCCTTCTGAATGGAAAGTCATATTGACATGGGGTTTTCACCACAAGACTTCTTATGATGTTTAGTTGGGCCTAATGAATGCTGATGTAAAAAGTGAGTGACAATGCTGATTTAGCAGATTCCATTGCTGTCATGACTAATAGTTACACTCTAGGACTTTTGTAACATTCTTGAGAATTAGGAACTTGATATCTTTAATATTGTACAATTTGTTAAGCTTGTAAAGTTTTCTCTTTATTAATGTATGCTGATATGTAGACATTTTAAGGAACAATAATAAAACATTTTCTTCCATCTTAAACAGCATCTAGGAAACAACAGTCACCTTGTTCGGAGTAGCTGCCTGCAGCTGATTGGTGCTTTGACATCTCCTTGCCAACAGAGGTCAGAAGACAGTCCCTCAGACTCTTCACTATCATCAATCCAGACTTTACTCAGTGGCTTCACACACGATCAAGATCCAAGAGTTTGCTCTGAAGCATTTGAAGCTTTGGTAAGAAGTCAGTGTGAAATGGGGACAAGTATATCTTCACAAGCTGATGTGTTTAATTTCTCAGCTTTTTAACAAAGAGTGTCCTGCAAGATTGTTAGATATGTCCTTAAAACCTACCCCTTTGGGTTGCAAATATCATCAGAATATCTCATTATCCTTCATGTTTTTCACAGAAGTGCAGGAATGTTGTTATACATTATATGCAAATGTACATATGTATGAGCATGCACATATATGCATTTAATGTCCCTGAATTCTTCCTACACAGTTAGAGCTAGACACATGAAACTTGGGTCAGTGATAGTTCTGTGCGTGTAGGTTGTGCCAGTACTTTTGGAATTTTGGTCTCTTTCCTGGGGGTGGGGCTACAGTGTTGGGGTGATTTTAAATAAATTTCAAATTACTCTGAAATTGCTTGTCTTGCATGTCAGAGAATTGACTCGTGTGATGAATGACTCGAGTGTCTACACATTTTAGACAGAGTCCTTTGGGTTATGTCCCATGGTCTGTTTCTATCGCTCCACAGACTTAGTCCCAGGGTCATAACATAAAACTCTTGTGATCCTCACCTTATAATCATTTATAGTCTTTCTGGGTATGAAAAGACAAATTCATATAGGCAACTGATATTGACTTCATTCTCCATCCCTACCCCAGGGCCTTAGCCCTCTGGGTCATAAATTCAAAACTATTGAGATCTCCACCCTATAGCCATATAAATATTTACTGGGCATGAAAAGACAAAATATTACATGTGACTGGCCCAGGATCCATCCCTACCCCCAAGTACTTAGCCCCTGGGTCATAACTTTCAATCTATTGAGATTCCCACCCAATAACCATATATACACTTATTGGGCATAAAATGACAGATTTACACATGCAGCTGACATTGTCTCGGGGTCCATCCCTAATCCTCAAGGAACTAAACCCCAAGGCCATAGCTTGGAAACTATTGAGATCCCAACTATGTAAACATGTAAATACTTATTGAACACAAAGATACCAACCATTCTGGATTTTGTGGAATTATTATGCATTTTTAGTGAAAATTCCACATTCCAAAATATATTGTAAATATTCCGTAATATTAGCATGAGTATAATGAACTGTTACATGGAATATAGTTTTTCAGTGTAAAATCAGAATGTATGTAACAAGAAACTAGTTAGTTAGACTGTAAATAAGTGGCAGAGATGAAGAAAAAAGAAAATGCAGATAATTGATACAGAAAAATAATGCTTATCATTATTATTTTGCTCAACAATGTTGAAGGCATTCAAGGTTTTGTAATCAGAGGATTGGTTACACTCCTTGTACTCACTGGATTTTACCATATATACTCCTGTATAAGCCAATACCAACTGCAAACTGCATAGACCCAGATCTGCCGTTGCATAATGCGCTGGCAGATCTGGGTCTATGCAGTTTGTAAGGACTAATCAATAGAACAAACAACACAGACCCTGATCTGCCGGCGCATTATGCGACGACAGATCAGGGTTTATGTTGTTTGCATTTGGACCTGGATTCTACGCAAATATATATGGTAATTGTTACTGATTGTGTACAAGTATGTATAGGCTCATAGGAAGATGCAGTATGATTATATAGTTTGTTACTTTGAATGGATATATTATCCATTTCAAATGGGCTGCCTAGATCTGAAAAATTGATGCTATGATTCCTGATAAGCATGCTCATGGGTTGACATTTGCCCTTGAGACAGTTCTTAACCAAGAGGCTCAAGCTTCAAGGTGGAGGTCAAAATGGGGAAGCGAGGGGATACATGTTTTACAATCATGTCATGTTACACTTATTCCCTCCATTTGTATGCTCTGGAACAAGTATGGAAGGGGCATATAATGTTACCCTTGTCCACCTGGTTAGTTTTTGCACTTGGTTCATTGTTGCAGGGCATTTGTAACTACAGGCCTGGTTAGTTTTTACACTTGGTTCGCTGTCACTGGCCAGTTGTGGCTACAGGCCTGGTTAGTTTTTGCACTTGGTTCACTGTTGCAGGGCATTCGTGGCTACAGGCCTGGTTAGTTTCTGCACATGGTTCGCTGTCACTGGCCATTTGTGGCGACAGGCCGGGTTAGTTTTTGCACTTTGTTCTCTGTTGCAGGGCATTCATGGCTACAGGCCTGGTTAGTTTTTGCACTTGGTTCACTGTTGCAGGGCATTTGTGGCTACAGGCTGGGTTAGTTTTTGCACTTGGTTCACTGTTGCAGGGCATTCGTATCTACAGGCCGGGTTAGTTTCTGCACATGGTTCGCTGTCACTGGCCATTTGTGGCTACAGGCCTGGTTAGTTTTTGTACTTGGTCCACTGTTGCAGGGCATTTGTGGCTACAGGAACACATTTCTTCAGATACATTTTCTGATCATAATACCTTAGGAGAACATCAACTACTTAGCAAATCAAGTCAGTTGCCACCAACATAGCATTCAGGCATAATTGGTCCATAACTGACATCATTCAAGCCATGCGATGGAGGTCTGATACATGTATACTATTCTGCAGTTTCTATCTGAGAGACCTTTCATCCCAGAAGGCTCATTTTGACCTAGTGGTACATATATCAGCAGCACAATAGGCTGCCTTCCCAGGTTACTCAGCAGCTTCATAACAATGTGGGTTACTCTACTTTCACATCATACTTTTCTCTTTTGAAAAAGGTTAATTTGCTATATGGATAAGCCATAAATTATGGTTGTTTCTTCTTGCCCCAAAGATGTTTATTTTCACATGTAATAAAAATCCCAATAAAGTAGTCATTTGAAAGCCTGTTATCAGGGATGGTTCTAGAAAGCCTGTTATCAGGGATGGTTCTATACCACTGTTTCTGCTTAGCCTAAAATATTGTCATTCTTTAGCACTAAACAATCTCAGGATGTATAAATTGCTGATGTAATGGAAAATACCAACAAAAACTATCAACTTTTATATCTCCCTAAAAGCTTGGGACATTCTTGGGGCCTGTCCACATCGTTCATACTGTATTAAACAGACAGAGGTTAGAAACTGTTACCATTATGCCTGTGGACAGAAGGTTTGAATCTGGCATTCATTTTTTTTTTTAAATTCCAGGTAAATTGTTATTCTACCTGTCTTTCAGCCCAGTAGTAATTACTTGTCTACTTCAGTAAAAAATAATTTAAACCCAGCATTCTTATGATTTCAGCTTCAGTTACATCATCGTGGGCTACAGTTGGAGCAGGGGTTGTATCAGCAGGCAGTTGATGCTCTCACCGATGACTATGAGGGGGTCAGGCTTGTGGTAGTCAAGTTGGTCTGGGTTCTCAGCCACTTATATCCAGAGAGGTAACAAAAAACATAAGTTTTTCAGATACAATAAACCCTGTCTTGAGAGACCACCCTTAATGCCAACATAAAATGGTCACTCAAGACAGGTGATCTGTCATAACAGGTCTGTGCATGAGGGCCAGTTCTCAAGGTTGAAATTCAGCTGTGTTTAAGAAGGGAAACTACCCATAATTACTGGACATATATTTTATTCTTTATTCATAGTTCTTGTTAAATATTACATGCATTCAATTAAAAAAATATATATATATAGCAATAAAATATATTGATCATAAACATTATAATATTTATTTGAAGTTTATGTGTAGTCTGTTGACATTATGGCATATGAATTGCAATGGTAACTATAATGTAACACATTCTTATTCTGTCCATACATTGCAAAGTTGACTATGATAATACTAGGTCAATCAATTTATTTACAGCCAAAAGCCAAAACCTAAGTCTCCTGCAAAGTAAATAATAAATGGATTGACTCAATAAACAAAATGATGTAACAGACTGCACTTAGATGAACAGATGATGAGATTTCTGAGTGTGGCGTGTTCAGCCTCATGTGGGGGTTGTCATAACAGTATCATCAATAAAGCAACAAAGAATACAGAATTTTACAATAAAGTATAGAATTAACTCATCCAGAGAAAGTAAATAACTTAAAATAAGAGAAAAAGACAAAGACCTCATTCATTTTGGTGATTACGTATTGTTACTCCACACACAAAAGATTTAAGGCAGAACAGTGAAAGTAGGATGAGAAGATTCCTCATTATGACATTATTCGTATAGTGCAGGTTTTCACAACAGATAAACCTTTGAACTAAATATGTACATCCATGATTGCTAATCCTTTTAAAGATGGAATGGTAAATCATAATAGGTATTTTGATGACTATGGCACTACAATGGCAGTTGGTGACAAGAACATAAGTCTGGTTTATGGTCAATAGTATACAACTATACCTTATAAATCTAACGAAACCAGTAACCTGACTCAACTTTTCTCCTCATTGTTTGCATTGGTTCAGAAGAGTCTGCAATCTGCCTGCAGACTCTACTCAGCAATTGTAGTTACAAAGGATTAAATAAAGTTCTGTGGTGTTTATATGTGGTTTTATGATATGTGCATTCATAGCATTGTTGAAACACTTATTTTGCAAAAACATCATGGTCATTGGTTGAGCTTAGTGGGTGGCCATTCACAACAGTGCATTTATATCGTAAAATTGATCTATGCATGACAATTTTGGGCCTTAAGTGACAAATCGGTGCTTGTAGCAGAGGTCACTCAAATCTGGTTTGATTGTATCATGCATACTTGTAAGGGTTACTTCCTTTTACAGTCTACTCCGGCATGGCGACAGAGGCATACAATAATTACTCAAAAGAATATTCTTTTATTTATCGCTAAAAGTGAAAATTAAAGACAGTGTTTTGGGCTTGGAGGGATTTCATCCCATAAAGACTATAGCATGCTGTCTGCTGTCTTTTACGAAAAATTATATGTGTTTCTAATAATAAGGCACTTCTATATGTAGTTCTTCAGGCCTTTTATCTTGAAAGGCCAGTCAAAATTTGTGAAGGGACATAACTCCAATTCTAATTCTGAGATGAAAGGATTATTCAGAGTTGTTACCTCCCTTGATGTAGTTTGGCAGAAAATACTCATCAAAGGTAATTGCCTAATAATTTTTGCAGAATAATTTTTTACAAAATTTAATTTCTCCGTTAATAAATAAAGAGAAGAAAAGACTTGAAACATTATATTTAAGATTGTATTTATTTAGAATGAATTTATTATTTGCTAATGATCATTAAAAAAGGAACATGTTTATCAGTATCTCATAAGTTATGTTCATCCCTTTGATCCTGGTTAACAAGTATTACATGAAACTTCCAGTTAATATGTATTCTCAATACTTGGATGTTGTATTCTTTGCACTTATGGATGTTATTAATTTTTGAACTTGTTCAGGTACATTCTTTTATACATGAAAATAGAATATATTATTATTCTAGATAGATTATTCGAAAAAAATGAAGAAAGTGGAAGAGGAGATTTTTGGTTGATTATCAGCCATAGCATTTTGGACATTTTAGAACAACCAAATTAATGGATATAATTATTACAGCAATATTTGGCACTAGGTATTCTTTGCACCCTGGTTTACAGGTCTAGAAATCTGAGACTACAGGGTAGCATTCTAGTCAGGGCTGAGCAAATACGATAGCCCAATGTCTGGTGCAGGTGAAAATCTCAGCTGGGTTAGTAAAGTTTTCCAGAACCTTTGTCCAGATAAGTGTATTTTTTCTCAAATTATAAAGTCACGCTAGTGTACATCCCAGAATTGACAAATCCATTGTTGATCATTTAAATCCTGTCACCCATGTTATTAGTCATTTGGCTGCTTCATTTGGTCTTGTTGAAGCAAGGCTGGTGCCATTGCTTGTGCCACCTGCCAGTCAATACATTAGTAACATGAATGCTTTGATCATTTGCACTGCAGGCCATTGACTTCTTGTATATTCGATTGCCAATGTCTTTACACTACCCCAGGTGTCTGCAACTTTGTCTCCTCCTAAAACGTCTGAGTGGAACTTTTGCTTAATCTGGTACATGGATTGAAATGTAATAACCATCTGTGAAAGAGTATAGTTTTTTGGACTTCTCCCCTCAGGTATGAGGGTGGGGTCAGAGGTTAAATATACAAAGTTGCAATTATGGTGATATTTTTGAATATATTTTGACGATATTTTTTAAATATTGAGTCGTAGCAGGATGATACATAATACATGTAACATGGTGAGGGTGAGGGGGTAGCCATGGAAGTATGGTTGTTGTTGTAGTTACTGTCAGAAACAAAGCAGGTGTCATTGCCAACATAAGTATTTACAGTCAGTCATGCAGTGTCATTGAATGCACTATCATCCTCGCAGTGTTCTCAGCTAGACAAAGCATGTCACATATATATTCATGTAGCAATGAAACAAAACATAGAGTTGATCTCTGCAATAGGGTAAATAAATTACATATTAACTTAGGACATGTTATGGGTTGATTCCAAGTCAGTCAGATAGTGTCATATCTGGTCTTGACTTTATGGTACCATAAATGACTATGTAACATATAATACCAGTTCACTGACAAGTCATGTCATTAATAATCACATACCATCATATATTCTTGCTTTGTCACAGATTTTTGTCATGGATTTCAGCCTTGTATATCTGCCTGACAGCAGTGATCAGATCTGACTGGTAGATGATGCCTGTGCTAAAATCTGTGACATGGTCAATGACATCTCCATGAAAGTTACAGCTGAAGCCTGCAGTTTGTTGGTTGGTATCAATGAGTCAAATACATATGATTAGTATCATTAAGTCAAATATATATGGTTAATATCATTAAGTCAAATACATATGGTTAGTATCATTGAGTCAAATAAATATGATTTATCTGCATAGTCTTAATCTTTTAAATAATTAGGTTGGCTTCAATGGGTTTGATATATGGGCTTTTGCGATATCAGATATACTTGAACTTTTGAATCTCAATTGACAATCAAGCACAGGTTTTTTGTCTCTGTAAAACATTTTTGTAGGTAATTTGTAAATACATGTAATTCATTGTATTACTGTGTAAGAATAACACTACGTGAGCAAATATTTGCTAGAACACAGGTTTAAACTCTCCAGTCATGCTTTGACAAATGTTTGCACATAGCAAATTATGTATGTTATTAAGAGCTCAAAATTTTTGAGCTGGCTCATGTCAGCACTATCAAGCCAGGATTATACTCATGTGCCATTAAACCCTACACACACACACACACACATGGCTAGCTCATCATGTCGGCACTATAAAGCCATGATTGCACTCATGTGCCATTAAACTCTACACACACACACATGGCTCGCTCATGTCGGCACTATAAAGCCAGGATTGTACTGATGTGCCATTAAACCCTACACACACACACACACATGGCTAGCTCATGTCGGCACTATAATGCCAGGATTGTACTCATGTGCCATTAAACCCTACACACACACACACATGGCTAGCTCATGTTGGCACTATAAAGCCAGGATTGTACTCCTGTGCTATTAAACAGTACACACACATGGTTAGCTCATGTTGGCACTTTAAAGCCAGGATTGTACTGATGTGCCATTAAACTCTACACACACACATGGCTAGCTCATGTTGGCACTTTAAAGCCAGGATTGTACTGATGTGCCATTAAACCCTACACATACACACACATGGCTAGCTCATGTTGGCACTTTAAAGCCAGGATTGTACTGATGTGCCATTAAACTATACACATACACATGGCTAGCTAATGTGAAACTAGGTATGCACATACAAACCATCATCGTACCTTTCCGTTATTGCCAATCCTCAGAAAAAATAATACTTTTTGAATCAGACCCAAATTTTAATGACCTCATGGAAGTCTAGTAGCGACTGATTGCAATCACCAAGTACACAAACATAAGTAATCTTCAGAATGTTTGCTACAATCAAGAGTAAAATTTATCAGGATTTCCCCATTGTTGGCAGCCCCATGTTTCTGTATCATTCTTCTTAGACCAATTTCCTTTGTTTAATATCACATCTCTTTGAAAATCAAGTCCACTGTAACTAATATTGTTTAAGGAAAATCAAGTACTGCTATAAGTAATATTGTTTTAGGAATATTGGAAAGTGTTTGTTTATTATGATTTTTAAATGCAAAGTTCTCAAATGTCATATGTAACCTACCAATACAACACTTGTTGTTGTTTAAAATTCATATTGAAATTTTTAAAATTACTTTTCAATTGCTACACAAGAATGATAATAATATCTTGTGCTTATTTCTTTTTTTTTCTTGGAATTTGCATTTGTACAGGGGTCTTTGCACATGGTCAGTGAGAGATTCTTAGAGCAAACACTGGACAAGAAACTGATGTCAAACATGAGGGTAAGCTTTGGGAAATTTAACATATAGAAAATGAATTGACCATTGTGAGAAGATGATTTCTTTCAATCATTTTTGGAACAGTGTTGCTTTCTCCATCTAATATATTAACTGATCACATTAACGTTAGGAATTAAATTCTGCTGCCTTCTGAATCCAGCCCTCACAGAAAGATGAAAAAATGATCAGTATAAAATATAGACGATAAAAATAGTATCTATTGGAATTACATACTCATGTAATACAGGTAATGTGATACAGGTAACATCATGTCGATATTCATGCTGAAATCCATTGGATTTCACATGAAATATCCATCCATCTTCAAACTCAGTATTGTTTTGTTGAATTATCATTGCTTTAAGCATTGGTTACTTTAATCTTTTTTTTTCCATCAGTATTTTTGCATATTTTTCCACCTTTATGGACTTAGTTACTGACCTTGACATTTTTATATTTTTGCTGTTTGCATGCCATAATAACCTTGGTATATAGCAAGCACTGTTGAATTTCTTTACTTTTTCATAAGTTACAGCTTCAATTTATTGATTTGTTTACCGTTTGCATGTTTTGTGGTTCATTGCATAACTTTTTAATTGTTATGTCAGGTACTCGATGGTGACTAGATGTATCAAGTGTAACAATTTCAAGGTCTGAGAGGACACTCATGAGATATGCTTCTGGTGTACTAAATGTACTTCACCAGAACCTTCCAGTGCCAGCACAAGTTGTTCAGAAGGGATTTGGTCCATGATTCTGTGGAAACAATTGAAAGGCAGGAATAGTCTTTGGGATCAAAGTCTTCAGATGTCGAAGTCTGATCCTTCATTCCAATACTGAGTCAATTGCCAGTATAGTGAGGGGGGGGGTGCCTTTGTGACCCCTTCCCCTCTGAGGATTTTTCAGACGTTGCCATAGGCAACTGTCAATTCTGGACAGCTGGAGCAAGAAGAATGAGATAATATAGATTCAAACATTTTGCCACCTTCTCATTTTGTTGGTTGAATCTCTGATGAGAAGACTTATCCTAGAGTTCCAGATGTTGGCTTACTGATTTCCTATCTTGACTTTCAGTCTTTTAAATGCTGACATAGATGTAATTGGATAACTTGTTCCCTCTTTTTGGCACCCCATTGGGTGTAAGTCTCCCCTCATGGTGGACTGCCTGTAACCTTGCTGAAGTGTTCTGCCCTCTGTACCAACCGTCTATGCCATCTACCACAATTCTGGTTCCTAACCAGTCCAGTCAGCCATTGCTACTTTTGATCAGATGTCATTTGTAACAGTTAGTCAGGCTTCACACTGGCCGACCATTTCATCATCTATGGCCTGTTACTGGGATCTGTCCAGTTGGTACATCTGTATGGCCCTCTGATTGCCTTCTCTGCTTGCTACCTTAACAAATCAATCTGGGCTGGTTGCTCTTCAATCAGTTCAGATGACGGGTCTGCACTTTATTGCATATCCCATGGGCAAGTACCGGAACTCACCCATAGATGATGCTGCTTCTTCCCTTTCTTCTGGTATGATCTATGCAGACATTGTAGGCTTGCTTGGCAAGGAGTAGCCCTCAACTTATGAACCCATATCCTGCTATGGAGAGGACTGAGTTTAGCTTTAAAGCTGCAATCAAAGATATCGATAAGATCTTATATCTGGCCCATCACTGCCATCTTTGGATCAGGCTTATCTGCTCAGAACCTCTGTGGATGCAGATAATGAAGACAAACATTCCTCCTTTTGTCTGCTCTCACAGTCTTGTACGACCAAGGAGATTACAGATCGTCTGTTCAACAAGATTCATGCCATATTGTTGACCTGAGAAAGCAGGCTCCACAAGAATTACCACTTCAACATTCCTTGCCCCCTCCTTCTTTTCACCTACATCATTCGCAGCCCCAAAGGCGAGAGGACAATTGCCAGAAAGACAAATGGACAAACTCTTACCAGAATGTGTTTCATCTACAACAGCAATTTAGACAGAAATGATCATCACAGTCTAAAAGAGGAGAGGAAGCCCATTTTCTCCTCCCCCAGGCATCTGAATAAATGCCACTGACGCTCTACTCAAGCTGCCTGCTTACAGCATCCCTGCTATGGATTTTGTTAATGCAGTCTCCTACTGCCCAACCCCTAGAAGGCAGTAATTTTGCAGAAAGAGATCTGAACTTTGTTTAGCAAATGGGCATTGGAGATAGTTTGCAAAATGAACTATCCAGGTTTTTATTCACAACTTTTCCTGGTGTCAAAAGCAAATGGAAAGCTTTGGCTCGTATTGACCTGAGCCAGCTCAACAAGTTTAAAGCCATGCCCAGGTTCAAGTATAGATGGCAGTCGGTATGATTTTCTGTAAAGAGGAATTGGTTTTTGATTAGTCAAGTCTTGAAAGACACATCCTTTCATATCCTAATTAACCCATCTTGATGCAGGTTCCTTGGTTTTCATTCCAAGGGATCATTTATCAGTTTCAGGCACTCTCATTCACTCTATTTTAGTGCACGGGACTTCATGATGATGGTACACTGCATCATCACACACTTCAGGTCAACTTCGACACTGCAACTGTAGTGTGTCTGGACAGTTTCTTACAGAAACACATGGTAAGTTTGATTCTGATTCAAGATATAAACAGATTACTCTTCCCTCTCTCAGCTGGGTTTTCTTGTAAATGGGGGGAAGTGGGATCTGTCTCCTTCCCAGCATTTCATCCATCTTGGTATGAAATTTCTGATTCATGTCAATTTAGTTCACCTTTACCTCAAGCGCATTGCTCAGATCGTTGAATTCACTAAGTTGATCTCCAAGAAGACATGAATTTCCATGAGGGAGTTTCTGCAATGCCTCTGACTATTCATTAGATGCAGGCCTTCTTCGTCTCTCCAACTCTTTATGCATCCTCTCCAGATGGCTCTTTAAGCTCAGTGGCACTCCTTTTCCAGTCCAATAGATCACTGTGTCCAGATATTGACCGAGGTAAAACATTTCCTGCGCCAAGTGCTGAGCAGAAAATGGCTATTGGAGGAATCTCTCTGGAAAACCCTCAACTGGAAGTTTTGGTCTGTATGGATTCCAGCACACGGTTTTGGGATGTCCACCTTTTGCTTTGCTTCTCTTTGATCAGTGGTAACTAGAGGGAAGGAAGAGGGGACCCTTCGCAATCATAACATGTCTGGAAATGAAGGCCATAATCAATGCCTTTCATTCCTGGCAGAACCTGCTCTATGGGAAGGTTGTTCTCATAATGTTGGATAATTCTGTGGTAGTCAATTACCTCAGCAGGGGATGGGACCAAATCACCAGATCTCAGTGACCCAGTCTTAGATTTTCATCATTGGTGCTCCTGGCATTTAATCGCTGTAAGGACAAGACATATCACCAGCAGACTTAATGTTCTAGCTAACTCGTTATCAAGGAGAGGTCAAACCCTGCACACAGAGTAGTATGTCTGCTCGTCAATCTTCCTTTGGGTTTGTGCTGTTTGGGGTCTATATCTGATGGTTCATTTTTTTTTTGACCAGGTGGAGCTACAAGCTGCCCAAATCTTTGTTGCCTGCACCAGACGTAGAAAAATGGGCAGTGGATGCTCTATCATTCATTTGGGATAGGATTTGGGAATGTACCTTCCTCTTCAACTTTCCTGATTCTGAGAATGATTCATAAAATAAGGAATCAGATATGCAGAGTAGTTACGATTGCCCCTCTCAGATGGAACAGGTCCTGGGTCAGTGATCTACTTGATGAAGCAATAGACATTCCTAGGAAGATCCAGACAGCTCCCAGTTTGTTCAAACAGCCGAGATCATAGGTCTTCCATCCAGACAGAAAGCATATGAAGGAAAGTGGTGTGTTTTTACATGCTGGTGCATGGACTACCGTATGAAGGAAAGTGGTGTGTTTATACATGCTGGTGCATGGACTGTGATATCTTTCCCTTGCTGGTCTCAATTCCATAAATGGCCAATTTCTTTATCTAGGCCTTCAAGGAGAAGAAATTGACACCAATTACAATTAAAGGTTACCACTCCATGATATCCTACATTGTCAGATATCATGGGAGAGTTGATATAGGCCATGACAATGATCTCTCAGACTTGTTGGCCAACTTACATCTCAATTGTCCCCACGGTCTTTCACATTGTTCCTCAAATGGAATCTCATGTGGGTTCTTACATGGCTTAGATCATCTAAGTTTGAGCCTTTGAGCAGAATGTCTCTGCAGCTGCTGTCAACAAGACATGCTTTCTGATAACTTTGGCCTCAGCTTGCGGGTGAGTGAACTGCATACCCATTTGGTTGACCTAAACTATCGTCATTTATTTCAGATGGTTCAGTAGTTCTAATGACACAACCAGGATTCATGGCCAAGAGCTGGTTGCTGTCCACAGGTAAATCACAAAGTGATCATTTGCTCCCGCTTCTCAATTGACCCTTTGAGAGAGGTGAGATTCCAAGACCCAGTTTGTGCCCTCAAGTGCTACCTGAAATGCTCTGAAAGCATTCATCAGGGCTTAAAAAACTTTTCCACCCAGTTAAAGAGGAAAAGCAAAACATCACTCCTCAAGATTTGGCCTCTTAGCTCAAGTGGGTGATTTATGAAATTAGAGCCATCTTTGTGACTCTTGCACTCGAACTGACATGCACAGTTGACTTTCTTGAGTTTTTATCTTTGTGACTTAGCCTTGCAGAGAAGTGAACTAAATTTGGTGTGTCTGGTGGATGTCCATCAGATCTTGTTAAAAAAAAACACAATCGCATTAGAGATGTTGGTTTAAAACTTAAGATGGATTCTCTCTGAATTTTTCCTCAGTAAGGAAGATGACACAAGTTCATCTTTGCTCTTTATCTAAGGTTTTATGGTAATCACATGTCACTAGCAATTATCCTTTGGTCGTGCAGCATTTCATTAGGAGAGAGGTTTTATCCTTCACAGGATGACCCATAAAATATTGTCCTCTGAAGGGTGACCAAGATAGAGCTTCTATGTACATGCATTTACTCCTCCTCTTACCTATTCTGCTAAGATTAATGTGATTATGTAATGTATTCAACAAACAAAGGAAATTTGTAATATTAATTATGTTTGTTCAAGAACACATTATGAATTAAACCTCACTGATGCATCATTAAAGTTGAAATTGAAGAACATCTGGTATACATGTAGCCACCTAGTGGTGACAATGGGAGGTAGTTATAGTATCTTGAAAGAGTTACTTTCCATAGATGCTATTTTTATAGTCTATAATGTATATAGGAAAAGAAAGACTAATTTTCAGCTCTACTTGTCATAGACCAGAAGAACTTATGGGATGGTCAGTTGTCCATCGTCTGTCCGTACATTAGCACAAGTTTGTTATCATTTAGTTGGTCCTAAATGAAAATGGTGCTGCTCAGACAACCCATATGGCCACCACAGTGGTCATCTTTAAAATCTTGTTATCACTACTCTTTCTGAATGGCTGGTCATATCAACATGGGATTTTCACTAAAAGACTTTTTACGATGTCTAGTTGGTCCTAAATGAAAATGGCGCCAATCTGATGTCCAATATGGCCACCACAACAGTCTTCTTGAAATCTTTTTATTGCTACTCCTGATGGCTGGTCATATCAACATGGGGTTTTCACCACAAGACTTCTTATGATGTTTTGTTGGTCCTAAATGAAATGGTGCCAATCTGACATCCAGTATGTCCACCACAGCATTTAATTTACAAATCTTGTTATCGCTGAAGAATATCAGAGATGGTTTCAACACTCGGCAGTTAAAAGAAAGAACTGGTCTTATTTTGAATTCCTGGACATTCTTTTCAGCCAGTAGAGCATCAGTCCCTTCAAGGGACTCTTGTTTAATATATTTGGGAGGGTTGGATTCGGGAGGTAGAGGATCTTAATTCTTTACATTAATGTGATCAGGTAAGTATTCCTTTCTCATTGATATCCTAGATGAATATAAAATTTAAGAACTTAATCAGTGTCAGAGCTATTTACTGCTGTAATATTTATATTTTAGTAGAGTCCACTTTGGCAGAATGATCATCTTGGCATCCTTGTGCATGTCCTTCCATACATCTGTTTATCCATATGTCCATCTGTCCACATCCATGAATAATCTCGATGTTAAAGTTTTTTATGCATTCAGTTTCTTAAAATACAGTTGCCACAGAGTCATGCTGCTTGGTATGTGGATACATTTTGATGTGTACAGCAACAATTTACCAAAAACTCGAGGGCAGGCTTGAGATGCGGACTGAGGCCAGCTTCTTGCAAACTTAAATTTCTACATGTTAATTTTTGTAGAGTTTTGTATGTCTCTGTCATTCTGTCGAAAGGGCACTTCAATTGTTAGTTCTGAACAAGCAGTAACCAATCAAGCTCACAACAGAAGGAAGACAGAATTCTTGTTTTTCATTCTAGACAATATCTCATATTAACTTGACACCATTTTACTGTTATTTTTTCTAATATAACAGATTGACATGTCAATTGAATGTCATAATTGATAGCATGATATGTTCCTCTTTATTATTCCCTTGTTGAATGGTAAATAAGCCATTTCAGTATCATCTCAATGATTGTTTTGTAGTCAAGAGTAATTCAGCATACACTAAAAAGATATTTTTTTGTTAGAGGTAGAAAATGAAGCTGTGTTGTCCCCACTAAAATAAGAATATTGCTATATCTGCAATTGCTACAGTATAAATCAGCAAAATATCAAACCACTTGCTTTAGAATTTTTTTAAAACATTTTATGTCGGTGATAATACCCAACTAATGTTATAGTGTTATCCATGTCTGTCCATTGCATCATATCTTGTCTGTCACAAATTTAATCTCAGCTTCCTAAGGAATTCATATATTGAAATCAAATTTAATCTCAAATTTCTTAAGGAATTCATAGATTTAAATCAAATTTAGTTTGAGGCTTCACATTAAGAAGACCTAGGTAAAGTTTGATTTTCAACATTTTCTGACAAACTTTGAGTTATGGCCCCTGTTTTGCTTAGGGCTTTTCCCATGCATATTAAACCATGCTTTCTTAAATTGCACCATATTGGCGGAGTGTTGCATTGACACATTTCTATGTTTCTCCTTCAGATACATTACCTAATAGTAATACGTTTGGAGTCCTTCCATTACCTTGCAAATCCAGCCGTCCGAAGCAATAAAAGATGTTCCTTTTATCCTGGTCTTCAGTCAAATCTCTGTGTGTTGGGGTTGACCCATAGTGAACCTCTTTGTGATGAGGTGGAATGCAGGGTCTATTCTATGCTGAGCAGTTGGTGGGATTTGCACTAATTTCTAACTGAAACATGCCAAAAAATCAACTAAATGCATCAAAATTGCAACTTATATTTTCAAGACCAGCCTTTATTTCTTCATTAAATCTCTCTATTCAGAAAATTCTCCCCTTTTTTTAAGTGGAGGGGGAATTTCTCCCCTAAAGTTCTGGTTCTAGAATAGACCCTAAGAATGCCAAGCTCCCAACTGTCATCTCCCCAGTCCCGGATCTGAAATTCAGATTAGTTGATGCCTTTTCAGTGATTTGGAATGGAAACATGATGCATACACTTTTTCCCAACCCCTTCTCTAATTCCCATGATCACTCAGAAGGCAAGGGTATGCAAGTGCAGACTAATCCTGATTGTTCCTCTCAGATAAATCTTGGATAATAGACCTCTTAAAATCTAGTGGCAGAGATACCGAGAACAACCCTGCATTCTTCATGCCTGATGAAACAACCATACACATAGATTTTCCATCCCAGCCCAGAAATGCTGAAACTGCAGGTTTGTCTCAATTCAAACAGGTTCTCAGGAGGAAATATTTCTGCGAACAAGTGGTGGACAGAATAGCTCAGGCAAGAAGGTCCACCACTTTGAAATCCTATGATGGGAAATGGAGAGTTTTCTCCCAGTGGTGTGATAAGAGAAACATCACTTCTTCCAAAAGCCTCTGTACCACAAATCGCCAACTTCTTCCTTGGACTTTTCATGTAGAAGAAGTTAGCCCCAATCATGATTAGGAAACAATGTAAATAGAATTATTGATTTGTGGTTTTAATTCCATTTTTCAGAACATGATAGGATATACATGGTTGCAAATATATTTGGTGGAGGAAGAACCCGGGAAGATCCAGAGAAGAACCACCTACCCACGGGCAGCTACTGGCAAGCTGTCTCACATACAACCTTTAGCTGTGCCGAGACTCAAACCCACGCGGACAAAGATGTGAGTGATCTGTAAAGGCGAATGCCTTAGACCACTCGGCCATCCGGGGCCCCTTAAATAAAACATAAACGATATAAGTAATATTTTTGTTAGTTCTGCTTAACCGACATTTTTCATAAATGATATGAAGGTGAAAATTCTACAAATGCACATTAGAAAAAAAACTGACACTAAACCATGGTTTGGCAATGAGTGCACGATAACCGAAAGCATTAACTCTTGTATAGGAAAGTTCACCGGAGTAGAAAAATTGCGGTGAGCAAAGCTAGTATGCTAACAGCTAGTAGACAGTATCAGAAAACTCTTGCAAAGCGTGTCTCTCATTATAAAAAATCACTGCAAAGGAAAATATGCACTTTACAGTCAAAAGATCCAAAGCGATACTAGAATATGATATATAATGTTGGCAAGAAAAGACCTGATCAAAGTATTGCATTGCAAAAATGTTTTGAATATTTTAAAGAAATAAACTTAGTGGACACAGATAGTGACAAGAGAATAATCTCCAAAACGGTGGTAGCGGCGGATGTTGTCGATAACTGCTGTCTGAACGACCCAATTACAGCTGAAAAAATATTAAAAGTTGTTCATAATCTAAAAAATTATAAAGCAAGTGCAATTGATAATATATTGAATGAATATATGAAAAGCTCACTTGCTGAAATGTTAAATGTGTTTGTAAAACTTTTAAATATAGTCTTGAATACTGGCTTCGTACTTGATAGTTGGACAAAAGCTATTACTGTGACAATTTTTAAAAATAAAGGTTACAAAACCGATATATCCAATTATAGATCTATAACGTTAGTCAGCTGTTTGGTCAAGTTTTTACCGCTATATGAAATTTAAGATTGACTAAATACATTGATGATAATAATTTACTCTCCGAGATACAAGCTAGATTCAGGAACGACTACTCCACAGTAGACAACGTATTTCTTTTGTATAGCCTTACTGAATTTTAGATATTGCAAAAATAATTACTGCGGGCTTCTTTTTTTGATTTTAAAAGTTCCTTTGATAGTGTATAGAGAACTTGATTTTGGCTTAAGCTGTGTCAGAAAGGCATTAGAGGAACATGTTTTAATTTTATATTATAATGATACAAAATCCAGCCTACATGTCTTAATTTATTAAAATGAATTTTAAATTAAGTCACCCTGAATAATTATCAACACGCAATGTCTAATTTATTTTAACCCTCGGGACTGAATATCAAGGTTAAGATATTCCAATGACCTGAAGTACCGAGTTCAAAATCATAATGTTTCTTTGCTTGGTGTTTAACAGCACTTCAACACATGAAAGGCTATACAGTGCTGAGATAGTGGGAGTAAAGTGCCTTGCCAAGAGACACACTAAAGGAGGTCATTTCTTTTGTAACCGAATAGATAGACAATAATGCATACATACATGCATGCATACATACCTTCCTACAGGCATGCATGCAGGCGTGTACATACATACATACATACACACACACACACACACACATACATACATACATACATACATACATACATACATACATAAATACATACATACACGTACATACATACATACATACATACATACATACATACATACATACATACATACATACATACATACATACATATGCAATTTATTACTATAATCAGATATGACAAGCTACTAATTTGTGATTCATCCAGTATTTTTTTAAAAATAAATTAAACAGACCCAAACTATCATTCCTAAAAAGAAAGTTTTTTTCTACATTAGTCATGCAAATACACTCATAATGCTTAAAACAAATTTGGATAAATTGATAACATTTGATTTATTTCTGTGGAGAGTAGTTCACGAAGCTTCCTCAAATTTGGTCTAATGTAAACATCAGTAAGCTACTCTGTCTCATAAAAAATGTGTACAGACAAGCAAACAGCGAAATTCATCCCCCACTACTGTCCTTCCACATAAGTTACATATTCTATCATTGTACGATTTATTTTCCCATCACCCTGATTCAACAGGTAATTTGTGGTTACAAGTCCTAAATTCCAGTAGAGGAATGTATTTCATTTTAGATCTTTATATCAGATAATCTTCAAACTTCAGGTTTTGTTTGAAAGTATAATAGTTACTTCCCTTGTGCGATTCACGTACTTTTACATTCCCTAATAATAATAATAATAATAATAATAATAATAATAATAATATTTTATTTACCCAGGAGACATAATTAGCTAATAGCTAGTTTACATTATGGCTCTGCAATTAAAACAAATATACAACAAATATACGTGTAATTAGGAAAAGTCTACAAGGTTAACATCTAATGCATGAAAGAAAACAAATATAACAGAAGACAACTTAGACAAGGTTAGCATACTGTTATCACAAAAATGTATCACAGCTACCATGTACAAATGTTATGCGGTCATAAAATCAGGATTGTTCATTAACGTATCTACAGATGTAAAGTTCTTAAAGCTGAAACATTATGTGTTTGTTTAGTATCGTGCTGCAAACTATTCCATAAAACTTTACCGGCGTAAATAAAAAATTTCTTAAAATACTCTGTTCAGACTTTTGGTGTATATAAATAATTTTTTGAACTCGACAGTGTACTCATTGTGCTAATGTTCCTTACAAACTTAAAAACACTAAGATACTCTGCCGTTAAATTATTTAAGACCTTGAAAGTAAGAGCAGCTTTTCTAAAAATAATATAATTCTTAACTGACCTCCATCTAAGAATGTTCAACGGACATGATGTGGGTATTCAAATATCCTTGACATTTAAAATCATCCTGGGTGCTCTTTTCTTTAAGCTGTATAGTCACCGCATGTAAGAGGAATCACGGGATTCTTCCCACACAACACAACAGTAGATAAAATGTGTAAACACAACTGTGTTGTGGAAACACTACCGTATTGTACACTTTTCGGATGAACTGATCTGACACAAAACACGTAACCCTTTTAAAATTCATAGTTTCTTAGATACTTTGATAAAGAGTCTTTCAAAGTGGTTGGACCAGGACAAAGTATTATCAATAAGGATACCAAATAGTTTGGCATATTTATCAGTTTTAATTTTTGTACCATTTATTTCTACAAAGTGTTTGATAGAATTAAAACCTTCTACAGTGGTAACTAAACAGTCAATTACACTTACGTCTTTACTTGTACATTTGCCTATTCCTTTGTCACGTCCAATTCTTGAGTTGGCTATATACATATTTCAATTTCTACAAAGTTCTAAAATGCGATTGCCATAGTTATTTGGGCTCTTTTTATCACAGGTATATGTCTTTTCATTGGGATATCATTATTACTGAGTCTTTGTATGTTGTAAATGTAAACAGAAGAGATATGATCAAGATTATCAGTTTAGCCAATATTGCTACTGTGTTCATACAAAACCCCATTGAATTTCAGAAATGCAGTTAATTCCGTATGTTTGGCTGCTCGTTGTGCTAAGCAGATAATCATTAACTGGGTTTACTGTAAATTTAAGCTAAGTTTCTCGTATGTACAGTGGTCCCCCTCTTATAAGGCCACCCCTTCTGCAGCAAGAAAGTGGCCTTATAAGAGGGGTGGCCTTTCTAGAGGGGGATCACACAGTTGTGAGTAATAACTACATATAAAGTATAAAAGATGCAACTAATTTTTATATATTTAATATTTTCATTTAAAAATCACAGGAATATTATCTGGTTAAGGACTCAATATGATAAAACTAATATCAATGTTATTTTAAAAAAATATGAATAATCATGAATCGTGGTGCAAAACCACATTGTCGGTAAATTCGGGGCACAAACATTTGGTTGTAACTATCCCTGTACGTCCGTCGATTCCGTCTTCCCACTCAATGCAGTTGAATGTATATTGACGATGTTTATTTGAATCTTTCTGACATAAAATTTCTCAGTAGTTATCAAAAGACTCTCCCTCTTTTCGTTTAATTTAATTGCTTTCACTTTTTGTTCTAAACTGAGAATGTCGGACGATATTTTGCGACAACTTATTCCTTCGCGGGCAATCACGCGTGAGGCACAGTGTTTACAACAGAAGTGAGTCTGTCACGTGATCAACTTTTTTTCTTCTTCTCCAGTCTGGTACCCGGTTATGTACATTTCATAATCTATTAGAGTGAAGCCAGAAAGGGTAACATACCATTTTACTATCTGGCGACCGGATGTCACGCTGACTTGAGCTGAACAATGCTGTGCTTCTCAGCGGTTAGCTTTTGTCATCTTGATAATTATCGGTGGTAATAATAGCCAGTAATTATCAAAGTGACAAAAGTTAACATCTAAGGAACACATGGCAGTAAGGATAATCGGATTACTTACCTCTTTGTTACTTTATAAAGTTACTTTATTGGCATGTTGGAACAAAATGTCAATGTGTTGAATTGAGAAATTAAAAAATATTATCAAGATTTTACTCGGTAAACAATCATTATGTGGCCGCTCGCGAGGGGTAAATTTGACCGTTTTTGCACTAAAATCCTGGCCGCTGGTCGCGTTAGAGGGGTGGCCGTCCTTGAGGGGTACTTTTGAACACAAACTCGTCGGTGCCAAGGGATTGTGGCCGTATAAAGCGGGTGGCCGCTGGTCAGGGGGGCCGTTCAAGAGGGGGACCACTGTACAGGTTTGTTAACGTTTTTTATAATAGCGATTTTGGTGGCTCTAGGGTTACTGATTGAATCTTGGTAATAAAAATTGTATCGTCCAACAGAAATAAAAATATTATTAATGCAAGAAACCCATTTATAATTGTAACATTCATTTGAATCATTACACTAAATTTAATATAAAGTTGCATACGTTACACAGGGCTTTATGTATTGGTATAAGTTGAACATGGTCCTGAAATTTTTTTCCATTCACATCATTGTTTACTAATTTCATCCAAAACCCAGCCGGCTAAACTGAATCAAAAGCTTTGCTGAAATCAATAGAACGGTAAAACAATCTTTTTCATTTTGAATTTCAGAACTTCGGCCAATGCATATAATGTAAAATATATAGTTCTTTGTTGAGTATCCTGATCTAAATCCCGCTTGATTTTCATCTAAAATTATTTGGCTGAGTGGGATCCACAATGCATTTGTAGATTGGTCTGGAATAATTCCTGTATTAAAATATCAAGTTGAAGAAAAAGATACAAATTGACATCAACATATCTGAAGTAGATATAGTATACTCGTTAAAGATTATATCATTAGATGAGCTTTTACCTGTACATATGGATGAATATTCTTTTTGATCAACCCTGTCTTCGGCTATCTATATCGTAATCACGATTATAATCATTATCATCATCTTCGTCGTCACCATCATCATCATAATCATCATCATCGAGAGAGAGAATACTACCTACTACCTGAAATCAAACGACACATTTCCACACATTTTCTGGGATAGTGTCTTTTTATCCAGATAATTAGCACAATAAATACTTTTTTCTCCATTCCATAAGCGATGACCTTATTTAGTCACAAAGAAAATGAAAGCAACTCCATCATGATGATTTCTTTGGACTTGCATAGAAAAATCGAGCCATAGTTTGTACCACAAACTAAATGTATTTGACAAATTTGTTCAATCTGCTTCTATATGCCGTTTTAACACGTGTAATTCATGACTTGATTCACAAAATTCATAATGCAATGGCTGATTGTTTAGTTGAATCAACAGCGTTTGTTATCAGGCACATGGTGACTTTGAATTGCATGAATTATTTCCCTTTACTGTTCCTGTACATTGTACTTGGTTAAAGTAAATCTGAATAATCAAAGTAAATGCACCGTACTTAATACCCCTGTACTGACCCCTAAAAAGCGTTCAGATCGAACAAAAAGTCTCAAAACCAGTCAAAAATTTCCTCTAAATTGAATTGCTTTTGACATGCTCTTGATGATGAATCCTTTGAAGACACATTTTCTTTCCACTCCTTAAAGTACGTATCTATGTAGTAGTATTTTACGGCACTTCAGCAAAATTGTGGCTATTTAGTGCCAACGAAAGGTAAAGTTCGTAAACTGTAAAACTGAATTGGACAAAACTTAGGAAGATAAACCCTTCCAAATAAACGTAAACATTAAGTACAACAAGATAAAATATAAAAAATAATAAAGATGTTAAACTTCTGTAAAATGTATATTAAATAACAGATAAATGTAACATATATAGTCTTTAAAATATATGGTTAAAATTTTGGTGTACAAGTCGCTTTCACTCAAAAAGTAAAACATTTTCTCAGGTGGTACATCAGCATACAGTTTCTTCATGCTGTTCACGTCAAAATACTTTTTTTTCACTGGGTGGAAGTTGACACGCTCGACAAGAAATTGTTCCACTATCAGTGGACACTGACATGGTATGCACTATTGTCGAGTATTTTACCCTTCAGGAAGTATGCATGAGTTAGGTATGTGTGTCCGATATGTGACGGGCACAACATCACCTCAACTCGGCGATTTGTTTCATACGCGGGATGCCACTCTCCAATAGTGGGTTTGATGTTCTGAAGCTTGTTTGTTTGCACATATTTTGCCAAGTATGACGAACATTATGAATACAATTTTTGAAGTCACTATATGGAAACTTCCATTCGGAAAGGGTGACTACAGGGCAGCTTTGGTTGCTTTATCTGCCCTTTCATTACCCTTTATACCAGTGTGACTAGGCCGCCAACAGAACAGAATACTTTTCGTAGATCGCATGAACACATCAAGTTTCTGTAATATTAACGGGTTGACAGATTTAAGATTTTGCAAAGTTTTCAATGTGGAAAGGGAATCCGAAAAATGATGTAATTTGTTTTCTGAGAGGTTTCAATGTAGTTGAAAGCTTCTAGTATGACTGTAATTTCTGCAATAAAGATTGAGTCTTAATCCAGTGACCGGCTTGAGACTGTGCCATGAGGTATTGCAATGGCAGCTCCATCTTTGCCTCGATCTTTCCAACCATCTGTATACAGGGACGTATGGCTACGAGAGGAAGCTCTGATTTCATTGAATTTACTCTGAAAAAGCTGAGAATTTGTTGAGGACCTTTTGAATTCGCAAAGGTACACTATTATTTTGGGACATTTTTATAACCACACTTGTGATTTGGGAATACAGACTTTTTGCAGAATATATACCCTTCTGTTTTTACCAAACACTATCTGAATTGCTCCTACGAATCCGATTGTTTTTCGATATCACAATTTTATTTTTACCACCCTTCTTTCATATCGATAACAGACAGTGGGCATTGCTGAAGGCATCAAATACGGCAACCATTTGGTTTAAATCCTTTTGGCTCTTCGTTGTAGTTTTTATTACTAAAAAATAGAAACAAATTTTATGGTCTTACTAAAGCTAGTGACAAGAGGCCCTTCCTGTCAATTTTGTATGTCAAGAGAGGCAACTCTGATCTAGGTAAATGATTCTACCTCACAGTAATTATCTCCCATAGATTGTGTTCTATTGATGGTAGTGCTCGAAACAATAGTAAAAAAAAATATAAAAGGAAATCACAGTGATTCATCAAATACTGTTTGAAATGTTAATATAAATTTTCCAGTGACATATAGGGAAATGCTAAATTTAGAAAATATTATAAAGGTTATTTAGAGCAGTATGTGTACGATATTATAAAAGACCATGAATTGCAATATCAATAGAACTATTTTTTTTTCCATTTGATAAATTAGTGGCACTTCAATCATCCAAATCATCAGTATTCTCAAGACTTTGATTTGTGGGGTCCTTCTTAGTGGAAAAGCGGGACGTTACAGTCTGTTGGGACAAGCGGAATCAACAATTTGTCACGGTCTTGGCTGAAGTGCTTCGTTTACTTATACTTCCTTAACCACTTGACGTATTCTCTTCATATTTGGGGTGAATCATCATGAATCCTCCCCGCTCCCATAATGTAGATTAGTGCAACATACATATTTTGTTTAAAATTGTCTCCTACCCCACCCCTACCCCCATGGGCCTCTCAAGCTCAAACGTTTGAAAATACTAAAGTGCAAATTACTGGCAATATGTGTATATAGATATTGGACTTGATGAGGCAAATGCACGCATGAAGCTGACATAAGTTCCTGGGTCTGTCCTAATTACCATTAGGAATTTAACCAAGAGGCTCAAATCTGGGGAAGGGTGTCAGAATGGGTAAATGTGAGGATATATTAACAAGTACTGAATTTAGTTGTCATTTTTTGTGAAGATGTTTACAGGAGTTAATATACAATGATTCTCCTAAAATATTGGAATGGGGAAGGGCTGATGAAAGAAGGAATTGTAGACGTTCTGTTAGGTGTATTTCTGGTTTGAAAAAATATCATGCTCTCTTTGCCGTGTGTAAATTGTTTCTTTTTAAAACCATTTTAATATTTAGGTTTCATATATATTGTGTTACTTTAACCAAACAATTACAAACATTTTGAAACCAAAAAGCTTCTAATATGCTTTCTGCGTTGTCTAAAGTTTTAATATCCTTGGTTTTTTTGTACATCATCAACTTCTAAAAAATATATTTTCTCATTGTCCTCTAATATTTTATAGGTTCTTAAGAAACGTCAAATTAATATTTAAATCTTTAATTCTTTGTACATCACGAAAAATCAATAATTAGAAGTGTATGAAAAATTACAGACAAAGCAGAGGCAATGGAAATAAAGCCTCTTGCTCAGGAACACAACAGTGTGGCCGATCTTGCCTGGTCCAGTATGGGCTGGATTCAGTGCACACCCTTCTGATCTTGCCTGGTCTAGTATGTGCTGGATTCAGTGCACACCCTTCTGATCCGGAGTCTAGCATGCTAACCAGGGAGCCAATGCAGCGCTCGTTATTTAGAAAGACCATTTTGTATTAAGACCGAAATAGTAGGCTTCAGAAAAGTTATGCTTTGATTTTGTAAAAGGCAGGTAATGTGGGTTTCATCTTTAATCAAATGCATTTGTTTTTGCTGCAGCTTGTGATAAATAACGCAGTTCTTTTATTAAGATATTTTCATCATTGACTAGTAGATCTTTTAAAAAAACACAACCTAATTTTTGACCCAGTACTAATGAAGTTTGATATTTTTATGCCTCTTAATGGTTAATGCGGTACTATCTCATTATAACACTGTCTATGGTAGCCATAGAGTATAACACCTTATAACGAGTCCACCTTGTAATGAAATACACGATTCTCATAATTGTACTACTACTTAATGAAATGGGATCTTTGACCAAACTTGCCTTATAACAGGAACCGTGTTATAATGAAGGGCTTTAAAGTGAGGGAGTGCTTGATATTGCAATAGCATTTCCATCCTCTACATGGTGGCTCAGTCGTTAGCTTAGATTCATAACCAATGGGTAATGGATTCTAATCTTGTCTTGACCAGCCTGGGGTCGGCTGTCATGGCGTATCTCTATGCAAGACACTTAACTCCCACCTCTTTGACATCGTTACTCAATACTCATCTGTTCACATTCAGCGATTCCAAATTTTTGTCAGTGATTCGTGTTTACGAGTAAACACCTTATTAATATGTCAAGTTGTTGTAAATAGCATTATAATATGAAAGCAAAGATGCTGGATTGGACAATCTTGTACGTGCCTATTTGAGGTTTGGCAATTTACAAGCCATAGTATTAATTTGTATAGTGGCAAGACTTATTTATAGGAGGACTGGTCTGTTCCCAAAAAACTTTAGAAAGTCAATCAACTAAGGCTAATGTTTACTGCAGTTTTGGCATTGTACAAAGCGAGATTAAACTGTTGTTAATTTCTTTCATTTCCTTGGAGGTATATGTAATCGAAACAGGATATTTGTATTGCTACCCTTATATCCTTCTTACGTCAGTTATAATTCCTTGGTTATTAGTAATCATACTGTATATATCATATTTATTAGAATAGATATTCCCTCTCCAAAAAACGCACCCCTGATCATCTCTAGAAAACAATCCAAAATCCTAATAATGGCACTCCCCTCTCAAACTTCCAAGTTTTAAGTTTGCTGTCCATTCATTCATATATCCAGATTCATTAAGACAAAAATCTCACCAGACTCTACAGAGAATAAATAAATCACTACACTACTTTGAAACGGCTGATCTCTTTTTCCAACACTAACAAGCGAAGCTAAATCACATACTCTGATTGACTGAGAAATAAAAGTTGCCCTCTTAATTCAATTCTGCTTGTTTTAAGAAGGTTAAAAACAGTAACTGTGATCAAATTGTATCTAATAGATGTTAGATGTGTCTCCTACTCACCCCCCACACCCTCCCCCTTGCCAATATCATATTCACATGTGTTTATTGGAACAAATACAGTATTGGGAAGGATGCATCTATAGATAATCTAACATTAGCGCTCATGTTGTGTAAAATTTATGAAACATGGTTTATAGTTTTTGGTGTTTGAATTCATTTTGACTAAAAGTTTATATTATTCAAAGAGTTTAGATAAATGTGCATACAGGACATATTATATATCCTCAAGCCTGCAGGCAGACTATTATATATACATGAAGGCTTTCATGGTTGAGCTATTAGACATTACCAGCTGCCAGACTCTTCTCAGCTGGATGTATACACGTAATTGACATATGTATTGTCCATTTTGATGCAGTAATAGCTCTTTTTAACCGGCTTGGAATTTTGCATGCAGAAGTCTTTACATATGGTCTACCGATTTCACTAAAGCTACTTCACATACAGTAGCCAAACTTTAGACATAACTGCATCGTTTCGGTTATTGTATAACATGCATCCGTTTTTAGAATTTGGTAAACAAACACTGCAGCCTTATTGCGAAGAAAGCTCTCTCTCTCTCTCTCTCTCTATATATATATATATATATATATATATGTTTGGGGGGTCTTGGTTTTAACGACACTTTGAACACAGTATTGGCTACATCATGCCGAGTTAATGAGAGCTAAGTGCCTTTCATAAGGACACATCGAGGCAGCATGGGTGGTTATCCAACTCGCATCTCCCCCGGAATAGATCTACTGGAATATCTTCCCTAAAGAAATTTGTCAATGAATTCCAAAGCTTGACTGTTATCTCCCCTGATTACTCTTAGCACGAGAAGACATGAAAAGGCAGTATATTGCATTTGAGGGGACATTGTTACCTTAAATCTACTCGAACCAACCAGCGAAATGAATGAATAAATGATTGAACAACTGTTTCATATGAAGGTGTTTTTATTAAGTAAACTTGGAAACAATTAGAGATAGCTACGATGATGTAAACAGTGGAACAAATATATTTGTAACCTGCAACAAGCAATCAAACTGACAGATTTACTTGATCACGTTAAAAAAGTAAAGATTTTTTTGTGCTTTGACTGACATAGATTTAACGAACTGTGGATAACGATTTTTCTCACCTTGTCAACCATATAAAAAACGTTCGAAGAAAAAAAAATCATCGACCATTCGCCTGATGAACGATATGACTTCTCGTAAAGAAAAGGTGCAACGAATGCTGCTTTCCTTATGGTCATTATTATGTCATGTAAAATATCCTTGCTAAGAAAGTCTGACTGTTTTGCCTTCCACGCTTTTATAAGAAACACTTTATTAGTTAATTGACCATAAACTGCATGAGAATAATAATCTTCGTAGGAAACAATGACTTTGAATTTGATCCCTACAATTCAAAATAAAAATAAGAACTATAATGAATTTATAAAAATGTTGCACGGCTTTCTTTGTATTTTTTATTACGTCTACAAAAATGTTGTATTCTTCGCGAGAAATTATTTTTAGTTGTGCAAAGCGATCTTCAACTAGAGGGGAAAAAAACAAACCTACAAACCTTTATATCGTTTTTTCATTGAGGAATTATTAAACACGGTTGTCTAAGATAAACATTGTTTATGAGAGAGAGAGAGAGAGAGAGAGAGAGAGAGAGTATTATTTGCAAAATTACTTTAAAACAGTTCAGATAATTTTTCACGACAGCTGTGTTTTATTTGAATTACAGCAAAGATTGCGGGAAGGTATTTGCAGGGCGAAAAATTGAGGTTTGAGATAGTTTCCAAATATCTATTACTGGTAGGAGTAACTAAAACGTTATTTATACGGTTTAATACGCTGATCTTGACATTTAGTTTCCCCACATAGAGATCAGCTTCTCTTGAATTTTGTAAATTATGTGTGAT
The DNA here is from genome assembly GCA_029931535.1 of Margaritifera margaritifera. Lineage (NCBI taxonomy): Eukaryota > Metazoa > Mollusca > Bivalvia > Unionida > Margaritiferidae > Margaritifera > Margaritifera margaritifera. The sequence continues at coordinate 1,159,748 of JAQPZY010001550.1, read as the reverse complement.
ACACAAACAGTGACGTTAGTGACAGGAAACGTACTCTGAATAAACGTCCCTCTGTATATTCTGAATTCAATGCAGGTATGGAGGTCAATCCTCAAGTTAATGAAACAGTCTACGAGGGATCATGCATGTCAACATCAGAACGCCAATCTGTTCCTCAGGTTGTATTGATGTTACAAATATTAGTCATAGTTGTCTCCGCAGTCAAGATTTCATTTCACACTTCATTCCTGCCATAGTGCATAGTGCAGGTTATGCGACCAATGTTCGAACAAAGTTATCATGAAGCTATGGGTAAGCTCATTAAATCACATGTCCATGAGCACCACTTTAATGCTATCCAGCCCTTCAAGAAAGAATTTGATTAGAAATCTACCAAATTGTAGAAATACAGGAGGATATTGACAATCTAACACTCCGATGCTATGAACTTGAACAGTATTCAAGACGGTATTGTTTGCTTTTGATAAATGTACAGTTTGACCCTAAGAAGGACAGCGCTGAGAATATCGTTATTAGTGTGTTTCAAGGTAAGCTGCACGTGGACGTCGGACCTGAAGACATTGACCGTGCTCACACTGTTGGCAAAGTAAATAAAAAAGGGAAAGCCCAGCTGATCATTCAGTTCCAGTCATATAAGGCGAATCGAAGGTTATTCATGGAAGGAAAGCTGTAATGGTCTCCCAGACATGCCAATTTTGGAAGAGGATCTGGTCAAGTACTGTTTCAACCTAATGAAAATACTTAGGAAATTGAAGAAGGACAAAAAGATTGAATCCTACTGGACCTTTGATGGAAAGATCTACATGCAACATACGGAAGGTAGTCCTAGAAAGCGAGTCATTATTACGAAAGAAATCTCAGAGACCACTAACAAAATTTAGATGAATTGATTGCAGAAATATATGCTGCAGAGGGTGAAGAGACTTCACAGAGAGGAGCTGAAAAATAAACAGTATATAATGCAAACACTGAGCCTAATCCCCGCCTGTGGTCACAATTTAGAACACCCAGAAATAAGGTAAATAACCAGAAAAAAATTTGCAAAAGAAAACTTGTTAACAAATTATGATATCATTGAAAGCATGGGATACAACACTACGGAATACTGGCATCTAATTAGAAAGTTAGTTAAACAAAACAAAATAAATATCATACCAGCACTCGAGTATGCAGCAGACAATGGAGCTATAGTAAGAACATTTACTGATTTTGTAAAAGCAGAATGTTTAAACATTGTTTTCACTACTATATCCAAAGTTGATGATACCAACGTTGAACTACCTCAAATCTATTACAAGACGAATGAAAAATTATCAGAAATAACAATAATAGATATTTTTGATATAATAAAAACTATACCCAGTCAAAAGGCTTGTGGACTTGATAAGATCAGTCATTGAATATTAAAAGGTGCCTCTCCAGCCATTGCCAAACCTCTGTGCATCTTATTCAGTAAATAATTAACAGAACAAATGTTTCTAAATATTTGGAAAGAAGCGACCTATTTCTTTGTTAAGCTGTGCCTGGAAAATAATGGAAACAGTTATATTTAAATTTATTTACAACCATTTGAATTCAAATAATCTCATTTATAAATATCAGTCTGATTTTCTCCCTCAAGACTCGACAATATTTCAGTAAATAGATAGCTACCATAGTATATGCACTGCTTTAGACAAACGCGAGGATGTACATATATTATTGTGTGATGTTTCAAAGGCTTTTGATCGTGTCTGGCATAAAGGTTTGCTCTTTAAATTGAAAACATACTGAATAGACTCTCATTTAATTAGCTGCCTAAGCAACCATTTTTCTGGCCGACTTCAAAAGGTATATGTTAACTTCGAACGCTGGGCCCTTCATCTCGCGCCCTCGCTAAACGCTCGGTCACGAGCCTCGTTTTCAAATATGATAAAAGTGAAAAAGAGATGGTGAGCCAGAATCACGGTATTTACAATTACTACTAGGCTAAAACTAATAAACTAAATACTACTAAAACTAATGAACTAATCTATTTTTTTACAATTCTGTTGTTAGTACAATAAGGCCACGGCCTACAGGAACCTTGCTTCCCAGTGAAAACTTTTGTGTTTATTTATACTGTTTAGATACAATTTTCACTAGCTATTTCTATTTTTTAGATAAAATTTTAGGCAACTGCCTTACATTAGACCGATGATATGTCCTTAAACACATTATACTCTTTTTCATATTGAGCTTCACAGTGTGGCAATCTTAGCGGAAGCAAATCACTTAACATATCATCCTTAACCCTAAACTCTTGTATATGGTCCAACATAATGTATCTCTAGCCTCGCAAATATGTATGCAATTGATTACAAATTTTATTTTAGGTTATTAGTGCCATTTTACAGGCAGCTTTCTTGTTCTCAAACTTTGGCTCAATCTTTTTACTTGCTGCGTTTAATGCGACACTGACGTCTGAAATTATTAGCATAAAAGGATTTGTTGTTCCTCCTGCTGATGCGACCCCACCTGCTGTTAGTGCCATCGGGGCATATGCTATTAATTTTAATATTCTACCATAGTACCAATAAGCTGTTTTAGAACAATAAGCTTTCTTGTGATAATAATTGTAGAAAGTGATTAGTTCTTTTGTATCGTCTTCTGGCATGTTATGAGAAATGTGATTAAAATCAGTTACTTTTTTTTACGGCAATTTTGTTTAATCTTATTTATTATTTGTTTATAAAATTTGTTATCATCAAGAACATCAAAACGTCTTTGTTGTTTATTCATAATCTTTATAATATTGATTACTTGCTGCTGCTTGATCAACTATTACTCTAAAATCGTTGTTTTCTGGTTTATTTAAAAACTCGCGGTACTTATCAAATCTAGAGCCTCTTGGATCAAGCAGTTCCCTATCCCTATGACGAGGAATGAGTGACTGCACACCAAAATCATCTGTTAACACTTCTGTGACATCATTGACTAAATCGTTAAGATATTTTTCATAAGTATCGATGTAATATACCGTATCACCAATCATTCTAAAACTTATATCCTCTGACGGTTTTTGTAGAAGAAAATATTGACGTAATATTGCATAAGCTTTTGCAAGTTTGTTTAAAGGTATATTTAATAGCTATCTAATATTTGGTTTAAGTTTACTTTCTAAAATAGTGACAATTCTTTTATAGTTTTCATTAAATAATAGATTTTTAGCAAAAGAAAAAACAACTTATTATTATTAATTTTATCTTTATCAAAATAATGATCATAAACTTCATATTTAACTTTTGATGAAATTTCAGTTAATTCATGAAGCTCTTTCTTAAACTTTTCTCTTTCATTTTCTAGTAAACGTTTTAACAAAAACTCTAATCATTCTATTACTTTTATTGCAGTACCTATTATTAAATCATCTTTCCAACTAATTTAGGATCAACAAGTCCTTTTATAACAACATAATAGGAAGATGCTGGTGCATTTACATTTACATTTATATTAAAAATATTACCTTTATTATCAATGTATATCATCTCATCATCAGATTCGTCGTCAATTTTTGCAAACAAATCGCTTAATTTGAGTCCGTGTTTTGTTGCAATAAGATCACCAAGTTTTTTGTAATTATCATCTGTTAATAGCTGATCAAGATCGTTGCGATACTTTTGTGTTTTAACCTTTTTTCTTTTTCTGGTTTAAATTCTGTTTTCAACTGCCATTTTATTTTTGTTTCGATTTCATTTATTCCATCAAGTTCTTTATAACAATTTACTTTTTCTTCTGCTGTTACTGTCGGTTTATTTATTGCGTTCTCTATTCGTTCAATCGCTTCCAATGCGGTGTAAGTTTCTTGCAAATTAGAATTAAATTCTAATTTATTTTCAACAGCTGCTGCTAATACGAAATAATATGTTGCTAGCGCATGAACATCATCAGGTTCTTCACGCACTGCTAATGCCGTTTCAACATTGTTGTAATCAAGTCCCAGTTTCGTGAACAAACGTCGCTCACCAAAGTGTTCTTTTAGTTTTGGGTTTCTGTTAAGTGAGAATTTTTTCTTGTTGCATGATCATCAAGACAATCAGAGTTTTTGTGTGGTTTCTTTTCTTTTCGCGCTCGCCAGCAAATTCTCTTTTACTGATCACCTTTGCTCGTGTTATTAAAAGAACAGCTTCTTGATTAAACTCTTGGATAATATTGTGCAACAGATCCGCTAGTGATCTTTCCGTTTCTGCCTTAGCACGATCTGCACATAAGTTAACAATCGCATCATAACGGTACAACTGATCTCGCAACTGATCAGCACGCATTTTGTAAACAGAAAGATACTTTTGTTTGTTTTCATTCTTGGTCTCATCCATGATCACATTAGTTTTCATTTTGTGAAGATCTTCTAATGGAGTAGCAGCTGCTGTGGCGTCTGGCGCTGTTGTTACCAAAATGACATTAGGGTTAAATATTTTATTGTAAAACTCAATGCAAACTTCAACAATTTCTGACGTCATTGTGTTTATTCAGTTACTGTCGATACAATTGTTCCACTATTGGTGCTGATACTATTGATAAAATTAGTTGGCGTCTATTGACGCCTAAACAAGATCATCTAGCGTCTGTTGCAAACGATATTTATCTAATCACAATAGCCTAAACAAGGTCATCAAGTGTAAAAATCTGAAACAAAGTTAACCCGAGATTGACAGGTTCTGCATTAACATAATAAATTCTGAAAGCATTATATTTTGTTGTCGAAACAGGTGTTGGTAGAATAAATTCTTTTACGGTGTTTCCAATGGTACTACTGGTGGTGTGTAAAGAACATCACCTGTTGTTGCAAAATTATTATTCGATCCTTCTAGTTGCCAATTGTACAATTTTTCATTGCCTGACGGTCTACCTCTTAACATAAACTTCCACACCGAAACAGCGCTTGGACATTTAATTTTTAACCAAACGTTTGTTGAAATACCCTTTGTGGCCCACTCGTTTGTACCGGCAGTTGATGTTAAATGATAAGCAAAGGCGTTAAATGGATTATAGCCTGCGTAATTTGATGATGCGCTTGCAATGAACCCTGTTCAATTATTTGAATCTGTTGCTAATGGCGGAATATGACCAACATTATTTCGTACACGTTTTGTTCCAACAGCAACACTGTCAAGATAAGCTTTATTTGTTAAATCTGCACCGCTTGATGGTACAGCAGTTGATGTCACCTTGTTGGTTCCCATGTCCAATGCTCCTGTCATTGTGTCTCCTACTTTTATTTGCACCAGATGTTAAAGCGTTTGTTAAACTTAAATATGGAACAGCGTCGCCTGTGCCAACTGGCAGTGGCAAGTTTGATAAGCGATTTCCATTCATGTTCAGATTATCTTGCATCGTGTCACCTGATCTGTCTAGCGCATAATCTCTTAATAATTTGTAGCTAACAGCGTATGTCAAATCACCTGGTGGATTCTAGTCTAAACAACCATGAATCACACGACCTGATATGTTTAGTGATCCTGTCATTGTTGCACCACCAAGTGGTACATATTGTGTTAACAAAGCCTCAACTTGGCCTACACTAATAGCATCTGATAGGTCACCAGGCGGAACACTTGTTGGTAATCCTGTTATTTTTCCGCCATTATAAAATCTTATTATGCCTGGCACATTGTCACCAGATTTACTCGATTTTAACCTCCTAACAGTGTTCAGTTGTTGTAAACTGGTTGCTTGTGATAAGTTTCCATCTGCCAGAGGATACGCTGTTTCCAAATTAATTATTTGTTTACCTTGCATGTTGATATTTCCTGTCATTGTACCACCGTTAATGCTTAACGTTTTAACATCAAGTGACTGCAGTTGCCCAAAACTTGCTGCTTGAGTATTATCAACATTTGCTGGTAGGTAAGAGGTTTCCAAATTAATTATCTTTTTACCTTGCATGTTAAGATCACCTGACATCGAGTCACCAGACTTTTTAACATAATTTGATAAATCACCGCCTACTGTGATATTTGTAGTTTCACTGCCACCGTTTCCAATTAATGTTCCGAACTTTGTGTAATAGCTCATGGTTAATTATTCTCTGTTGCATAATATTATTGTGTTGTGCGTCTAATGGGTTTGGTCCAACAATGACGTTAAATTTTGTGTGTTGCATAAAATCAACAACATTACTTGTAATACTCTACAACTAAATTGTATGCGTCTATGATGTACACAATGACGTGACGTTATTGGTGCGGCGATTGTGCGTCTAATGGTGGTCCAACAAAGACGCGACATGTGACGTTAAAATTTGTGTATTTTACAATAATAACATGAGCGTAATAAATTTCGACACAGAAAACGTAATAAAACAACAGCATAATAAAAACCTGCCAAATTGTCATTATCTTATTGTTGGTGGAACGGGATTTGGCAAAACAAATTTGCTTTTAATTCTCCTGCTAAACAATAATCTGAACTACCATAGAGTTTATATTTATACTGTAAATCCACAGCAGGATAAGTACCAACTGTTAACAGATTACAACAACAAACAAAAAAAATGAACTTGGCGCAACAGATGATATTTTTATTATAAAAGAACCAGATGATGTTATTCCTGTAAAAGATCTTGACGCGACAGAAATTGTGGTTTTTGACGACATTCCACTTGAGGACAAGGAAATGAACAAAATAAAATCTTATTTTTCTTTAGCACGTAACAAGCGCTGTAATGCGATCTTTCTTGCACAAGGGTTTTACAACATCGATCGTTTTATCAGACGAAACACCGGGTGTTTTATTTTATTTCTGGCCTTGACAACACCGATGTTAAAAACATAGCACGCGAACAATGTGGTGATGTGTCAAAAGAGAAATTTGTTGAACTTTATCATCAAGCTACCAGAGGTAAACATGATTTTTTTATTATTTGACCGTTTTGTGTCGTGTCGTGACATGATGTTCCACTGCGGTATAGACAAGTATTTATGTGACTGAATTCTCAATGTGACGTTATTAGTGCAGCGGTATGTGACGACAGTGGACACAATAACGCAGTAAAATTTGTCTAAAGTAAAACAATAATGACAACAAAGCCCGACATACTGAGAAAATTTATTGATGCGAAGAAAAGAAATAAAGAAATTTTTGAAGCTGCGCGTCTTGGACAGAAACTAACAAAAGAAGAAACAGCAAGGTTATTTAAACCCGTTACCGAAGCAATAACGGGCAAAGAAGGACTAAGAGGAACAATAGACGCCAAACAAACAGAAGTACTAGAAAAACTTGCACAACAGCAGCAACAACAGATGCAACAAATGCAACAACTTGGCAACATTATTGCTGGAATTGAAGAAGAGCGACCGAGGCAGATTAAAGAAGAAGAAGACAAAAAATTGTTTCCTTATCCTGACATAGAAAAATGGAATTAGATGGACGAAGATGAACTTAAAAATTTGTATGATAAAGTTAAAAAAGATAATCTTCAACGTAGTAAGATATTAAAAAATAATCCTAGTTTAAAACCTAAACACAATGCGTCAATTAACTATGCATAGATTTAGGATAATATGTTAAATCTGGAAGTTTTACCATCGGATCTGGCATCAAAACAGGTGGTAGTGTAAAAGTGTTTACTTCAACAAAGAAAATGGTCGATCGTTTAATGCTGTTAATTTCAGCAAAAGAAGCTGGCAATACTGGCATGGAAATTGACTATGAAATTGTTGAAATTTTAGACCAATTGCAATCAAATGGCATGTTAACAACAGATGAGTACTCCGTGTTGCATGGCGATTTAATCTAACCGACCATTGTTGCGATTACATTATTGTTGGCCACAATGGCGATTCGCGTTATGGTGTTTAATGTGACGCAATAAACATCACAGACATTAATGACCGCGATTTTAATGTAAACATAATCAGTAAAATGCAATCGACGCTATTACTCGATTCTTCTCAAACAAAATTATGATAGCGCTAATTTCACTGTTACTTACAATCCACCAATTGTGCTTGATCCGAAAGAACAATATGAAATCGGACTAATTTCAGCAACAATGTGGCATAGCATGTTTAATGTTCAACTTAATGTTAACGACGATTTTACATTTCAAGCTAGTGCATGGATAAGCGTCAAATTCAACCTGGCGTTTGCAACGTTACAGACCTTAAAACCGCAATAAAATCATTAATAACAGAAAATGGTGGTGCTGCTGATAATGTTTTGTTGGAACCAAATTACAGCACACTTCGTGCAAAAATAACGCTAAAAATAACATCTTAATTGATTTCAACAGAGCAACAAGCATTGGTTCGCTACTAGGTTTTAATAAACAACAATACGGCTCCACTGTTGCGTCGATTTCATACGAAGGTGAAAAACCAATTGACATTACCAATGTTAATACGATTTTAATAAAATGTTCAATTGCAGAAGGATCATATTCTGCAAAAGGAGCAAGAGGACAGACGATCTATAGTTTTTCACCAGATGTTCCGCCTGGTTCTCTGTTGCAGATTACCCCGAGACAACTAATCTATTATCCGCTTAACGTTGAGCAACAGATTACAACAATAACTATGACATTAACAGATCAATTGAACAGACAATTTGATCGTAATAATGAGGTTGTTACGTATTACTTGCACCTGAGGTCGACACGCAACAAGTAATTGTTGGTGTCATTGGTGGTGGCAGCAAGCAACAACAATGTTGGAAAACAATAACGACAAAAAATTGGTGGCAACAAGCAAACAACAATGTTGAAAAACAATAACGACAAATAATCGGTGTCGTTGTTGGTGGTGACATCGTTCACATGCCCAACAAATAACAACAATCATAGCGTCATTTGGTGGTGGCAACAAGCAACAACAATGTTTTGTCTAAAGTAAAACAATAATGCAACAAATAAAACTTTATCGGAAAAAATAATCGGAGGAAATATCTTTGGTAGTACTTTTTCAAAAATTGTTGTACATGGACCAGGCCTTGCTACTAAACTCGCTCCAGTTGCAATAGACCCTGCAAAAGCTTTTGCAACAGGGGCATTATCTGCTGCTGGCACTGCAGTTGGCCCGAAGATTGCTGAGAAAATAACAGGAGCGCCATCACAGCAAGAAATAAAGCAAGCGATAAACGAAATAGCACCAACACCATCCCGTGCTATGATAAAAACAAAAAAATTATTATTATCAAAAAGCGAAGAAAAAATTAGTCGGCTCGCAACAAGGTCGCAACCGAGATCGAAACCGCTTGACATACCGCGGTTTTAACCATAGGTCACAAGTGGCCACGTCGCAATTTTGTCTAAAGTAAAACAATAATATGACTTCAGCTAAAACTTATCTTGATCTTACTGACACGCAACTGATCGACGAATCAACTACCGAATTTGAGTATGTCGAATACCTTGACGACAACTCGAATGACACGAACACAGTAGGACAAAGAACAATAAACACACGAGACGAGGACATTTATCTCGTATCGCATAAAGCTTTTATTGAAGTACGAGGACAATTACTTTACGATGCTGGTGTTTCTTTTGCTGCTGGCACAAAAATCACATTGCTGAACAATGGTTGGGGCTTATTTCGTAGTGCACGATACCAACTTGCAAATCAAACAAAGGATGGATATTACCGAATACCTGCCAATAGCAAGCACGATTATTAATATTCTTTCTTTTTCCGAAGATTACTCGAGATCAACCGCAACAAAAATGTTTTGGTTTAAGAACACCGGGACAGGTGGTGCTGTTTTAAACAAGTTTAGACAGGGAGCTGCAAATGATGAAGATGAGACTAATAGACTCATTTTTACAGCTGGTGGTGCTAACGCTGCAGCACAATAAACTATTCCAGATATGACAGCTAATGCTGTTGGATTAACAAATGTTATTAACGAGATTAAAACAGCGTTGCTTAATGCCAGGAGAGGAACCTACAATGAAGGTTACGTTAAATGCAGAAGGCGTACAGGTTACGATGTTCTTGCCGCTTAGTTCAATATTTGGTTTTTGCCGCGACGTTAATATGGGTTTTAGAAATATCAAGAACACTGTGATCCTTAACAGGTCTGATAATAATAACATCGTTTTTAGAAGAGCAGCACCAGCAAATGGACAGTTTGTTATGCGACACCTGTCATTGTGGATGTCAAAAGTGGTGCCAACTATAACAAAGCAACTTAAACTTGAGAATACTCTCGCGTCGTTTACAAGACAAATTTATTTTGAGCAGAACAAGGTTTATAGGCAAGCGATACCAGGCACCGGAAGTTACACGTGGCGAGTAACAACAGCACCATCTGAACAACTGCCACGTCACATGTTTGTCGTATTTCAAACAGAAGCACGAGCTAAAGATAATCAAGAAACAAACAAACAAGTATTTGAGCCTTACTCGAATGGTTACCAGAATAAACTCCAGGCAATATCCTGAGCGAGAGCTAATTTGTAATTTTACTCCTGGAGCAAATACAAATGTCTCACGTGCTTCCTTATCATTAATGGCTGTTATCCAAAAATACCAGGACTCAGACACTGGTAGCCAAATATCAATCAAAGATTTTAGAGCACTTTACTCAATATTTCACTTTGACGTTAGCAAGCACATCGAACGATTAATGGGAAACCCAGCAGACATTGAGATAAGTTGGACACTACAAGAAACACCTGGTGTAGGCTATTGCGCTTATGTGCTTGTTATCTGACAGATATCTGACACTTGACGCTGTTAATGTCCGCATGATGATTAAAGTGTGAGGCGACACCGCACCAGTGATCAACAAAATTTGGTTAATGTTTAATGAAATATAATTTTGTCTACCATCAATGATGCTTATTGTTGGACCATAAACGAACATCATTGAACATGAATTATAGCGTGAATTTAATCTAAAATTAATTAATAATGTCATGCACTTTACAAGAAATAAACTTATCCGATTGTCAAAAAAAAAAATTAGCAGCGGTGATAAACAAACGTGATGCTGTTTCGTTAAAAATTAATTACAAAGGAAACAACCAAGCAAAATTAATGCTAACAAAAAACACAGCAAACTAAATTTAACAAAGGACAACCGTTTGTGCTCAATCTTTCTAAAGCGCAAATTACTGCTATGGCACGTTCTGGTGGCTCGTTTGGTCCTGCTATTGCAACGTTGATAAAAACATTAGCACCAAAAATATTGCCTGTGCTCGGAACGCTTGGTATCGAAGCAGCATCTCGTGCAATCTATGGTGCAACAAAGAAGGCGGTGTCAGACGATAGAATTAAACAGACGATGTAAACAAGAGGTTGTTCAACCTTGATTGCGACACAAAAATTTTGTCTAAAGTTGATTAATAATGCCACCAAAAAGCGAACTACTAAAAAGCGAACTAAAAACAAAAAAAAAAAAAAAAAAAAAAAAAAAAAAAAAAAAAAAAAAACCAACAGCAAAACAGATGCAGGGCGGATTTTTCGCACCGCTGTTAGCGGGGATATCAGGCAGTCTGCTGGGTATTGGCAGAGGACTGACCTTGCCAGGCACCAGACGCAGGTAAGTTCTGCTTACCGTTCCAAACAGCGGGTTTTTCCGTCAAACAATTTCGAGTTAATGGACCAATTAAATGGCATCAAAAATGTTGTTGGTGTCTTTTCCAAAGACCAATTACCAGATAAAATGAAATCGAACATGTGCTGTGTAACTAATATGCAAAATTTTAACGACAGTAATGGGACACATTGAGTTGCACTTTATGATAATAATTACTTCGACTCGTTTGGTCTACCACCATCAGATGCTGTAAAATCATACGCGAGATCCACTAGTGGATCCAAGGACAGAAAAATAAATTATAGTTCAAATCAAATTCAACCAATAGGAACAACAGCATGTGGATACTACTGTGTAATGTTTATTAAACAAATGTCGCGCGGAATGAAATTTATTGATTTTATAATGCAATTTGATCCTTTTCTAACAATCAACAATGACATTAGAGCTATCTCGTTTATCTGACCATAATGCCATAACAATGTAATTTTGTCAAACATTGCATGACAACATATTGTTTAAAATGTAAGACACGAACTGGCAATCTTAACAAAGAAACAGTAACAACAAAAAGCAAGAGATTAATAATGTGAAGTATCTGCGATGTTTGTGGTAAAAAGAAAAGTGCGATTTTAAAGAAACCAGTTGACCCTGTGATAGCGGCTGATGTTGAAAAGTTGGAGAAGCTTTAGGAAATAGTGTTCTTGTTCGGCCAGATTCTCCAGAAACAGTCGCCATGTTGACAAAATATAAAAACAATAATGTATAAACAATAATGAACAAATGTAAATGTGATGAAGATCGTCACCTTTGTATCGAAGGTAATAAAACTGTGACATATTGAAAACGATGCAATCAGAGAAAGGTGATCGGAGGCGCGATTGATATCCATAAGATTATTGGAAAACTACCAAAACCTAAAGGCGGTTGGACACTACCAGGACATAAATACACAGGGCCATGGAACCCACTTGATAAACAACTTGATGAGAACGATAATCCTCTGCCAGGACAAGAGCCATACAATCAAGTTGATGCTATTGCAATGCGACACGATATCTGTTATCATGATAATCAAGGCGATAAGCATGGATGCGATCGAAAGATGTTAGACGAATTAAGCGCGATTAAACCAAAGAACACGAGAGAACGTGTAGACAGACGATTTGTACAAGGTATTATAGGATCAAAGTACAAATTGGGTATTGGTGTTCCACCATGTTTTGGTTTGGCAACAGAATTACACAGACCAAAAAAAAAAAAAAAATCTGACGCCTCGTGTCGTTGCAAACGATGTTGACGATATTAGGGCAGTAGATCTAGCTGATATATCATCAGTCGCTGCTGATAATAACGGTAACAAATATCTTCTAAACGTCATTGATATCCAAAGTCGATTTGCGTTTAGTGTGCCAATAAAAGATAAAATGGGAAGCACAATAACAACGCCGTTTAATCAAATTATTACAAACAGCCAAACAAAACCAAACAAAATATGGACAGACCATGGTATTGAATTTTACAACAACGATTTGAAGATTTACTTAAGCAACATAACATCGAAAAATACATTTTAGGAAACGAAGGAAAAAGCGTCACTGTAGAGCGATTCAACCGTACTTTAAAAGAAAGAATCTATAAGCACTTTACAGCAAACAACAAGAACAATTATACTGATAATTTGCAGGAGATTGTATCTGATTACAATGATACGAAACATCGCTCAATCAAGATGACACCAAACGAAGCGATTAATAATCCGATATTAGCAAACAAATACTTATACCGCAGACATCGGTCTTAAAAGCATGATAAGGTAAGGATATCATTAAAAAAAATATATGGAAAAGGCGCGACACAAAATTGGTCTGAGGAGCTATTTGTTGTGGATAAAGTACTAAAAACGATACCGGTTTCTTACAAACTAAAAGATATTAACGGTGAGGACATAACTGGTAGTTTTTATAAACAAGAACTACAAAAAACTGATCAGGACGTATTTGTCATCGAGCAAGTAATAAAAACAAAAGGCAATACAAGTTTGGTTAAATGGAGAGGTTACAGCGACGAGTTTAATAGTTGGGTACCAAAAAGCACCATTGTAGCGACAAGAAAAGCCGACTAATTGCATCAATGGTAGTGGTCAACGTGAAGGTATCGCAAGCCGACTGATAGAATCAGTGACGTTATCAATGTTGTGGCGACGTCGCAAGCCGACTGATAATATTCGAATATATCCTCTCGTATTTTATTAGAACAGATTTACATTTCACAGGCTTACGTAGCGAGATCAAATTTTGTTTCCGATCTTCGCTTAATTCTCCGATCAGGTTAATTATCTTAACGAAAATAAAATCAAATTATATATATTTTTGTCTACCGGGGATTGTAATGTTCATAAAATATATTAATCGCGAATAAAAACTGTTATACTCGTCCGGTGTAAAAAAAAAATTTAATTTTTTTTTTCCAAATGATATTTGACATCGTATCGTCCAGTTGATGATCGACCATGATGCGTTTTATCAACAAAGTTATTTTCATATTCGGTTTCAACAACTTCGCCAGGTTCAAGTTCACACGGTAAAACACGATATTTTTCTGGATTGTATTGCTCTTCTTTCTTAGCATTAATTTCCGGTAATGTATCTTTATTACGGTATAATTCGATATCATATTCGGTTTCAACAATAACGTCATTTGCAGGCGCTTGTTGTCTCTTATCAATATTAACATCATTAACTTGTGCTTCTTGTCTCGCATATAATCTCTTTAAAATACTGAATAAAGTATTTTGTTTAATTATTTGTTTGATCTACAATAAAGTGTTTTGACTAAAATTAATAAATAAACATGACAACAAGATCAATCGTACGATGTAATATTGTAGATCGATTCGAATTTGCAGAGGAAGTAAGGAAATGTTTTAACGAACAAGAGAAAAAAGTTTGTTATGATTTTAAGACAGTTGAAGGAGTGCGAGATAAAGTTCTTTTAACCGACCAACATAAATATTTATTTGAACAAAATGATGAAATTGTGATTTGTTATGATCACGATCAGATGATGCTGCATTGTCATTGTTGTTTAAAACATGGTGAGTTGAAGAGCATATTATGGAAGTAAATACGTTTTGTGTAACCAATAATAAATATAAAAAAATGACAACTTATCCTCTTTCAGCAAACAAAGAACAACGTTGGTCTGCGATAAAAAAAAATATTAATTATCAACATCACAACAAATTACAGCAAAGAACAACAGAATGGTATGACCTCATGTCAGTAACCATTGGTGGATCTGAAATAGCAACGGTGCTAGGTGCTAACCCGTTTAAAACCTTATTGGCGCTAGCAAAAGAAAAAATAAATATGAGAAAAGGAAAACATAATAAGTTTACTCCGTCTGTAACCTGTCATTAGAGTCAATTATTCGAACAAACAATAAGGAAATGTTTAGAAATCGATCTTGGTGAAATAGTGTTTGGCAGCAATATTTGTATAAAAACAAATTTTTGTGTTAGATATAGGCCAGATGGTGTTATTGTTGCTAGGTTTAGAAACGAAGAACTTGTCGAATAGACTATGCCAGCAGATGAAAACGATTATTATAAAATTTTACTCATCGAGTTCAAGTGTCCAATGCTACGAAAAATTAAGGAAATGCCAGTCTATTATTTACCACAAGTTCTATGTGGTTTGGAAGTGTCGCCGATAGCGTCGTTAGGATTATTCGTTGACGGTTGTTTCGGAGATGCGCGATAAGAGATTATGGTTTTTGTACCGGTTACAACGAAAAACTTCATTTTGATTACAATGACTTTGCGAAAAAAATACCAATAGCTATTAACGTTTTCGGTATTTTTTCTGCAGATGAAAGTGATTACGACCAAACAATAGGATCCAATGTAGTCGACTATGGCAATGTTGGTGCTGACGATTTTAAGTTTTTTCTTCAGATTGAAAATAATAAATTTTTTGTTGACCGAGACTTTATCACGTTTGATGATGGTCGTGGTGATAAATTTATTAGTGTTTACGGTGATATTGCAGGAAAAGCAATGAGAAAAAAAATTAGTTGGGATTTTGTGTTGGAAGTTATTCGATGTATCGTATAAATTTGTGCCGCGCGAGGATTATTTGGCGACAATTTGTGGTGCGGTGATTACCTTACAAAACGTGATAAAAACTTGAGAATCACAGGGTTAATCAACAGTAATCAAATTTAATTTTATTGTTAAATCGTTTCGATAAAGCTGAATTTGTAGTTCCGTCTGCTACCATTTTATGATTTTGAATTAATATCAAAATATTTGCTTGCTGCTGTCATTGACGGAAACTTTATTTCCTCGTTTGTTTCCATGTCGACATCACAGTTCGTTTACCATTTTTTTTTAACATTTTCCTGTCTTACCTCTTAAATTATTTTCTCGTAGGGTAACAGCTTCAAGGTTCTCAATTCGATTGTCGGTCTTGATGCTATTAATGTGATCGATCACATATCCAACTGGGATCACACCGTGGAATAATTCATATACAAACCGATGACTGAGATATTTAATTTGTGTTGTATTTGAGATAACCAGTATTGTTTATTTTACAAAGTAATTTTTTATTTTTAATATTTCTTATTTCACCTTTGTTCATAGCCTCATAAAGATCAAAGAAAGGATGAGATTGCCACTCGTCCTGAAAATCCAAGTAAACAACATTATTGTAAAGGTTATTGCCATTGATGTGAAACACGCGTTTTTCTTGTGGTATGCTATTATGAAAAACTTCAAAAATAAAATTGTGCAATAATATGTCAGTAAAATTATCATCTTCATCACATTTCACGCTGATAATAAAACCAGCTGGTGTCTCCTTTCCAATAATCTTTCCAGATTCAACGTTTTTTACTTCACCATTCATATTAGCAGAATAAGATTTGCATTTGCTATGGTTGTAATACACTTCGAGATCGGTAGTACTATTAATTGTCACGCTGTAATAAAGCTCACCATTGATCATCTCTTTTGGTATATGATGTTGTTTTTTTTCTGACTCCATTTTATACTAATATGTTCTTTCTAATTGGTTGTTAAAATCATGTGTTATATGATGATAGTATCAAATCATATTATGATATGACAGCGTATTAGAGAAATAATATGCCTATTAATATAGCAATGAAAAGTTTGATAACATTATCACGAAGAACTTTGCTAATAGCAAAACAAACAGCAAGAGCATTTGCTGGTTTCGACAAATCGTGGCAAGTTGATAATCAAACTGCGTTGAAAGGTTTGTCATCAGATGATCTTATTCGTATTTTATTGCCCGTTGTCCAAAACGAACAAGAACAACATGGCGTGTTAGCATTACTCGTTCAATTTCAGGTAATTTTGAGTAAAATAAACCTTTTTGGTGATAATGATTACGATGAAGAACTTGCTGAACCTTTTGTTACAGCGCGAATAAAGCGGATATTGAAAGGAACAAATTTGAAAACAATAGTCGACGAGATTTATCAGGAAAAACAGAGAACAAATTGAAGAGTATACATCGTCTGGTTCTGGTTGGAGACTCGAAGCAATAAAAACCATATTATTTCATACGATGAAGTATGCGCCATTGACAGGTTCGTCATATGTTGAACTAACAAATAAAATAAAGCACAGCAAATGAGTCATTAATGTCAAAAATAATGACAACAAATGTTTCATGTGGGCTGTATTGTCAGCAATGTTTCCTGTTGACAAAAACGTAAACAGACTCTCCAGTTATCGTCCGTCTGCTTACAAATTAAATTTTGATAACATTAATTTTCCGGTTGAAGAGCGTCAGATACAAAAGTTTGAGCAGTAAAATAACATCAGCATTGACGTATTTGGTGTCGATGGTAATTACAAGATTTATCCACGATTTATAAGTTAAAAAGCAACAACGAAAACGATTAATTTGTTGTTTTATCAAAACCACTACTATTGTATCAAAAACTTTAACGGCCTTCTTGGTGGCCAGTACAATAAAAAAACCAGCACAAAAAATATTTTTGTTATCATTGTTTGCATGGGTGTACGCCGCAAGAGACTTTAAATCGTCATCTCGAATACTGTAAAAATGTACAAGCAATTACAATGCCAACAAAAGAAGAATCTGAACTAAAGTTGAAAAATTTTAATTATCAAATGATGGTTCCGTTTGTGATTTACGCTGATTTTGAGTCTCTGTCGAAAACTGTAGTAGTTGATGTTCAATGTGACCCGAATAAATCGTCAAAAACTAAAACACAAGAGCATATACCGTGTGGCGTTACTTATAAAGTTGTTTGTGCTGTTGATAATAGTTGTGCTGATTCTGCAAGTTGGTTATTAAAAAATTTTTTTAACAGGGGCTGATGAGGTAAGAAAAGTTGTAAAACATATATTACTCCAATGTTGCCCTTAACAGATGAACAGGAACATGATTTTAGAACATCAATAAACTGTATTATTTGTGGTAAACGATGTTACCCGAGTACGAGATCATTGTCACATTACCGGAAAATATCGTGGTTTAGCGCATGACAATTGTAATTTGCACTATAAACTACCAGATTTTATATCGGTTGTTTTTCATAATCTACGCGGATATGATGCTCATAATATAGTTGAAGCTTTTGGTAATAATGAAATAATAAGCGGTAACAATAAGATAAAGCGTATCTCGAACAATTGTGAAAAATATATGTCAATATCGTTTGGCAAATTAAGGTTTATTGATAGCGTTCAGTTTATGGCAGCATCACTGGAAGAACTAGTAAAAGGTTGTAATAAGTTTAATAGCCTGACAGAACACCTTGGCGATCAATCTGATCTTTTACAACAAAACAGGAGTATATCCTTATGAGTATATGACAAATTGGGCATGATTCGATGAAACAAATTTGCCAGAAAAAAATTAATTTTATTCGTTGTATACGTTGTCAGATATTACAGATGAAGAATATAATTTCGCACAATTAATTTGGAATACATTTAACTATCAGATCCTTGATCTTTATTTGAAAACAGATGTTATGTTTCTTGCTGACGTTTTCGAAGAGTTTCGATCTCTCTGTTTAAAGTATTATCAACTTGATCCTGCTTGGTATTACTCATCACCTGGTTTGTCATGGGACGCAGCATTAAAATTAAGCGGTATCAAATTGGAATTACTAACAGATCCAGATCGATTTTATTTCATTGAAAAAGGCATTAGAGGCGAAATTGCGGTAATAACAAAAAATATGCAAAAGCGAACAACACATACATGTCAGCGAACAATACATACATTATTTATCTCTATAATAATAATCTTTATGGTTATGCGATGTCACAACCATTACCTGTTGGTGGATTCAAATGGATCGAACCTGATACGTTTTTGCGTGAAATTGAGAAAGAAACAAAAAGATTATGTCGGTTATTTTGTTGAATCGGATATTGATTATCCTGGCAAATTACACGAATTACACAATGATTACCCATTCTGTCCAGAAACAATGTTGAAAACGGATGAAATGTTGTGGGAAGAATAAAAGAAATTAAAAGACGAATATGGGATCGGAAACAATAATGTTAAAAAACTCGTACCAAATTTACTTGACAAAAAACGCTTCATATTGCAGCGTTAAAGCAAGCAATTGACCATGGTCTGGTGTTGAACAATGTTCATCGAGTACTAAAGTTCAAACAGTCACCTTATTTAAAAAGTTACATTGATTTACAATTTAAAAGTAAAAATGACCACTCCTTGGCTCTCCACACTACATTGTGCACTAGACTAAACGACCTGTGACTACATTCATCATTACTTAAATGTAAACGGAATCGAAAAAGAAACGTTGTTTCAAAGCTGGCCGGCGTAGAACAGGAAGAAGAATTCCAGTTTTCTCCCTTTCGCCCTTTCCGGCACAGCAATTTGAAAACTCGGCCGTTAATTTAGATAACCTAATTCAAATTCCTCTTAAATCGTCAACCTTTGTGTCAACTATCCAAGAGATACCACTGCGCATCGCATTATTCAATTCCCAATCAGTAGGACCACCGGAAAAGCGCACAGAAATAGTTAATTTTATCAACGATCAGAATATCGACGTCTTTTTCCTGACAGAAACATGGCTAAAAATATCAGGCGATGAGCCCAAGTGCGCGGATCTAACACCCCCCGGTTACTCCATCAAGACGTTCCCCCGCCACTCCCGCGGATGTGGAATTGCTGTCATCGCAAAGAACTCCATGATCAACCGTCTTAATCACACTACAACCTTCAATTTCTACCACACATCGTTTGAACTTGTCCAAACCACACTCACACTGGAACAAAAGGTCAGTCCATTTAGATCCAATATTGCCTTCACTAACTGATGTTATTAATACTTCTCGCTCATCCGGGGAATTCCCATCATTTTTCAAAACTGCCATTGTAAAGCCTCTGCTGAAGAAACCAACACTTGACCATAACGATTTAAAGAACTACCGCCCAGTTTCTAACCTCCCATTCATGTCAAAAATCTTAGAAAAAGTTGTTCTATCCCAACTTGTATCTCATCTGAATTCAAACAGTCTTTTTAGCAATGTACAGTCTGCATATCGCCCTCGCCACTGTAGAGAAACTACCCTTCTGAAAGTAGTTAAGGACCTTCTCTCTGCTTTGGATAGTGGAAAGATTACAGTCCTCACCCTCCTTGACTTGTCCGCAGCATTTGACACAATAGACCATGATATATTACTTCACCGTCTCCATCATGTATTTGGCATTCACGATACAGCCTTACTATGGTTCAAGTCCTACTTGGTCAACAGGACACAAATTGTGTCCGCAAATGGAAAACACTCCAGCCCAGTTGATCTATGTTTTGGTGTTCCACAGGGTTCTGTTCTTGGACAGGTTCTCTTCATTCTATACACTCAGCCGCTCTCAAGTGTCATAGATCGTCATCCTGTGTCTCACCAATTGTACGCTGATGACACCCAAATATACAAATCTAGCCACCCAACTGAAGTTGATGCTACCATCCAAGGTGTAGAGAGGTGTATTTCCGATGTGAAATCATGGATGACATGTAACAAGCTGCAGATGAATGATGATAAAACTGAAGCCATTCTGATTACAACACAATGACTTTCTCATTCACATCCTTTACCTGAACCAATAAATATCAGCAACACCAACATTAAATTCACACAGTCAGTACGAAACCTAGGTGTTACTCTAGACAGTACAGTCTCATTGCACCAACATGTCATGAACATATGCAAGGCTGCATACCTTGAGCTAAGACGCATAAGCTCCATTCGCAATTATCTTTCAGTTGATGCCACTAAAACTCTTGTGTGTTCCTTAGTACTTTCAAGACTGGACTATTGTAACTCAATTCTATCTGGTTCGTCTCAGTATCTACTCCAGAAACTTCAAAAAGTTCAAAACACAGCTGCTCGGATCATTCTTCGAGTACCACGAACAGAGCACACCTTCCCCTGCTCTGTACCCTACACTGGCTACCCATTCGATCCAGAATCAAACACAAAATTTGTTCTCTGTGCTACGTTTCATTGACTGGCACCAGTCCAACATACCTATCTCACCTCACCCATGTGTACACACCAGCAAGATACTTATGCTCCTCTTCCGACACTCGTATTCTCATTATTCCCACTATCAAAATGAAGTCACACGGACAACGTTCTTTTGCATACCAGGGCCCAGCAACGTGGAACGAATTGCCCACTGAACTTAGACACAAAGACACAGTGATCTCATTCAAGAGTGCTCTTAAAACTCACCTATTTCGACTGCAAGAATAGACTTAAAGACTTAATGTTTCCTTACCTTAACTATTGTCTGCATATTTTTGTTTTCTAGTTTCATGGTATTTGTTTTTCGTAATCATATCATTATATATGGTTTTTTTAGGTGTTATATAATGTTGTAAAGCGCTTAGAGCTTCTAAAGATTAGACGCTATACAAAGTCCTCATTATTATTATTATTATTATTATTATTATTATTATTATTATTTCAACAAATAAACGAGCATTAGCAACAACTAATTTTGAAAAAGATTTCTTTAAATTAATGAACAACAGCGTTTTCTATAAAACAACGGAGAATATTAGAAAACGTGTAAATATTGAAATAATAAACAACGTCGAACGACAAAATAAAGTAGTAGCAAACAGATAATTTTGTGAGTATAAGAATATTTAAATAAAATCTTGTTGCTGTTATTAAAAGAAAAACGAATTTGAAACTTAATAAGCCTGTTTATGTTGGAGCTGCTGTGCTAGATCTGCCAAAGTGTTTAATGTACAAATTTCATTATGATTGTATCAAAAAGAAATATCCACTAGCTGAACTATTAATGACTGACACTGATAGTTTGTGCTACAATATTTTCACAGAAGATGTTTATGCTGATATTTTTGATAACAAAGAACTATTTGATCTGTCAGATTTCCCAAAAGATAGCAACTATTATTGTGATGACAATAAAAAGGTAATAGGAAAGTTCAAAGATGAAACAAATGTTATTCCAGTAACAGAATTTCTTGGTTTAAAAAGTAAAATGCATGCTATGCAAATAGAAAACGAAAAAATAAACAAACGAGAAAAAGATATTAAGAAGATTGTTGTTGATAAAGTAATACCATTTGATGATTATAAAGCAGCATTAAACGGTGAACTAAAACGTGTTGAGATGACAGTAATCAGATCGCACAGTCATAAGATCGAAACAGATGTTGTTAATAAAAAAAAAAGTCTTTGTAATTATGACGACAAAAGATATTGCTCTAACAGTATTGATACGTTTGCAATAGGGTTTAATCCAGAAAAAGAATCTAGTTCACCACCAGCAGAGGATCTTACGGATCTATTTGTTGCATTTGGTCTGATGTAAGGCAGTTGCCTAAAATTTTATCTAAAAAATAGAAATAAGCTAGTGAAAATTTTATCTAAACAGTATAAATAAAAACAAAAGTTTTCACCGGGAACCAAGGTTCCTGTAGGCCGTGGCGTTATTGTACTACAACAAAATTGTAATAAAATAGATTAGTTCATTAGTTTTAGTAGTTGCCTCGAGTAACCACTATTCGTTCACTTAACGTGAATTTTAACGCTCTCGTTATAATATTGTGATAATCTATTCAAATAAACCATAACAAGTGTTGAACTATATATACTTGATTTAATCAGCGTGAAAAAGAAATTGCATTAATGTATATCAGTTCATAATTACCGTTTTTCGGAGCGTTTGTATGTTTACTTATTTCCGGAAGTGACATCCATGGTTCGTGACACTGACTAAAAAGTCACGTGGCATATGAATTGAATGTGCCAGTTAGACCAAGGTATGGATATTTTTAGTTTATAGCGTCTTCGTGTTTTTAAAATTAAAAAAAAAAATTTTTTTTAATTAAAAAAAAATTTCCGTTAATTCTATATGCAGTTTGTGCACTTACATTACTGCTTGCTTGTTCTTTACCATATAGATACATGACTCAATAGACCGAGAGAGACTGACAGACATACAGAAAGACAGAGGGAGAGAGAAATGTAAAAATAGACACTGGTGAATGGATACACATTTTATTATAATATATTCAATGTATTTTGATGTAGAATATATGTTTATTATGAAATAATACTGAAACGAAAAAGTCCGTAGTGAATATACATTTCGAGTGTAAAGTTTTCTTATGTTGTATAAGAACCCCACATAATCACAACCAAATATTTACATTGGCTATCTAGTTGTATTAATTCCCAAAGTTGGTTTTCCTGTTCAAAATATGTAAACAAAGTCATCATATGATTGGCGGCGCAATCTTTAGCATATAATAGAAAATTCAAGGCCAAAATGTCTGACACAAAAAGGCATTAGTGAAAACAGAGATTTTCATTAAGATTTTTTTAAATTAAATGAAACTACCTTTTTGAATCTCATTTTGTTTGATTTTACTATATAATTAAATTCTGTCGCTCTTTAAGAACGCTGGTGACACAGCTGATGACTTCATTATTTCGCAACAAGCGCGTTAAATCGCAAGAAACATGGCGCACGATTGAAGGAGATTTACGACAACTGGCCGTTGGACTGTATTTAGTTTATTAGTTTGAGCCTAGTAGTAATTGTAAATACCTTGATTCTGGCTCACCATCTCTTTTTCACTTTTATCATGTTTGAAAACGAGGCTCGTGACCGAGCGTTTAGCGAGGGCGCGAGATGAAGGGCCGAGCGTGCGAGGTCCTTCAGATCGTTTCAAATATGGTAAAAGTGAAAAAGAGATGGTGAGCCAGAATCGGAATTTACTATTACTATTCACTTCTACTAACCATATTTACAGAGAAAACGGTTGGCTCCCATTATCGGAAAGAAGAAAATTTCATAAACTCTGTACCTTTCACACAATTGTATATGGTTCATCTCCCTCTTACCTACAAGATCTAGTACCTCCGTTAGTTGGACACACAACACAATATAATTTGCGAAATAGAAATAATTTTCAACAAATATACATGCTAGACTAGAAATCTCCAGAAATTCCTATATAGCTTCCACAATAAAGGTTTGGAATATTCTGCCGGATCCAGTTAAACACGAGACCGATTACCTAACATTTAAACGTAAAACATAACATTTAAACGTAAAATTTCACCTACACCCAATTATGTACCACTATATTATTATACCGGTAACATGAAATTATCAATTATTCAAAATAGGATACAAAAAAACAACTGCAGTGATTTAAACAATGATTTATTTTTAAATTTTCTTACCGATTGCCCATTATGCACATGTTGAGAGGATGATGAGACTGCCTACCATTATATTTCAATTGTAAGAAATATACTGTACTAAGACTGAGACTAATGCATTGCTTAAACCAAGTATTCATCCCTGTTAGTATTCATGTCTTGCTGTTTGGATCAAATGAGCTATCAAATGACCTAAACATCCGCATCTTTGAAATCTTCCAGACTTATAATAAAGATACTAAACGATTCCAATAATCGTTTAAGACAAACTACCTCTTGGCATGATCTCCCTCCGAAACCTGCCACGAAAGAATCCCTTCATCGTTTCTCCTTCCTCCCTCTCCTTTCTCTTCTTTAAATTAGCTGTTTTACACTTATTTTATATGATCTTTTCTTAATTTGTTTTTTCTTTCTTTTAATTCCACTCTTTCTCTATACTCATTATTCATTTGTATTAATGCACAGAGTTTTTGATCCACGCATAATTATATACACGTACTATTACGCTTTGCTAATTTTCATGTATCTGCTTGTGTATTTGGGGAGGGCTGTTCCTAAGTTTTGAGAACTTGTAGCCCGATTCCATGTGCTGCAAATATGGCAATAGAATATGTTTAAACCAAATACAAATTATAACCATGCGCCTTAAGATCTTTCTGACGAAAAGAAATGCACAAAGAATGGGGCGAACAAACAGAGGTAGATGAAGATAAGTGGTTAAATACAAGAGTTGAAGCAATAATGAACAAATGAAAGAATGAACAAAGAAACGAACAAACAATAACCACAGTGGCCATTTTTAAATCTTGTTATTGCTAATGCTCCTGAGTGAAAAGTAATATTGCCATGGTGTTTTCACCAGAAGACTTATTATGATGTACAGCTGCTCCAAGTGAAAATGGCGTGGATCTGATGTCCACAGCGGTATTATTCAAAATACTAAATGGATCGTCGTATCAACAAGGTTTTATTTACTAAACAACTTCTTATGATGTCTCGTGGTCTTAATGGTGCTATTAAGACATTTAATAGGCCTGCCAAAGTGCCCATCTTGAAAATCTTGTTATCACTATTCTCCCTGAATGAATGGTCATCTAAGCATAAGGTTTTCACTGAAAGACTTCTTATGATGTCTAGTTGGTCGTTTTCGTTTTTGAATCACTCGCTTCGTTTCTTTCATAGTCAAACAAAAGTCGGAGAAATCGACTTTTACGTTTTGAATTTCTATCATGAGATTTGATATTAGAATATAGGTATCGTTTAAATATATGTGTATACAGTATGCACACAGGTCCTTTGTACCTTACCTTGACATATTGGTTTAAGAGTACTGTAGTAGTCAGTTGTTAATAACTAGATGGCATAAGAATCGCAGGTCGGTTTCAGCTGTTGCTTGTGATTCCTCTGACCAGTCGATTCATAAACATCAGATTGCATATGTTTACAAGAACATCAGCACGAGGTCCCGGGTTAATAAAAAAATAAAACTGACATTTCCTGTATGCGAGTACAAGGTACGTGTTGCCTATTTGTGGAAAAACGTTGAAAAAACCAAACACATTGATCACTACCGTTAATTACTCGCTTATAATTCAGGTCAAACCATAAGCAACATAGATCATGATTTGCCGTGGCATAATGCGCCGGTAAATCAGTGTTTATGCTCTTTGTTCTTCTGATTACTCTTAACAAACTGCATAGACCCAGATATGCAGGTACATTATGCGATGGCAGATTAGGGTCAATGTTGTTTGCGGTACCGGTATACCAGTACTCTGTTCGATCTTTACATCGTATGATCTAAAAATTGCCCCGCACTACTAATGTTTTGAACTAAAATATATGCCTACCAGAAATTATGAGCAGAATATATAAAATCTTTAATTAGGGCATTCAATACTTATGGAGGGGGATTACCGCTATCAGTATATGCATGTAGTTTAATTCTATGCATGTATTTTCTATTAGTATATACATGTACTGTGTATTCCATTTTGCATTATTCAATATTGAATTTTCTATGTGTGTAGGATGTACATTCTAGATTGCATCCTTACATCTGCCATTATGACTGAATTCGTTGAGTATGTTATTACAATGCTGCAATTTCGTTTCTTCAGATTCCATGTAAGTAATTATATGTGCATTTTTAATATTACACACGTTAATATTCTTAATTGTGTCTTTCCAACTCTAAAATTTTCTCTTTGTGATTGGCAGATTTCATTTTAGAACACACTGTTAAGTGTCACACTGGTAAAACGTTCCCATAGCGAAAGTTATAATGTAGCGCAATGAAAGTTTCAAGTTGGCTGTCAGCGTGACGCAAGATGCAATAGATTACTGTCCCATTATGACAACAGAGGGCGTCGTGATATCTGATTGAAAATAGTGACGCGGATCAGGTATAATGCACATTCTAATCAAGAAGGACTGAACTACAGATCCTACCTGCTGTGTCTCTGCAGTATTGTTGTTTATAGGTAAAGAATTGTGAAGAAACCACCCTTCACCTTCACCGTTCATTAGTAGTTCCAGCGTGATCTCCATGTTTTGTTATTGACGATCATATCGCAGATTTTGTTAGTATGTGAATTGAAAATAAATAAGACTTTTTAAAAAGTTCAACACACTCGCCAAACCTCCAAGTGATAAATCTACCTAGCTTTGAAGATCTCTCTCTCTCTCTCTCTCTCTCTCTCTCTCTCTCTCTCTCTCTCATTTTTACATATTGAGACCTTTTTATATACATGTATATGAAATCTGTGACATATATTATCAAGATAGGCCCTTGCTGAAATAAATGGTCACCATGACAACATTACTGATCAGGGGCATTCGACAAATTGTATGGTCAGAAATTTACGATTTTATTTCTATAAGCTTGTGCTAGCCTTGCAAAACAGCTATTTATTTGTTATGTACCCATACATACTCCAAATCATCCGTTTCAAACCAAACACTTCGTCGAATTCCTGTGGGATTGATTACGTGAATAACTTTACAAGAGAGCAAAAAAAAATTTTTTTCTTTTTTCCTTTTTTTTTCTCAAGCATTTGGAAAATATTTATGATACGAGGATGTTTAAATGGTTTTTCAGAATCAATGAACACCTAGCATTGGTAATATATTTTTCATTCTTTGTTCACAGCTATAAAAATAAAAAAACAAAACATCTTATTCCTTACTCAGTAATACGATAATTATACAGAATTTATAAACGTTTTATATTTAGCAAGAATTTACTTTAAAAATTAAATTAAAGAATCATTATTGATTTGTTAACGAAGTTTCATGTGCCAAATTGTTTCGGTTCTAATTATTTCACAATACGGAAGTGCTCCATGAAAAAGAAGAAGAAACCCCAATATTTTGAACTAAGTGCTTGAAAAAGAGGGTGTGTGTGTATGGAGAGGGGGAGGGGGTCAAAAGGCGTTTGCGATGTTGTAGATAGCTAAAACAACTTGTCACAAAATAGATGCGAACAAAAACACAATTTTTCTGGTATAATTGCGGTTTACATGAAATATCCTCAAACAATAAAAAGCAAAATAAAATTAATCGAAACGTACTGAATCTCAGAAAGACTTAATTATATATATATATATATATATATATATATATATATATATATATATATATATATATATATATATATATATATATATATATATAATGGGTGAAACTATTAACCGATATATCGATACTTTTTCTATATCGGTACCCATATCGATACAAGAGGGGAAGAATCGATACAGAACGATACATACTCTATGCAAGTTACTTTAATCTTCAGCAGTCGTGAATAGTTATTAATCATTTGCCTTTTCATTCTTTAAATTGAGAATTCATCTGAGACAGCCGTAGCAAGTACATACACTCATTTCTGTCAGTAAAAAAATAAAAGCAATTGACAACACCCACTCGCCTTCTACAAATTAACACAAGGTGACTAACTCACGTGGTTCGAAATCTGCCCCCTTCTCCCGCCCCAGTTCCATGCTAATTAGTTTATCTCGTCTGTATCTTCAGCCACTGATAACATATATCAACGGAAAGAAGACATTGCAGATTTCTTCCCTATGTTTGATTTAAGTACTTTACTGATCATTTAATAACCACTTTTACGCGAAATTTATCTGTTGCATCGCATCTTGTCTACTTGGATCGAATTGAAGGCTACACATCCGGTGTGTCACGCAGTGTTACATGCAGTTCTGATTAGTGGTTATTGTTTGTTCAAGTCCAGGGTAAAACAATAACCACCAATCATAACTAACTGTAGCGTGTTCACTGCGTGACATACCGGAAATATTGGAATCCAAACTCTATCCAAATAGAAACAAAGCACCATAGAAACTTCACACAAAAGTGACTATTAAATGATATGTGTAAAGTACTTAAATCGTACATGGGGAATAAGTTTGGAATATCTCCTTTTACGTTGATATATGTAATCAGCGACCGAACCTGGCGATGGGATAAAAAAAAAATAGTACAGAATCGGTAAGGGGACAGATTCCAAAGCGCATGAGTTATAGCTACCTCGTCAATTTGTAGAAAGGGAGTGGGTGTTGTCAATAATTTCCTTTTTCAAGGACAGAAGCAAATGTCTGTGGCCGCGGCAGTTTATTTGCATCTGCAGGAAGTACAATGTGAAAGATTTGGTTATTAGTCATCTCCGCTCCCACACTCGGACTTGTTCTAGATAAGAATTTCCTTGCACAAGGAAATTGCACTGTTTCTTGTGTTTTGAAGATGACATCGTAATCTCTTCAAAATTTAAGTGAAGACATGAAACTGGAAATAAAATGTTTTCGAAACATTCATTTAATGTAAAACAAGGGCGTGGTGACCAGGATGAGTCATGCATATGATCGAATGGAGCAGCCTGAAATGGCCTAAATGGGTAATAAAAATCACTAACAGCTAGTCTGTTTTGAAGTATTTTTTATTTTTTTAAAATCTTGTCAAGGATGAGAATGGCATATGAACAGATGATAAGTCTATGTTTGTTTGTAATCTGCATACTGGAAATACACCAAAAATGTCAACACATAAAAAATGTCACCACCCCACCATTGTCAGACATTCTAAAGATGAAAAGACCATCAAGTTGATATGTGTATCGATAATGTATCGTATTGTAGGCTGTGTATTGAGAATCGTATCGATGCGTGGCAGAGTGTATCGTTTCACCCCTAATATATATATATATATATATATATATATATATATATATATATATATATATATATATATATATATACATTGTGATATTGTGATGTATATTGAATTTATAATATGAGTAGTAAACTAAAGGGGGCTTTTGAGGACCATCCGTGATTTTTTCTATTTTAAACTTATCCCAAACTGTTTTTATAAGACCACAAAGTCCATCGGTCCCTTTTGGTCTTTTTGAAAGCGGATTTTAGGACAAATGCAAATTAGATAAATCAACGGACGATCCTCAAAACACAGCCCTTTAGCTTACTACTATTATAGTTGAAATCCTCTACGAGAATGTAGGGAAAAAAGGAAAGATTATATTTATTGTTAGATAAAATTAAGCCCTATTAGGTCTCTCTAGGCACACGTCATGAGAATCTCTATTTTATGCATCCATTTTTGAGTAGATGAACTCATTGGCCAGATACCTATAACAGGGTTTAGATACAATTATACTATAATTTTATATAAAATTATATGTATATGTAATATAAGCTATATGGAGAGGACATAAATTGTTGTTGTGAATCAAATTTACATGAATCTCAGCGACTTAGATGACAATAAAAATAAAGAAAAACATATTTTAGGAACAGTTCTTGAAGCAAATTATAGTTAACATTTGTATTACTCTAAGAGAGGCTTTTTACTTGACTTTTTATAGATCCTAAATTAATTTTAGCTATCTGTGAAAAACAATTTTTTACACTGCTAAATAATCGCAAATGGACTTTTAGTTACATTGAAAATTAACCATCTTCCACGTAATCATTATCCTCTGTATCTATCATTTCTCCGATATAAATTATACTAGGTCTAGCTATAAGATAAACAACATCATCATATTCAAGCTGTGACATGATAAATTTGACACTTATTTTATTTGTTTGGTTTCAGTAACTTTAGCATCCTCTGCTTATTTATAAGCTCATTATGTACATTATAAGCTCTGACATTTTTTAGATCTATGGTGAGCTTAGCATATTTATCTTTGCTAACAGGACAATACAAATTATCAATATTATCACAGCTGACACTTCCCAATGTCTCAACAAGATTAAAATACTCACTGTTATCATCTTTCCTCACAAGTGACAATTGTATTTTATCTTCCCCATTTTGGAAGTTCTGACCTGATATCTCATTACTAATCCACACGGAAAGAGGTTTATCTTTATAGCTCAGATCTATTTTTTTTTTTTTTTTTTTTTTTTTTTTTTTTTTTTTTTTTTTGATCTTTATTACTGAACTCATTGTTTCATTGATGATTTCTCTGATACTTGCCATTTATACTTAAGTTTATATAAAATTTAATCTGAGTTTGATTTACGTCGTTTTTTAGGTGGTTCATCTACCTCATCTGTAAAAACTATGTCAATATTTGTGTCATCATCATCTACATTCATATCATCTGTGTCATCATCTGTATTATCGTCTGTGTCATTATCTTTGTCATCATCTGAATCATCTGAGTCCGTACCTAGCTCTGCTATCTCTGCCATAATATCTTGCACAGAAGTTTTATTGTTTTTTTATATCATCGAGTAATCTAAGTATTTCAGTTTTTATTTCTGGTATTCCGTCATTATATGTTTTTTCAATCATATTTACAAAACTTGAATATTCATCTGGTATATCAAAAGTATCTGCCATTATCTTTAATTTTAGATAAAATTCGCACAGATGTCTCTAGAGGTATATCATCAGGAACATCAATAAACTCGTCATATTTTTTATGTGATATTTTTCATACCTGCTGATTCTCTGTGGCATTATATCAGCTAATAGATTATCAGTTGTGCTAAATCCTTATATCAATCGGCCATCACATAACTAGAAGCTCTAAGGTAAGATTTTATTTCGTTTAGGAATTTGTTGTAGGTAATTAGTCCTAATTTACATGCTGATCTTTTTACTTCTATGCCAGGCTCTATTGTTTTTTTGCTATAATACTCAATGACATTCCAATACCTGATAAAATTAAAAGAAGTGGATTTAATGTAGCCCCTCCTGTAGCTATGCCAGTACCTGTTAGTAACATAGGTCCATAGCCTATACATTTTGATAATCTACCATAATAACGTAAGCTCCCCTTTTGGCAAAGTAATATCTTTTGTGATAGTAGTTGTAATACGCTATTAGTTCCTTTCTATCTGCCACAGGAATGTCCCTGGAAATGTGATTAAAATCCAGAACTTTTTTCATTATTATCTTATCGTAGACAATTATCTCTTCCACAAAACAAATTTTGCTGCTGCTTCACCTATCACAGCATAGAAATCTGCATTTGCAGGAACATTAAGAAAATCTTTGTACTTTTTGAAAAACTCAAAATTTTTGTTTAGTATCTGAACTTCTTCTGCAGAAAATTCATGATGTACAATTTGTCCAAGATCTGAAGATATATAAACATGAGCTCATATTCTCTCATCGCGTGAACAGAATAATAATTGTTTTCATTAAGAATGGTTGTATCTCTGTCTAACAAAGATGTTTTTTGATCAATCATTCTAGCAGCTGCCTCTCTCTGAGACTGTCTAACATCTGCTGGAATAAACACATTTGCAGCATCTGTGTTAAAGACAACATTATACAAATCTCGACACGTTTCTATAAACTCTGCCATTATTTTATCAAGTTACATTGAAATACAAAAATGCTACGCTTTTTATGCTCGCAAGACAAGGTCTTGCTTGTCAGATTTGATCATCAAGTGTAAAAATTTGAAAATAACTAAGACCTGGATTAGTAGCTTCAGCAGTTACACAATATAATATGAACCATTTATATTTTGTGGTTGAGATATGTGTTGTTAATAAAAATTCTTGTACTAGAACTCCAATGTAAGTTGGATTTACAGCTGTGTATAATGTAACAAAGTTAGTGTTGTCATTAGATCCTCCAAGTCTCCAGTTATGTATTCTTACAAGACCTACAGCTCTACCTCTTAACATACATTTTCAGACTGACACGACACTGGGAGATTCTACTTTAATCCAGAAGTTTGTATATTGACCAGTTGCGGCCCATTAATTTGTGTTTAAACTTGTTTGTAAGTGAAAAGCAAATGCATTAAATGGTGGAAATCGTGTATAAAAAGATGCTGTTACGATAACCCAGATCTATTTGTAGAGTCACAAGTTAATAGAAGAATATACCCAACATTATTTTTGTTCCTTTAACAACATTTGCTAAAGCTAAATCAACATAATTTTTATTCGCTAGATCATCATTAAATGTTGGTAAGGCACTAGATTTTACTTTGCTATTTCCCATATTAAGATTCCCTGTCATAGTATCACCTCCTTTATTAACACTAAGCGCAAAAAAAAAAAAAAATTGTGATGTTAAATAAGGAACAGCATCTCTACTATCAGATGGAGAAGTAAGATTAGTTATTTTTTATTGTTCATGTTCAGATTTCTTGTCATAGTATCTCCAGCCTTACTAACAGCGTAGTCCTTTAGATTTTTGTAACTTGCAGCGTAAGTGTCATCTCCAGGTGTGGATTGAGATAGGCCAGTGATAACTCTGTTATTCATGCCAATTGACGTATTCATGGTAAAACTACCAAGTGAGGCATATCTAGTTAATGTTGTTTGTACTTGAGTATAACTCATAGCGTCTCTTTCATCAGGTGGAAAACTTGTAGGTAGTCCAGTTATTTTTTCCCATTATAAAATGTTAGAATACCCGCTATAGTATTTCCAATTTTACTTATTTTCAAACTATTTACAGTGTTTAGCTGTTGTAAACGTATCGTTTGTGATAAATTGCCACTGGGTAGTGGATATGACATCTCTAGATTTATTATTTTTTCCCTGTCATATTAAGATTACCTGTCAAGGTATCTCAGGTCTTCGATACATAATTACCAGTAGCAACTGCAGCTACTTCACCAACTTCATCTCCGACCAAAGTTCAAAATTTTGTAAAGTTACTCATTATTGTTATATTTTGTATAAAATTATGTATAATGAGTATCATAAATTTTGACACTGAGAATGTGATTAAACACAAACATAATCACAATTTACTTAACTGCCATCACCTAATCGTAGGAAGAACAGGTTCTGGTAAAACCAATCTTCTCGTGAATCTACTGCTAAATAACGGCTTTAACTACGATAAAGTTTATATCTTCACAATAAATCATCAGCAAGATAAATATGAACTTTTACAAGAATACAATGACACTATGAAAAATGAGCTAGAGACACATGAAGATTTTTTTTATCATTAAGGAAACAAATCAAGTTACTCCAGTGGCTGAGTTAGATCCAACAGAAAACAAAGTAGTTGTATTTGATGATATCCTATTAGAACATTCTGAAATGCAAAATATTAAATCTTATTTTTCATTGTCTAGAAATAAGAGATGTAACACAATATAACTAGCACAAGGATTTTATAATGTTGACAAATTTATACGTAGAAACACTGGCTGTTTTATCTTATTTTCTGGCCTAGATAACACCGATGTTCAAAACATAGCACGAGAACATTGTGGATATATTTCTAAAAAGTTATATCATAAATCTACTCAGGGTAAACATTACTTTTTTTCTATTTGATAGCTTTCCATCAGAAAAAAAATAACTACAACAACAACAAGTAGAAAAATTAGGTGATGTAGTAGCTGGTATAGAAGAAGAAAGACAGAGACAAATAGATATAGGGAATATTTCAAAAATCAGAGAACCAACTACTGATGATGATGAACTTAATGAGTTTGATGTTACTGATTTTGATTTGAGTAAAAGTTTCAGAAATATGCCTGAAAAAGAACACATAATGTTTTTTTGCAAAATTAGATGAACTAATTGATGCAGGTGATGTGGTTAATATTAGACAAGCTAAAGGTGAGTTTGGAGCTAACGATATTACGCAATGCTTTTGGGCTTCTGTGTACTACGATGCTGGTAAGCAGATGTCAGCTAAAGAATATAAATGGGATTTTAGAAGACTTGTTAAAGATATGTTAAGCAAGAGATCTAAAAAGATTTTGTCAGAGCTTAAAAAAACTGGCACAGGATTAACTGGAGGAGCTATTCAATTTTATAAAGATGAATCTGAACTTGTTGATCGTTTGCTGCTGTTAATATCATCAAAAGAGGCTGGTAATAAAGGAAAAGATATAGACAATGAAATATCTGAGATTCTTGATCATTTTAGATCAAGTGGAAATATAACCACAGAAGAGTACACTATCCTAATTAATTACCTAATTCTGTCTAAATAAAAAGTATAAAAAATGTTTTCAACGACACTGTTATTTGATTCTAAGCAATCAACATCAGATTCTTCAGATTTTTCTGTGACTTATACTCCACCCATACAGTTAGATCCAAATTTTCAGTATGAAATAGGTTTAATATCAGCCACTATGTTGTCCTCTATATTTAATGTAAAAGCAGATTTAAATGACGATTTTAAGTATTTAGCTCCAGATTCAGCCTAGTTTTATGTTAAAATACCACTGGGTGCTTATAACATAACAGATCTTGATGTAACGATAAGACAGATAATCTCATATCAAGGAGCAGACTTTTAAAACTTTTCATTGGAGTCTAATTACAATACGTTACTATCCAGATTGGTACTAAAAAATTATTTTCTCTTTGATTTTTCTACGGTATAAACAATATGATCATTGTTAGGGTTTAACAAAAGCCATTATGGATCTACTACTGTTCAGTCATTTACAGTTGAAGGTGAAAAACCTGTAGATATCACAGATGTTAGTACAGTACTTATAAACTGTTCTATTGCCATGGAATCCTATACATCAGCTGGAAGTAGAGGTCAGACTATTTATTCGTTTAGTCCAAATGTACCTCCAGGATCGCTGCTACAGATTCAACGACGATAAATGCTTTGTTATCATCTTAATGTAGAAGATCAGATATATACTATTAGAATGTCATTGACAAATCAGTCAGGTACTCAGATAAACTTAAATAATGAACAAGTTACGTATTATCTACATTTGAGGAGAATTGTATAGAATCATTAAATAATGAGACACAATAAACTTTATAGAAAGAAGATTATTGGAGGTTGGAGTTTCAGTAGTATATTTTCAAAAGGTGCTAAGGCAATAGGAAGATTATTTTCAAAAGCAGCTCCTTTAGCAGCAAAAGTAGCTCCTATGGAAGCACCTGCTGCTAAATAATTTGCCTCAAGTGCTGCTGCAGCTGCAGGTACAGCCGTAGGTCAAAAGATAGCTGATAAAATAAGTGGAACACCTACTACAACTGAGATAAAACAAGCAATACCAGAAATAGCTCCTACACCTGCTATTAAAAATGCTATGGTATAAACGACAACAAAACTTTTATCAAAAAGAGGAGAAGAGATCATACAGAGACTAATGACAAAAGGATTGAGTCCAGCTATAAATAAAGGTCCAAGAGCTCCTGCAGCATTTTAACGAACAAGACTTTGTCTTGTGAGTAAAATAAAAGCATCAGCTTTTTGTAATTTGATCTAAACAAGATGATAAACAATGAGTGCCAAAGATTATCTTGATCTTAGTGGTGTTACAGATATTGATGAAACAACAACTGAGTTTGAGTTCGTTGAGTACCTTGACAATGACTCAAATGACAGAGATAAACCAGCTCAGAGAATAATAAATACAAAAAATGAAGACATATTTCTTCTTCAACATAAGGTTTTTCTTGAAGTACGAGGACAACTAGTAAGTGTTGACAATGGAGATGCATTTGATGCTGGAGCTGAAGTAGCTCTTTTAAATAATGGCTGGAGTTCATTTGAGTCAGCACGTTATCAACTTAATAATCAATCAATTGAGGACATTTCACTGTACTTACCAGTAGCTAGTACAATACTTAATCTGATATCATTTAGCGAAGACTATTCTAGAAGTGTTGCTAGTAATATGATGTGGTTTAAAGACACAGGAACAGCAGCAGCAGATTCAGGTGAATTTAGAGTATCTACCGTTGAAGAGATTGCTAACCCTGCAGCTGATGATAAGGCTGCTATTGGAGCTACTGCAAGATCTGTAATAGCTAGAAGAAAGCCAAATTACAATGATGGAATTGTCAAACTAAAAGCTCTTACTTAAGACCATATTTGGGTTTTGCAAAGATGGTAATACAGTATTTAGAAGTGTTAAACACATGATTATCCTAAATAGGGCCAATGGAGATCATTATGTTTTTATTAATGCAGCTGTTGCTCAACGTAGTAGGTTTAAAATGACTTATCTGTCTCTGTGGATGCCAAAGGTTGTTCCTTCATTATCAAAACAACTTGAACTAGATGCTGCTGTACAAGTATACTCAAGAAAAATTTACTTCGAACAAAATAAGATATACAGGTACAGTGCAAATGCAAACACTGCAAATGGAACTTGGAGAATAACAACTGCCTCTAGTGAACAGTTAACTATATATATCTTTATAGCTTTTCAAACACAAGATAGATATGCTGATCAAGATCATAACAATATGGTATTTGATAACATGGACGTCAGAATGATAAATGTAAGAATAAATTCTAGACAATACCATGATAAACAACTGCTATGTAATTTTAGTGTAGATGAAAGAGATTATTCACGTGCAGAAATGATGTTAATGGAAGCTATGCAGAAGTAAAATGATCTAGATACTGGATCACAAGTTAATCTCGAGAAATTTAGAACACTGTATCCAATTTTGTATTTTGATGTTTCTAAGCACGCTGAGAGATTAGTAGGATCTACAGCTGATATTGAGGTCACATGGCAGTTAGGAGCTAATTATGCAGCTGTTGCTCCAGGTTATAATAACGCAGCATATCATGCTAATGCTCTTATAACTTCTGTTAGGTATCTGACATTAGATGCTGTTAATGTTAAGATGTTGATACAGGTATAAAAAGCGGATAAAAATATTATGTAACAAATACAAATAATGAGTTACGTGACAAGATAAATAAGTTTATCTGATGGACAGATTAAAAAACTAGCAAGAGCTGTTACTAGGCGAGAAAAAGTATCTTTAAAGGTAAATCCAACAACAATTCGATCACCAACTAAATTAATGTTAACTAAAACTCAAGAAAAAAAAAACTTAATAAAAAAATTTCTTTTGTTCTTAATCTATCAGCGACTCAGATAGCTGCTATGAGTAAAGCTGGTGGCTTCTTTGGACCTGCTATTTAAACATTGATAAGTAGTTAGCTCCGAAAGTTCTTCCTATATTGGGCAGCATAGGTCTAGCAGCAGCAACCGGAGCTATTTCAGGTCTGGTCGAAAAGAAAATAAAAGGAAGTGGTGTTAGAAAAACTAGAAGAAAGAGAGGAGGTAATCGTTTGAATTTAATGGTGTCAAATGAACTCAGTAGAAATAACAAGATAATAAATCTTTTGTTAGATGTTATTACTGCGTTTGAATCTAGGCCGTCATTGGCCAATGACAAGATAGCTGTGTCATCTGTGTAAAATTCTATCTAACATAATGTATAAGTATGCAAACTTACTGCTTGAAGTGTAGAGCTATGACAGATAGTGAAAGTCCAAAAACTGTAATTACGAGAAATAATACAAAAATGATGAAAAGTATCTGTGCCATATGTGGAAGAAAAAAAAGTGTATTTATAAAAAAAGAAGCATGATAGTACCAGAATGGAAGTGGAAAAAACAGGAGAAGCTCTGGGAACTCCTCACATAATGAAAATCGATGATTAAAAAATAATAAAACATATAACACTAATGTGTGGATGTGGTGAAGACCGTCATCTATGTGGAGAACAAAATAAAATAGTGACTTATTGTAAACGATGTAATCACAGAGAGGTTATAGGCGGGAGCTTGCAGCTCCTGCCCTTGATCCAAATGATCAATGGTGGAGCTTTAGATATTCACAAAATTATTGGTACGTTACCTAAGCCAAAAGGCGACTGGACTTTACCAGGACATAACTACACAGGTCCATGGAATCTTCTTGATCAACAGTTAGATAAAAATGATAATCCATTACCAGGACAAGAACCTTATAATCAAGTGGATGCTATTGCAATGAGACATGATATCTGCTACTGAGATCACATAGATGATAAACTAGGATGTGATAAGATTATGCTAGATGAGGTATCTCCAATGAAACCTCAGAATATCCGTGAACGTATTAATAGGAGATTTGTTCAGGGTATAATAGGATCAAAGTATAAATTGGGGATAGGTGTTCCTCCACCTT
Source organism: Margaritifera margaritifera (assembly GCA_029931535.1). Classification (NCBI taxonomy): domain Eukaryota; kingdom Metazoa; phylum Mollusca; class Bivalvia; order Unionida; family Margaritiferidae; genus Margaritifera; species Margaritifera margaritifera. Next base: position 1,121,046 of record JAQPZY010001550.1, on the reverse strand, counting down.
TTACAGGTCTAGCCTCTGAATTACATAGACCTAAAAGAAAAGTTTGAGAAGAGGAGTTGTGGCTAATGCCGTAGATGATATCTGGGCTGATATGCAGATATGTCTCAGCTTGCTGATTAGAATGATGGTAATAAGTTTTTATTAAATATCATTGACGTTATGCACATATGCATTTATTGTTCCTGTAAAAGATAAAATGGGAAATACTATAAAAACTGCGTTTCATAATATTATGAAATCATTCGGTGGAAAACCTAATCAAATTTGGACAGATCAAGGTGTTGAGTTTTTTTAAAAAAAGTTCGAGGAGTTTCTAGATAAACACAATATCAGGAAATACCTAACTGGTAATGAAGGTAAAAGTGTAATCGTAGAAAAATTTAACAGAACTTTCAAAGAGAAAATCTACAAACACATGACAGCTAATAACACCAATAACTACATAGATAATCTGCAAAACATTGTGGACTATTATAATAACACAAAACACAGATCTATTGCAATGACACCAGCTGAGGCTATCAAATATCCTTTGTTAGCAAATGAAAATTTATGCAGACGTCACAAATTTAATGTTGGTGATAAGGTGCGGATTTCACTAACAAACAAAAAAAAAAATATTTGAAAAGGTATATACACCAAATTGGTCTGAAGAAGTGTTTATAGTGGATAAAGTTTTAGCAACTATTCCAGTTACGTGTAAACTAAACGATCTCAGAGATGAACCTATCACAGGATCATTTTATGAACAAGAACTACAGAAAACTAAACAATATATTTTTGTTATAAAAAAGTAGTAACCACAAAAGGTAAAAAAGTTTAGTTAAATGGCGCGGCTATTCTGTTATGTTTAATTCTTGGATTCCTAGTACGCAGATTATAAATTATGAATACTATTTTGATAAATCTTTTCGTACTTAATTAAAACGGATTTACATTTTACAGGTTTACACAGCTTAATAAGCTCGATCTTTCTATCTTGTGTAATGGATTCATTAACGGCCATCAAGTTAAAATCTTAAAAATATAAAAATCAAATTTGATGTTTTTAAGTCCTGCTGGAATAGTTTTGTTCATAAAAATCTCAGATGTAGATAAAATTTATCTTTTCCGTCAGGTGTAAAATTAAAGTTTTTAATTTGTTTGTCCAGATGATATTTTCCGTCGTGTCTTGGGGTCGTGATCTAAGACATATTATTCAGCTGTAAATTGTTTATCAGAGATTATAGGATCAGTTTGTTCCTGCTTTTTGATCTTCAGGCACAACATGTGCTGTTTTATAAATGTCACACAGCATCTGCATAAGAGACATTATATAGATATCATTTTATCTAATTGTTTATATAAAACATGCCAAGTGAACCATTACATCACCAAATGTAAGATCGTTACAAAGTACAATTTTTATGAAAAACTAAAAGAAGCTTTTTAAGGTGATGATGATATGCCTCTTTATTATTTTGGAATATTGGAAGGTGGTGAAGATGAGGTACTTTTATCATCAGAAAACAGACGACGACTATTCTTTGATAAAAAATGTTTGATAACTTATTCTAGAAAATATTTTATGTATCATGCCCACTGTTGCATCTCAAAAGATGAGTTAATTTCAATACTTCAGTTTGGAACATTAGTCTTAACGTGACGAAAGTCAATCCAAGTGTCATCAAGGTTATTAGCACGAGCAGCCTTGCATATTCTATCTGCAACAAATTTAGCAGCTCTGTGATCTATTCCAAAATGTTTAGCTGCAGCTCTTATTGATTTAAATTCCCTCTTACTATTGTCTAAGAGATTAATAGCAACACCAGGCCTCAGTGTTTTTCTGGTGACAGCTGCTCTTAGATTATTTTCTCTTATTGTTACTGCCTCTAAGTTAACCAATCTGTTATCCAATCTATTACTGTTCTTATGATCAATTACCAAGCTGTCAGGTATCTTTCCATAATGACATTCATAAGTAAGTCTATGTATGCTCATATTTTTGTCTCCCCATTTTTATTCATTGTATCAAATCTTTTATAGCCACAATTAAATAATCTTCCTTTAACAACTTTGTTTTTATTCTTTACTAACTGTACTTCACCTAAACTATTAGTTTCATATCTATCATACTTGTAATGAGGTTTGTATTCATCTATGATCTGATAAATATTATATTATAAAGGTAATTTCTAAATAGAAAGTTATTTATAGCTGTTCAATATTCATAAGTCTATTATCTGTTTTAATGTTGTTAATGTGATTAACAATATCATTAATTGGGATAATTTTGTTAAAACATTCATACACTAATCTATGAGAAAGTTAACTTTTCTTTTCACGATTACCTCCTGTGATTATGGCCACTAAATGTCCAGCATTAGTCATACTACCTAAAACATTTTTATTATTTTTGTTTTTAATCATTCTACTATCGTTCGCTTCGTAATTTGTATAAATTGGGTGAGTCTTAAACTCATCTTCTAGAGCAAGATTCGATAAGTTGTTGTCTTTTTTATCTCCATTTATGTGATAAATTCTTTTCCTTTTTGGAATATCTCCATTAAAAGTCTGTCAAATAAATTTCCATAATAAAATCTCATCATATTTTTCATCACCTGTTCCTTTTACTCTCACAGTATGTCCAGCAGGTGTAAGATAACAAAATGGCCTTTTGTACTGCAAATTGATTATTTTACCAGTTGTATTTGCTGCATATAAATCATATCGTTCATGTTAATAACACTTTTCGTTATCAGCTTCCGTAGCTACCTTAGCTATAGTACTATTTTCAACTGCCATTTTATATATATAAGTCAATCTCTAATAGGAAAATGTTTATTTAGAGAAGTGATATAGTACAGAAAATGGCTAAGAAAAAAGAATCGACATTGGCAGGCTATTACAGCTCATTTGTCTTTAATAATTATGACGTTCTACGTCATGGTATATCTGCACTGGACCTAACAAATATCATAGGACCTGTAGTTGATAAAGAACCTAGAAAACATGGTGAAATTAAACTTCTTGTTCAATATCATGTGTACATGACAAGAACAGCCATAGATGGAGATGTAAAAGATGAGATACTAGCTGAACCTTACGTGACATCAAAATCTAGAAAAATTTTACGTGGAATTTGTGTGAGAGATATTTTACGTGAAGTTAAAGAAGAAATTTGGAAAAAGATTGATGAATGTTCTGAATGTGGTTCTGACTGGAAATATGAAGGAATAAGTGAGGTGATTTTTCACACTGCTAGATACATTCCTTTACGTGGGTCTAGCAATGCGGAAATGCCAGAAAGAATAAGAAATAGCAGATAGCCACCTAATAGCTGTATTAATGTAAAAAATGATGACAACAGATGTTTCATGTTGCTATTTTATCAGCTAAATATCCAGCAGCTTGACATGGAGAAAGAACATCATGTTATGTACAATACATAAATACACGTAATTTTGAGGGAATTAGATTTCCAGTAGAAGAAAGACAGATTCCAAAATTTGAGCGACAAATTAATGTAACGATAAATGTTTTTGGACTTGATGAGAATGAAAAAATTCACCCACGATATATCAGCGCTGATGCCCCTCAGAGTACTATCAATCTGCTACTGTTTAAAGATCATTACGTGTGGATAAAATGTTTTTAATGGATTAGTAAGTGATCAGTACAATAAAAGCAAAAGAAAATGTTTTTTTGTTGCAGATGTATGCACGGATGTAAGACACAAGATATCTTAAATAAACATACTGAGTATTGCAAAAGAGGTCAAAAAAATATCGCCAACAGATGAAGATGAAAAAAATGTTATTTAAAAAAAAACTACAAACATCAGCTGAAAGTTCCTATTATAATTTATGCAGATTTTGAGGCTTTACATGAAACAATTGAAACTGTTATTGATGACCCTGATAAATCATCAGCGACAAAGATCCAGAATCATATTCTATGCAGTGTTGTCTATACGTTAGTTTGTTCAGTTGATAATAAACTTTCAAAAGAAATAAAATTTATAGAGGACATAACTCGCCAAATGGCTGTTTAAGGCCTTAATGAAAGAAGTAAATGATATCAAAAAAGTGTTTTAAAACATAGTACCTATGGTACCTATCACAGAACAAGAACGAGATGATTTTAGAACAGCTGATAACTGTATAATTTGTGATAAAAAATTAGAGGAAGATAGGGTAAGAGATTACTGTCATATCACAGGAAAATATAGAGGAACTGCACACGATGAATGTAATCTACATTATTGTTTACAAGATTTGATACCAGTTGTTTTTCATAATCTGAGAGGTTATGACAGTCATATCATCGTAAAAGCTTTTGATGATCCTGAGATTATAGAAGTTCTAAAATTAAGCGGTAATAACAAAATCAAATGTATACCTAACAACATGGAAAAGTATATGAGTGTTACACTTGGAAAACTCAGATTTAGTGATAGTTACCAATTTACACTAGCATCTCTTGAGGAACTTGTAAAAGGCTGTGATAGATTTGATAATATCACAGATTATTTTGGAGGTCTGGCTGATGATCGTAAACAAAAAGGAATCTATCCATATGAGTACATGGACAGTTGGGCCAGATTTGATGAAACATCATTACTTGATAAAAAGGCCTTTTATTCCAAGCTGAGTCTAGAAAACATTAGTGACAATGAATATGATGATGCTAAAAAAATATGGAATAAATTTAATCTCAGAAATCTTGGTGACTATCATTATCTCTATCTAAAAACTGACGTTTTGCTACTCGCAGATGTCTTTGAAGAATTTAGGAGTGTTTCTTTGAGACAATATGGTTTAGATTCTGCCAGGTATTATACATCACCTGAACTATCATGGGACGCTGCCTTAAAGTTAAGTAAAATAAAACTAGAACTTTAAATGATCCTGATATATTGTGTTTCATAGAAAAAGGAATACGTGGTGGAATATCTATGATTACTAAAAGGTATGCCAAGGCCAACAATAAATATCTCAGTGACTATAATGTAGATGAAAAATCATCGTATATCATTTACCTAGATTCTACTAACTCAATGGTATGCAATGTCACAGTCGTTGCCATACGGAGATTTCAAGTGGATCAGTGTGTCTCAGTTTTTAACAGAGACAGATATAAAAAAAATACCTGAAGATGTTGGGTATTTAGTAGAAGTAGATTTAGATTATCCTGAAGAATTACAGAAAGTACATAATGATTATCCGTTTTGTGCTGAATCTATGATAGTCCAGGATAAACTACTGTCTCAGCAACAACTGGAACTAAAACAAAAAATATGGTATTCGACTTAGTAACGTAGAAATATTAGTTCCAGCGCTGATGGATAAATAAAGATATGTCTTGCACATAGAATCACTACGGCAGGCTCTTCAGCATGGACTCATCTTGAGAAAAGTACATCAAGTACTAAAGTTCAAACAATCTCAGTGGTTAAAAAGTTACATAGATTTTAACACTAGTAAAAGGACAGCTGCTACGATTGACTTCGAGAAAAATATCGTTAAACTTATAAACAATAGTGTATTTTGTAAAACGATGGAAAAGATAAGAAACAGAATAGATGTAGAAATAATAAATAATGTAAAAAGACACAATAAAGTTGTTGCTGTTGATAGTTGTGTTTGTATGAAAATATTGTCTGAAAATTTAGTTGTTGTTCACAAGAGAAAAACTAACTTGAAACTTAGTGAACCAATTTATGTAGGAGCTGCCATATTGGAGTTATCAAAGTACCTTATGCATGATTTCCATTATGGCTATTTTAAGAAAGAGTATAAAGAAGCTGAGTTATTATTTACTGACTCTGATAGCATATGCTACAAGATTTACGCAGATGATATCTACGCTGATATGTTCAAAAACAAGGAACGTTTTGATTTATCAGAGTATCCCATTTATAGTGGACTTAAATCTAGTGATAATGAGAAAGTAATAGGAAAGTTCAAAGATGAGACAAATTTTATACCTATTTCAGAGTTTATAAAAAATCAGATGATGGAATTTTCCACTCAGGTAAATAGAGTATTGGAAATGTCAAAAGAGATTGAAAAGTCACTAAAATGATATATCAAAAATTGAGAATCACGTGATGGAATTTTCCACACAGAAAAATAGGGTATTGGAAATGTCTAAAGAAATTAAAAAGTAAAAAACTGATATATCAGAACTGGAGAACAACGTTATGGAATTTTTCACACGGGTAAACAGAGTATTGGAAATGTTCAGCGAAATTGAAAAGTAAAAAAATGATCTATAAAAAAGAGATTCACGTGATAAAATTTCCACAGGGGTATTTGGTATCTGACCGATCAGTTCATCAACTAAACAAATGATCTATAAAAAAGAGAATCTCATGACTCGTGCCTAGAGATACCTTATAGGGCTAAATTTTATCTAACAATAAATATAGTCTTTCCTTTTATCCCTACATTCTCGTAGAGGATTTCAACTATAATACTAGTAAGCTAAAGGGCTGTGTTTTGAGGATCGTCAGTTGATTTATCTAATTTGCATTTATCCTAAAATCCGCTTTCAAAAAGACCAAAAGGGACCGAAGGAACCTTTTGGTCTTATAAAAACAGCTTGGGATAAGTACAAAATAGACAAGATCACGGCAGGTCCTCAAAAGCGCCCTTTAGCTTACTACTGTATGTGTCCATGATTGTAAGTTGCACTTTAGTCAGATTATGGTCATTTTATGAATAACATGTTTACATAGCATTTGAGTTCAAAGCATGTTTTGTTAGCAGCTGGACTATTTTTTCCATGTCTTGTTATGACAAAAGTCAGGAACACAAAGTAATTTTCGATAAGAATTACTGATATTGTGATGTGACATGGGTCATGTAGGCATATGTATTTATACACAGATTTTGGTAAACAAATTCATTCCTATTCTAGAATGTTAGTTATTAAAGATCAGTCTGTACGGAATCTATTTTAGGTGTATTGTTGAAACAAGATATAATTCAGAGAGCGGAATTTTTCATTTACAATATGCATTGGAAACATAAAAGTGCTCATTAAATTTTGGATTAATACATGATTTGGGGATTTATGTGAACTGATTCAAATACATTCTGGACTACATCATTCTGGTATATGAGAGATTCGAGACTTGTGGTACATTAGACATTCAAGACTTGTGGTACATCATGACATTCGAGGATATTGGAATTCATTAGGAACATTATATATTTTTGGACTTGTGATTAGGACACTTAGGATTATTTGGACTTTAATTCATGTTATTGTAAGTGTCTTTTGAATTTTCACTTTAATTGTCTAAAAATAAATTGCTTGTTGATTTTATTTGCATTGTTGGTTTCGCTTTCTTTCTGTTACATATTTTTAAAACCTAGAGTCGAAACAATGTATATATGTATGTATGTATATATGTATGTATGTATGTATATATATATATATATATATATATATATATATATATATATAGTGTGTGTGTGTGTGTGTGTGTGTGTGTGTGTGTGTGTGTGAGAGAGAGAGAGAGAGAGAGAGAGAGAGAGAGAAACTTGGGTTTCCATCGACAGAAAGCGAAAAAGTCTATACCTTTCTTCCATATATTGGGAATACCAACAACTTTTGAAATAAGTTTGGTGAATTTCCAGGTGGTAATTTAGAATTAGCTATATTTACAAACAGAACGTAAGGATTGACAGAAGGATGGAGTCATTCAATATATGACACTAAATGGTTTTCTAGATCATGCCATACATGTATATTACGTATGTATCTATATCTAATGATTATCCAATTTTGGTTGCAATGTACAATACCTGATCTCCGATAAGTCTGTTAAAATAAATAGATAAATAAATAAATATGTTTTAAGGAAAGTGTCGGCCATTTTCTCAATATGGTTGGATTGAGATTATTAGAACAATAAATGTTTGTGATCTCTCTCTCTCTCTCTCTCTCTCTCTCTCTCTCTCTCTCTCTCTCTCTCTCTCTCTCTCTCTCTCTCTCTCTCTCTCTCTCCGGCAAGTTAACCAAGGCTTGTGGATGGAATAGGGGATCCGTGGCGATGTCTTCCATCCTTAGAATCTGCAATATACTGGACCCAGGACAGTTGTTACTCTTCAATGATTAATCAGACAGATCCATCTGTTATGATATTGGGTCATTACAGTAATGTTCCATTATAACAACAGATGGCGTTGATTACAATATTCCAACTTCCATTATGCTAACATCTGACTTATGACTTTCATTGTGCTACATTGTAACTTCTACGATGCTGTGCATTTTAACCGTTACATTGAATCAAATGAATTGTCAGAATGCAAAGAGGAGACTTAGAAATGAAATGGTGCAATGTAGATTGTTGACGTGTGTAATATTGAAACAAATGCGCATGGAATTTGAAGATATGAAATTGAAGCATTCCAATATCAGATTTAGAAAGAAATATTGGTAGATGTAAGGATGCAATCTTGAATGTATATCCTACACACATAGAAAATGCAAAATAGAATAATGCAGAATAGAATATACAGTATATACTAATAGAAAATACTCCATAAATACTTTGCAAACAATGTTATGTCACCGAGCAAAAGATCAGTTTAAATTCATTCCTTTAGAGAAAATAAATATTTAAACGAATGGTTCACAACTCACTCTATAGTATCATTATTATTATTAGTAGCAGTAGTAGTATTTTCATTTGTTACTTAATCACAATTATTTGTTTACTTTTTTGTCATTTTTAACAGTATTTTATGTCCTGCTGTCAATGTTAATATACGGTCTGGTTTACCTCCTCCTGTTTGTGGCACACTCCATGGATTGTGTTTTCGGGTACATAGTGGGAACTCTCTAGTTTGTCGTACTGGCAACTGAGTATATATTTTTAACCAATTTGTAATTGCAATAATTTAATCTAGGTACTACTAGCAGTCAGAATTACATACAATGCATAGTTTCTGCTGTGTTCAGTTGAAGTCATATGGCCCAAATACATGACGTAATGACCAAAGTGTGAACATTAACCTTAACCCGTCATGACGTCACCCACAGAGTGTACATCATTACTGTTATTAGACTAGATTATCCATGCTATTAGGAAGGACAACCAGCTATGTTATATCATCGAAAATAAATTTTAAAAATACATATGCCCAAGTACGTACTTTTAATTCAACTCAAGTAAACTTTAAATTTTTCGATTTGTTCTGTACTTTTAACATGTTTTCAATATTAGGTGAGTCAATGTGCAGCAAACAGATGATAGTTTCTAACGGACGAGGTTGGCGGGACGCTTGTTAGTATTAATTCAATGTGCAGAAAGCAGATAATAGTTTCGAAGGAAGGAAGTGGGAGGGACGGTTGTTAGCATTAATTCAATGTGCAGCAAACAAATAATAGTTTCTAACGGACGAGGTGGGTGGTAAGCTTGTTAATATTGACTTACTGTGCAGTCATCGTGCAAGGTAAACATATAACATTCAGGAAAGGTCCGAAAACTAGTAACATTTGTGTAATGACCGTTCTTTTGCAGAGTAGTTAGAAGGAATTTATACAAGCGCTTGTTTACTGGTGAAAAAAGCAAAAAAGTATATGTGGCAACGGAATAGAATATTATATATACTCAGGAGGACAAATCATAGAATGTATGTTTCAACAGCTGTCCACGGTTCAGGAGAAAATTGCACAAATGCAGTTTTGTAGCAAATTAGCGGGGGTGGGAGGGGAAATATAAATTAATGATTTTCAAAGATACTACTACTACAACTACTACTACTAATAATAATAATATAATTTAGTAATCGTTAATTGTGTGCTATAAGAGACTGCTAGAATGGAAAACCTGTCAGATATATCCCAGTTCTCTGACAAATTTAATGGGACAATGAATTTGTTTTAAATATTTATTTTTTGTCATCTACTTTACAAATCAGGGATTTTCTGTTTGATCAATTAAGATAACTACAACTACTGTTACCAATCAGATGGGGGTGAACAACAACGCTAACGTCACGGATGGTTTGATGGAGCTCTCCATAGAGAACATACTGAGATATATATTTTCAGCTTTCGAATCCAACCAACAAAAAGTCCAAGAAAACCTTCAATGGTAAGAACTTTTGTCAAAGTGAACCGCCTGAATGAATATATATATATATATATATATATATATATATATATATATATATATATATATATATATATATATATATATATATAATGAATTAAGATACTATTGTAATAAATTATGATATAAAACCCTTTCTTTTTAAATTTGAATTACTTATTTTCTCCTGTCTTTGCCTGTATAGTGTTGCTATAAAGGATATTTCCCTGTTGAACTAACACTTTATAAATAGCTACGTTTCATACACACAGTCTTTCTTGCAAATTGAATATTCCACCGACTAAAAATCAAGTAGTCAACATCAGTAAGTAATCTTATATAGACCACAAGACAAAGAAGCAGATTGTGTAGTTTAATCCCTATATTGTATTTATAAATGTTATCCAAGTTTCAAGAATTTTCCAAAGTTTTAAATTAGTTTGATCCTCTTTAAATGTCTAAATGTATTTTTAAGTGGTGATGATGTCTACGACTATGATTACGGTGATGTTTACGACTATGATTACGATGATGATGACGATGATGATTACGATGATGATGTATAAATACTTGTTATACGTATTCTGCACTTTACCAGGAAAAAAAGAAAAACTTTTTCACTATAGCACACACATATCTATGTACGTGTCTGTGTAAAATATATATATATATATATATATATATATATATATATAATTGTCTTTATTTCAGTAAAGGTCCCATCCGGCATGATCGGGTTCACTTATATTTGCTCATACCTTCGGTACGTAGACGTAGTATAGAAATATCTTGACAAAATTGCTCTGTGTTTTAAAATAGAAATAATAAAATAAAAAGCATGACATTGTGATTTTGCTTCTTGAAATATAGAGCATAGTTTTCTATATATTTAAGTCAAACTTAAATATAAATTTGCTGTATTTACTGAAGATCTTGGCAGAAAATTCAAGAGGTCTTAATACGTGAATATAAGAGTAAGCGAAACAAATTTACACATATACATTTTGTTGGAAAAGTAGATTACATTGTGAAAAAAGGTAACTTAAAATTAAATAGCCGCAACAGAGATTCAAAATGAAACAAAAAAACTGCCATCTCTCTACGCTTTAGTCCATATAATTACATATAGGGCGTAATTGTTAGAATTTTCGCTCTTTTTATGTTTAAAGTAGGTTACTGAGTCCTAATCATGTCGGTTAGGTCATCTAAAAATTAACATTGAGTTCAGCTTTTTCCAAGGAAGATAGATAAAAGCCATAATTTTGACAAAATGCTTCTGCGTGAAACTACATTGCAAATATTGCATTTTGTCCAACTGTTCACGAATTATTATAATAATCCCTCGGTGAACCACTATATGTTTGCGTTTGATTATTATTTTGATTGAAACTTACACACAATTTAGAAGCAACTATTTTTCTGTCTTACCTTTTCCGTTTCTTATTTTGCATTTATTCGTTCATTTTGCCTTAATTTTTTTTCTTTCTTCCATCCGTTTTTGCAGACTTCTTCGTTTTGCATTATTTCTCGCTCATTACATTTGACTCTCCTGCGATTATTTCTCCTCCATCTCTTTCTCCCTTTCTTCTTCCTTCCTTCTGGGAATTGAGTAGTATCTCAATGAGGAAGGAAAGAAGAACGAATGAATTAATTAATGAAATAACACTCGTTTCAGACAATCCTCACTCTGTTGCTTGCTTTCACGACGAGGCGCAAGTACTCATGTTTAGGATTTCTGGACGGGAGACCAGGCTTAATCGTGTATGTATTATTACCTTCTTTAAGAGAGAGACCGTGTTATATACTAGTATTGCAAGTGCGTGTAAGTGAGACCGCTGAAGTTTTACTCATAAATTATCCGATGAGTGTCATCTTATTTTTGTTGTTTTTAAATAATAAACATGGATAGAGGATGCACAACTTTAAATTACAAATTTCATCTAATGTAATTCGTATTACCTACCATTATAAAAAATACACAAATAAACCTCAAAACCCACTAATGTCTATCACATGCTGTGAAGAATTATGACGAGACAAATCAACTATATGACACGTTAAATGACATGTTCTTTAATCAATCGAATAATGTCCAAGTTTGTGATATGCAATTCAACATCTAAAGTGGTGCACTACTCACACTAACTAATAAAACCGATAAAATAAATACGGAAATATAGCAACAAATAGTTTTTGTATATTTTCATGCTTAAAAAAGTCTCTATTTCTTAATTTGTTTTTTTATGTCGCAGTATATTCATTGATAGAAGTGGATCGTTTTCTCTCCATTTTGTATAAATTATGCGTTAAGGCGAACCCGATATACATGTTATAAAATATAGAATCGCATGTGCATAAATATTTAGTCTAATTAATATGCATCCTAATAAATATATGTGGGCAAACGATTAGTCGATACAAACACACAGAAGCAATCTCAGGAGTGTAGGCTCGTACAACACGCACATACCAGTCTTTATCATCAGTGAGATGTGTCGGTGTGACATCACCAGAAGACAAAGGTTGTTTATCAATTAGTCTCGGAGTACCTGAATGTAACCAACGTATCAGGGTCCTGTGATGATTAAATTTTGGCCTTTATCTTGATTATTTGATAAGAAAAACTTGAAAAGTGGTATAATAGCTTTGAATTAAATGAGTTGTGTATAGATAAGAAGTCTGAAGGACGTATTTTTTCTTTAATTTGCACTGGATTATGTCCGTCAAATCTAAATAATCGGAAGATGTGCCCACTGGAGCTGGAATTATAGTCCGAACTTCCAGTCAAACTGCACGGTTGGGAAAGAAAAATGATGACGTACAGCCTTCAGCTACAGCGGAGTACCAGGATAGCAAAGTTAGATTATCATTATTTGGTTTTAGTCTTAATGACTTATTCAAAAGAAAATGGAGACACTCTGAGGTTTCTAATGTGCATAAAAAGAATCAACGATATGCTCAGAAATAATTTTAAAAAATCAGAGCTCACGATTTTAGCCATCGCTTTTGCCTGGTTGGCTGAATAAGTACATAAACTTCATGTGATACATGATGACAGGCCCGATCTTGATTATTTCCAAAGACAACACAAATAGATACAATGGAAAGAAAAAAAAAAGAAGAAAATTTCGGTCCACGCGTATTTGTGCAGTAATTTTAATATTTTTTTCACTGTTCAGTCCCATGGATGTATTTAGGAAGTCAAACAGATTTTCGTATGCCGCTGCCTGGGGTTGCTTTGCCTTCTTAACGGCTGACATCATATTTAAGAGAAAGTATGCAGTGGACTCACCCGGCCCCCTATACCTTAAAGGTTAATTTTAACATGCAATAATCTATCTATCTGTCTATCTATCTAACCTATCTAATCTATCTATCTATCTCTACGTGTATCTATCTTTATATGTATGTATCATAGAATATTTTATTCCATTAGGTAAAGAAAGGTCCCTAACAGTGGAACTTATAAACGTGCGATAGATTGAATGAAAAGCTTGAAATTTGGTTATAATGAGATACTAAATGTATATGTATACTGAGTCGTATTATTAGATTCATTTATATATAAACTATTCGGGAAAGGTTTCTGTTAAAATGCAATTTTAAAAAAACCCATATTTTCCAACTTTCAAATTTATATATGTACATGTATGCACGAATGTTTTCCCTCATATTGGCAAATAAGTGCATTGATTATACCTCTACAAGAAAAACACGTTTGAACATAATCAAAAACCGAGAAACCTCACTCGCAAAAGTAGGCTTTATTTTATATTTTTTAAAAATACTTTTTAAAGAAAGAAAACCAACTAGTAAACAATTTTATTTCTTTCCAGTTAGTGATTTTATTCTTAAAATGGTATGAATTGTCAGAGCATAGAAGTGTTTTCTAAAACAATTACCCATGCTGCTTCTCAGCACATATCAAATAACAATGAAAGCATTTGATATCGTGAATGTATCCAACTATTTAAAAAGTAATGTACATTTGGTTCATTCATCGAAATGAATACCTCATAACGTAAATATGAAAACATTTCTCCTCAGGTCTATACTTCAGTTTCTTCATCAGAATTCACATCTTAAGGACATATATGAATTTACTCGAGTTCATATCTCAGGGACACATATTTATTTATCAGAATATATATTTAGCATAGTTCACATCTTAGGGACACCAATTTATCTATCAGAGTTCACATCTTAGGGACATATTTATCTACCAGAGTTCACATCTTAGGGACATATTTATTTACCAGAGTTCATATCTTAGGGACATATATTTACCTACCTGAGTTCACATCTTACACAAACATTTATTTATCAGAATTCACATCTTAGGGACATATATTTATCTACCCGAGTTTACACGTTAGGGACACATTTATTTATCAGAGTTCACATCTTACGGACTCATATTTATTTGCTACTACGGACTCACGAGAACATGAAAGGACTGACATCTAAAGTTAATGGCCACAATATTAAATAGGTTTACAACTCGTGTAGCTTGATAATGTCGTGTTGTGGATGCCATCCAAAATAATGCTTTAATTGTGAATGTAGAATTGAACGATGTCATAGAAATAGTTATGTTGTGTTATTTTTGTGAGTATATATATATATATATATATATATATATATATATATATATATATATATATATATATATAGTAATGTTACTAGTTAAGTAAATCTCACTTTCATTCTGTTGTATACCAGTATTCTGCATGTGATCTTTACATCGAATGATCTAAAAATGTGCTTAGAACTACTAGTGTTTTCAAACTAAATAAAATGCTTACTAGAAATTTTGAGCAGAAATATAAATCTTTAATTGCGGTATTCAGCACTTTGCAACCAATGCTATGTCATTGAGTAAGAAGATCAGTTTAAATTCATTCCTTTAGAGAAAATGAATACTAAACCAACTGAGTACAACTAGCTCTATTTTATTTTATTTTTTAAAAATTTGTTACTTAATCACAATCACTTGTTTTTCTTGTTGTGATTTTTTTTTTACAGAATTTTATGCATTGCTGTCCATGTGCATATACGGTCTGGATTACCTCCCCCTGTTTGCGGCCCTCTCCGTGGATTGTGTGTTTGGGTACATAGTGGGAACTCTCTACGTCTGGCTTTTGACCGCCTTGATGGTGTTTCAAGACCTCGTGTGCATTTTACCAGAAAAACCGGTAAGTGAAAGGAAAGCACAGTTACAATGTTTCATCTTTCATGAGTTTTATGTTGAGTATTGCACCTATCAGCGAAAATTAGAGTACAACGACCTATATTTCACGTGATTTTAGGTAACGTTTAGCTCTTTTTCTCAGACACTATTGCCTATGGATTCACATCTATTGGTATGTTACTGCGTTATGATGAATACTACAGCCCTCATTGAAATCTGTATCTCTTTGACCTATATTTAATGATTCGGTGATTTTGCTTGAAGCCCAGTTTCTCTTGATTAGGGTTTGCATTAAGCTCATTTTTCTTTCGCTATTGCTGGCAGAGTTCATGTAACTTAGAGTAAAGATGCATCGTGAAGAGTACTACACCTGTCAGTCAAAACTAGTTCACTGTAGTCTTTATTTTCCACAATAGTGATCGATGTTAAATTTTAACTGTTCCGAATATTAGTTTTTAATAATAATAATAATAATAATAATAATAACAGCAACAACAAGAAACAATAATAACGTAACACCCCAGAGCTCTAACATCACGTTACGGCCGAGGGAACGCAATAATGTCAAACACCTGTATGTGGCTGGCTTGAGGCTGATGTTTCCCCTATTTTTAAGACCCGAAGACAACATTTGATGTCAACTGAAGGGATCTTAAACGAGCTAATGCTAGAAATAATTTTCCAGTAATTAATTAACGACCGCACATTCACGAGGTTCTAATTTCACACTTGCATGTTGTTTTTTTATTGTTGTTGTTGTTGCTGTTTTATTTATTTTATTAATTTGGGGGGTGGGGGGGGTTGATGAGGGTTGAGTTGCTCATATTTGTGTGGTTTATCAGTATGTTTTTCTAAGCCTTAGATCGATATTTCAGTCTACTACGAAACACGACCCAAACACTATACAAAAAATTATTACTCGATCGAATGACCAAACACTTACAAGTGAGAACACATCAAAAATTCCTTATGTTAAGAAATTTGACAGGGGCCATTTTACGGAAATAATTTGTGCCACGATAAAGTCTCGTGAATAGTGTACATTATGACGCCCGTTACTATTAAAGGGCATACAAAAAAACAACAGATACAATGACAGGGAATGAAAATTACAAATAAGTAAATTTAGAAATAAAAATGAAAGAATGAAATCGCTTATACATAAGTTATATATTTATTCGAGAGTTTTGCCCAGAAGGACATCATTCAATTATTTCTTCCCCTTTGAAATGAATATAAATTATTTTAAACTAAATTAGGAAAGGAAAGAGAGAGCACCAATAGACTCGTGTGAAACCCATGTTCTTTGTTTGGGAAAGAATAACTAAAGAAGCGACAAGAGATTCTCTTTCTTTTTTTTTTGGACTGGTTTTTCTGGTGGCGCTACCTACCGGATTCAAGAGAAGTAGCTGAGTTCAATTGTTATGATTGGATTAAAATTCCCGGAAAAATAAAAGATACATTTTTCCAAAGATAGCTATGATCAGAGCATCGGTTTTAGAGAATGCTGTCGTATTCAATAATACCATCAAGTACTATAATTTTTTTTTTATTTTTATATTTTTTATGAAACTTTTTTTTCTTCAGATTGAAGTAATTCTTCAGATTGAAGTAATTCTTGAATTCGTCAGAGTTCTTCCTTCACTGCTATGTGAACTATACTTGTGCATCAGTTTGCCCGTCCGGTTGGTCCAATCCCTCCGCGAAAAGAAAATGTTCTTCTCTTCAATGCCGAGAATGACGGTATTTGAGCTAAAAAAAGCGGTCCATGAGTCTTGGGAAGGAAAGCACGTCGTCAAACTACTCAGACCCCCTAAATCTGAACCGTAAGTATCAATACTTTAAACATGGTTTTCTATATACCTAAGCCTCGGGGAGAAAACCAATTTAAACACACTGTAATATATTATGTAAATTTGATCTCCGATAATGACGTATCTAAAAAGATACAAAAAAAATTTCATGACACGTATATATCAATCAGAGTCTTTATTTTGTCAGAGTGCATAGCTTAGAACTGAAATGGACGATGCGTTGTTCAAAGTTTATTTGCAGAGCTCGGAAAGGATACACTTGACGTATCTGTGTCTATAATTATATTGTATACTAGTCGTATCTGTGTCTATAATTCTATTGTATACTAGAAGTATCTGTATCTATGATTCTATTGTATACTAGTCGTATCTGTCTATAATTTTATTGTATACTAGAAGTATCTGTGTCTATAATTCTATTTTATACTAAAAGTATCTGTGTCTATAATTCTATTTATACTAGAAGTATCTGTGTCTATAATTCTATTGTATACTAGAAGTATCTGTGTCTATAATTCTACTTTATACTATACGTATCTGTGTCTATAATTATTTTTATACTTGACATATCTGTGTCTATAATTCTTGTTTATACTAGACGTATCTGTGTCTGTAATTCTTTTTTATACTAGACGTATCTGTGTATATAATTCTATATGCCGCTTTTTAGTAGTGATGATATTTTTTTATATAACAACAAAAAATAACCGAATGGCAACTATCCGTTTCCACCCAGAAGCACCAAGGAATTACGAAATGTTTTCACACGTATTAAGAAACCAATATTTTAAACCAGAACAAATCAATACTAATTTTGATCGATATTTTTGATTATTATTTCTTTCAGAGTACCACCCGAGACCATGAAGGGGAAGACGCTCAAAGGATTGGCAAATTCTTTGTTCTACCACCGACATCCAGGTCTGTTTGCTAAAGTCAGATTGGCCTCGAATGCTTCCAAGGAACGTTGTGGAAATAATTATAAACCTTTAAAACAGTACACTACGATGTAAAATTTCGTGCTGTTAAATATTGTCATCACTCAAAATTCAACTGATTCTATTTCTTCTCTTTATGTACTTTCTTCTATTTTTCATCATCTCGCTAATCTATCGTTCATCGACATTGTTTTCAAAAGTAAATAACTCGTAAATGTCTGCAGACTTGGAAATTAGTTTTACTGTCCTTCGCTCCTATCTTGTCTTCTATGTTATTTTTGTTCAAGGGTGGCTCACTAATTGTTTTGTACTATATATGATTGTATGTATATCATATATTATACACTTTTTTCATTGTTCTTTCCTTGTAACTTATGACTTTTTTCCCTGTAAATTAAATTGTGGAGGACCTTGGATGGTGGTTAAGGAAAGTCCGTTTTCTGCCACATTATTGTCTTCTGACTTCATATTCATGATTAAATTTGTTCTTTGCTTAAAGTATTCTTATATAACTAAAGTATTGGACCCGTAATCCACAGTCACGCGTTCGATACCCTCCCAGGCCAGCCAGGGTCGGCTGCCTCGTTGTGTGTCCTTTGGAAATGACTTAGCACCCATTTTCCTCGACATTGTATTTCCACCATAATTATCGATTAAATTTTATCAGTAATAGCTGAATAGGTGGCTCGGGCTATTTTAACTCCGATGGTAGTTGTCATTTGGTAGTTATCGACACACTCCATATATCTATGTGGGCAATTATTCAAATTTCAGATCAATTAACACTGGAAAAATATTGAAGGTAATATTGTTAAATCCTTATGTGTTCAGTTTAATCGACATAATAATTTTCCTTATTTCGTGCGTACCGTAAATTGGTAAATTGTACAATTATTTGCTCACCTAAAAACGTGTAGAGGTCTGAAAGAAAAAAGTGCGGGAAATGATGTTAGTCACACATTGGAAGTTCTTTTTCGCATGGCCGATCTCTCTCTCTCTCTCTCTCTCAAACACACACACACATATATATATATGCGTGTGTGTGTATGTGTGCTTTACCTTTGATGTCATTTTAAGATACATTGTTATATGCCTTTATCTTAACATATATTACGTTTGTAATGGAATATGATATATAAATATATTTAAGTGATCAGTAGAGAGGGAAACAAAGAATTTTATTTCGATTGGTCCCCCTTCTTACCCAAAAATCCATAATTTTAAGAAAGATAAAGCCGAATAAGAAGACAACACGTGTGTTTCATTCCTTTTTCAGATTTTCGTTACTCAGCACGATTGTTATCTGTGATGCTGGTTGGAGGCATGATTCTCTATAAGGCAAGAAATTTTACCCGTAGGAGACAATCCTCTAGTACAAAAATGTCGGTTTTCTGCCACATTTCCGCTTCCAGTGTTATCATCGTGAAATGTTATATACTTGATTGCATAAGGCTTGCAGTGACCTTTCAATTTGATTTGAAGGTTACTCGTATTCATCCGACTTCTTGTCCAATTTTCTGTCGTACTGAAGCTTCCAGTTAACTTTTTATAGTACTATATGGTCATTGATCCAAATCGTTATCTTTTACCTCTTTTTGTTCCTTATTAGCTATAACGTTTCTGACCCAACAAACATTCCCTTGACAAGTTACTTATTTCACCTTCTTTTTTTTGGGTGGGGGTATTCTTTGTAATTTTAGTTATTATGTTTTAGCTGGTATAGTAGCTTTGTACTACTAAGATAGTCACATAATGTTCTACATGTTTTGGATACACTCGCCCCTGAAGGCCTTGTTTTGCCTAGAACAAATAGCGATTTTTTAAATCACATATTGCATATCAATATAAGGCCAGTAAATACTAAAGTCAAGAATGAGCCTTATATATGAGAAAGTATTTAGATCTAGAAGAAGTTTTTTAAAAACTTAAATCTGCACACAATATTGTCCGATAAGGTTTAAATTTTGCTTTAAATGAATATATTACATCAAGAATTTTAAAAGCATAGTAATTATGGAATATATATTCTCTTTTCAGATTACATTTGAAATTTTTTATTTAGTTTTGGGGGTAACGAATGACCTCGAAACCGGGTTAATGTCATTATTCAAGTATATTGGCCATAAAGAGAAAAAAGGCGAAAGCCCAAAGATAACGACTACCCGACGATACCTCTATCTGCTGCGTTATATCTTGATTGCATTTAAAGGTAAGAATTATTGAGAAGCACGTTGTTCGCTTTCAAAAATTGCACTTCAAGATTAGTATATTATTTTTAGAAACTCTTTTAGAAACTCCGATTACTTCATTGATCTTTTTATCCATTCAGGCGGTCGTAATAACAATTAAGAATTAAAAGACATGTACAAATTTCATTTTGTATTATTAAAAATAATTACTTTAAGATAATACATTCAACATTTAAAAAGACTTTAAAAATATTACTTTAAAAGATTTAAAGGACCGATCATGGTGAAAATATATGAAACAAACAGACATTCTCAGAAAAGGTGCTATACTCAACTGACGGTACTATACTCAAATGACGGTAATATACTAAACTGACGGTACTATATTCAAATGACGGTAATATACTCAACTTACGGTAATATACTCAATTGACGGTACTATAGTCAACTGACAGTACTATACTCAAATGACAGTAATATACTCAACTTAACGGTAATATACTCAATTGACGGTACTATAGTCAACTGACAGTACTATACTCAAATGACAGTAATATACTCAACTTACGGTAATATACTCAACTTACGGTACCGTACGCAGCAGACGGTAATATATTCAACTTACAGTACTATACTGAACTGACGATAATTTAGAAGTTGTGACTAAAAGTGTCAGCACCTAAGACGTCATAAACTCGTGTAGCGGACTGGAATCAATAAGTTCTTATAAGCTTGTTTCTAATCCATTTACAACTGTAATACTTTATGGCAATACAATATGTTTAAACTAAACACAATTAATAAGCTGAGTGACTTTATGCATTACTAGAGGCTGATGCAAACATGTATCATAAGATCAGAATAATATATTGCTGTAGACTTTAATATTTAAACCTTATTCTTTTTTTCGAAGATTCCCTTTGTAAGTAATATTCTCTCTTAAGACTTAGGAGTCTTACATATTACTAGAGACGACATATATAAAATGGTCATTAGTAAGATCTATTTATACATCTGATATCCATACGTTGTCTAAATGTACTTATGCATGTATATTTTTCTCACAAGGATGTAGTTTGGCATCTGTCAGCCTAGCAGCATTCATCGGCATTCTCATGATCTTGCACATGCTGTCCTCCTATAGGTAGGTTTATTATTTCATTACATAAATGTACGTACTGTTTGAATTATTTTCTCAGATTTATATGTTAGTTATTCATTTAAAAAATCTTTTAATTGTCAAGTTTTATCTGTATTACAGATGTAAAAGCTATTCTTATCACTAAGGGAACTGTGAATAACATTTCCTATGAGACCTTCATCATCACCATCATCCAAAAGTCCGTGAAATATATTCTTAAAACATTACCACTCCCCCCCCCACACACACACACACACACACTAAGGTGTGATCTCTTCATAATAATATGAAAGAAATACAAATTCATCAGCAAATTTTATTTCAGAACTAATCTCCTGGACCTATATAAGGGTAATACATCGCATATCCCTCCAAAAGCGACAAGGTCAAACCCCAACATGCTAGTAAGTAATACCTATCAAATCACAAATCATTTAGTCACTTGATGAAAATGAAAAGCTGTGATATTTGCAAATGTAAGATATTTAAATAAATTAATTTTCTTTATACTAATACAAATTCCACAGATAACACAACACAAGAGATTTAAGTGTACAATCAACAACATACGAAGTTATGTTTATACAAAGAACCTGTTAATTTCTTGACATATACATCTTGTATTAAAAAGAAAAGAAACTAAAACAAAAACCCATGTAAGTCATGCCAGAGAAAAGTACATAACAGTTGAACTTTATTACATGGTTACAAGTCGAAACGCTTATAAGGCATGATCCCAGCATTATGCCTATAATTTCCAATGCATGTAAAACAATTTAATTGGTTGAATAACTAACAAAGAAATCATTATTTGCTTTGTACTTTTGATAAATATCTTATGTATTCAGTGTTTTCTTAGATTCACAAAACAATTATGAATCATTGTTCTAACAAATAATACGGATGAAATACAGGTTAAGGTCAAAATAAAGTTTCTTTTCATGATCTATTCTGTTCTGTGTAATGAGCTTATTACTGTTAGTCATAATTACCAGGAGGTAAGAACAACACATTTCCTTTTTTTGAATCAGATACATTTTTATGTCACAATGATCGCAAACTTTACCGATAGTACACATTTATTTTATTTAGATATAATTACGCATTTTAACCAATATATGTAATGAACTAAATTAAGATGACTTTTTTCAATCTTGCGCATTACAGGTTGGTAGCATGAAGTATGCAGGGTATCAAGTTGGATACATAGCATGGGGTAAATCAAATGTACCTTATTAAGTTAGTATTTCTGATTTTTAGAAATTAAATTGTATAGGATTTCATTTACTTGCAATAATGATTCAGTATTATTAAGCAAAATAAAAAAACCAAAATCCCCCCCCCCCCCAACTTTAAATTAGTCTTATCTCTCTTTTTTAAACTGGAATATAGAAATGGATATTTTTATGAATGAATAAGCATTTCTTTCTCGTTTTGTTAAGAATGTACTGATCTCTTATATACTCCAGCATGGTTAGGAATTGTCTGTTTGATGTCTGCACTATATTTATCTCTGCATATTTTAAGAAGCGTTTGCGATTTGTACGACGATTTGACTGAAAAATTTATTTTCCAAGACAGCTCTTTGTAATGATATGTTTCTATAGTTGACAATAGTCAATACAATAATGTTTGAGATGTATTGATGTATAATAAATATTTTATATATAAATTTGTAACAATATTTTATATATAAATTCATCAGATGAGTTTCTTGAAAAGTATCCATATATTTTCATTTAAATTGCAGGCTTTATAATCCAGTTATTGGTGTATTGTTTTATATCCGTGGTACTAGCGGTTATCATTGCTTTAATCATGGCCGGCTTTCACGAATGGTTCCTCGACAGACTCATGCAGATTTGGTAAATTAATAATAAAATCATACATTGTAACGAATTACGTATTTCGGATATTATTAATATAGATCTGAGAGAGACGTGTGTGCGTGTGTGTGTGTGTGTGTGAGAGAGAGAGAGAGAGAAATATAGAGATTGAATGAAAAAGGTCATTATACCAGAACTACGAAAATCGCTTTCTAAATCATATTTTGTCATTCACGTCTAATATGTCTTGTTCTTCTCATGATTCCTACAAAATATTATAATATTTGCGCACCCCCCCCCAATAAAAATAAAAAGATATAAGGCTGAATTACAGAACATTCAATATTTGTGTAACTTTGACCTTTTTTGTGTCTTGTTCCCTTAGCCAGATTATAGCCAACATGATTCAAAATTAACTGTGTACTTCCTTTGATTTGTTTAGTGTTTTGTTAAACAGATCTAGACAGCATCAGTTCTTTACTTGTTAATGGGGTAAATTTTATATTTGTATCTGTATCTGTATTTCTTTAATTATTACCAGGAACTTGATAAGTATCTATTTCAGAATCCTGAGGGGTGGGGGGGGTGGGCGTGGAGGTGGTTGTGGAATGTCGTCGAGGGCTGACACTTCATGTCTCTCTCAATCTGAAGTTTCTTTATAAAAAGCCTTTGCCATCATATGTCCCTAAGGAATCAATACGGCATTTCTTTACTTTTTTCAGGCCAGTTCTATTGACAGCTTTCGTACTTAACCTTCTGCAGGTAATGCTCGCAAAGTATGTCTTTCTACAGGAATGTGGAAATGCTCTGCGGTTAAATAACAGGTTTGTGTTGCAATGTAAACATTGTACGACTTCGCAATTACAAATAAAATTACAACAACTATGGCGAAATAAAATCGATTACACAATGCATGAATGCCCTTCGAATCCCTATGGCCGTTCATGGATTTTGTAATCTATTTTCAGACTGCATGACTTTATGAATCTTGTCAAATATGAAGTTTAACTATTAAATAGACTTAATTCAGCACTTCGTACTCTTCTTTCGATGATGAAGACAGTGATACAGATAAGTAGCTTTGATCTGTAAGCATTTCAATCTGCTTTTTATGAGAAAATAAGATTTTTGTAGTAATTATTACTAAAATGGATACCGATACCAAAGTTGAAACAAAGAAAATTGCTGTTTTATATTGTAATTTTTTTTTTCATTGTCGAAATCTTTATGATCTCATTTAGATGTACATTTGATGATTGTAGATTGGTACTGTTTTGCACGATTCTAATTTGATTCGATCACCGTACAAATCTCTGCTTTTTCTTATACACAATCTGAATAAGTGAATAAAACATAAGAATATGTATTGTCTTCTTTTAAGACGACTACTGTTCACCTTCATATACTTCCTGTTCTTCTACAACATATTTATCGGGTTGGTTTCCTGTCTGATGAGAATTATCAAGTCCATGATAATAGGGGCCGTTTTCGTATCCCGCCTTGACAACAGCGTGTTTCCCCAACGGTTCCAGACGTTTGATCCAGGTTTGAGAGACAAAATTCACTTGCATTGTTAAACATAAATTTTCGGGGGGGGGGGGGGATAGGTATTTCATTATTGATTTTTAAAAAAATGTTTGAAAACAATGCATTAAACTTTGATTCATAAAAAAGTTTGGTGGTCTCAACATGTAAATTACCGTTTGTGATATTCATCGCAAACTTTCGTTTTTGTGATTGCTTAAAAGTGTTAATTATAAGTTGTTAGGCTGAGTGGTCCTTTTTGAGAAAGGGACAGATCAATTGCACAAAATTATTAGTACAAATTGTTAAATTCTGTGCAAAATGATGCAAGCACAGGAGGGTTGTCTTGTTTCAGACTTCCGACAGTAAACTCTTAAGTTTGTTGTAAGAAGACACTAGTTCACAAAAACTGCCATGAATCTAAATAGCTGGGGAAATGTCAAGGTAAAACGTAATAATCAAAGATTATCAAAGCAATTAAGCAAGAGCACATGTCTTTTCGTATCTTTTTTTTTTCGTTCGCGTTTGCAAGGTTTGTTGTGGAGAACCCTTGCGGGGCGATCAAACCATGTTTAAGTTGATATGTATTGACACTATTTCTGGATTTGGATTTTTTATCATTAGATTCACATTTCGAGGATAATAACTTGATTTCACATTCCAACATTTCTTGCAGGTTTTAATGCTTATGTGGGTTTCATGCACATCGAGACGGCACACACCCACCCCGTCGTGATAGTTTTTCTCAGACATCTGGACCTTGATGTCGGGATAAGGAAACAAAGCCAACTGCCTTCCAATGGATCAGATATCGAGTCAATTGGTAAATGATATAGAGATGTATTTTCAAACGCATATGAAAAGTGCCTTTCACAAGGACACACAGAGGCGGGTATTAAACCAGCGCCTCGTAATCCAAGGGTTGCGGGTTCGATACCCGCTTAGGCCAGCCCTGTTCGCTGCCTCTGTGTGTCCTTGAGAAAATCACTTAGCTCCCATTTCTTGGGGTTGATATAGCCAATAATGTGCTAAAAGTGCGTAAAAATGAATAAATAAATAAAACAATTAAATAAAACAAAACAAAAATAAAATAAAATAAATAAATTATGTCATCTATCTACTAGCAACTATCTATCGATCTGTCGGTTTATTTATCCGTCTTTAAGTCTGTCTGTTAGTGTCTATCAATCTATCTATCTGCCTGTAGTTCAATCAATCAATCTATTTTTTGATCAAACTACATTTGTATAAGGCTTAACTCGACTCCTAATCGTAAATACTTTTACAAGGTAATTGATTAAAAAGTTTTTCTCTGCTGAATATTCGATCGTTTGCTCTTAGGGAGCAGCGAGAGCTCAGCTGGTAGAGCGTATGACTCATAATCCAAAGGTTGCGGGTTCGATACCCACCCAGGACAGTCGGGTTCGGCTGCCATTCCGTCGAAATAATATAGCCAATAATGTGTTTAAAATGTCCTTCAAACCAACACACAAACTTAATTGTTTGCTCAAGCTAAAACAAAAATCGATTGATTTCATTATTTTGTGGGCCGATTTTTCAGTATATGTCGACCATCTACTTGATAGAGTCAACTGATATCAATCTTTTCAAGTACAAAATTTGATTCCGTTTGAAGGAACATTGAGATAAATGTTGCTATTAGAGTTGGCTACTACAAAGAGTTTTGTTTTAACATACCGCGATACATATCACGGTATACCGCAATTATATTAGGGACTAGCAATTTAATTTTCTGGGATATTGTCCTGGGATTTTTTTCTTCAAATTTCCGGTTCTCAAATAGCTTGAAAAGATATCTTGCTCTGATTTATATCAAAGTAACACCATATAATATCCACTAGATTATTTATAAAAAAAAACTATTTCTCATAAGATAAAAGAAAAGAAAATATTTCTGCTCGAAGGAAAATCGCTGCAGTCCCCCCTCCCCCCCCCCGAACATTAAACGGTCAATACCTGGTAGTTGACGAATTTGCTATGTGTATATGTGTATGTTAATTGTTGTATAAGTACTAAAAACTGAAACTAAAGTTGGATGATTAAGTTTACACTATAGCTGTCACACTGTACAAGACATTGTGATGACATTAGAAAGCTTGTTTATAAAAATAGGAAGTGTTGATACTTAAGCCTACAATTTACTAGCTACACTATTGATATAGTAGGCAGGGAAACTATGAGTGGGATGACAACACCCAGGCAAGATATTTATCAAAGAGGGTCAGTAAACATAAAGCAGGCTGACTCAACAAACGACGAAATATTTAGTGGACTAGATAAATTATGTAAAAGTCAAACAGAAAACAAGTGCTCTAGTGAAAATCTTAGGCTGATTCGCGGTCTTACAAAGGAATACATTAGCATACGCTAGTAAACAACTAAAAACATTGACATTTATTTTGATATTTTTTAATCTGAAATTTTTCAAAAAAGTCGGATTTGACCCAAATATTTTTCACAACATCCGATTCGACCGCCATGTTGGCATACATGACACGTGTCAAACATGTGATTAAAGATTCATAATTATAGCTATATTTGTAAAATGTGAAATTAATTTGTGACAAATTCAACTATTTTATCACAAAAAAATACTACTTTTTGCAATTATTTTGTCATGAAAAATGCATACATGCATTTAATATCATTAAATTTGTAACAAGCTTATTCGGAAATTTCCGTACATTCCTTTCTGACAGAAACTACCGAAGTACAGGTACAATAAAAAAATACCGTGGTACGTAGCACCAAAAAAAAAATACCTCGGTAAACTGGTATATCGGTAATACTGCGCACCTCTAGTTTCTATTCACGGGCTTCATTAGCAGATATTTGGTATGTCAAGGAATTCTAACATTTTGTCTGTAATGTACGATACTTATATAACCTTCGGACCAGCGCTGCCACCACCCTCCCGTAATCAGCCCTCGCCCCCCCCCCCCCCCGTCCTACCAAATTGAGCGCGAAACAACGGAAACGTTTCCTAGAGTAAGTTTTCTTTACAGTGAGATGGTTAAAATGATGCCCTGGAAACGCTTAAAGTGCAGGAGCTTCCCACAGCCCCTTCGCCTACTTGTCCCCCCCCCCTCGCCGCATTACACCTCACCTTTAACTATATTTCTGGATCCAAGACTGGTGATGCTTGATCCTATGGCACTCTCCCATCAGTAATGTATTCAAGAATTTACAAAGAAGTGGGCAATCAAATCAGAACTAAATTGCCTCATTTATATTGCCAGAAAATTCACGAGGAAGATTTCACTTAATATACTTTTTTTGTTTTTAATGTAGCACATGTGCATTTTTTACAAGAGGGCAACTTCGTTTTACTTGCGCTACAAACTTGTGATGTAAAGCCGTATTGTAGGTATCATGAGTCATAATCTCTGACAGTTTATTTGGGTGTTTACTTCATTAAATGGGTCTTGTTAATAAAAATGTAATTATTACACTAACAAAATGAAATAAAACACTCCTCACGTCGTGTACAATGTCAGTCACAAACACTCCCACGTCGTATACAACGTCAGTCACATGTTGTACAAATAGAGTATATTCAATTTTATGATGCCTCTATATAGTTACAAGGATAAATTGTATAAATTTAACATTTTATTACATACCCATTTAATCTTACATGACTGATCTGGCGTTCGATACAGATGTTCAGACTGTGCGTCCGTATCGCACACTTAAAATTTCCGTATCGCACGTCTAAAATTTCCGTATCGTACACCCAGCATGGAACTACTTTTACAACTTGAAATATTCAATAATAGTCCACTTATAAAATATCGGAAATTATTTACTGCAATAAAGTTTTAACTATTGTGTGTAATTTTTAAAAATTGTCTGCAGACTTTATAATAAAATGCAGTAATGTGTTTTGTTTGAAACACTGTATCTTTGTCTGTCGTCTGCCATCATCGCTAATGAAAAATGCCTGAATTCGCCGCTGGGGCCTCACGAGGGAGTATTGAAAGTGGCGAAGAGGAGTTTTATGGGAATTTCACAGTACCTACAGCCGAAAAATCAGAGTTAGTTGAAGTTGACAACAATATTTCGGATGGATGTTTCACGATGGTTTCTCAAATGAAGCTTGTGTGCAAACTGACATGAAGCACAGCGAGACCAAGTACTTTGCCGCTACAGCCAGGGATCTGAAATCATATATTGAAAGTAAAAACAAATCCAAACACAGTAAGAAAAACTCTGGGAATCATATCGAAATTCAGCGCATGGTTAAAAATGCCCCCCTCGTTTAGAGAAAAGGGAAATTTTCAATATTACACCTGTCGAATTAGATACTTATATCGGTGCCTACCTGGTCACTTTAATGAAACCGGACGGTTCATACTATGAATCAGTTACTCTTTCTATAGGATAGGTATGTTCCATTCTGAATCGTACATCAACTTTTATGTGGGCCAGTTACTATTTAGCTGAGGATTATTTAATCCCTTTCGAACTTACAAAATTTCAAATCAAAGCTTGTTCCGTCTGCGCAAACTTTTTATATTTGGAACAATAAAGTTGTTAACGGCAAGAGCAATGTTAAAGAAATGCTATTTATAGTATAAATACAGCCTAATACACGTCTTAAGGTGTATGGTTGCGACGCGGATCCTCGCGCAGACAAAACTAAAAGTCGGTACATTTATACTGTATAAAACGTGCACAATACCATCCGCTGAAATAAGTAAAATAAAATAAAGGCTACGAAACTACAGTGAAAACAATTATCTGAATCATAAAAATGTAACGTAAGTAGAATATAGACTTTATTATTTCTTTGTTAATTATATGCCACACATTCTAAAGTAATGCAGTCTGAATAAAAATGGCATTATAATATTTTTGTAAAAATCATAATTAAGTACATTAAAAATAGCAAGTAATTTAGACATTATCATTATTATATATATAAAAGCATACACACATGCATGCAGAATAAGTAATAATTAAAATAATAATGAAAATATTCAAATGACAATACTTTTTTCCAGATCAAAAATGAATACAAATAAAAATAGAAATAACATTGTATAATAATGCTGATATTTTTATCACAATTTTAAAATTAAGAAATTGAATCAGACTGTATAATAATAATCTTAGAAATAATGATTTATATGTTTATCAGACATTTACACTGCATTATTTTGAAATGTGTGGCATATAATTAAGAACAAAATGATAAGGTGTATAATTTCTACTTACATTACATTTTTATGATTCAGATGATATTTTGCGCTGTAGTTTCATAGCCTTTATTTTATTTTACTGATTAAAGTGGATGGTCTTGTGCACGTTTTATACAGTATAAATGTACCGACTTTCAGTTTTACATGCGCTAGGATCCGCGTCGCACCCTAAGACGCGTATTAGGCTATGCTTGTTCTATAAATAGCATTTCTTTACAATTTGCTCTCGCCGTTAACAACTTTATTTTTCCCAATATAAAACGTTTGCGCAGACGGAACAAGGTTTGATTTGAAATTTTGTAAGGTATAAAGGGATTAAATAATCCTCAGCTAGATAATAACTGATCCAGGTAAATACTTTCGAAAACCGAAGGTGGTGTACGATTCAGAATGGAACGGGCCCATACTTTAGTTACCACAGAGCTATAGACAGATCTTTAATGGACAAGAACTATGGCTACAGCATTTTATCTTCAAACGAGTTTGCTACCTATCGCAAAGAGCTGAATTCTCGCCGCAAAGATCTTAAACATAAAGGTTTAGGAAATCGCTCAAATAAAGCTGAACCAATAACTCGAAACGAAGAAGTTATTTTATGGAATTCTGGTCTACTTGGTATCCACAACCTAGAAGCCTTACTTAATACAATCTGGTACCACAGCACCAAATTATTTGGTTTAAGAGGCAGTCATGACAAAAGACAATTGAGGTGGTGAGACATTATACTAAAAAGTGACGAAAATGGGGAGAGGAATTTAGATTCAATAAAAGATCAACGAAAACAAGGGACGGTAATAGCGGTTATCTACGACATTTGAATCCAAAGCAATTCCGAAAGATAGAATGTCCAGAAAGATGCCCAGTTCTATCTTATAAAATGTATGCTAGTCAAAGGCCTTCATCCATGAACAACCCCGAATCACCTTATTACACAGCAATTTGTCACAACACAACTGCTGACGGTCTATGTTTTTTTTTTTTGTTTTTTTTTTTAAACCTGCTGGTGTGAATAAATTGAAATCGATAATGAAAACCATGTGTAAAAACTCTGGAATAAACGGAAAAACAAAAAACAGCGTTCAAAAAACTGTTTGCACGACACTCATCCATGAAGGTGTTAATCCTACCATAATTATTCAATTATCTAGACATAAAAATGTGAACAGTGTGAATAACTATGCAATCGCTTCGATTGAACAACAGAAACACATGTGCAAACTTCTGAACCCTGCACCTGTTGATCCCATTCCTAGTAGCAGCGCTGATGACACAAGAGAAGAGACATTCCACAATGTAAATAATCTAAAATTAGTACAACAGTCAGAAAACCATTTCAAACTTAAGAGTTTCAAAATATGGCCTCATGAATTTTTAATGGAGCAAACTTAAGTGGGGGAACTTTCACTTTGTCTTTTAATATTGCTGGCGATTCAAATTCGTTGACTAAACCTGAGGATAAAATTTATAAACATATGCAACATAAACGTAGACGTATCATAGAGAGCAGCAGCTCAAATGAATATGACTTAAATTTAGAACAATTACTTCTTGTTACAATGTTGAGACTTTGAACTCTCACTAGAGCCCAAGTAGGGTGTTGTATTTTTGTTTACATCTTAAATTCTTGCAACTTTTCAAGTAGAAAAAGACAAGAAAAAAAACAATATCGTTTAGAATTTTCTTGTTTAAAAGATATCCAAATGATAAATAAAAATCCAGTCCTCGTGTCAGAAAGAGAATTAATTTTTTTTAAAAAAACTCTTGCATCGTCATCTTAGAGCTTAATGTAAAAATAATTTCTTGTAATGAAGACATACAAAATACAATGTTTGAAAGTATTGTAAATTAATGAGTTTTCTGTATCACTGAGTGTATTTAATAACTGTTAGTCTATTAAAATTGCCTTGAAATTTGCTTGGCAGTGCAGTTTTGCGTGTGTATTCAGCAATTAGCGAAAAAAAAGGGTTCAGTAAGTAGAGTAATTATTGGGTTCACTTACAGGTCCAAAACCTATGTTCAATTTCCGAAATAAAGACAATTCCACTTGCTTGTGACTGCAGTTTAAATTAATTCATCAGCCCCAGTTATGTACGTGTCATGGGCGTTTCTCAATGGGTTGAATATTATCTTTCATAAGCCTTTAAATGCCTTAATTTATTTTCAAGGATACTTTTTAAAAAAATTTAAAAACAACGTGTGAATAAAAAGAGGGAATGTAATAAATACAAAACCACATGAGTATTTTGTTTCTAGGCGTGGGAAAGAACTTGTTTCATACGGCGTAGGAATATATATCTCGGCCTGACGGCCTCTAAGTACTCTACGCCGTAACAAACTCGTTCTTTCCGCCGCCTCGGAACAAAATACTTATGTAGTCTTGTCAATATATTGTATCCTTTCAGGATTAACAACACCAGTCCCGAAGACAAAAAGTTTTATACGTGCAAGAAACAATTGGCAGACGATGTATACACTTCACAATAATCCCTCACTTCGGCCGTACAGGAAACATCAAATAGATCACGCTAAGATGGTCCTGACCAGGAGAATCAAGAACCAGGCTAAAGGGAAAAAAAGATGTTGTCAAATGTCATGTATGATGTAAGGGAGATAACTGAATGAAATACATAAGGTGTGTTATTTTTATTTCTTCCAATATATTATCCATGTAATATAAATTAGTTCATTAAAACATGTATTAACTTGCATGCAATTAAATTATCATATAAATGATTGATAAAGTGTAGAACCTAAAATTGAGGCTTCTGTATGTAGTGGAGACCTTGAAAGTGATTTAGTTTTATTCTCAGAGATGAGGAGGCTGCCTCCTATAGAATAGTATATGTTCTCTAGAATGCCAGTATGTAGAGTGTAACCTTCTGTAAACATGCCAATATGATCCCATGCTATTCTGGATTCTTGCAGTGGGACCCAAAGTTTGAAGAACAGTGTGGACTTGAATGGAAGGAATGGGTAATATGTAACTAATGTGGTTACCACTCAGAAATGTTTGGCCTTATGTGAGGAAATTCCAAAAGAAACAGTTGGACAGAAATAAATATGATTAAGTGAAAGTCAATAGAGGATTATAAATGGGCACATGCAAGTGTCAATGGTAAATGCTGACTTCAAGAAATTGCTCTTTTCTGATGATATTCCTGCTACTTCCACAAAAGGGAATGTAACAGAACTTATCTTTATAGATTGCATGAAGAATGTCAAGACAAGAAAGTGTACAAAAAGGGCATGACAATAAAAAGAAAGTGGGAAGGTAGACCATCTCTATAATAAGTTACCTAAAATTACTCATACCAGCATATCCTATATGATAGAAAGTGATCTACAGCAATTGAAGCACTTTCTTTGAGCCCTATAGTGTTCTCTATCCTGGTTTATGGCATGCTTTTCAAGAAGAAGATAGTTACTGTTTATACATGATTCATCATGATATGCAGGTACAATAGTTAATATTTGGCCCAAATCATCAACATTGTGTTTACATAATTTATTTTGTTGCATGTATGACAATCTCTGATCTGACTCCACTTATATAAAGCCATCAGGCCATACAACTCTCTGTCTGCCATAGCCATCTATATTAAATGCCTCCTCCAAAAGAAACATGTGTTATTTTCTGAAGATTTTATACCTTCTCTAGCTAAAAGTCTGTCAATATTTGACCCAAACTTCTCAATATCCATTGTTTTTGCCAAATGACACTATAGGGGCACTCTAGAGATAATGCGTGCTTCTGAGAGAGTGACAGGTGTAAGATGAAGTTGTTTGCATTTGCAACATGCACAGTGGAGAGAATGTTCGCATACCTCTATGCTACTTTCATGTACTGTGGCTGAAATTTCTTTCCATATTGTACTTGTTGAAATTGGACATAATCTAAGCACACAACAGACAGAAATGGCCGCTCCAAAGTACTCGAAAAGTCAGTCTGAATTAGTGAAAAGTACATCATTTTCAGCAGTTATTAAAATAGGGAGACGAATTTTGCCAGAGTAGGCAATAACAGCCTCTGAAAGTACAATGAATGAATTACAAAAAATATCAAAAGTAAAACAATGTATCGGCTCTTTTTTTGAAAATTATTTACCTTTGAAGTCCAGGAAGTGAAGTGAGCAGTTTTTTGAGAGGTGCACATCTTAAGTAAGACCAAGCTGTATACTCTTTAACCCAAATTGTACCCATCAATCATACACCAAAATAAAGGAAATTCAAAGTTCGTTTCACAATACTTAATATATACAAGGTCTTTTTTAAATAGCCAGGACAACCAGTGAGGAAAACCTGGGTAATTCTTTTTCTTGAAAAATCTAACCCTAAGCAAAGTACGAAACTGGAGAGTGCCACCTTAAGAAAAATATGACAATTTGTGCAATTGCTTTTCTCTTTCTCATATAATCATGTATGCTTTTCTCAACAAAATGGTATATGAACATTGATGTTATGCATGAAAAAAAGCTACTTATGCCTATTTTGCTTTTGCTTACACAATATGCCTTGTGGCAGTATTTTGTGTACAATGACCTCAATGATGGGGAAATTAGACGTTTTAGAACACAGAAGTATTCAAAGTACGAAACTGGAGAGTGCCATCTATGATAGTTTATAAATGGCGCCTACATGTACACGTTACGATGGATACACTGTGAGGCTGGTATTCCATTTAGGTATCACGGTACCAATTGTTTTTCCATGGACCTTAATGTTAACATTTGACGAAATAATTATACCTTCTCTCCTACTTTACCATGCAAGTCACACACTGTCATAGAGAGCGATGTTAGATTGTCAATTTGACAAGAACAAAACCAGGTACTCCATTGCATTTAAGAGAGATAACTCTGCTGGAACTAGACAGGTGTAAGAGTTATCCAGTCACAACAGACACATTTTCAGTGATGTGTATCACATTTTTATAAAATCATAAAAAAATACAAAACATGATCTACATATGAATTAACATAATCTCACATGTTGCTAAGAGACTCAACTTTTTTTAAACCAGAAAGAAACTACAACTCTTGCATAATACACCAATCACAGCTGGTTTTGTCTTTGATTTCTAAATACAATGTTCCCTACACCTTAAGCTCCGCTCCCCTGGGCTTGCGCAATTGGTAACGTGATACCTAAAGCCAACCTTAATTCTTTCAATAATCTGTGATATAGCTCGGGACTGTACAAGTTACAAGTGTACTTAGTTTCACTTGTCAAAAACAATTGTATGAGGTACCAAGCTATGTCTAATATTGATGTCTGTGGAAATGTCATGGAGCTGTTTTAACTGCTGTTTTCATACTTGTGCTTTACAACCAAACTTTCTTTTGGGAATAAAATGAATTGTTTTAACTATGAGTTGTGTTTTTTTCATATCAGCACTTACTGAACTTCACATGGGTGATATGGGATAAATCGCATTATGTCATATTATGTAATAACTAGGTCAAAGGTCAATGTACTATTTAGTATGTACCTCTCCTACTTCAAAATGGAGAATTCATCTAAAATAAAGTACTTAATATTTATTTAGTAGACAAAGAACTTAACATCAGAGACAGGTGGACATGACTCAGTCTTGTTACAGAGTATAAGCTTTCAACACTTTACACTGACTGCAGATACATGAGGTCACTAACCCCTAGTCCTTGCACAAAGGTCAGCCTACCCATCATCTCTGTAACACAAATAGAATGCTTTCCTCCTTTGTGTAGTGAATACAATTCATGCAATAAGCCAATCTGTCACCACATATAGTAGATCCCAGCTTCTAAGCACTTATTTTTGATTTGGGGTGAAATTTGGGGAATAAAATACAGAAAAGTGCCAAGGAAAAACAATAAGTACAGCAAGTCAAATGGAGTTTTAAACAGGATGAAAGTGTACATCTAAAAGGGACATGTAGCATATAATAAAGGAATGAAAAGAGACAACCACAACATAGAGAAAAAGGAGAAGGAAAAGTTTGATCGCCTTACCTTAGAGAAATATGTGGACGCAGTGCCCCATTGGTCCAAGGACAGTCCCAAGGCATCAGTACTATTACATCCCTTACAAGCACCAAAACTTCAGGTGAAGCAGTGTGCATTCTCATGCGAAATAAAAGGGTAAATAATTTAAATCATATAGATGCATATAATTTATATTGGTCCTACATATACAATTAAAAATAATTGGCGTACGTTAGGCGCAGGCAAAAATAAGAAGAAAAGATATCTGTGTCAAGTTTTAAACCTTTTACATTTTGCTGTAAGAAATTATTAAATCAGTTGTACTTACACTTGCATAAAGATTGAGGGCTAATATAATATTTCACATTAAATCTTTTCTTTATTTTCATAAACAAGCACTGAAAATGTGAGTTTTTATTTCTTCAAATGTCATGTATGGTGTAAGGGAGATAACTGAATGAAATACATAAGGTGTGTTATTTTTATTTCTTCCAATATAGTATCCATGTAATATAAATTAGTTCATTAAAGCATGTATTAACTTGCATGCAATTAAATTATCCAAAAATAAATGATTGATAAAGTGTAGAACCTAAAATTGAGGCTTCTTTATGTAGTGGAGACCTTGAAAGTGATTTAGTTTTGTTCTCAGAGATGAGGAGGCTGCCTCCTATCGAATAGTTTATGTTCTCTAGAATGCCAGTATGTAGAGTGTAACCTTCTGTAAACATGCCAATATGATCCCATGCTATTCTGGATTCTTGCGATGGGACCCAAAGTTTGAAGAACAGTGTGGACTTGAATGGAAGGAATGGGTAATATGTGACTAATGTGGTTACCACTCAGAAATGTTTGGCCTTATGTGAAGAAATTCCAAAAGAAACAGTTGGACAGAAATAAATATGATTAATTGAAAGTCAATAGAGGATTATAAATGAGCACATGCAAGTGTCAATGGTAAATGCTGACTTCAAGAAATTGCTCTTTTCTGATGATATTCCTGCTACTTCTACAAAAGGGAATGCAACAGAACTTATCTTTATAGATTGCATGAAGAATGTCAAGACAAGAAAGTGTACGAAAAGGGCATGACAATAAAAAGAAAGTGGGAAGGTAGACCATCTCTATAATAAGTTACCTAAAATTACTCATACCAGCATATCCTATATGATACAAAGTGATCTACAACAATTGAAGCACTTTCTTTGAGCCCAATAGTGTTCTCTATCCTGGTTTATGGCATGCTTTTCAAGAAGAAGATAGTTACTGTTTATACATGATTCATCATGATATGCAGGTACAATAGTTAATATTTGGCCCAAATCATCAACATTGTGTTTACATAACTTATTTTGTTGCATGTATGACAATCTCTGATCTGACTCCACTTATATAAAGTCATCAGGCCATACAACTCTCTGTCTGCCATAGCCATTTATATCAAATGCCTCCTCCAAAAGAAACGTGTTATTTTCTGAAGATTTTATACCTTCTCTAGCTAAAAGTCTGTCAATATTTGACCCAAACTTCTCAATATCCATTGTTTTTGCCAATGACACTATGGGGGCGCTCTAGAGATATTGCGTGCTTCTGAGAGAGTGACAGGTGTAAGATGAAGTTGTTTGCATTTGCAACATGCACAGTGGAGAGAATGTTCGCATACCTCTATGCTACTTTCATGTACTGTGGCTGAAATTTCTTTCCATATTGTACTTGTTGAAATTGGACATAATCTAAGCACACAACAGACAGAAATGGCCGCTCCAAAGTACTCAAAAAGTCAGTCTGAATTAGTGAAAAGTACATCATTTTCAGCAGTTATTAAAATAGGGAGACGAATTTTGCCAGAGTAGGCAATAACAGCCTCTGAAAGTACAATGAATGAATTACAAAAAATATCAAAAGTAAAACATTTTATCGGCTCTTTTTTTGAAAATTATTTACCTTTGAAGTCCAGGAAGTGAAGTGAGCAGTTTTTTGAGAGGTGCACATCTTAAGTAAGACCAAGCTGTATACTCTTTAACCCAAATTGCACCCATCAATCATACACCAAAATAAAGGAAATTCAAAGTTCGTTTCACAATACTTAATATATACAAGGTCTTTTTTAAATAGCCAGGACAACCAGTGAGGAAAACCTGGGTAATTCTTTTTCTTGAAAAATCTAACCCTAAGCAAAGTACGAAACTGGAGAGTGCCACCTTAAGAAAAATATGACAATTTGTGCAATTGCTTTTCTCTTTCTCATATAATCATGTATGCTTTTCTCAACAAAATGGTATATGAACATTGATGTTATGAATGAAAAAAAGCTACTTATGCCTATTTTGCTTTTGCTTACACAATATGCCTTGTGGCAGTATTTTGTGTGCAATGACCTCAATGATGGGGAAATTAGACGTTTTAGAACACAGAAGTATGCAAAGTACGAAACTGGAGAGTGCCATCTATGATAGTTTATAAATGGCGCCTACATGTACACGTTACGATGGATACACTGCGAGGCTGGTATTCCATTTAGGTATCACGGTACCAATTGTTTTTCCATGGACCTTAATGTTAACATTTGGCGAAATAATTATACCTTCTCTCCTACTTTACCATGCAAGTCACACACTGTCATAGAGAGCGATGTTAGATTGTCAATTTGACAAGAACAAAACCAGGTACCCCATTGCATTTAAGAGAGATAACTCTGCTGGAACTAGACAGGTGTAAGAGTTATCCAGTCACAACAGACACATTTTCAGTGATGTGTATCACATTTTTATAAAATCATAAAAAATACAAAACATGATCTACATATGAATTAACATAATCTCACATGTTGCTAAGAGACTCAACGTTTTTTAAACCAGACAGAAACTACAACTCTTACATAATACACCAATCACAGTTATTTTTGTTGTACTTTATGCCAGCATGTCATTGGTGAAGTGGACATTGACACTGTTAAATTCGGGCAAAATCCATTATACTCCTTGGAGCAGGAAGTCAGGCTGGTAGATCATATTTTGCTTTTGGCGAAAGCAGGCTATGGTTATACCCATTCGGATGTATGTAATTTGGCCACTGACTATGCTTTTGACATTGGACTTCGCCAGAAGAATAATCTACAATCACTCTAGTGGTATCACAACTTCATATCACGATGGCCTAATTTAACAGTTAAAAAGTCAAGGTTTCTCACAATTGCATGTGCTAAATCCATGTCAAGAGAGAAAGTAACCACATATTTTGAAGAACTGGAGAAAATCATGAACATTTACAACATTGATGAGAAGAGCATTTCTGACAATCATACCCCTCCTTCTGTAGTCACCAATAAAATCAAAACCATTTGCAATTACCAGTGGAATGTCATATCATGTGACTGTTTTATTGTCTGGAAATGCTTTAGGCACAAATGTTCTGGCTTATTTTATATACGGGTAAGCGAATCAGAAATGAATTGTTCGAGGGTGCAACAACTGGGATTTCTGGTATTGTTAGTGATACTGGACGGTCCAATGGTCAAGTATTCAGGAAATATCTGGAAGAACATTTCATCAGCTATGTACAAGGGCATGATCCATCACTGCCACTGCTTCTCTTGCATGACAGGCACAGATCACACGAATCTTTGGCAGTCATTGATTGGGCAAAACAACATAACATCATTCTGTTTGTATTACCACCACACACTAGTCATGTCCTACAACCGCTTGATGTCAGATGTCTCAGACTGTTTCAGAAGATATACAATAATGAAAGGGTGAAATTCAAGCTAGAAATTACATCATCATCTGTTCCTGATTCCAACAAAGTTACTGATGCCAACCATTTCAGCTCTCCACAAAATAATTAATGCTTTCTTTCCAGTGAGGACAAAAGAGTAGGTTATTGTGCTCTGAGTCCAGCAGTCAAGCTGCTGGTTTCTTCCACAAGAAGGAGGATTGTATTACTGGACAAATAAAAGAAGTTCGCTAGAAACTCAAAGTCCTAATGGCTGTAGTTGGTGGAAAGCCTACAACAAAGGATAGCATTGTGCAGGAAATAAGAAGACATCTTGAAAGGCAATCATAAAAAAAGCAACGAAAAATGTGGAAAACGGAAAAACACAAAAGCTTAAGGAATCTTTATTCACGGAGGGTTCAAAAGAGTCAGGGAAGAATATAAAGTTTACACCCCCTTTTAAGATCCTGTCAGATTGTGTTAATATGACTGGTCGATAAGGCAAGCAGGTAATATCAGTACGGGACTCGGAAGCAAAAGAAGAATCTGAGTTTGTTGAGGATGGTGAACCCCATTGTGTGCAAACAAGAACAGCCTGATGTCATGAAAGACAATGATTACACTGAGTTTGTCAGATGGGCACAATGTTGAGCTCAAGGTTAAAATCACTGGGTTCATTTGAAGTATTGCACTGAAGTAAAACTCTAGATGTGGAATGGGCTTCAATTGTCCCTGTCATCCAGAACTGCCAAGGAAAACCATGGCTGAGTGTAGAGATGGTTAAAGAAAGTTTTCACTGCATACATACCTGATTTATAAGTTAAAAGTTAATTATCTTTTTAACCAGCTTAAAAAGTTATCCATCCAAATTTGTTACTTCTTTTCTGTTAAGAAAACTAAGCAAAAAAAGAAAAAAAAGGCTGATTCATATTAAGATGACTACTTGTCATATTCACGATTGTCGCCATTTTGTGTCACCATACATTTCTTTTCTCATCTTTATGATTACCGCAATAGGTGCTGTCATCAACCGCTCCAAAGCAGATGATGTTATAAACAAGGTAAGTTAAAACATAGTACTCATAAATAAACTGTCACGGAATAAATGTCTGCAGCCATGAATAGTTTGAAGTTTTGACTTTCAGTGCAGGTATAATGATGATTCAAAGTGTAAAAGAATGTTTAATAAAAATGACATTGTTTATAAATTATTCCACGATTTCTTCTTAAGGGTTCCGAAACCAATACTGTGAGGATACATATATACATTGCCACCTCATCATGAGAGATATTGAACAGTGATAAAAGCACACTAAGATTAAACAGTCATGTTCTGTGTTTATTTCTGCTTTTAGTGATGCTTGTGCTCTTAGCAGATCTTTTCAATCCATTTTCGACCAGTTGTAATCTTGATTTTCATCACAAAAGGAGCTGTGGTGACTCAATGGATAGCATGCTGGACTCGCGACCTAAAGCAGGGATTTACAAATTTTATAAACGTCACCTTGCCCAGGGCAAGCTGATTGGAAAATTGAACTTGCCGATGTAAAATCTGAGCTTGCCCCAAACATAATATCCAAACAGGAGTAAAATAATAAGATAAAATAAAATATGTAATATTTTAAGGAAATCAAGTTATATTTTTTAAATTTTTGTT
Organism: Margaritifera margaritifera; assembly: GCA_029931535.1. Taxonomy (NCBI): domain Eukaryota; kingdom Metazoa; phylum Mollusca; class Bivalvia; order Unionida; family Margaritiferidae; genus Margaritifera; species Margaritifera margaritifera. The sequence continues at coordinate 1,079,771 of JAQPZY010001550.1, read as the reverse complement.
TAACTCTTGTTTTCTCTTTATCCTTGTTGGCACCTTAAAACCATATGCAGTTAATTTATTAGAAAAATATATATGTAAATAATACATGTAGATATAGTTAGCAAAACAGAAGAAGACATGTACATGTATATGGACAGGAAAACTGATAGGTAGAAATGGGTTTGGAAATAGCTATATTTTTAAGAGAGAGCGAGATGGTTACCCCCCTATGTAAAAGATCTTTAATTGAAAATTAAACAACCAATAACAATATTCTAGCCAGGGATACTCATTAATCCATGATGATTGGAACTTTCTTCACATTTTGTAGCATCATACTGGTTATTTTTCTTTAAAATAGGTTCATCAGAGCTACAAACTTCATCAAGTTTCCCTTTTTAGCCTAGATAAGATAGCAGACTCCTCTCATGAACTACATCAACAACAATGAAAACTAGACTGTTTGCAATGATTTATTTATACTCACAACTGAAGGATTTGTGAATACATATTTTATCCATTTACTTAACAATTATCATCTAGTCATCTTGAATTCAATGTCATGCATTAAAATATTTGACAAGCCGACTTTTGAGATTGAGAACACTTTTTTTTATCCATTGAATTGTTTGCCAAGCAGTAAGTACGTATTGGTCTCCTGTAATTATCCCGTAAACAACATATCATACACAACTTGTGCGTGTCACATTTTCGATACATCGATCACGTTTTGAACCAAATCCTCCTGGTGGTTAATTGTTAAGAGACAAGTGCCTTTTACTACCAAAAACACCTGTCAAAGAAATCTCACGAGTTATACTATTAACAGTTAACACATACTCACCTTAAAATTGGTGACATGCATCAAAACAATCTTTGACAAGCTGATTGCTTACAGTCGGCAAGTTCACAAACTCCCTGAGGCTAGGTAAGGACCTGAGAGTCTGCAAATCCCAGATACTTACAGATAATACAAAATGTAACTGATAAGTTAAAATATAAATATTTATTCTTTATTTGTCAAAACTTGCTTTAAATATTCACATTATCACTTCTGCATGAGAAAATGCACCACTGACCGTGACATTGACTACAAGATGGAAATGACATGATGGATGAAAGAATCTGTGGTAAGTTATGTAATAGAAGAATGCGGTACATATAAACACTAAATAAAGGTGCTGATGTATGTATTGTGGTGACATTACAGGGTATAAAACTTGCAGAACATAAAGCATTATGAACAGAACACAAGCCCTTTATTTTTTGGACTTGTCTGGGCGCAAGTACCTTTTAAACTTGAGCTTGCCTGAACCCAATTTGAGCTTGTCCCAGGTGTCAGGCAAGTGGATTTGTAAATCCCTGCTAAAGGGTTTGGCAAAATAGCCCCAGTCAGCTGCCATGGTATATGCTTGGGCAAAAGAACTTTACTCCAATTGCATCGACACTGAATAATTTGTGTTGCTGTTCCAGAAAACACCAAACCAAAACTGTGAAAAAGATGAACAAGACAGTGTAATATGCTGCAGTAAATATAGGACTGTCATGGGACATAACTGTTTCTAGCTTCCCCATTTCTCTTGCCGCTTAGATTCCAGATTAGTGGTTTGCTTTTATGGTATATTTTCATGTAAATTTTGACATTTTGGAATGCAAAAATGTTGGAACCCTACAGAATAAACATCCAGGCACATGTTTACGACATTAAGTGGCATGTGGATTGAAAACTAAGTTTTTGTTAGAAGAATTGAACATTTCCAAATTTTTATTTCAACATATTAAGAGAAGGTAATATTCATAAACATAGTTTATGAATATTAAAGCTGCCATCCCTTCAGAATTTATCCATGGATGTTTCATATTTCTGAATAACCTTTATTTACTGTACGAAGTCTCAATTCAGGAACCCTACTTGGTCATTTCAGCCATATGGAAATTTTCGGTACCTAGGCCAAGTTATCCCTCAAATATTTAGCACATTGTCGGTCACCTGTGTTATTGTGTGAAACTCCATTAGAAAGACAATTTTCCGTGAGGTTATTTCATATATAAAGATCATTGTTCAGATAAACAAAGTAGCATTCATGTATCCTCTTTATAAATTCATGTATTCAATTTATTTAACTGAAACAGTGTCAAGGCAAGATTATATCCATATGAATTTAGTCCTTTAAGAAAGCTCTATTTAAAATAATACATATAAATTACAAAGAATGATGTAAGCGATAATTTTGCTTTTTTTCACATATTTCCAATTCTTCTCTACCAGAAGCCTTCCTCACAGAATCAAATGTCAATATTTTTATTTTACTTTATTGCATTGTCAGTAATAGAGAAGGTCCACTGAGTTATCTCCTCCTTATTATAATCCCTGTATGGATATTTTTTCATTTTTCGAGTTTAGTATAACTTAAGCATGGATATATTCTGTTGAAACAGTTGAAATGATAGGTCCAATAGTTGTGTTAGATTTCATGAAAATATATATGGGGTAGGCCCTACCGTAGGGAAATAGATACATATATGATGGCTGCCAATAAACGTGACCTACTATGGCTTTCATTCTTCGTCCCAATTAAAACTGAAGCATTGAACATGTTTCTTTTAGCACTATCAATAGTTATTGACTCTATTCATCCTAATGAAATTAAGTGGGACCATGTTTTTTTCCTGAAAATTGATAAAAATGCGTTTTGGGAATTGCATACCCAAACTCCTTTCATGTCCAGAAATCGCGCAAAGTAGCATCAAAGAAACAGTTCAGACTTCATTTTTATAATTCTTGGATTCATCTCCACTGAAAAATAGCTTGGTTTAGTTGCAAAAACTGGTACTTCATTACTCATCTCCTATATAATGGCATTCCATAATCTTGCGGTAATAAATGAATTGAACTGTTAAAAATTATTAAAAAAGACTCATCTGCCTATAATTTTGTTGTTGTTTTATTCTTTAACATCTGTTTCCAATTTGGCACAAATATATTTTTAGTGCCGTAAAAGATTAGAGTTCCTTTTCCGCTCATCAACATGCCAGGTGACAGCCATCATTTTTAAAGGGAGGTTACCATAATGTCGCGGTAAATGAGTATTTGTCTCTAAGGTGGCTCAGAAGGGTAATAACACAAATGAAAAGTCAAAAACAGTATCCACAATACTCAGGTCATTGACATGATATATTACTTGTTAGGATGGGTGGTGGGTGGAGGGCGGTCAGTTCAGTATAACTTTAAATGTTTAATGTTTCATGTTTATAAAGTCAATTCTGATCATACTGTTAAAAAATTTTACCCTTGTTAGTTTGATGCTTAAATAATAGACAAACTTCATAATTATGCAATATTTTCACTTTATCAGATATGAAAACATATGTACTATGCCATAATAATGAAATATTACTGTTTTTATGTTGAAAATAAAAGCAAAAGAGAATGAAAGTAACATAGTTTTAGTGCGTTAAAGAAGTGTGCAGGATTCAATAGAGTTATGGTCCTTATTTTCTACTGCACTTTTGTTCACCTGACAGAGCGATCTGGTAAGCTGTCGTGCGATTCTGATACGTCAGTAACATTCATTGACAAGCAGACGACCATTTTCTGTTAACTGGGAAAAGTATTTACTGTTTTTGTGTTTGGTAGGGGTGTAGTGGTGAAGGAGGGTATACATGCGGATTTAATTTTCATTGTTTTTTCTATCCTTTTATATTTTCTTCACAACTTACCACAAAACGAAACATTTCTTTGATATTTGGTGTTCAAACTCTTCGATAGCTTCATTGTTACGTTGTTGCTGTGATAAACAACAGAAAGTTGTCGCACCATTGTATTTATTACGGAAATATGATTTACCGCGAGATTATGGAACCCGCGAGAATACGAGAAAGGACTATACCCAGTTTACGCACATAATATTGTCATATTTATCATGAATTACAGAAAACAAATATCGATTCATATGTCCACTGTTTGTACCAGTGTCATGTGACATTCATAAAGTGATTTCCAGCGCAGCGGCTAACTGAGATTCTTATAGTTTCCTGACCCTGGGGAGGGGGAAGGGTGCATCTAACACTTCATCCAAAGACCCGAACACTGTTTACAAGTTTAGCTAGAAATATTTAGGTACACTGGTGGATATACACTGCATTAAATAAATGTTATCTTATCATCCCAAATATTACCGCTGCATCCATCTCTCCGGTCTGTCAGAGTAATTTACCGATCATAAAAGCGTCTAGGCATATGATTAAGCGTCGCAGCGATTCTGATAATTTGTCTTGTTCCTTGAAATACCTCCGAAATCGACGAATCCGTTGCTTTTGTTATCTGTTCTTTTCTGGAAATTGAGCAAGTGATCGAATAATGCACGAACTTCGTGGAAATAATCATCTATCAAATTCATATAGTCAAAAGAAAGTTTTTCATTTTAAATGAATGTGTTGGTCTACAAACTTGTTCTATATACCGAGCGTTTTGGCCTCAAACACCAAATCCCTTGCAAGTTATTTATCGTATAGGTTTATTTATTTATTCCGATAGATATAGTTTCTTATGTAAAAGAAATAATATAAAAAAAAATTAGAATACACGTTTAGTGTATACACCCACCGTATATTTTACTTAGTTACTGATTATGCACACGATGATTTTGTACGATGATTTTGTACGTCAACCAATCAAATGTGCGGATACGTCCACACTCCAGATCAGCATTACACATTGCATGTCACATAAAATCACAGGGGCTCGTATTGTTGCTGACAACTTATCTATCAGTCATACACGTACTATATAATACTACACTAGTACATGTATAACTGATAGATAAGTTGTCAGCAACAATACGAGCCCCTGTGCATAAAATGTGATGATCGCACTTTATCACTCATATTTTATTGAGGCAACCACTTTTCCTTTTACAAAATTACCCTTTTAACCTTTTCATTATTTTTTTTATTAATTTATTATTTTAAAAGGGTGTCTCAATTTATAATAATTTTTTTTGCTATGACATATCTAAGTACTCACATGACCTATACACTTAAACTTCGCTTTCGATTACCGGTAACATACGATAACCAGTGTTATCTTGAATAATCGACCAAAGTGAGACTCGTCTATTGGGTTAAGGATTTTTCCTGGATAAGAGCTGAGAAATCTAAAATAAAGGTTCCCTTTTAATTCTTGAGTATGAATCACGAGGGTGATATCAACTACGGATTAATACATGACATACATTGTTTTGTTATCGCAGGTGAAGGGCACAACACTTCACTGATAGTGTAAATTCCATACAAAATGCGTTATTCGCAATCGTTTCAATTTAAAATGTTACTAGTTTGCTAATGGTAAAATAATCGTACTTTCCGTTTATCCGCCACGTTACCATGCTCAGATTCTAGCCATTCGGTTGTGTATATTTGAATGCTTAAGCGCTTAAAGTGCGGATACGATTTTACCGGGTTTCTTAATGGAAGATACAACTTATAACTTAGAAATAAGTATATCAGATGACAGTTATTAGTGTAATAGACGCCATCTCTCTCTCTCTCTCTCTCTCTCTCTCTCTCTCTCTCTGAAGCTGATAGAAGTAGCACAAGGAGAAGGTGTAGGAGTATACATATAATGCTATTGACGTTGCTGTTGGGTTTTGTTTTTAATTGCATCATTAGTTTCAATAAAGGTATTTTAACAATCCATGCATCTAATTTTCTGGAAGAAGAGGACTGGGATTTTCTTTATTACCAGGATATTTGTGTTTCTTTTACCTGCGAATAATTCATTTTGTCAACTAATATAACGCATATAATTACTAGGTTTGGTTTGCAAATGAGAGCTCGACTATTGTTTCAAGGAATTTAGGGCATTTTTTTTTTTCCTTTACAACCCAGCATCCTTGTCCTCCCCCCCCCCCCCGCCCCTATCCCGAAACCTAAATGGACGGTCCCTAACGGCGCCTCACTGACACAATGTCAGAAACCTACCTAAGGCTGACTTGAGGTCAACGTTTGTCCTATTTCCAAGGACCTCAAGACAAATGTCGTTGTCAACTGATTTCACACTTGCAAGATTTTATTGCTTAACAATCGTATGATTTATCACTACGCTTTTCTAAGCCGTAAATCGGTATTTCATGCCACGTACAAAACATGACCCAAACGCCAAATACACAGGATTATTCAAATTACTAAACACTTGTACGTGATGATATCTATTAATACTAAAAAGATATGGAGGGTCCATTTTACAAAAGGAATCCATTCTACCGTAAAGTCTGATGAATATTGTACATTTTTACGCCTGCACTTAGTAATTGGCTAGTTACTCGGTTTGAGAAATATCTTCCCAGCACCGATTCCCATAACTAAACAAATAATCACTAAAATCTAACATAGCTATAAATGCATATGTAAATACAAATATCACATATCCTATGATTTTGACAGTATGTATATTGCCATTTGGCATCGCTTCATGTAGTAATAAAATATTTTAAGTGGTGTTTGAATTATGAGTAATTGTTATAGTCACTGTTACACTTTCTTTTCTTGTGCTGCTTTTTGAGTATAAAAGTTTTATAATACTTGGGTGGTGCAAAGGAGCTCCTTCTCTACCAACTGATAAGCACTTCATTTAAATGTATATAATCTGGAATGCAAAATGAATACATTTGTTAGTTAGTGACAATGTTACATGTATCATCTCAAAAATGGGTACACCGTCTCCCGGTACCAAACCGGATTGTATCCAGCTCTTTTTGTCACTATATATAGGCTTTTCTGCCGGACTCCCGACTAGAAGGGCGAGATTTAGGATCCTGATAAGACAAGTCAGGGTGGGCGGCTGCTGTGTGCCTCTGGGGAAAACAGTTTACTCCAACTCTTTCAGTACGATACAAGTTTTCACGTGTTGATGTGCCAATAAAATCCAATTAATTAATCATTTAATCAATCAATCAACCTTTTCTTTGGATACTATTTAAAACTTTTGGACAGAGTAGATCTGGACACCCTCTACATCAAACTTTTAATGTACTTCAGATGACCGTAGTTTATAGGTTGCACCAGGCTTTATAGCTCTTGTACACAAATATCGATACAATTGCTATTATTTCAGCAACAGTATCATTGCAACATCTTACGCAATCAAAACCGTAAAAGAACTGAATTCTTTTATATGTAAAATGCAACACGAATCACGTTACATTGCAAACTTTCTGCAAGACGTTCAAAGATGTGAGTACTGCAAGAAATGATTTAGAAACAAAATAGCGTTGAAAAGACATGAAATACTCTGCTCTCTACTGAAAAGAAGGATTTCAGGAAAAACATTTTGATGTACTTCTTTTGTTTGTACTGAATGCTAATTTAGTAAAATTAAATGTTACCGACTAAATCTTACGAAATTCTACTTTTTGTCGCTAACTGTTACTTGTAGGTACTGACGAAAGTAAGATTTATAATGTAACATTTAGTATTCGTCACAGGGTTCGAAATAAAGTCACAATACTTCAACTGACTGACATATTTTTTATTGCACGACTTGACCTGCAATATAGACATGAAAACAAGACTAGTTTTCATCACAGCAAAAGAAAATACATCTTCATTAGAACATGGCTGAATGGCAAATGCGTGGTACATATTTTTAGACAGAAAAATATGTAATGAATCATTAAAAGAAGAAAATTCAATGAGAATTACAAACTGACATGGTAAGCAATGAAAATCAGGTTGAGACAGTGCTCATTAAGTACATACATGTTCTCTTTGACAAGTGCTCAAAAATGCGATCGATATTCATACGACAATCAATAGAGATCGATGTCAAGAAATATTACAAAACCCACATATTCTTGGAATATTCTTTGATCAAATGTACAATAAAAGTAACGATTTAAACATTATTAGTGGCCAGTAAAAAATATAACAACGTAACTGCAATATAGACGTGAACACAAGGTTAGTTTTCGTCACCGCAAAGAAAATACATCTTCATTAGAACATGGCTGAATGGCAAATGCGCAAAACAAAACTTTTCCCGTGCGCACGTGCACATGAAGGGGTTAAAGTTCAATTTTCCCGCGCACGTGTACATGACATGAAGGGGTTGAAGTTCAGTGGCTTGGCACTTATTTGTTATTTACTGGGTGGCTCATACCAACCACTGGTAGAAAAGACAATTTCTACATACAGTCGTCCTCTAATCTGATAATTTAATATCTGCAACTAATAAATGTGTGGATTATACATATATCAATTAAAAAAAAAATTTTAAAAATCAAGTAAAAACCATGTGAAATAATTAGTTTTATCAGAGATTTGTGTGTATATGATTTTATGAGGGTCATTAGAGGAATAATTAAAAAGTCAAAACATGATTCTGTGCGTCATAATCTTTTTCACTATCTAAATCAGCTTGCTTAAGCAGTGTCCTTACAGCCCTCACTCAACGAGAAATATGTGGAATTTGACTAGTCATGTAAACAAAAAAAATCTAAAAGGCTCAGATGAATATATACTACTGTCATGCAGACTTTGGGTAATATTGGCCCTGTCCATTCACACAGCTGCCGCATACCTTGCCTAGGAAAAGTTATTCATACAGCTGTGTACACAATCCGAAGAATTTACGTAAAGCCATTCACACGTGTGGGTGACAATTGCATGAATAACTAGCCTGATCCTCATTTTCTATGAACATGCTTATTTTGATTCTTTTTAAAGTATCATACTTGTTATCACGGTATTTCGTCACCTGATCAGAAATCCCATTTCTAATTTTAGTAACAGTGGAATAACCAAGATAGACAAACATCTAAATACTGGAAATATATATATCAGAAACAGTGCTGGAGGTTTGACGCGGCACTTGTGCAGATGGGAAAAGTATCGGTAAGTCTTTCTGAATTTTTGTTTTGAATACAAACTGAACCAGTATTGATAGTTTGTGAAGTTTTATGTACCGGATACAAGAGGAACAGGTACACTTATCATCCACATTTGGAAATATACTCCCAATTAACACTTTCGATATTGGACGACATCATTTGTTTTAATGTACATTGAAAATTATTATAAAATGTCGAATCCGATTTGAGTAAGTAATGTTTGAATTTTTTTTATACTCTTGGCATCTAGGCTTTGGGTAATATTCAGGGTATTTTCTATGGAAATGCTTATTTATTTATTTATTTTTTATAATTTTTTTTTTTTTTTTTTTTGTTAAAAAAGATTGAATAATGGCGGTTTTCTCATCAGATCTATCCCATATTCAAAACAATTGGTAACCCATTGATCAATGACGTAATCACGTCAGATGCCGTCTCTTGTATCCAGTCGAATAGATCAGAGAGAGAGAGAGAGAGAGAGAGAGAGAGAGAGAGAGAGAAAGAGAGAGAGCACACCGACCTATTCAAAATCGGAAAGATGGCCACGGTCATAGAGTAAATCAGTTAGATAATATTCATTAGTGTGATACCAATACTATCGTAGAGTGGAGGACTCAGATTGTTTAGGCCGAGGAAACAAGGTCGTTATTTCTTTTTAAAGTATTATACTTGTTATCACGGTACATTTCGTCATCCGATCCAGAAATACCATTTTCTAAATTTAGTAATAATGGAATTACCAGGGCAGGATTACAGAGCACAAACAACCTGATACTGGAAATATTTATACCTCAGAATCAGTGATGCAGGTCTTTGTGGTACTTGTACAGATGCGATGACTATCGGTAAGTCTTTATAGAGCTTGTTGTATACGCCCTGAACCCATATTAATAGTTTGTGAAGCATTATGGGCCAGATACAAGCGAATAGGTTCACTAATCATCATCATCTGCGCGAAATTTACACTTTCGATATTTTCATCATCATTTACTCGAATGTGTGTGGGATATAATTATTAAATGTAGATTCGGATTTGAAATAAATAATGTTTTAGTTTTGGTTATGCTATAGTTTTTTTTCTTTCACACAGCAACAATGACAGGGTCTTATAATACCCGAAATAGGAATCTCATCAAAATCTCATGATAAAATCGCGGCCACTATTGTTATGCAAATGAGGTTGCTAGATAAGCAGTTCAAGCTACGCATGCGCTTATAGCTTAACAACAGGTAAACATCATTTTAGCGGCAGGTATAGTATTCGCACACCCTCCCGTTTGTTTGTACACCCCCCCCCCCCCCCACACACACACACACACCGATTTTAAAAACAAAAAGAATCAAGGATATAAAAATGCACAAAACTTAGTCATTTCATTCATCAATTTATAATTTCTAACCTGATTGTCACCAGGGAGTCCCTAAAACTGTCAAGTTATTGTCGTTTCAAACGAAACGGAAGCTCTCGATGTAAACAAGAGTCCATTTCTGGTTTCTAGAACATTCTATTTCAGTAAAACTGTGTCCTCTGCGTCCAATATTTGCAATAGTTTAAATATTTCTTAAAAAAAATTGAACAAATAAAAAGTAGGAACTCGTGTATACATGTGTTCAAAAAGATTTAACTCCTATATTTACGGAATTATTGAGATTATCAAAGACAGTGAACTACATCACAGCTGTTGTTTGAGAACAATAGACTCGCCCATGCAAATATGGCGACCGTGTTACTAAAGAAACTCCCGTTTGATTCGAAACGCCAACAAGTTCATAGTGTTAGGGACCCCCTGTCGACAATTATGTTAGAAATTTTAAATTGATGAATGAAATGACTAAGTTTTGTGCATTTTTTTAAATATCCTTGATGCTTTTTGTTTTTAAAATCGGTAGGTGGGTACAAACAAACGGGAGAGTCTGAAAATCCGGCATCGTGTTTTGATTGCTATTTACGTGTTGTCACCCTGCGGAGGTAACATTGTTTGAAATATGCTACTGGCGTTTTGACTGCAGTATTATACTTTTATTGAATAAAGCTGAGAATTTCCATGAAACACAACCATTTTTATCACTTTTCAGGGAGGGGATGGAAATGGCCACAAGAGAAATGAAGATTTTCTCACTTGGGATGACGATTTAGCTTTCCGTTTCTTATTAGGGGAATATACAGACAGAGAGTATTTTGAAGATATTGAACATGGGAAAAATTATGAAGAATGTGTTAATATTGAAACTGTGAAATATGACGTGAAAGAATCTAACATTTCAGTGAAAAATACTTTGAAATCTGAGGACAAAATGTGTCCTGTACATGAAACAAAAAGCTGTTGGTAGCTTTCGCTTAAACACATCAAATCAACACGAACATCATGACTTAAAAGGTATGTAAATATCATAAATATCATTTCCTTGCATATGAAATTATAATTATTATCATTCTTCTTCGTTGTCTTCTTCTTATTATTATTTTTAAGATTGATTATGTGTGAGTTTTAAATTTTATAGCTGTATTGTAGATCTATAGACCATTAGGATTCACTTTTTTATAAAAAAAAATAATTAATAACAATAGCAGCATAATGTTGTTGTGTTTTAAATCATCCTTTGTGTTAATTTTTTTTCATGCATCATTTCATTTTAAGCATGTAAATTTTAAAAAAAATATTATTTGAAGCATCGCGAATGACATCAGCACCTGTAGCTTTGTGAATTTTCACGTGAGCATCTCGAAATGTAGCTACAATTATCTCATTCGCTTCGCGTATGAATGATTACAACACTTTTTGTATCAACATACAGAGCAACACCACTCATTCAATACATGCTTCAAAAGAGTGGTCTGTGTACATTTAATCCGCCATGTTGGTCTTGGAGTTAAGGGACAAGTCCATTTTTGATACAGGGCTGAACAGTTACGGAACGCGTCGCGTGCCACACAAACATCGCCCGCATCATCTAGTTTTCTTTAAACTATTTTAAAATTTCTTTTTAATGTCTGTTTATGATATGACTTGTCTAATGAGTAGACGACGTTTGTTTACCTGTGACATGCGACAACTCCATTAACTGCTCAGATCTGTATAAAACAATGAGTGGCGTTACTCTGTATTTCGATACATATGGTGTCGAAATTTTACACTACTTTTATTACAGGCTGCACTTACGACTACATGTATGCAAATGGCATATAAAATACATGTAGCACAAATATTGTCATATTATGCGTTAAATTTCATAAAATGAAGATTTACATTGTTATTATATTTTGTTTTTATTTGAGCTTAAAAGTAATTTGTATGCAATGAATATTCCATTTAGTGCCTATTTTTTCAATTGAGCATATATATGTATAGTTTCATTTACTTGATAAAATAGTAAGTTACGCATTTTTGTTAAAGTCCTGATTACCTGAAGTAAGTAATGTTCACTTTCTGTGTGAGTGTCAACCCTTGGTTTTTGTGCAAAGCAATTTTTACCTCTACTAGTCATAGACCAGAGGAACTTATGGGATGGCCTGTTATCCATCATTCATTGTCTTTCCATCTGGTAGCACAAGGCTGCTATCGTCATTCCTCCTGAACTACTTAAGGATTGCCATGGTAATTTACACACACACACACACACACACACACACACACACACACACACACACACGGTCTAGCTGGTCCTAAATGGAAATGTTGCCGCTCGGAGAGCTAATATGGCCGCCACAACTGGATGGATAGTGATATCAAAATGGCGTTTTCACCAAAAGACTTTTATGATATCTGGTTGGTCATAAAGGAAATGGTGCCGATCTTGTTATTGCTACTTCTCCTGAACAGAAAGTCGTATTGGCACGGGGTTTTCACCAAAAGACTTCTTATGATGTCAGGTTTATTTCAAATGAAAATGGTGCCGATTTGACATCCAATATGGAAGCTGCGGCCAAATAGAAAATATTATTATCACCACTTCTCCTGAATGGATGGTCATATTGAAATACAATGCACCAAAAGACTTCTTACAGCATGTAGTTGGTCCTAAATGAAAATGATGCCAATCTTATATTCAACATGGCCGTCACGACAGCCATCTTGGAAATTTTACAATCGCTACTCGTCCTGAATAGTTAGTCCTAAACGAAAACGGTGCCGATCTTCCATCCAATGTAACCGCCATGATAACCATCTTGACAATTTTGTTATCGCTCGAGAATATCAGAGATGGTTTTAAGACTCTGCGGTTATTAAGAACAAATGGTTTTATCTTGGATTTCTGGATTTTTTTTTTGGCCAATAGAAAGTCAGTCGGTTCGAGTGAATTTTACTGATACAGAAATACTATATAGGTCTTCATAGTACATTTAGACAAGAGGAATATACAGCTTGTTTAGGGAATATTGAAAATATAGAAAAAAAAGAGAAAACTGGATCAGTGTTCATTATTACTTATGAAAGTTACAACTATACAGGAAGTGCAGCGGAAAATTTCTTCTAGTTTTGTTCTTTAATATAGCTACCAATATTGTAGTGAAATGTTGCCACATGAGCGAAATAGACTAACATTCTATCCTAATGTCTTATTGTCTGCAAACAAGAGACCAAAGACGTATTATCTTACGCCGTTAGAGTCGTTGTATTGAATTTACTTTAACTCCCGATGCTTGGTTTCGCTTCCGGATTTATGCGTTACCTGTTGAATATTGAGGTCTTGGGGCGCCAAGACAGCTGCTAAAGATTCGGGCCTCGTATTCTGGCCATTTGGGCCATCATCATCGCCCCGGGTACCATTTACCCTTAGTACGCCACTGGTAGTAGTAGTAGTAGTAATAACAGCAGCAGTAGTATCAGTCGTAGTCTTAGTAGTCCCGTTTGTTGTAGTAGCAGTGATAGTATTTACTGTAGTAATAATTGTTGTTGTTATAGGAAGAGAAAAAGGAGGCGGATGAATCCCATTAACAGTAGTAGTACTGGATAGACTGGAAAATAAACAGAAACAGAAAAACGGTCGATACATAGATAGATGGATACGAGAGAGAGAGAGAGAGAGAGAGAGAGAGAGAGAGAGAGAGAGAGAGAGAGAGAAAGAGAGGACTATAATTACTATATTCAAACACAGAAACGTGTATATATTTGTTCAAGCATTGGAGTTTTGGCGTCATTATTTGACCCCATTTATTTTTCACTTTGATTCTATCTGTCATATGTGTGCATGTGTAAAACCGATGAACGGGAGAGGAATATTGCAACTGCAGTCATTTGAATTTTCTTGAAATGTGTTGGAAAATATACCTGCAAGACGCCAGGTAAGGTCAGCTAATAAGAACTCAACTTGTTGTTATATACTTAAGAAATTCTCTGCAATGATTGGTTTTTTTTTTTTTTTTTGTGTATATTACAATGCGCCTTTGATTGGGGAAGTTAGGCAAGTGTCTGACATTGTGCGAATACACTAGATAACTATTGAAACTTACATTTTAACGGATTTATAGAAACCCAATCGCTATGTATGATTATACAAGTACGTCATTGTGTTTGGTATAGCATTACACAAAGGCATATTGATACTAAATGTGGAAAAAAAATTCATGAATCAAATGTATATAACGTTGCGTTCAAGCTTGACATTGATCTATAAACTATAACTACCAATCTTCTTTGCAGCGGCTGCGGTGTAAGACGGGCACGATGGGTTATAACTCTTAAAAGGAATCTGGTGTCTAGATTTGTCGAACAAAACACCAAAATCATGAATTGTTTAAAGATTTATTATTGGGGGTGGGGTTAGGAGTGGACAAAACAAAGGGTGTAGTATAGCAGGGGGAGTCTAATTTTAAAGTGTTTATTCAGATTTTAAGTCGCTTTACTGGGATATCACAGAAAGTAGACGCTAATAATGTAGTTCTTATAACTCTGAATGCATTAAAATGCCTTCTTTAGTCAGTTATATCCAAATTAGTTGGCGGCATGGAATCAAACGGTCTGTACAAAATTGTACGCTGGATAAAAAGATCTCCACATCAGATTTTTAGTCAGGACGTGAGATCAATGGGAGCGGATAAAAAAGGAATGAATAATTCAGTATGGCTACACAAGCTGAAGGAGTGGTCAGATAGAGGGGGGATGGGGGGACAGGGGCTATGATCATTCTTATCCTTTGACTCAGTTGAATCTTTAGGTTTTTTCCTAGATCTAATACAAAGGTTTGATATATTCAATTTTTATAAAGCTGTTTTTATACCGATTTGCAAATTGATCAGAAATGTTTCTCCTGTTGTGAAATTTAAAGATTGTATTTGGTTTAATTTTTTCTGGAGGCTACCATTCGAGGATAAATCGCCGTTTGTAGTCATTTTCGAGTCGGTTGCATAAATGTATTTTGAATGCAGTGTTGGGTATAAGTTTAAGTGCAATATATGTTCGATAGAGTGGCACATTATTTGAAAGCTAATTGACAGAAAGTTGTATTCAGGTCTGTGTGCAGTAGGTGACCTAATAAGGACTTATTAATATATATTGGCCAACATCGGAAGCTTCTAAAGTCGGTAGTATTACAGTCATTTGTAATCATCTAAGGTATCTGATGACTGACTATCATTTAGAACTAGGTTCCCACACGGCAAGAATGTTATTTTGTGCCCATTTTAAGACTTCTGATTATTCATAAAATTTGAACCTCGAGTCCATGTGTGGATTACTTTGAAACCAATGTATCTCTTCACGACTCAATCAAAATAGTCATTCTCAACGTTGTAAATTATACGTTATAAAAAGGGAAAAACTTGGATACATGTCCCATTTCTGTCGCATTTTTTTAAAAATAAATCATTGATTAGATGCTGTTGTGAGAAATCATATTTTCACTTGCGAATGAATCATATTTCAGGAAAATGAAGATGAACTTCTAAAATATACGAAGCACAGATTTTGCATCATTCTTTCAATCCATGATATGATCAGTTACGTATTTAAGTTTTTGTTGTTTAGTGGGTCTTTTTTGTTGTCTGTGCTTTTATTGCTTTTCACTGACATTTATTGACACATTGTCCAGCCAAATATATTGGCAGGACCATATACATTACATGATTTTAAGGTCTTCATTTGTCATATTCACCATTATTTTTTTTTTATTGCGTTATCTTCGAAACAATATGATATTGATTAGTAAGTTTACATATCTGTTTTAAATCATATCGATGCGACCCCAAAAACCTGATCAAATCATGTAAACATATCTTGGTCTGATAATAATTCAAATTCAGCACAAATTGCTTTTAACCTAACATCATGTGCTAATCGTGATGCTGTGAAATAATGTGCAGGATGTAGTTTATATCACTGTATAAAACATTACTTAACACTCTACCAGTATGTATAAACACTGCATAAACATTACTTATAACTCGACCTTTATGTATAAACACTGCATAAAACATTACTTAAAACTCCACCAGTATGTATAAACACTGCATAACACATTACATAAAACTCGACCAGTATAAATGCACATTGAATAAAACAGTACTTAAAACTCTACCAATATATATAAACACACACATTTTGATACGCATCTATGTCGGAAAGGAAAGCAAATATATTCATACTAATAGAATAAACATATATTTTTCAAGATTTAATTAATCTATTTTAATTGATCTTTGCTAACTACTGTGAATAATGTTTGAAATTAACCGTGAATTGTTTGGGGTCTTTTTTTCTGAAAGAAAGGCGTACAAAATTTCAAACACAGAAATGTTTCATTTTTGTAAAACTATTTTTTCGATCGTGTTGTAATCTTTAATTACTTTCCCAGATTTTCAAAAGTAGCTGTCATCCCTATATATCAAATGTTGTCCGTGCATTTTAAATGGCATTTTAACTTTAT
The DNA here is from genome assembly GCA_029931535.1 of Margaritifera margaritifera. Classification (NCBI taxonomy): domain Eukaryota; kingdom Metazoa; phylum Mollusca; class Bivalvia; order Unionida; family Margaritiferidae; genus Margaritifera; species Margaritifera margaritifera. Next base: position 1,063,041 of record JAQPZY010001550.1, on the reverse strand, counting down.
GGCAACATTTTTGAATTTGTATAGGTGGATTCTCGGTGGAGTTTCTAATTTCTCAAGGTATGTCAAAGATCTCAGTACATGTGTACTTGTATAGCGTATAGGCAAAAGTTTGCAAGTTTAGAGTAATTGGGATTTGACTTTCCCCTTAAAGTAATTCAATTTGAGATCAATATGTGCTACTCGCAACCGTAACACTTACTGGAACAAGGGCATATATATTTTCAGTGTCTCTGGCTGGATCAAAAAAAGAAAACAAAAAGAGAACAAATTAAAGAAGCAAACAGTAACGACGACCTTTACAAAGCAGCAGTGAAGGCAGAAATGAAACTGTGGCAGAAGGAGATGTACCCTTGTCATGAAGACTTTGGGTAATATTGAAGGTATCTTATATAAAGATGGCTATTATTATTTTATAAACATATCATACTTATTATGATTGTTCATTTCGACGCCTGATCGAGAAATCCCATTTTCTAATTTTAGTAAAAGTGGAATAACCAGGAAAAGTTGAGTTTATGAGTACAAACAACCATACAGTGATGTTTCTACTTCAGAATCAGTGTTGGTAGCTTGACATGGTACTTGTGGAGATACGATGAGTATCAGTAAGTCTTTTTTCTGCATCTTTTTTATATGCCCTGAACCCATATTAATCGCTTGCGAAGCATTATGCCAGATACAAGACGAATAGGTTCGCTGATCATCCATGTTTGAAAATCTACGGCCAGTTTATACTTTAGATGTTGGACAACAGCATTTGCTTTCATGTGCATAGGAAATAATTATAAAATGTAGAATACGATTTGAAATAAGTAATATCTGAGTTTTGGTTATATTTTTTCCCCACATTAATGGATCCTATCATCATGGTCAACATCATAGGTCTATCTGTTTGAGTTTCTGTCACAACTTCCCTCCTCCTCTGTAAATTAGAAGATTTTTGAAGATAAATGTATGAAACTAGGTAGATGTATATATTGGTACTACAACATGTGTTGCCTGCCATTTTCAAGGTTTTCTCTTCAAGGTAGAGGTCACACGTCAATAATTTAGGGATTTCTTTCCTACTGTATAACTAAAAAGTTGTAAGAGGGACAGGAATGAACCTTGATAAGCTTTTTCCCCCTGAACTTGACGATATGTAGCTCAGACAGGTTCGTATATTTAAGGTCAAGATAGCTGATTATATTTTGTACCCCTTTCTGCACTTCATTACTCTAATGTGCTTTGAGATAGAGTCATGACACTTGGTTACTTTCCATTTTTGTCCAGTAACTCAGCAGCTTTGCCACAGAAGTCCCAAGCAGGATTGATAATTCTACAGTTTTGGCGATATTTCCACGGTAGTCGGTGGACAAAAGTTCACAAAGTTTGCTTGTTTTATCTGTGATATTTAAGATTTCGTATCACTTTCCCAGTCCTTATTCGCAAGCATAGGCCTTTTCATTATAACTTCAAGACCACTTTCGTATTTAAAAGAAAACTTGATGATGGATAGTACTGATATTCAGTAGGCTATTTTGAACATATCTTGAAAATGTGCATGCCGTTCTACCGGGAGACTCTGATAACTTTGCGAGAGTTATGTTTTGTTTTTTTTTCAACTTGGAGCAGTAATAGGCTCTTCTGTATAGGTACATGCAGATGAAAAGTCCAAATTTCTACTACAATGATGTCAAAAATCAGCTGCAATATGGCCAGATATTGAGGGTAAACATAGTATTCAAAACGATCCTTCTTTCAAGCTTTGATATTGTTATCTCCGTTTTGTTGATGCGTGAATTTTGATGGGTGGATATGTTTATTTTGATAGTTGTTACTCGCTAACACTCACTGTTCACTCACTGTTCACTCGTACACCATAGTCACTAACTGTTCACTCGTAAATGATCACACCAACATTTGTGTCATACCTGTCTTTTTCTTCACAAATATAGTATGTATTTACATAAAGCTACTAAGGTGCTTTCATCTGAAGACATACTATGGTGTACCCACCACTTCCAAATGTAGGTCACTGTTGCCCACTTCTATTTATTTATCTGATTTATGGTAGTAGTACTGATAGCATTCTTGTATTACCACTGTATGTGGACTTTGTCAATGGTACTGCGAGAAAGTGGTAATGGCGGTGGTGGACCTACTGTTGCATTTTAATAAGGGGACGAAGAATGATGATGATCAGGATGATGATATGAATGAGATGATAAAGAATAATCCCGATTGATGATGATGGTGGTGAGTGGAATTGTGGTGATGAATGGTATGAATATTATTATTATTATTATTATTATTATTATTATTATTTAATTAATCAATCAGTTTATAATGTAATTCCCAAGATGATTATTGAAGTAATGTTTCCTGTATCTGCAGAGAAACATGTATCACCATTTCCAAGATTTTTGCTCTACTGTATCAGAGCGTCTATCCAACATCCTGAATGTGGTCGGATATTCACGGGGAGATCGAGGCAGAAAGGTCAGGCGTGTCACCACTGGTGAGGTATTCAGTAACATTCAAATCAACAATAAAATCACCTTTAATACACCCAATTATACTACATATATGTTCGGCAGTAGAGGAGATGGATCCACAGGACCTGGACTATACTCGGATGTAGATAGATTGTTTCAGAAAAACGAAATCAAAATAATCACAGACCTGTATGACTGTCAGCCAGATAAGAGCTATCTCCACATGTTACAGGATGGAAATACACATCCTGGGTATGTTAAGCTACAGATGGTTAGAACATTACCAGACAATACTCCTGTTCCAGCAGATGATACACGTTGCGTTTTAGATTCATTCGGTAGATTTGTACTGCCAAACACATGTTTTCATTTTACAGAATACGGATACCGCCATTCTGGTCCTGCAGTATATTTTCAGGAGGGGGATGTATCCGCTGACTGTGTCCCTGCTTTTAGATGTTCAAAATGGCCACGTCAGGGATACGAGTGGATTCATCGTCATAGATTATACGACTGGCCTACAGCTCATCAGATTCAGAATACCAAGACCTATGGCTGTTTTGCCACACCTGTTGGACATCCAAGCAGCACTGAAGTCCTCTTTGAGTGGAGATTATCATTTACAATAGCTGAAAGGGACCTTACGAGGTCTTTTGAAGACACTGCGATGAAAGTCTATATTTTGCTGAAAATGATAAAGAAAACTTTTATTGAACCTTATCTTAAAGATGCATTTTCTAGCTACCATTGCAAAGTTTGTATGCTGTGGATGAGGGAGAACACACCAACTGAATTATGGCACACTGAAAATCTTCTGTACTGTCTCGTCCTTTGCATCAGAAAACTGTACGAGTGGGCCAGTGCAGGATTTTGTCCTGACTACTTCATTGTCGGAAATAACATATAGGACAGAAAGTTACTTGGGGTGGCACGGTTAAAGTTAATTCAGATACTGGAATATCTTCTCTCAGATGTTTGTGGATTTTTATGTAGGATAGAAGTCTGTCATATCGGACGCCTCCTTGTAGATGACATCAGTAGGTTAGACCATTGCTGCTCAGAAATAAAATCAGATATCTGTGAGGAGACATTCTCTGACTACTGTTGGTATGTCAAGTCTGATTCAGACTGTAGGTACACTATACTGAGGAAAATTCCACAGTATTATCAAAGTCTGTCAAATTATCTAAAAAGATTCGCTATTGCCTTTAATCATGCACCCTACACCATACAATACCCACTGAAGCGTATATTGATGATTCTCTCTTCTCAGCTAGGATTCCACCTTGCTTCAGTCCTCAAGGAAAATGCAGGTCTTTTGCCCAGGGAAAATGTGATCTGTCTTGTAGCTATCACATCTAGTTGTCTCTCACTCGGCATGAACATTGACGCTACCTCAGTGAGACTCAAACTGTGTGGTTTGGGAATAGATCTGGAAAATTATGATCTGACAGAGACATGTCTACAGGATATCTGTGACAACCGCATGAGGTATATATTCTCAGTTTCGCCACATGTATCTAATCTCAATTTGTTGAATTGTAACTTAGAGTCTTGTCGTGAAAAGATTGCAAGAGATATATACAGTACTGAAGATATGCTGGCGAGCCAAGTGTCTCACAGCGTGGTCTATCTCCTGTCAGAGATTTCTATAACACCTATGCCACTGAGGATGGAGATGTTCAGGTCAATTGGAGCACCCCAGAGGCTGAGAGTTGAAGATGAACATTTCTGGTATGATTGGGCCGTGGTAGATTCACTTTTTTGCCTGTACTTCTTCCAGTATCTGAATTTCAGTAGACAAGGCAAGGAGAGATTCAAACAGGTTGCTATGGACAACATGGTGCACGTGATCAGAACAGAGCCTGGAATCCATCACAAAGACACGGCACTAAATCTTCTTGGTTACTGTTACATGCAGGAGAATCAGCCCAGAAATGCATTCATTTGCTTCAGAGAATCATTGAAAATCCGCCCACATCACAATGCTGCCAAATTCTACATGGGGCTTCTGTTTAAGAAAGTCTTTACCACTCGCAGAAGGCCACCGATGTATTGAAATAGACACAACTTCATTGTGTAGTAAAAAGAGCAGTATTTATATTGTAGAAGTGAAATACCTAAAGGAATCGTTACGTTATTGAGATTGTTGATGAACTTATTTAGAACTATATCATTTGAGCAGTGTACATGGAAATTAGTGTTAGTCATACTTCCATTGGTAAAATAATAGGACAAAGTATATCTATTTAACATCAACTCAACTTACTTCAGCCGATTTTATTTTAAAATTGTCCACTTTTTGTTAGCCAACAATTACAAGTCTTTCAAATTATATTTTCTCTTACACCTATCAGAAAAGTACACTGTCTAAGGACAGAATGAGTGTTAATGTTAAAGGGAATTGTTTCAACAAAACAAAAGAAATATTTCATGAACAAACTCTGTCTGGATAATAAGAACATTTGAATATACCTTAACTTAACTACATACATATATAAATTCTAGAAAACCAAACCTTTTTAAGATTGTTTAATTTTCTAGATTTACTTCACATTGTAAGCAAAACGGCCCATTTTTGTTCCTTGCCAGCTCAGACCAGCTAAAATAGAGTACAGAAGATAATTGATAGTATTACTTATTTAAATATGCTCTCAAAAGTAAAAAAAAAAACAGTTAATTCCCAAGTGCATGTCAAATGTGGGAGTTAAAAATTTACCATACCTTCTCTCATTCTCTTCTTTATTTAATTCCTTTGATTGGGTTTACGATTATGAATTGTGTTTAAAGTGATCAATCAAAAGATTTTTTACTTTGACCCTTGTAAGACACCAGAGAGCACACAACTTTGATCGGTCAGAGAATTCGGGATACGGTCTGTTGTATATGTAAAATAATTTGCAATGACTGACCGCACCTTCACGTAAGAAACTCATTTCACAGTTAACAAAATTATCCAAATAATTGATTCAGTTACGATATTTCACAATACCTCATAATACCTCATAACGACACTTATAATAAGTAATCATGCAATAATATTAGGATGCGGTGAAATTGCCATTTTCAGTAATAATAAGTTGCTTATGTCACTTTCAGTCCATTTTTGTTTCCTTTATTTTCATTTTAGGATGGAACCCGTGCATTTCTTGTTCTTTTTATTTCCGATAAAAATTTCGTTCATTTGTGCTTTTTATTTTCGGTGAATAGGCATATCCTACGTTGGCCGTATGCACTTGAAGAAGCCCCCAATCCCATATCATAATGATCCAATCATCTTTGCGAGAAATGGAGAGTACATTAAAAAGACTTATATGCATGTAAAAAAAATTTAAAATAAAATTATTTGGTCGACCTTATTTTAATGTGTCTTACAAATGTATTAAAATTTTTGTCTTAACTGCCCCTCAGTAAAGTAGTGGTTGCATTTCCAACTATGCCAACAGTCTTACAGTAAATCGTAGACGATTTTAAAAAACAAACTCTAATTGCAGAACGGTGCCACTCCCCCCGGGACCCCAAATTCCGCAATAATAATGACAAATTTTGAAAATAAAATAAGTTTACGTTCGCAGGCTTTGAGAAGTGACGAAGCAAAAAAAGAATTACTTTTTACAGTAAAATTTCAGACGAATCAATCTGGAAAATGAAATTTTCTTTTTATCATTTATTTTGTTTTACAACAATTAAACAATAATGTAGCCCCTATTACAATATTGCTAGCAGCTTCATTGCCAAGGAAAAGCCGTACAGGACAATCTACTGTACATTTCTTTTAAGGATGTGTCTCCAGACGGAACAACCAATCGGGATGTGCAGAACAAAATTATATCTGACTTTATTGTACCAGGCAGATGTTTGCACGTGATAAAACTGGTTGTTAAGATTATAGGCCTCACAAACTACCATTTTAACAAGATTTTTATAAATTAAATATTTAACTGAAATGTATGATTTTGTGCTTCATTCCGTTTTGAATCATTAGACACAAATATTGTCTTCAACGTACCGTTCGAATGGGTAGGGTTGCGTTCGAGGCAAAATCCAATATGGGGCAAGTTGTAGTCCTTGTAACTTTACATAGCACACCGCATATTTGTTTTCTTCTCAATATAAGCCGTTCCTGCCTACAAGTAGATGTATATACCACCATCCATTTGACAAGTTCCTGTAATTATCTCAAAATCTTAAACGACATGCTAGTCAGGGCAAATTTTAAGCCACTCTTAAATCAAAAGTAGATGGGAAATTGAAGCCTTGTGGAAACAAAAGATGCGAGACGTGCCAATACAAACACAATTTCCAGCATTGTCAAAGGTGAAAAGTTTATATTCACAGCCATACCATAACATGAAACACAGAAAATGTGATCTACCTCATCACATGCAAGGTATGCAGCACTCAATATGTTGGAGAAATGCAGAAAATAAATATTAGAATACCAGACTGGCAAACCAATAAAGTGGAAAGGAGCCCAGTGGCGGAACATTTCTCTTCTCCCGGCCATACTTTCAGTGATGTAATCCTGACTGAAATCGCCCATAACTCAAAATAGAGCACAGAAAATAGGAAATCCAAAGAAACCTGTTGGATTCGCCAGCTGCGAACACTCAAACAGAGCGATTTAAATAAAACAAGAATCCAAACGGGCATTTGTCCGTGCATAGGTGACAATGAATTTGCAACTACCCCTAATCATATTTTTCTCCTATTAATTCACTTTCTCAAACCCATGGTCGTAACTATCATTTTTCTGCATCATTTTTCTGTAAAAAAAATGTCAACTATAAAAACGCATTTATAAATGTATTTAAAAGCGTTTTCTAAGCTATTACCAACTTAGTGCCTTAAAGTGCCTGAAAATGAAATTATTGGCATCCAAATCACACTGTAAATTATATTTAGCAGATGTCATCGATAAAATACACACACATCAATTTTATGAATGCAAGTCAAGTAAAGGTTGTATTTTTTCAGTAATTGACATAAATTTCATATTTTCTAAATAGAATATCCATACATTTCCCTTTTTAAAGAAAATAAAAGTAGCCCTGCTTGATCCCAACTGTTTTACAAAGTTTAAAATAATTTGCAATAACTCACCGCACCTTTACTTATTAAAACTCGTTTCACAGTTAAAGAAATTATCTAAATCATTGATTCAGTTATGATATTTCACAATACCTGATAATGACACTTATAATAAGTATTCATGCAATAATATTAGGATGCGTTGCAATTGCCGTTTTCATTAATAATAATTTGCTTATGTCACTTTCAGTCCATTTATGGTTCCTTTATTTTCATTTAAGAATGGAACTCATTCATTTCTTGTTCTTTTTAATTTCCGATACAATTTCGTTCATTTGTGCTTTTTTATTTACAAGTAAAAGAAGCCCCGAATCCCCATCACAATGATCCAATAATCTGGGTGAGAAATGGAGAGTACAATAAAAAGACTTATATGCATGTAAAAATTTACCAAATAAAGTTATTTGATCTGCCTTATTTTAATGTGTCTCAAAAATGTATTAAAAGTTGTTTTTTTTTTTTAACTGCCTCTCAGTAAATTAGTGGTTGCATTTCCAACTATGCCAATGGTCTCATAGTAAATCGTAGACTATTTTTAAAAACAAACTATAATAGCAGAGCAGTGCCCCCCGGGACCCCTAATCCCGCAATAATAATGACACATTTTGAAAATAAAATAAGTTTACGTTCGCAGGCTTTGAGAAATGACGAAGCGAAAAAGATGTACTTTTTACAGTAAACTTTCAGACGAATCAATCTGGAAAATGAGATTTTCTTTTTATCATTTATGTTGTTTTACAGCAATCAAACAATAAGGTAGCTTGTATTACACTATTACTATCAACTTCATTTCCGAGGTAAAGCCGTATAGGACAGTCTACTGTAAATTTCTTTTAAGGTGTTGTGTCCAGACGGAACGATCAATCGGGATGTGCAGAAAAAAGCTGTATCTGACTTTATTGTAGTAGGCGGATGTTTGCACATGATAAAGCTGGCTGTTGAGATTATAGGCCTCATAAACTACTATTTTAACAAGATGTTTCATAAATTAAATATTTAACTGAAATGTATGATTTTGTGTTTCATTCCGTTTTGAATCATTAGACACAAATATTGTCTTCAACGGGCCGTTTGAGTGGGCAGGGGTGTGTTCGAGGCAAAATCCAATATGGGGCAAGTTGTACTCCTGGTCACTTTATATAGCATACCGCATATTTTTTTCTTCTTAATATAAGCCGTTCCTACCTACAAGTGGATGTATATACCACCATCCATTCCACAAGTTCCTGTAATTATACAAGCCAGAGTCTTGGATGATCAGTATAATTTCTCTGAATCATGGTGATTTGTATACTTTAACAATTCATTTTTCTATTAATGTATTTCTTTTTTTTTCTTTATTTTTTTTTTTATTTTTTTTTTTTTTTGTTACGTCTAGGGGTAAAGTTAACAAAAGGAAAGACACAAACGAGCTTTCAAGATTTAAAATACAAATATTTAATTTCCAAAAATATTAAAATATTTCAACAAACAATCAAAGTAAAAGAAATTAAAAATAACTTGCAGTATAGAATATCCTTAAAAGTCCTAAATTGTTCTAATATTCACTGATCCGGAAGTTAATCCAAATATTCCAAACGAAAAGTATTCCGAATGAAACCACCAAAGTTTTGGCGTGCCAACAAGAATCAGTTATATCCAAATATTATTAATTCCAAGTAATCCTTGTGAATATGGAATATCACACAAATTCTAGAAATGTTTCCGATAATTCAAACGGAGCTGAATAATTCTTAAAGTTTAAGTACCAGTACTAAATCCAAAATGTACTGTATAATATTATATCTCTGAAGCAGAATATCACACAAAATGAACCAATCTCGTTTATGACCTCTCAGGTTGAACGTACTGTCAAGAAAAATGACGAACGCTGCGTTGCATCTTATTATATAATTTTCTTTGTACAGCGTCTTACAAACAAACAAAAGCCATTTCTTATTCCGTCTCAAATCAACATCTTACTATTACGATCTTATTCTAACTTGTGGTCAACAAAATGAATCATTCGCTGTATTGCGAAATCTAGGTCAGGACAAGTGCAAAACTCACGAGCTGAATCACGTGACATGACATGCTTCAAGCGATACTATTGATTTTCCCAGGACAAATGTACTGGGTCACATTGAAATTACCGTATATGTGTACTCTGCAAAACGACACCTATTCGATTATCATACAAAGGTCATAAACTAATAAAACTCTACCATTATTTAAAAGAAATGATAGATAATTCTGTAACATTTAACATTGTATTTCAATTTCTCTATGAATTGTGTTATGTATTAATTTAGGTGTTAACATGTTTTGTTGAAGTATTTTGTTAAGTCTGGTTAACATTGTGAATTACATTCCATGAATTGTGGGTTTAACGTGGTCCATCGTTTAGATGATTATGTTTGTTTACCTAATCATATGACATATTTTCATTTTACTTCATTGTTTTGCGAAGAACTGTCGAGGTCAAGTCAATAAAGATATCCTTGCGTACTGTATTTTTGTTCAAACGTTTCATTACTCTATGGCTTTAGCTTTTCTCTGTTGCATATTGTGCAGCTATCAACAGAGATCGTTTTTTGCAGCCATGTACAAATTTAGTTAGTAAATCTGTGCAGCATGATGCATTGTCTTCACTCAAGATTATAACTCTTTTGGTTTTCACACGTTTCAAAACCATCATTTGTTGACCCTGAAGCGCGCGCGCGCGTGTGTGGAAAGGCGGGGAAAGCTTTCTTCATTGAAAACTCTTGCGACAACCTATAACGTGCAAGTTTCAATAAATAAATTAATAAAGATTAATAAATTAACACACATATACACACACGCTTTTCAGCAAACTTGGTAGACATGAATAAGCTTGTGAAAGTAAATCGTTTCTGAGACTAGAAAGTGACTGGAACTTATGAGCCTTGAATCTTTGGAAAAGCACCCCAAACCAATTTTGAAAAGTATTAGATAAAGTAAAATATCACAAAATAATATGGGCATATCCTAAATAACGCATATTTCAACGAGTACAGATAGCACATACAGATATTTACAGTAATATATGGTATTTTAGAAACATAATAGATTTTGATGATAACATGTTAGACGAAATAGATAACAAATTATACATTTCATATATGAGGAAAATGCATCACCTCTCACTAAATGTTCTATATTAAACAAAGTTAGAAGGGGGATTACATATTTCAAACTCAAAGATAAGATATAAAAAACAACCTGACAGACTGATCAGACTTAGAAACATGACAAAGAAAAGTAATTTTCCACGGACAGAGAAGTCATTGAAAACAAAAACAAAGAAACAAACGAACATAAATAACGTTATTTTCAAGTATAAGAACAAAAAGGAAATATGAAAAGAAAAGAACGGTTTTAAACGTATTCAATCCTTCAAACAAAAGTTAAAAGATACGCACAGTAGTATAATTTGTAAATCCAGCTGTTGAATGGAAATCTGTATGAAAGAAAATGGCAAAAAATAGGTTAGCACTAGAGTGTGATGTTTACGCATTTATACGATGTCTGGTGGGCAGGGGAAGTAGCTTTCAATAAACATATAGGAAGAATACCACCATGTTCACTATGTAAAACAGGAACATATACTTAAAAATGTAATAACAGAGCATAAAGAACCCCTAACAGCGAGGGATAAAATAAAAGAAGATTTGGAAACCCTATATGGACAATATAATGTAAAAGATCTAAAGAATATATTGATCAAATAAACTGACGAAATTTCGAACACAGATACAAAAACAAAAAAATTGTCAATAACACACTCCATACACACATTTATTCCAAACAGACTGTCAAACATCAAGACCATCTTCCATCCAGCTTCCACCTAAGGCACTGCACCCAAAACATCCCCTACAGTCCATCACTTAGAATTAGGAGAATTTGATCTGATGACATAACTTTCTACGAGCGATGCAGAGAGCTAACCCAACATTTAACAAAGCGGGGTTACAACAAAGATATAATAGTGGAAGTGATACATAGAACCAAGCAAACGAACCGTGCTGTCCTCCTAAAATACAAGGGGAAAAAAGGTGGACCGAACACACTTCATTCTCATGTTCCACTCGGAGAACCCACAAGTAGGTCGCATCATTCAAAAACATTGGCCAACCATTGAATCGTGTAAACCGCTTAAACTGATCTTTCCACACAAACCAGTTGTAGCTTTTCGCAGACCTCAACATTTTAGAGACATGCTACTAGGGGCTAATTTAAAACCACTCTTAAATCAAAACATAGATGGGAAATTGAAGCCTTGTGGAAACAAAATATGCAAGACCTGCCAATACATTAAGGAAACAAACACATTTTCCAGGATAGTCACAGATGAAAAGTTTAATATTCACAACCATACTATAACATGAAACACAGAAAATGTGATCTACCTCATCACATGCAAGGTATGCAGCAGCCAATATGTTGGAGAAACGCAGAAATTATATATTAGGATGAATCTCAACAGATCAGACTGGCAAATCAATAAAGTGGAAAGAAGGAAATCCAAAGAAACCTACTGGACTCGCCGGCTGCGAACACTCAAACCGAGCGGTTTAAATAAAAAAAGGAATCCACACGGGCATTTGTCCATGCATGGGTAACATAGGTAACAATGCAAGTACCCAAAATCGCATTTTTCTCCCATTAATTCGCTTTCTCAAACCCATGGTCGTAACTATAATTTTTCTATAAAAAATGTAAAATATAAAAACGCATTTATAAATGTATTTAAAAGCGTTTTTAAAACTATTACTTATTACCAACTTAGTGATGCAATACTACTTGAGAACATAACATCTGCAAGTTTTAAGAAACCGCCAGTTCAAAAATGTAATTGGACAATTGTAGATGGCGCAACGGTTTCACTGCTGACTCACTTACTTAGGTTTATCAATTGGGGTCTTTTGTTCCAGCCGTTTCCGCCTTACAAGCTCTAAAATGTAGCAACGTTCAACCTCGTTCAACCTTATTTATTATTTAATTGTATATCGTCTCTGTACATATCAACAGCAAACATCATGTAGATTCTGTATAGTACTTACGTTTTTGTGTTTTGTGCTTTGTTCTGGTTTCGTTTCTATAATCTTTTGTGGCTCTGTGCTCTTAAAAAAGGAATGGGTAGATTCCAAAATCCCTTGGGCTGGTCTCACACCAGTTTTGCACTGTTGTTTGTCAGTGCACACACACACACACACACACACACACACACACAAAGGTGGTAAATAATAGTATAAATTCAATGATGAGATGTGGAAAGCTCGTATAGGAAATCAATAAAAACAAAACCTAACACGGCCACTGTGGGGAAAGAAAGTTGCCTTAATCGGGGGAGGAGAAACGCATGGCAGTGGGGGAAGGGGTATCTGAGGATAGGCATATCGACCCCATTAGGGGAGTCGGTGGTGCTTACCTTGCAAGACCACTCCCAACCTCACATGCCAAAAAAAGCTCCCACCTCAACGAGTCGAGAGACCACATATATCTCATGGACTCCCATTCTTTTGTTTCGACAGTAATAATAGTATTAACAAAAGTAAATAATCAATTTGATCTATTTAAAGGTAGAAAAGACAGTTCATGAAGCCTATGGCGGTCGAAGACTGATCTAGTTGATAAAAAGACAATAGCCACTGATAGGGATGGGAATGACCATATCGCCTTGTAGCGATATATTGTTATGTATGATTATATGATATTATAAATATTTTAGGAAACTATAAATGTTTCTTGACTTTAATATTTGCTTAAACCTTAATGTTAAGTATAATGTTGACATGTTAGCTATTGTCCTTGAATTAGGTTGTTTACTTAGTAGTTGAGTTCAAGGACGGTTTAGGTAAACAAGTTGTTGATTCAATTTGAGGTCAAGGTTGATTTTGTTTACAGATAAAACCAGAATTTCCTTTCGAGTTACGTGTCAAAAATCACATACACCATAATATTCTAGAACATTCTGTATGTGACCGATCTTTATATATACCATGTTTAGTGGAGAGTTTTTCAGTTTCCACCTTACCATCAGTCTTGAAAGAGACATTACAGTTGTGAAAAATCATTCCAAATTCAGAGAGAGGAATTATTTAAAATATTCATTGGATTATAAAAGTGCTCATAGACTTTTGGATTTTGGATTTTTAACTGATGATTTTGGGATTTATGGGAACTTATTCAAAGATATTCTTGAGTACTTCATTTTGGCAACTCATCACATTAAATACTACTGGCACATCAGTACATTAAAGACTATTGGCACATCAACACATTCAAGAATACAGTCATTCATTCGGAACATTTAATATTTAGGACTTGTGATTAGGACACCCGATTATTATATTATTTGGATTTTAATTCACCTTACTGTAAGTGCCTTTTTACTTTTCGCTTTAATTGTCTAGAAATAAATTGCTTGTTGATTTTTACTTGATTTGTTGGTTTCACTTTCTTTCTGTTACATTTTTCTTAGACCATAGAGGCGTAACAATATATAGTGGGGTATAATTCTATGGTTTTGACCTTTCGCTCACAGGAAATGAGAGCCCCTAGATAAATATAAAAATTCAATAAATGTATTTATTTTCTTAATCCAAAAGGTTTATATATATTAAAAAAACTAAAACCAATACATAATCCTAATGTCTTTCCACATTATCGACAATGGGATGAGAGGATTACGCCCACTGATGGGATGGGAATATCCATATCGCTTTAGCGTAGCGGTGAGGACTGGAACCATTCTCTACTCCAACATTCCTGAAAACGCAGAACCCAGACTCAATCAATCACAACAATTGTATTATATTGACATTAGAACATATTCAGATACTTCGTAATCTGATCCTTTGACGCCCATTTATGTAAAATGAGCAGCACTAAATTCCTGACTCGTCATGTACAAAACAACAGCATGCCACACAAGTAGATGATATTATGCATGTATTGTACTCTGTCGATACACACATAAGAGACAATGTAGAAAAATGGGCTGAAAACTGCACTGGTAAATGTATGTGCATGTGTCTTAAATCAGGTCACTTTATAACTACTTTTGTCTATGTAATTAGATTGGCGGAAGAAAAGATATAGCAAACAGGAAATATATTGTTTTTTTATAAAAGCTTGCCCATAACTTCTACACCTTGTTTTTTACTTTTCTCTTTCTTGATTTCGCTTTATTTCTATTTTTTTCATTTTCTTTTTTTGTAACTTCTCATGTATTCCCCTCTCTTCTCAACTTCTAGCTAATCTTACTCCTCTCCCTTTAAGCTGAGGGGACCTTCAGATTTCAATACCGAAAAAATGGTTTTGTTCTGTTCAGATATGCATCTCAAAGATTTGACAAAGGAAATGCCAGTCCTTAACAAGTACACATACAAGGGATAAAAAAAAATTAAAAAAATAAATAGCATGGAACAAATGTACATCAAATATGCAGATATCCAAAAGACCATATATATCGATCTACGGCAATGAGCATTAGTTAATTCAGAATACGAAAAGGTGAGGAAACCAGCCTAGGGGTTTAACCGCTTAATAGGAAGTGAATACAAGTCCGATCGAATTAAAAATAATATATTTTTAGGTC
Source organism: Margaritifera margaritifera (assembly GCA_029931535.1). NCBI lineage: Eukaryota > Metazoa > Mollusca > Bivalvia > Unionida > Margaritiferidae > Margaritifera > Margaritifera margaritifera. The sequence goes on along the minus strand of JAQPZY010001550.1, from coordinate 1,047,867 downwards.
TCAGGGACGGAAATAATAGAAATCCGGAAACATGAATATATACCAGTACGTTCCTTTCAAATTAAAACAAGTTAAACAGATGAACCCTTATTGAAAACTATTTATTTTCCAAATTCTATTTTTTACTTCAAAAACCAACACTAATAATACAGACCTGAGAAGGGATACATACAGGTATAAAAAACCTTTAACTTTCGGAAGTAGCGACGGGGGGGGGGGGGCGGGAGGGGTGCACTTCATAAGCCTGATAGTGTCCTCTTAGCTGCTTTATGAAGGTGGCAACGGGTAAATTTTTTAAAAAAAATGAGAGACGTAGGTAGCTCAGTGGCTATCTCGAGCTGGGAGTACCGGTGGGTTTGATTTTCAGACCAGAACGGGTCAGCTACAATATTGTGTCCTTAGGCAAGACACTTTACTCCTATTTACTAACAAAAATTAACAAAAACCACTAGACAAAACACCTTAATAGCCGGTTTAGCCCAACTAAACCAGAAATGTTCTTATGCGTCTCTGATGCACATCAATAATCTGTCTCTAGATTAGGAACCTTGGTATCACAGTGGTTAGTGTGCTGGACTCGGCAGGACTACCGGGTTCGATTCCCAGACCAGACCAGGTCGGCTGCCGTATTGCGCACTTAGGCAAGACACTTGACTATCATTGCCCAACAAAATCTAAGTAAAGCCATGAGGCTAAACCCCTAGAAGCCAACCAGATCAGCAATGTTGCTGTGCATCTCAGATGGAAACCAATATTGTTCAGTCCCTAAGAATCGTCTTGGTAGTAAATTAGGAAACTCAATAAAGCAACCTTAATAAGTACAATACATTCAATCGGGTTTACCCTAATCATACGAGGGTATTATTTATGCATTTCTAATGTACACAAATAATGCATGTGAAACTGAGGTACTGGGTTCATTTCCTAGGCCGGGTCGTCTGCCGTGTTGTGTCCTTATGCTAGAAGCTTTACTCTCATTGCCCAACAAAGCTAACCAAAGTCTCTCCGCAAAACACATTAAAGTTGGCTGATCCCAACCAAACCAAAATGATATTGTGCGTTTCTGATTCAACCCAATCAATACACTAACCTTCAATACCTCACTCTCGTCATATTCCAATGGGGAATGGGAGAATAAAATAATAGGGACGGAGAAGAAGGACAAGTTTTCTCTCTGATTATGGTAGAGTTTGCATTCTTATGGAAAAAGGGGGTAGGCGTAATTAGGATATTAATAATAATAAATAATGATCATTCGTTTTAAAGTAATATATACCGTAATTGGGGCCATTTTGTACATGCATTATAACTGCACAAAATGGGACCTTGACATTAGTTCTAATACATGCTTAGCAAAACCTGGTTATATGGCCTGATTTAAAGTTTTTTTTCTACTGTTAAAAGGTTATCGTTCTTTAGTTCTTAATCTTTATTTGCCAATAAATAATTAAAACTATAGCCTGCTGTAGAGTGTAAAAGATAGTAGCTTTTTGTTTACAACAATGACAGTACATGTACAATGTAGACTATTTTCTGACTGAATTCATATGTCATAAATCTGTTTAAGATTGTAACAGAGTAAAAAATTAATTTAACTTTACGCTCGGTTTCTTTTCTTTACTACGCCTTTTCCAATATAATTACGTATGCTTAATTGAATGTCTAACACACTGGCTTAATCTTGATATCTGGTATTCTTTAAAAATCTCCTTTGTTGATTGTTCTCTTTTAGATAACAGAGTCTGCTCATATGTACATCATCATCCGCATACGACTTGAGTAGTTGATACTTTCTTTACGAGTGGCAATCCTATCTATTCAGTATTGATTATCAACTTTGTTATCTCATCACAAGGTAGGTCCATGGTCCATGAGATAGTAATGATGAGATAATTTCAATCCCAATTTTGTGTGTGTTGTGTGTATGTATGTATGTGTGTATGTATATATATATATATATATATATATATATATATATATATATATATATATATATATATATATATATATATTCGTGATTGGAATAATGTCATCATTACTGTATACCTAATTCATTTTATATGTAGACTGCTCTGCATTATTTGAAGATAATAAAGATTATTTACTCTTTGTATAATTTATGAATAAAACATTCCACAGTACAGGGTCATTTTTGGCTACCTGCGTGGACTGACTGGATTAGCTGACTGATGGAGTGTCTTGACTGAGTTGATTGATTGGTAATAATGATAGATGGTCCGTCGTGATCTAGATTCGTCACGGGGAGTTTGAGTGTCGGAAACCCACATTTCAATGGTTTATAATTTTTACTCGTTTTGCCTGCGTTATGATATGCTTGATTTGACCGCCCGAGAATTTACAGTACTTTAATTTTATCAAATAGGTTTTTGCTCATATTATAGTGTCAAAGTGTAGGCCGCCATAGGGGGTATACTCGTTTGCATTAGTGTTTACTGCACATCAACACATAAAAGGTTTATATAGTGCCGAGGCAGTTGGAGTAAAATGCCATGTCCAGAGACATACCACGACAGAAATATAGTGGGGCACTTGAACGTCTAATGGGATTTCGGTGTCAAACAGAGTGAGAAAAAAAAGAGCCAAAGGGGAAATGAACATTTGGCCTCTATGTTTGAAATGCACAGGGAAAAATAATATATTGTTTAAAAATTGGTTCATAGTTTTTTTCACGTGTGGTGAATCTGTCTGGTTAGAAATGGTAAGAATGTAACATGTTATGTTTGTTTTGGCGGGAATAGGTGGTTTTAAACTGCAATGAATATTACATCGTATGCTTATAACAATTGAGAGAGAGAGAGAGAGAGAGGTGGGGGAGGGGGACCTTGCTCAATAGCCTACAGACCATACAATGATATTATTATTATTAATTTTTCTTATGTCGGAAAGAGAGAGAGAGAGAGAGAGAGAGAGAGAGAGAGAGAGAGAGAGAGAGAGAGAGAGAGAGAGAAAAGGTTACCCTTTTTATGACTTTCTGCAGAGAAGGGTAAATCCTATGTTCGAAATGTTCATAGGTTTTAATCTTTGAAAAATCCTACATGAAATTCAAGAAAGAGGAGAGGGGACGTAGAAGTTTTGGAAATTTTAGCAATCGTAAATTGTACACTTGCATCCAGTTGTTTTTACTTCAAAGATTCCCTCAAATCATCCTTGGAACACTTCAACATTGACCCTGAGCCTTGTGAAGAGCTCACACAGGATCGCTCCGCCTCGCGGAGTCTCATCCATACTGGAGCTACAGACTTTGAACGGAGGAGAACTACAGAGGCAGCGCAGAAGCGTGAGCAGCGTAAATCTGAGAATTGCAGCACGTCCTCTATTGATCAAGCAAACCCAGGCGGTATCTCCTGTCAAGTGTGCCACATACAGTTCAAAGCACAAATTGGCCTGATCAGCCACCCATGTACTCGTGTACTCACAGAAGCCAAACCAGTTAGTGATGTCATGTTCATCTTCGAACTCGAAGGACGAACAACAACAACATATACCCATGCATACATTTAAACACATACATGTGTGTTGTATAATATTGTTATACCTGGAATGATGAAACTTGGCGAGATTATGCATATTGGTGAGTAATACACCTTCATCTTAAAAGTTGGTCACTGTGACCCATATTTCACATTCCACTGAATTTGCTTACATTTTATGTTTTTACTGGTCATGCTTTAATAATTAAACCATATGATTGTAAGCATCTAAGTACCAAAGCCCATATCAAAAGGTCACTGTGACCTATATTTCACATTTTACTGCTTTTGGTTTGAATTTAGCTCTATACTACCTAGAATCATGAAACGTGGTGAGTGGATGCATCGTGATATGTTCTACATCCTTGTTGCAAAAATAGGTATCTGTGACCTATTGTTCGTGCTTCAGTGGCTTTCTTTTATGTTTGTGTTAAGATTTTCTTCATTGGATGCTGTTTATGTTCAAGTCAAGAAACTTGATAATTGGATGCATCTCTGTTACTACCACACTCTTAAAATCAAAGTTGGTCATTGTGACCTACATTTTATGCTTTACTAACATAGGTTCAGCATTTGTGTTTATGATCGCATTGCTTCATCCATAGTAGATCTATATACATTCTAGCCTCCTCAAAAACCCTTTCTGACCAGTGCAGTTGGAGGTAGGAATAAATATGTTTATCAATGGTAAACTTTCCATATTAATGACTATACATTGCATATTGTGATGTGTTGCTCTGAGCAGATTAACTGTGTATTGTACACGTGAATGGGTATATCAACTGGATAAGTGGACTACATAGCTGCATGCTATTTTTGTGAAGCATCACTTGCAGTGGCTAATCAATGTAATTATTAATGCATGAACTATGTTTGTACTTCTGGCCTTCACCCCAGGGTTATTCAAAGCCTGTGACTTTCATCCAGTAAAATCTGGCTACTATGAGTGAATAGTGATAATAGCAGATTTTGAGAACAATGATTTTTTTAAAGAAAATAATACAAAATCAACATTAATCGTTGGTCATTGTAGTACATCTATTTTAATACCATACAATATAGTGTTCTTTGGTATTGATTTATGTTTTTGTCAAAGTAGGTGGGTAGGTAGGTAGGTAGGTGGTTTCACAATAGGTCAGCACGATACTGGCTATATAGTGCCAATTAAAAGTTCAAATTGTATATTATAAAATGACTAAAAGTTCTAATGTTAATATTAACGATTGAAAAAGTATTTTTAGCCTGAAAATGGGCCAATATCACTTTAGTCTAAATTTATTTTCTGCTTGATAATATTTCCAATGGCTACTGGAGACTAGTAAAAGTAGAGGTGAACTATGTAATCGTTGATTACACTTTGGTTATCTAAAGGCCAAATAACTTTCTGACAGGTTTACTTCAACGAGTAACAATTGCAATACTCTGTGACCAGCATGATACATGCATGTTGCGTGCTGATGGTAATAAAGCAGGCATGCGCAACCTACAGCCCACGACCTGGTTTTATCCAGTTTCATTTACATCATACGGTATGACTTTGAAAATCGCTATCCGGCCTGCGCCTGCTGGGTTTTACAAAGTTACATGTGTTGGATTTCAAGATGGTTAGAACTTCAGTAAAAGAGAGAATTGATTGATATGAGAATTTAACATATTCATGGGTACTTCTAAACTCCTTTACTTCCTGTCACATTGATCTTGTTTGGAATTGTATGGGAAGGAATGAAATACATTTCATTGTTGTAACTGGACTCCAAGTTTAAGAATCAAGGATATCAGTGAAGAGCAACAAAAACAAGAACTTAGGCTTTGCAAATTCATTGTTGTTGAAATATGGTGGAAAATATGATTTATTATTATATGAATTTTAGACTTCTGTATATGAATTGAAAGGTTATTTCCAAAATGCTTTCTTTGTGATCAGATCACTTTTGAGGTTCTCTGGTACTCTTTGGGGATCTGTCTCTGCTTTTAAAGACGAAGCATAAATAGAACTCTCTAGACAAGTTTCACATTATTAGAAATGGAGATTCAATGCTAGAAGAAGCAGAAGAAGTATTACAATCCATATTTGTCAAGAAAAGGACACAACTACTGAAAACGTTGAGAAAGAGCGCCAGCGGCACTGGAACTTAAAGTCACAAGCGATAGGCCCTCGCATTGTGAAGAGAGAACTCCTCTTCGAGGATATATGAAAGTTTATAAAGCATGGCAGAAATAATGGTCCAGATGCCATTGTGACGCTGGTTTTATAATTTGTCACAAAATTTTCCTAGATACAATTTTGTAGTGGGCTGGTGAAACTTCCATTATAGTGAAAAGATCGGACACTAATTCTATCTGTATTCTAATTCATATTTCATATAATTCAGACGCATTAATTATCATATATTTTACACGTTGGTTTCGATTTTTGACTTCTTTCATGTAATGAAGTACTTTTGACTTATAATACCGTATCGTTTAAAGACTAAGGAAGTATCAGAGAACTCAGCCGAGAGAGAGAGAGAGAGAGAGAGAGAGAGAGAGAGAGAGAGAATGCTATTTAGGAATTAAAACGCATCGTGACACTATGTGTAAAGCTTACTTACATCTCATGGGAAAAAGGGAGGGGCGACGACCTCAGTCTTAGCGTAAAATACACATTATACATATATTTATTGGTAGGCTATGGACTGATTATCTTTCCTTCCGTTACTTACGTTTCTTTTCCACCTGCTTTACTTTTATAAAATGCTTATATTTGCCTGATAAAAAGACACTAATGCAAACTAATTAGTGAATATGTAATGTTCTTATCATATTTTCATTTCTTACTGCAATCAGCACTGAAATTTTATTATCTTTTTCAAAATTGTTAAACTAATTTGGTGTAGAACAGGAATTGAACGTTGTGCAGACATTTTCACATTCCTCTGTGTGTATGATCGTGTTTTCGAGTGTGGAACAACAATGGGGAATATCTCCATTTCACATTCATAGGTGTGTATGATCATAACAATGGGGATTATCTCTTTCTTTTATTAGGTGCCTATTTCCTTTCATCACATGACCATCTACTTTGTTCATAGTGCACATACACTGGCAAAAACTTCCTAATATCCATCGTCACTTGAGAATTCATTCATAATAATTAGGATAGTATTAACTGCAACCTAATCCAAACAGAGGTTGAAGTTAGTGTCTAGCAAACAGATCGTTTACACAGATCCGCCTAGCCGCTGGTACATGTTATATAGTTCTGTTTCCGTTGTTGTGTTGTTGTGTTTTTCTTTTTTAATTCATATTCTCTTTATAATTTGTGAAAGGAAAATAAATTCTAGATCGAAACTGAAATGGAGAGAATATCATTATTTTTATATGTTTAGTTTTTTCTTAGAGATAAGAGTGGATCTCATTTCTGGACCTGTTTAAATTTGTATCCCCGCGAAAGCTATCTTTAGTGCACAATTCGGACGCTGTGTATTGCCATTATCTCGACAGTCCAAATCACCGTTATTTGATTGCTCATATGTGTTTAAATGTCATCTAAAGTTTACACTGAATTTTTCAGTGACAATCTAACATTTTACGCGCTGTCTTAAGGTAAGGAAATGTTCAATGTGTGTTGTTCTGTTTAAATGATTAATACCCCATTTTGACTTCGACGTTCATTTTTCGTTCAAGAATGTGAGAACAATAATCGTTCATTGGTATTGGATTAGAAAAATTCTATTATTCTTTCATAACGTGACAGATGTCTTTTAGCACATGACCTTCTGCTGTGATAATAGTATACACGAACTGGCATAAACTCTCCGATTTCCATCATCGCTTAAACATTCTTTCAGAATTATCCAAATGAGCATTACTTGCACCACATTTATATACTGAAAAGTTAAGCGGTTTTAGTTAGTTTCCCGCACACAGGACTGACCTAGATACAGATATAGACTTTATTCTCCCGTTTTTATTTGAAAACAACCCAAAATAAACAAACACACGTTGTTGAAACTATATTTTTAAAAAAAAATCTTGTCCTCCTTTTATTTATGAATCGAGGATTATATGAATATGTTTTGCATGTCTCGTTTAATCTTATCGATAAGAGTGGATTTTATTTTTTGTCCTGTTCACATTAGTATCATTTCGCAAGATATCTGCAGTACACAGTTCAGACATTGTGTTTTACCATTACCTCTACGGTCTCGACCACTGTTTTTTGAACGCCGATATGCGTTTAAACATTATTTATTTAAGGTTTACACTGAGTTTTGATTGTTAACCTAATTTTTATCCTCTCTCTTAAAGTGGGGAAATGTTCAGCGCGTGTTTTGCTGTTTTGAAGATGCAATAGTATACACAATACACCATTTTCACTTCCACCCTAATTTTTCTCTCAGGAATGTGAGAAAAAAAAGGAAAAAAAAAACTTCATTAAACATCAGTGTTGTGTAGGATAATTTCGTTAAAACCTCGCGTCTGATCCAAAAATCTGACCCTGGGGTGGAATTTTCCTATCCTAACCAATGCCTGTGAAGGATGCTTTAAGGATGACTGTATCACATGTGCAAACTGTATCACACATTCATTGGAATTAGAGCAAAGCTTATCGTGATGATTATCATTTATTGTCAAATACCTCTTATTGACTATATGTTTTCATACTGTAGTCATCAAGGGTTTAGACACAAGTCCTAGAGCCTACTATTCGGACGAAATCCGTTGATAAACATAAATCAAACACACAATACAGCCGTGTGCATCTGACAACTTTCTAGCAACTATTCTTATAAATTGAAGGGCTTAAATAACAGGAACCATCTTTTTTTTTCAAGCATATTTATCGTTGCACTAGCAGAACTTTACCTCAGAGGGACCGTACTAAACTAGAGAAACAAGCTTAGGGTTTTGTTTCGTCAGTATCGAAACACATAATTGTGAAGATTATGCTGATTTAGGTAAGGTGTACTGGTTAAGGAACAAAAGAAGAAGAAGAAGAAGAAGAAGAAGAAGACGACGAAGAAGACACTTTCGGGATTTATTTGGAAGAAATGTGAAACAACATCAGTGACAACAATAAATTGTGCGTATCGGTGTTGTTATTAGCCGACTGTATTTATTGTTTCGGGAGTGAATAGGGGTAACTGATGATCTTCGATTAACGTGTATTTGTAGATATTACAGTGATCGCGAATATGTGTCATGCATGCAAACCAGTTTAGGAACAATAACAATGTAAGCAACCATTTCTTCTGCTCTCTAAAGAGAAAAGGAAATACGCAATATTTTCTTAGGAAATGTCCATCAAGGAAGGTCACAGGCAATTTAAAAGACAATATTTTAGTGCCTCTAGAATGCCTGTGATGAAATCACCTAGACCGTCTATTTGATACCTGATTCCTGTTACTTGTTAAATACTCTTATCAGTGATGACTTTAATTCTTTGATCTTTACAGTATATGGAAATCTATGAAATATCCTTTCATTTTTTTTTTTACTGTTAGAAACTCACTCTTGTAATAGAGGTGCCGAAAAAGACGTGGTGTATATGGCATAGGCTCGAAGGATCATTATACTGACAGTATCGTGATATCATGTACAAGTCAACAAGCAAGTGTGAAACTCGATCCAGAAGAGTTCATTTGACGAAAATCTTCGATATGTCAACACTTCAGCAACCATTATAGAGGTCCGTTTCAGTCTGGCTGCAAACTTCTGGACTGTTTCTATTTTTCATTAATTTAGACTCCACTAATATTAATGTTCTATAGATGATAATAATGATGCTGCTTCCTTCGTTATCAATTGTAATTCCACCATATTTAGCAGTTGATGTCGTATCAAAAAAATTATCAAATTTATCATTGATGACATCTTTTAATTCATCAAGAAAACTAAAGTAATCTGATTCATCACTCCTAACTAACGACAATTTTACTTTCTCTCCATCTTATAAAACATGTAAACCATATTTTTCATCATTTATTTCTTCTGTTAAGTGTTCACCATCATAGAAGATCTTTTTCATCTTTTTTGATGTGTTTTTAATTGTAATTTTATCTTTTCGTTCGTTCATTGTATTCATATATTTCACACAAAATTCACTCATTATCCTTGTACTCGTTAAACTCACATTCATATTGTTCCTCATAATGTGTCATTATTAATGGCAACAGATCACTTAACATGCCATCTTTAACTCTAAACTCTTGTATCAGATCTAACATGATATATCTTTCACCACGTAAGTACGTTCTCAACTGATTCAAAATTGTATTGTAAGTTATTAACGCCATTTTACAAGCAGCTTTTTTATTTTCAAATTTTGGTTCAATCTTTTTGCTAGCAGCATTTAGTGCAATACCTACTCCGGATTTTAATTAACATAAATGGATTAGTCATACCACCTGCAGATGCAACTCCACCTGCTGTTAGTACCATAGGAACATATGCAATTAACTTTAATATTTTACCATAGTACTTATAAGCTTTTTTAGCACAGTAAGATTTTTTGTGGTAGTAGTTGTAGTACGCAATTAGTTCACCTCGTTCTCCTTCAGGTATGTTGTAAGAGATGTGATTGAAATCTATCACATTTTTTTGGCATTTATTTATTTAGGTTGATAAAATTGTTAGTTATTCTGCCAAAATCTATTTTTGTTTGTTCATTTGCAGCACGATCAACTAAAATCCTAAAATCATTATTTTCTGGTTTATTTAGAAATTCGCGATACTTATCAAATCTATTACTAGTTACGCCTTATAATTCATGACGTTGTTTCGAGTCTGTTATGAGATCAAATCGGTACAACAAATGCTGTGGTACTTCTGTAATATCGTTAACTAGATCATTAAGATATTTTTCATATTTATCTATAAAATCTATACTTGGTCCAATAAACTCATCTATAAACTTTGTATTTACCTTTTGTTTGACAAATTAATATTGTAATAAACCATATGCTGTTGCAAATTTTTTTTAGAGGTCTATCTAACAAAGATCTAATAGTTATATTAAGTTGTATTTCTAAAATATAATAAAGTTTTCATTATCTAAAAGTTTTTTTAACAAAAGTGAAATAAAATCCTTTATCTATATTTGTACGTTCTTCTAAAGACCATTTGTACTGATCAAGGAATCTAATATTTGAGAAATATTTTCTAGATTTTTAATATCTTTTTAAGTCTCTTTTTTATTATCTGATAATTTTTCAAATCGTTATATTTATTTAATGGCAGTAAAAGCATCACCTTTTCTTCTTTGTTGTTGATCAACAGCAAAACTTTTAGTTATAATATAGAATAAAGATGATATTATTTTTGCATTAAAATCATCACTAACAATATTGATTTCTATTACCTTTTCTGTTCCTCGGATCGATCATAAAAATTTTCATCTTCTTCTGGTTCTTCTGGTTCTTCTTCTACTATAGTTTTTGTTATTGTATCTGATACTTGAATTCCAAGTTTTATTTGAATAATTTCACCAAGTTTTTTGTAATTATCATCAGTTAATAGCTTGCGAATTTTATTTCCATATCTTTTTTCTTCAACTCTTTTTCTTTTTTCTGTTTTAAAATCCTTTTTTAGTTCATGTTGCCATTTAATTTTTGTTTCTGTATCTTTTAATCCATTAAGTTCCTTATAAAATTCTTCTTTTTCATTTCCTGTTACTGCTAGCCTATTTAATGATGCATCAATACTATCTATTGCTTCAAATGCTGTATAAGTTTCTTGTAAATTATTCTTAAAATTTGGTTTATTTTCAACTGTTGTTACTAATATAAAATATGATGTTGCTAATGCATGAACATCATCTGGTTCTTCGTGTACTGCTAATGCAGTTTCAACATCATTATAATCTATTCCTATTTCTTTAAAAAATCTTCTTTTTGCAAATTGTTCTCTTAGTTTTTGATTCTTGGTAAGTGAATGCTTTTTTCTTGCAAAATGATCATCAAGACGTTTTAAATTTTCTTTATGTACATCTTTGTTTCCAGTAACAAATTTTCTTTTGTTAATTACCTTTGAACACAATATTGCCAATACATTTTCATCCTCAAATTCAAGAATAATATCATGCAACATATCTTCCAAAGTTTGTTCCATTTTTAACTTAGCACGATCTAAGCCAAATTTACCAAGAGCATCATATTGATATAATTGATATCTCAACTGTTCCGCTCTCATTTTATAGACTTAAAGATAATTTTCTTCTTTATAATCAACAGTAACACCTCTAACAACATTAGTTTTCATTTTATGTAGTTCGTCTAAAAAAGTAGGAGCTGCAGGATCTGTTGTAGTTGTTACCAACATAACATCAGGATTAAAAACCATATTATAAAATTCAGGACAAGTTTCAACTATTTCTGATTTTGTTGTCATTATTGTTTAGTGTTACACTAAATCATCAAGTGTATACATTTGAAATGCTGTTAAACCCGGATTTACAGGTTGAGCACCAACAACAAAAAGTCTGAACCATTTATATTTTGTTGTTGAGACAGGTGATGTTATAAACAATTCTTGTGCTGTTGTTCCAGTGTAAGTGGGATTAGGTGCGGTAAATAATGTTGAAAAACTAACATTATCATTTCATGTTTCTAAACGACAATTAAAAATTACTTCAGTATTTTTAGATCTTCCTCTTAACATAAATTTCCAAATTGACACAGCACTAGGACATTCAATTTTTATCCAAAAATTAGCACTAACTCCATTAGTTGCCCATTCATTACCAGCATTTGTTGCAGTTAAGTGCAAAGCAAAAGCATTAAATGCATTATAATTAACATAATTTGATGATGCACTTGCTATAAAACCTGTTCTATTATTATTATCTAAGGTTAATCGTGGAATATGTCCTGTTTTATTTTGAACACGTTTAGTTACACCTGATACAAAGTCAACATATGTTTTATTTGTCAGATCACTACCTGTTGTTGGTACTGCAGCAGATGTTACTTTACTAGTGCCCATATTAAGTGTTCCTGACATTGCATCTCCAGTTTTATTAATGCATTTATTAGACTTTTATATGGAATTGCATCAGATGGATTAACAGGTAAAGGAATATTTATCAAACGGTTGAAATTCATATTTAAGTTACCTTGCATTGTATCTCCTATTCGGTTCAGTGCATAGACACGTAGATGTCCATAGCTAACAGCATATGTAAAATCTCCTGGTACACCTATCGATACCACTAATCACCTTACCTCCCATATTTAACGATCCTGTCATTGTTGTTCCACCACGTGGTACATATGTTGATAATGCAGTATCAAGTTGACCATAACTAAGAGCGTCTGATATATCACCAGGTGGATAACCTGTTGGTAGTCCTGTTATTTTTCTATCATTAATAAACGTTAATATACCCTGCACAGTGTCTCCTGTCTTTGTTATTTTTGTATTGTTGACATAGTTTAATTGTGTCAGACAAACTGATTGAGAAGGATTACCACCAGGAAAAGGATAAGTTGTTTCAAGGTTAATAACCTTCTTACCGGATATGTTGATGTCACAAGTCATTATACCTCCAGAGACATTTAATTTTTTAGAATCAAGTGTTTTTACTTGTCCAAAACTGGCAGCTTGAGTATTATCAACGTTTGTAGGAGGATAAGCTGTCTCAAGATTAATTACTTTTTTACCTTGCATGCTAAGATTACCTGACATCGAGTCTCCAGCTTTTTTAACATAATTTGATAGATCAACTGTTGATGTAGTACTACCACCATTTACGTCGCCTATTAATGTTCCGAATTTTGTATAGCTCATTATCTGTTTACTGTACACAAAATTTAGTCTGTTATTAATTAATAATTATATTTGTTATAATACTCTTTGTTATTTATTGAGCAATAATTTTGAATGAAACATGTCAACAATACTTTTGACAAATTTAGTCTAATCAAATTCAATAATAATGAGCGTAATTAATTTTTATACTGTTAATCGACAACAGGACAAGTACAATTTAGTTAATGATTATAAAAGATGAACTTGGAGTTACTGATAATATTTTTATTATCAAAGAACCAGAAGATGTTGTACCAGTAAAAGAACTTGACGCAGCAGAGCATAAGATAATTGTTTTTGATGATATTCCACTTGAGCATAAAGGAAATTAATAAAATTAAATCATAGTTTTCACTGTCACGTAACAAACGTTGTAATGCAATACTTCTTGCACAAGGATTTTATATAATTTGATAAATTTATTAGGAGAAATACTGGATGTATGATACTATTCTCTGGCCTGGACAACATTGACATTAAAAATATTGCACGAGATCAGTGCGGTGAAGTAAGAAAAGAAACGTTTGTTGAACTTTATCATCAAGCAACCAAGGGAGAACATGCCTTTTTATTGTTTGATAGATTTGCAAAAGATCGTAATAAAATGTTCAGATGTGGACTTGATCAGCATATGAGAATTTAGTCTAATAATAAAAATAACGAACAGACCGGAAATATTAAGGAACATATTGCCGTCCAAAAATATTATAAAGAACTTTTTGCTGAAGAGCGTCTTGGTCAACGACAAAACTGAATTTGAAACAGAAAAACTTTTTAAGCCTGTTACAGAAGCTGTTCTTGGTCTACAAGATGATAAACAAACATTATCACCAGAGGAACTAGAAAAAATGAAAAAGCAAGGACTGATTGGCAGATTAGAAGAGGCACAAAAGAAAACTGTTGAAGAAATCACAGAAGGACAAGAAGCGGCAGAAGAAGCTCAGACAAAAGGAAGGATATTGCTTTATATGCTCAAAAATCATAAATAAAACCTTTCCGTAATATTTTGAAGAAAGATCATTAAGAATTTGAAAAAGAATATATTGACTTTTATGGTGAACGGGATCAAATTAAAGAATGGAGACAGGAAAATGTTGATGATTATTTAAATGAGTTAAAAAAAACTTGTTGCTACAGGAAATAAAGCACAAAGTGAAATGTATTTTCTTGAAACAAAAGAAGACGTTGATGAGACTCTTAATATAATAAGAAAGTGTGTCATTGCTAAGGTCTATAGTGATGCTGCTAAACTATTTTTCACAAATGATTATGGAAAAGAGTGGAACTCTGGGCGATTGATAAAAACTGAAGAATTAAAAAGAAATAAAGAACCTGGCGTTCTTGTTGGAAGCGGCATTAAAATATTTAACAATGATTCTGAAAAAGTTGATAGGCTAATGTTATTAATTTCATCAAAAGAAGCAGGAAATACTGGCACAGAAATCAAAAATGAAATTGCAGAAATACTTGATAATTTACGATCAAAAGGTCTATTAGCAGCAAATGAGTACGCTGTATCACATAAGGATCTTATCTCTTGACCATTTATTCTATCAACAATGATTGAATAAGAGACATGCAAAACGCAACACTATTACTTGACTCATCTCAAAACATGATCAGATAGTGCAAATTTGTCTGTGACATATACTCCACATATAGAACTTGATCCTAAAATTCAGTATGAAATAGGCCTAATCTCAACCACAATGTGGTCAAGTATGATTAATGTTAAACAGAACTATAATGATGATTTTACTTACTCTACTGGTGCATGGTCAACAGTTTAAATACCTGCTGGTGCTTATAATGTGACTGATCTAAATACGGCGATCAAATCACTATTAACTTCACAGGGAGCTGATGCTAGCAACTTCACCTTAGAGCCTAACTATAATATACTAAGAGCAAGGATAACATTAAAAAATAATCTTCTTATTAATTTTAATACTGCTACAACAATACGATCACTATTGGGCTTTAATAAGCAACAATATGGTTCACCTGATGCACCGTGTGTTACAGTAGAAGGTGAATTACCTGTTAACATAACAGATGTAAGCTCTATTTTAATCAATTGCTCAATATCACAAGGCTCTTATACAGCAAAAGGTAGTAAAGGACAAACTATATACTCATTTAGTCCTAATGTTCCACCAGGTTCTCTGTTGCAGATTCAGCCTCGTCAAATGATCTATTATCCTCTTAATGTTGAAAGTCAAATAGCATCTATAATAATGACATTAACAGATCAAACTGGCAGACAACTTGATCTAAATAATGAGCAGGTAACATATTATCTTCATGAAAGAACAACAGGTCAGGGCATTACTGGTGGTAAATAAATGTAATATCATCAATAATTAATAAAATGAGAGATACACAAATTTATAACAGAAAAATAGTAGGAGGATTTTTTGGCAATATATTTTCTAAAATAATTGAGCATGTACCAGGTATTGCACAAAAAGTTGCACCAATAGCAATTGATGCATCAAAGGCCTTTGTAACAGGAGCATTATCATCAACAGGAACAGCAGTCAGTCAAAAGATTGATGATACAATAAAAGGTCCACCATCAACCACAAAAATTAAGGAAGCTATTAATCAGATAGCTCCTACACCAGAAACAGCACGAGCTATGGTAGCATCAACAAAAATATTGTTGTCACCAAAAGGTGAAGAAATTATGAGTAATTTAATAGTAAAAGCACGACCACGATCGAAACCACTCATTGATCTAGCAGCCTTCTAAGTTTTATCGAACAATGAACAATAAAATTTCCACGAAAACTTATCTCGATCTTAGTGAAATAATAGAATTTGATAATACTTCAACAGAATTTGAGTATATTGAGTATCTTGACGATAATTCTAATAATCAGAATACATCAGGTCAAAGAACAATAAGTACTAGAGACGAAGATCTATATCTTCTAACACATAAAGCATTTCTTGAAGTAAAAGGAAAGCTGATGACACTAGCTAATGCTGATATTCCATTATAACTCTGAAATAGCTCTTGTTAATAATGGATGGTCACTGTTTCAAAGTGCAAAGTATCAACTTAATAATCAAACGATAGAGAACATTTCATTACACCTACCAATAGCAAGCACTATTCTTAATCTTGTTTAATTTTCTAAAGATTATTCTCGGCCAATAGCTACTAATATGATGTGGTTCAAGGGTACAGGAGTAGGAGAATGAATTTCTTACGACAAGAGCTCAACTTGCAGCAGGAGTAGATGAAGTAGCAACATTAACTGTATTGCGATATTTTCTTATTGCACAAGCTCCTTTATTTTGCCTTGCTGCACCTGGTGCTGCTGCTGCTATTGCAGCATGTATTGTTATTTTGAATAAGGTTAGAAACGCAATAGGTCTAGCAAACGCGGATCAAGCACATAATACAGCAGTTCTTTCATGAAATAATAACACTGTTAGAAACTTGGCCAGTTGTAGGTATAGTAAGAAAATCACCAGTTTTTAATGAAGATTATGCACAAAGAAAAGCTTACACTAATAATGGAAATCAAATAAGTTTGTTACTACCATTAAGCAGTATATTTGGTTTTTGTCATGGCGTACGTAAAGTGTTTAGAAGTGTTAAACATACTACAGTGCTTAATAGAGCAGATCATAATAATACAATTCTTAAAGCAGTAGGTGTTCATGATGGTCAATTTATCATTACACAACTTTCACTCTGGATGCCAAAGATAGTACCATCAATAACAAAAAGACTTGAACTTCAACCGTCTTTAGAAAATTATAATAGAAAAATTTATTTCGAACAGAATAAGATTTATAGACAGCCAGTACAAGCTGGTGGTACAACATATACATGGAGAGTAGCAACAGCGTCTTCTGAAAAACTTCCAAGACACATATTTATTGCTTTTCAAAAGATGGCTCGCGATAATAATCAAGAACAGAATAACATGGTATTTGATAATTTGTTGGTGTCAAGAATGCATGTCAGAATAAATTCTAGGCAATATTCTGATAAGATGTTAGAATGCAATTTTGCGACTGCTACAAGAAATATTTCTAGAGCATACTTAATGTTTATGGAGTCTATGCAAAAGTATCAGGATGCTGATAATTATCATAAACACATGAAAAGACCTAGGTTTACAATTTATGATTAAAAGTCTACAATGTACACAATATACAAAAAAAAAAAAAACTTGAATATCTTGGAAACAGTTACCAATCAGTTGTTTTAATTGTCATATTTGAATTCAGCACATCAAAATCCCTAATAAATAGCACATTTTATGTCTGAAGCAGACGACTTCGAAAAAATTGTAGACCAGTGTTATTTATATGTATCGATCATGTACATTGTCTGAGTGACGAAGCCCAGAGGCGCAAGCTGGAGTTGTTTGCCTTTGAAAGGAGTTACAAAAACAACAAAGATGGCTGCCTTGTTAAAGAAACGTGCGGTTGCAGAGTTTAGTTCGGTTATTCAGGTATTATAAACTTCAGATATGCACATGATTCAAGCCAGACATGTTCAGTTCAATACATTTTGTCGTTTTTAAATCTTGTAGGCATTGACGTATGGGTTTTATTACTTGATACGCACCTCCAGTCCAATAACAACACATTTTCGTTTGGTACCCTCTTTTCAAGTCAAGCAATCTTAATTTAAATTGGTGCATGTGATTGCAGCATATAAAACACAAGTCCTAAGAAGCTTTTACTGCTCCGTGTTTTTACGCATACCTCAAATATTTTTTCAAAGCTATTTCCTTCTGGACGTTCATCTCTAAGATGATGGGTGAGGAATTAGTCCGAGACTGTTCGTCCGGCTGCCTTGTATCCTAGACTAGCCTATTTTGACGTACTTAAGAACTTACTTTCACCTTTTCAGAAATATACTCCTTTCATAGTGATGCCTCTCATTAGTATAGAAACATTAGTTATTTTAGCAAAGCATGCATAAAAAATGACAATGATATATTCCCTAATACTCTTCCTTGCATGCTTTCAACCAGAGGACCCCTCGTCGGAAGTTTGTGTATTACGTCACCCTTAATGACGCACTTCACAGAAGTCAATTCTAGTATTGACACCATTGTACATATGCACGGGGAAAAAACTATATTACAGAGGAACATCAATAGGACATAGAAAACTCAAGTTTATGGAAAAAATTACAGACATAAATTTATCTTGGCATTCCTAAACTTTTCTTACATTTATCATTAATCTGGTTTTGGTACAGATTTTGTCTTGAAAGGAAAAATAATCAAATTTGGAAAAATCATGATGGTATTAATTTTAAAATTGTGTAGTTATAATTATAAAATAATTAGATTCAGCATGTGACCTTTTTCCCAATACTTAATTAGCATTGTGAACGTGCAGAACCTCAATTTTTGTATGTACTGTTTTTTTAACATCTAAACTGTTTTGCATCCTTCACAACTTATTTATCCAGAATGCAAATAATCAAAGACAGAAGACATAAAATTACAGGAGAAGGTTTTATTTTCATTATTTATCATTCGTGACATTATCAAACAAATCTTAAAGAAATAAATTGTTCAAAACAAGTTAAAGATCAAGAATGTCTTAAAAGATTATTGAACATTTACTGTTAAAGTAAAATTGCTTAATTATCAGATAAAAAATCCTAATAATTGATTTAAATAAGCAAAAATGTAAAGGGTACTAATTTAATTATTAAACATATCGTAAAAGTATATGTTTTTTGTAAATTTCCACAAATTATGATAACAAATAACCACCTCTGAAAATCAGTTATGACACATCCACATGAAACTGTATAACATTGTACATCTTTCTAAACAGTGTTACTGGTGCAGTTATCAGCTGTGAGTCATGTTGCTAACACATGTTGAGTAGCAGACTGGATGCCTATTATGGCGGGAAGTTGATTTGCCCCGTCAGAATAGTTAGTAAGGATTTGTATGAGGATTTGCTGGTTGAAAAAAAGAGAATTAGTGAAATGGCGTTTTTTTCATGGTATGTGTCTTTGTTTCATTTCACAACCGATAAGGATAGGATTTTCTACAAATTTTTCTGTCTGTGTGACTCGATGTTGATCAGTGTACATTAATGTTGTGGTTGTGACATCATTGAAAGATGCTTTCTCTCGAAAACTGGGAGTTTATGACACTGCGTCAAAAGAGGGTGGCATCAAAATAGGGTGTGGGATGATACTTTAACTGGGAAAAACTGTTCGCACGGCCGCCGTGTACCTCATTTAGAAAGACTATTCGCACAGCCGCCATGTATATAATTTACGTAAACCTATTCATGTACCTGATCTGCGAAACATACTCATTGTTGCAACCTGTTACCTCTAATTCCACTTTTGCAAGTCATTGTTGTTAAAAACTTTACAATGCTATACTCCTTCACCTCCAGTAGAAACAGAAATTTTCATATAAATATTGAGTGAATCTTGCAAGTGAAAATTTCCAGTATAGGCACCCAATGGATGAACTTTTTCCATTATTCACTAAGAATAAACAAAGTTTCTTTTTATTTTATGCTCAAATGAGTTGGCTAGCTAAAGTGTGTTAAGATTTTGAAAGTAGCCAATTACTTAGGTACAGTACAGCCGCCGTGATTTTTTGGGACCCCACACTTTGCGGTGGGGGACTTAATCCCCTTCACTTTAGCTCCGCAATAACACTATGCGGTGGAGGGATAAATACCTACAAATCACCACCGCACCTTGGCAAGCACGCTGATGTCAACTCCACTGTGGAGGGGGCTGATCGACATTACTGATTGACGTTTGAACAGCCAAAGAATGAAGACCACCTATGAAAAGACTTGAGACATCAGGAGTGATTTACAACCGGATACCATTGGAAGAATCAGTCGTCTTTATTTCGATCATATATTTGAAAAATAAAAAAATAATTTCAAAAGTCTTGTATATTCAGTACACATTACTGTTTATAAAAGATTGATTGACTTCTTTTGCAATAAGTTTATGCTTTTAATTTATTCAAAGAAATTGAACAAACTTACACACTGACTTGACGAAAAGCACAACTTGCTGAGCTTCTCGAGCTGCATAAATTTATCATTTTGTTGCAAAGGAAAGTAATTCTCTGGGATATGGACAAATAAAATCCAAATTGACATCCGCTGTTGCTTAAAAAAAACCAAAAAAAAACAACCCCTAAAACACTGAATTTGCACTGAAATGCAAACCGCGTCCTTAGTCCTTAAGAGGTAATAGCACAGTCACGAGGCTGAATATTCTGACTGCATGTGTACTGTAAATGACTGACCATTTAATGTATGGGGCTTAAATGTTGTTTTGTTTTTGTTCTTTTAGACCGGGATACTTTTGTTCTTTCTTTACCAGATAAATTCATTTCAAGTGAAATATGGAATGGAATAACATCTTTTTTATACTTCAAATCAGAGAAAGACAATTGTTTTCATGCATTTACCCCCCCCCCCCCCCTTAGAAAATTATATGGGTCTCTCCCTAATAAAGACTTGACTTCAGCGGATGTTCTACAGAAATAAAGGCAGTGACCACTGTTTACACTGTTATAAAATATTGCCAAGGGTTTGCATCAAAGGATGATGTAAGTTTCAGCTTGGGAACAGTGTGTTTTTATCAGACTAAGCCTTCTGACTTTACGCGTTGTACTTTACAGCCGCAATTATGGTCCCACCATTAACAACGGAAGTTTGATAATTGCTAGTAATTAATCTGAACTTAACTTGTTACCAAAATGAACAATAATGTGGAAAATTCTAAAATCTCAGATGTTCAGAGATTTTAATTTCCATCAAGTTTAGGGCATTTTGCATGGATGTATTGTCTCCATATGTATCCTATTATTTGCTCATTTTTCTAAGGCGAAAATATAAAAACAAAATATATTCTTATAATTATTTTGATGCAGTTATTAAAGTATGTAGTTTCCTGTTTGTGACTCTTAGAGCCTTTGGTTATTGAGCGTGTTTCTGTATGTGGTATATTGCTGTACAGCTAGAGTAACTGTAATGCTGTACAGCTAGAGTTACTGTGGCCAAGTGGATAAAGTGTGCGACTCGTATACACACACACACACACTTGGGTGTCTGCTTGAGGGGGCATGTACCCCCCCCCCCCCCGATTTTTAAAAAATAATAAATATATCCGTTTTATTTGTTTTGCCCCCCCCCCCTCCAAATTCCTGCGGACGCCCACACACACTCACACTTGACTTTGGAGCATGTGGTCAGGAGTTCCAGCGCACTGGTGAGAAAATTTATTTCTTTTTTGCTCCATAACGCTAGCACATTATTACTTTTCTTACCACTACAGAACGTTTCCAGATTTTAGTTTGTGTACGTCTAGATTTATAATCAGGCAAATTTTAATATTTTATTTCTTAAGATTGCCTAAAAATGTTGACATGTCAAGCATCGAAAAAGTAAAATTTTGGTTAACATTAATAAGCATTTTAGCGTTATTTCTGAAACTCACATTGTTGAAAAACATAAGCAGAATCACGAAATTTTTAATGGCAGGAACATCTTTTTGACTTAGTATGAATGATGAGGCCGCTAATTGAAGAGAGCTAGCCAGTCATGGAATAACTTAAACTGTTACTGAAGCATGTAAAAAAAAAAAGTTTCTAATGTTAAGTGCAACTGATTACGACGACTTCCGAAGTAGTGATTGGGATTCCATATTTTATGAGAGAGAGAGAAAGAGAGAGACAGAGAGGGGGAGACTTTACTAAGAAGAGTTAATGATCTAGAAATATTCATCTCATTTTTCTGTATAATGCATATAATGTAATAGGAAAACGAATGGAAAAAGAAAAAGTTAAACATTAATTTCATCTGATGCTCAAGTTTATTTGGTGATAGAAATATACAGTAGTTACATACAACAAATGGGTATATATTTATCCCGGTTCAGGCAAGCTTTGACATTTTGTATAGGTGGGTTACTTATAATTTCTGTTGGTAAATTTTAAAAGGCAGGAAATTATTTTGATACAATGTAGTTCTACAATAAGGGAGAGTGCTGTAGGTCTCATTGTTAATAACAAAAGGTCAAATTACATCTTTGTTAGTTGTTCAGAGCAAAACCATTGTCCATTTTAAACAACAAATTTGACTGACGCAAGGAATGGAAGAAAATAAACAGATAAATCAGGGGTCAAGCTAGACTTGAAATTTAGGGAGAAGTGACTTCTCCTTTTGGACAGAATAGGGAGAAGTGAGAGCAGAACAGGGAGAAGTGGCAGTGATGCAAAAAACGCAATATATATATATATATATATATATATATATATATATATATATATATATATATATATATATACATTGTATATATAAGTGTGTTTGTGCTATGGTTCTCTTATTTGAATTGTATCCTGTATTTCTCATTATGTATATTTGCATTTAACATTAGTTTTAAGCAATATTTCATCTTCAAGCAGAAAATTCTCCATGTTGTATGTATATTATAAACACATTTTATAAGTGTATGAATGTATTATACTCATATGCAGTGTATTCATACTTAAAAGTGTGTATGTTTAGATGGAGAGAAATATGCAATGTATCTTGGACATATAGCTTCAAAAAAGCATAGCAGAAACTATACATTGTAATTAATTTTAACTGACAGGAGTACTGAGATTACACTATTGTAATTACAATTAGGTAAAAAATACTTAAGCAACTGCCAGCTAAAGAACAAATTAATTTTTTTTTAGTTTCTTCACTAGAAAATGTCAGTTGAAAACATTTCCAAATTAGTTTGAAACAACCCCTATATTAGGCTATAATACGCACATGTGAGCACATGTAAATGTGTCAAGATCATAGTGTTCATCCATTCAAACCAGTGGTCACTGATGAGTAATCTCATCTTTAAAACTGCATTTTGAGGGAGTTGATTCTGAATTAAATGTAAATCTTTTGACTGTCATTTTTTGGTATTGTTTTTTAAAGTAGATCCATCTATTTTTAGAAACAGGGATTTTCTTCATATGACCACTCACTTTCTAGCTTCGTTGCAACAATCCCAATATAGGATTGGAAATTTATGGTTTTAATATTTGTCAAAGTGCTCGTAATAACGTCTTGTATTGGTTGGATATTTTTTTCTTTCTTACTCTTTCTCGTATTTGCACACATATGTGTGATGTAAGCTAACAACCTTGACCTTAAGTTACAGTGCTTATCAATTCAACAATGTAGAATTGTCCCATACGTTTCTGACCAACACATTTTTATTTTTAGGCTAAATCTTTTATCACATAATAGTTACACTTTGCCTTCTACGAACTGTATAATTTCCTTAATGTATGTGTCCAGTGAATTACAAAAACAGACAGTCTAATGAAGACGTACTTCCAAGACACAGCGATGTCCACCATTATTACCCCATAGCAGGTTCACTTATGGTTTCAAACTGATTTTATGAAGAAAATAATGCAAGTATGGCTGTTAAAATCTTCAAAAGATATATTTAGAAAGTGCTTTCACCAATTCCATTCTTAAAACACAAATTGTTATTTACATATAGATGATTTAGTTTCAAAACATAAGTTATTAAGTTTTCATCAACAAATGATAACTTGCAGAAATCGGGCAGCAATATCTTACTGGGGGAAAGAGTTAATTCATCAATCAGCTATTAAAACACATGCCTGTGAATGTGCAAGAGTTTGTTTTGTCGGTGCAATTGATATGAACACATGCTAAGGCAACATGCCATCTTTTTCGCCTGGGGCTTAACACTACTTGGCTGCTTTGAGGGAGCATCTCAAAAGCTATAAACTACAGGCACTCATGTATATCTTTAAAAAAAAAAAAATGACAGGGCGGAGTCGTTTTTGCTTTCCTAATATAAGAAAGCGAAGTTTGCATTTTTTCGGCAACTTAGTCGCCCACTTCATCTGGTAGCGTGACCCCTGGATAAATGTAAAAATTTGATACTAGCTGTATTCATTAGATCACTAGTTTTTCTTTCTATCACTGATTTTTCTTTTACAAGAATCAAACAGGGGAATAGCATGTGGTTGTACAGTATGAATCACTTATCCCCGAGTACACTGTTTATTGTCAACTTAATGGCAAAGACAACAAAACTGCAGAAGAGCTGTTGTTGTACTTTTAGGTTATCAGTTCGCACATGAAATTAACACCTCAATATCAAAGAAAACAAGAAGTGTTGATGGCTTCTTTTGTGCTAGGTTATTGGTTCGCCCATGAGCACTTCTCTTCGAAAACTGGACATGTCAACTACATGTATCTAGGATGACCTTTTGTGACAATTTGTGATTTTTAAAAAACCCGCCACTTTGGTAATTAATGCAAAATAGTACAGTTTAAAATAAAATAATGATGTGAAATCTTAATAATGCTTTATTTAAGCGATTGGATGTCAGAAGAAATAGTACAATATGTGAATGAGAACTCATGCATGGAGTAACCATCAGAACTTTTGCGATTTTGTTTCACTTCAGTAAGGTATGACTGCAGCTTTGTTATTAATTTATTCGATGTTTTTCATTCTTTTCATTGTAGGGAGTACAATATCACTGACTTTCATATAATAAGTAAAAAATTTTATTGCGTTTACTGAAAAAGAAATAAGGATATGAATGTATGTTTTGATTCCTATAACATAGTATTGAAGAAAAAAATCAGATTAATTGTGCAAAATGTAGTATAATACAGTTTGCGAGGCATTGTCATTACGTTATCATCATCTAAAATTTGATTTTTGGCACTATGTATCATACATTATCTTTGTTAGAACAAGGAAATATTTATAATTAACTGAATGACTAGGTTGGGGTTTTTTCAGTATCAAAAAGTTAGCAAATCGCTCCCCAAAAGGATAATGATGTCGATAAATCGGTGCCCTCCCCCCTCCCAACCTCTGCTTGCAGGGGTCATAAACAGTAACCACGCCCATATTATTGAGACCACGTCCACTTCGCGATGGTGATCGGATGCGACTCTGCAAGAAAGTGTGGTGTGCATAGCTATTCTCCGCAAGATGCAACGGCAACTCCGTCAGGACGCGCAGAGTGATGGTGGAGATTTTTTTCTTAATCCTCTCCACTCTCTCTCCACTCCCATCGTGAAGCTTGGGGTTCCGAAAAAATCATGTGAGCTGTACTGTAATGTCAGCTGTTTACTGTTATGTTCTGCAGTGTTTTGTGTATATTAGCACTGTAAATCTGAGTAACATAATTCTTTCCTAATTCAAGATAACAAAGCATACACTAGAAAAATATAAATAAAGTGTAGAGTGGGATTCGATCACAGATCTTTTGCATGAGAGATAAACATATTTCCAACTACTACAGTGATTGACATCCTGGAAGATGATATTCTTTGCTTATGTTATCGCTGTCTATTGAAAAAATTATAGACTGTTAAAGTAAAATTAAATTGTCACATTTTTTCTCATGGGAAAACTACTCATTCCCAGACTAGCCTCAAATTGTTTGCACACCATATCATAGTTATTAGAATCCAAACTGTGAGGCAGACACCCGTCATCATGCCAAATGTCTAAGAAACAGATGGTACTAGTCACTGAGTTAATAGTCTTTGTAAAATTTAGTACATGGCTGCTGTATGAATAGACACATCTGAGGAATGATATATATTCTGTAATTTTTTAAAGAAAGATTTATTCCTTAGGCTATAAGCACAACAAATACTTTTTTTATCAATCAAAGGAAATGTTTTCTAAATGTATTTTATTATCAACTTGTGTTCAGCTGCTTAATATACGAGGGAACAATGAAATACCATCTATTTATCAGTCCATCCATTCTTCCTATGCATTAGCTAATGAATGCTATAACAGCCGTATTTCATATTCTATTGCAACCAGATTTTCTGTTCAAAGCGTAATCAGTTCATTGAACAGGCATTGGAATGGGTTGTGAACAACTTAGTAGTAAAAACATTTTTTAATTCACTTGGTCTAATGTGGAACCATGTTGCTGCATATAAATTTGTCATGATTTTTTTTTTACTGTCGATTGGAACTGGCATCCAACCAGTTCTCATCAGCAACCATTTATCAACATGATTCCTAAAAAAGCATACACTTTGAAATATAAATTACTGCTTTGTTGTCTCAGTCTTTAATGACTTTCAGAGCTCAGAGTAAGTTTGAAGCACAATAATATACCTACATATGTTTTCCATGACTTCCATGCTTCCTTCATGATCTGGAGAAAATCTGTGCACCAATGAAACAACATGGCGTATTTTGATACCTTTTATGTGTCCATAGTGATAAAATAGAGAGCATGGACAATTTTGAGACAGTTCTACATTACATGGATTACACACAAATAGTACATAGAGTATGGAAATCATAGAGAAACTGTGCGGAGATGGACATCACATTGTTTTAGTGTAGTCTACACATAAAAGATGGAAATCACAGAAAGATAAGATAGACAGAATGATGAATGAATAGATGGACAGCAGCATAGCAACAGCTGCCCCATCTGTAGTTTAGAAAGGGGGGAGGAGGCAAGAAGAAAGAGCTAAGCACAAATTCAGACAGTGCAATTATTCAGAAACAGTTCACCGTTTATTTAGAAACAGTTAAGCAAAACTTCAGACAAGCTGAGATATTAATCAGAAACAGTTCAGTAAAAGTCAGAAATCGGAAATACACAAAATAGGCAATAATTTGGTCCCATTTTACAGTAAAAAGAAGCTTTTATGAAACATATATAAAACTGCATATTTTATCATGCATTTGTCAAAATTGCTTCTAAATGTTGATCATTTGTTTCTCCTGCTAACCTCAGAAATATTGTATAGGGACATAACTCTAACATCTCCTTGGGAAATGTGTTGATTGATCTATACATTTTGTCCATTCAAAATAGCATATATTTGTTCCATTAAAATATAGAATAGTAAATATTGAAAAGATTTGTACATTTTCTTTTATGCAGTACAATAACAAAAGGGACAAATTATTTGCATACCGCCTGCATGTCAAAATCAGGTGACTATATGAATGTCAGCACCAACTGTCACTGTTCCATTTATATACACCCTATACATCCATTGTGAACCTATACCTAAGTATTCTAACACACATAGTCACATGTAGCTCATGTTACATATTTAACAAAAGAGGTTACTATATTAATACAGGAACACGCGAGATTAATCACCATGCTTATGGTCAGATTATGATATGTCAAGAAAATTATGGTGAACTGAGAATGATATGTATGTACATCATACTGTCAGATGGCCATTATAGAGCAGTGGAGATTTCATTGACATGCCTGAACTCTCTCCAAAACTGTGTACTGGCTTCTGCATTTAGTCCATGATGTAGCACACATGTCGTACTTTGTTAGCAATCATTGATTAGTGAAAATGCTTCCACAACAAACTTTTTGACTAAACTAAACTTCTGATGTCAGATTTGGTTTAATGATGGGCCAGAACAAAATTGGATCCAGAAAAAGTGGTATGGTTAGGTGGGATAATAAATGAATAAAAGCATGGAAAAAAAGAATCAATCAATGAAATGGACTAAATAAAATAATAATAATAATAACAATAATAGCAAAAGTAATAACCAACAATAATGATGACACCAAATAATAATAATAATATCAGATGCTGATATTTTTAACCAGTGTGAGAAGGAAAGTAATATTCATAGACATAGATGTTTTTGTTATTATTGGAAAATTTCAAAGAACTATGATGATATTAAGTTGAGAATTTGGGCATACAACTGAATTTTCTGTTGTTTCAAAAATTTGAGGAAGATCATCCAGGAATCAAATTTGAATGTGACATTTTTGGTTTGTTTCTATCATGACAAATTTCAACATGCAGTATTTGGTTTTGTTTTGTTTGGTTTTATGGGTTTAATGCCATTTTTCAGCACATGATAGACTATACATGGCGGCCAGTATATCTGGTGGAGGAAGAACCCAGGAAAAATCCCGGGAAGAACCACCGACCCACGGGAAGCTACTGGCAAGTTTTCTCACATAACCACATTGGCTGAGCCCGAGACTCAAACCCATGCAGACATAGGTGAGATGGAGGTGATCGGTAAAGGCGAGTGCCTTAGACCACTCGGCCACCCGGGATCCCCCTGCAGTATTTGGAGTTAGACAGTGTGTCTGCATGCAAGCAGTTACAGTCAAACCTGTCCTAACTGTCACCTTTACTCAGCAGTCACCTGTTCACAATGACCATTCTAATTCCCCCCCAACTAATTTCCTATATACATTTTCTGTATGTAACGGTCACCTGACTTCTGCAGTCAGCGGCCAGGTGTTTCCTAACCAAACAGTGGTTTATCCCTGCCTTAAGCGGTCACTGGCACATACCTACAGTGACCAGTCAGTCTTTTGCTTCATGAGGAAGTCATTGTATAGATAAAGGAATATCATATGAATTGATGTGCACATATTTCTTATCTCGCTTGTACTCACCGTACTCCAGTCATGTTGACAGTTTAACTCAAAGGTGTCAATATGTCAAATTCGAAAGCCAGGCAGTTTTTATCATTAGGGTCAAGGGTCAAAGCAATTTGCTTGCTGGATGGTGGGAAAAGTAGTAGTGTTATCGCAGCAGAAATGGAAGTCACCTTTTGTGCCAGTATGACCGGTATTGTTCAGTATCTTCATCTATTTGCCTGTGAATTAAAGATATCTCTGAAGAAATAAGTTCGTCTTTGAGAAGAGGTACGAGTTACATCCCTTTTCATTATGGTCAGGGGTCATACAAAATTAGAACTTGTCTCTAAAGGCAGGCAAAGTTTTGGTTCATAGGTCACAAAGAACAACCATATACAACTTCTTTTGATTCCTGTTCATTACAGGCTTCTCACATAAACTGTCTTTTGATCACGGCGAGTTGAGGAACTGGCTAAACCAGATATTGTTCCTACAGCGTGAACAAACTTGGTGATTATTTTAAGTCCGTGATGATTTAATTTATAGGATGGATTAAATTGAGCAGGATACAGTAATCTTGTGTGGAACATAAATTTGAGAGAGAACATCACGCATAATTTATGATTTTGTTGTTTAGTGCACATGAACAATCTTGATAAGGTAATAATAATAATGATAATGATATTCAGTGCATAGTATTTGTTTGAAAACCAATTTTAAAATGTGAACCTATGTACAGAGGTCACCTGTGTACAATGGCCAGTTTTGCCTTTTCCCATGGGTGGCCGCTAGTGACAGGTTTGACTGTATTCAGCATTGAAACTTCAGTATTCATAAATGTTGGACAAAATGAAATTCCTTAATTTTGTTTTACACATTTCTTATTTCAATTGGACGATATTCAGAATTTGGCATACCAGTGCAAACATTTCTTCCTCATAATGGCCATAATGGAGGCTGGTAAAAACATGAAGAGAAAAATAGAACATTTCCAGAGGTTTACAGTTTTTTAATTTAGTAAACATTCTGTATTAAAATGAGAAAAAAAGTGAAAGAAAAGTAAAATGGTCTTCTCCCAGTGAGATTATGTTTTGCTTTTGAAATAACAACCTCTTGTGAGTTGTCACACAATGGTGGATTAAAAATAAATATCAAGAAAGTACCAATTATAAAGTTTTCATTCTCTAAAGTTTGTTTGCATTCATTTGTTCAAGGCCACATTCTCGGTGTGTGTATTTGTTAAAGACCAAAGTTTCCATGTTTAAGATGTGCACCCACTGGCATTTATTTTTCAAGTCCATTTTTTCCATGCTATTTCCATATGATGTACATGTTGGTACTCTCATGCTACAAGTCTCCATATGATTTCCATGTTATTTCCATATGATGTACATGTTGGTACTCTTATGCTGCAAGTCTCCATATGATTTCCATGTTATTTCCATGTGATGTATATGTTGGTACTCTCATGCTGCAAGTTTCCAGATGATTTTCATGTTATTTCTTACTTGTTCCTATAAATTAAAAAGATGTGCTTTTTTAATCCTAAATTCATCCAAAAAGAATCATTAAAGTGTACTGATGCAAGCAGAAGTTAATCAGTAGTGAGAGACTGGTGGTGTAAAATGTTACTGGATATCTGCAAATTTAGCATGCAATATGCAGATCACCAGTCTGTGCTTGATCTTCATCTATTAAACATTTTTCTGTTCTTAACCACAGATAAAAACTGAGCATCAACAGTATTGGCTTACTGCATGTTCTTGATGGATGACTATTGTTACGACTCTATGGTTTAAGAAAAATGTAACAGAAAGAAAGTGAAACCAACAAATCAAGTAAAAATCAACAAGCAATTTATTACTAGATAATTAAAATGAAAAATCAAAAAGTCACTTACAGTAATGTGTTTTGAAATCCTAATAATCCAATAAGAATGATTGTTCTAATCACAAGTCCTAAATATAGAATGTTCCGAATTCACGGCTGTGTCCTTGAATGTTATGATGTGCTTATGGTCTCCAAAGTCCTGATGTACTAGTAATCTTGATGTGCTGATGTCAAAATGAAGTATTCCAAAATCTCTTAATAAGTTCACATAAATTCCAAAATCATCAATTAAAAATCCAAAATCCAAAAGTTTATGAGCACTGTTATAATCCAATGAATATTTAAAATAATTCCTCTCTTAGAATTTGGAATGAATTTTCACAACTGTAATAGCTCTTTACAAGACTGATGGTAATGTCAAAACTGAAAAAATGTCCACCAAACATGGTATATATAAAGATTGGTCACATGACAGAATGTTCTAGAACATGAGTCATCTTAATGGAATTTTAACTGTAAACAAAATTCAACCTTGACCTTCAAATTGAGAAAACATATTGATCAAAACAACCTAATTCAAGGACACTAGTTAAACATGTTTTTCCTGATAACATTAAGATTTAAGCAAATATTAAAGTGAAGAAACATTTATAATTTCCTAAAATATTTATAATATTATATAAACATCATACATAACACTATGAGTTTAGTCAGTGTTCTCCCGAGGGTCTTTTACCGTAGCGGGCCCACTACGCTATCGTTTCAAACTCCGATAACCCCGATGCTTTAGAACCTGCCGCTACGCTATGCTCTTGTGCCGCTATGCTTTGATGTTTC
The DNA here is from genome assembly GCA_029931535.1 of Margaritifera margaritifera. Classification (NCBI taxonomy): domain Eukaryota; kingdom Metazoa; phylum Mollusca; class Bivalvia; order Unionida; family Margaritiferidae; genus Margaritifera; species Margaritifera margaritifera. The sequence continues at coordinate 1,016,480 of JAQPZY010001550.1, read as the reverse complement.
CCACTACCCTTATAAAATTAATCTGTTAAACAAACATCCTGTCACCTAATTCAAAGCCCCACTCAAATGACACTTGTTCTTACCTCTTCTGTTGTATTTTATTAAGATAATCCAGGATAATTGCTCACTCACTTAACCATTATCCATTGTACCTGGCTTGCGTGACCGCCGGTGCGCGACCTTTAGTGAGGGTTTCGTCTGCACCTAGTCACGTGATTGGCCAGCAACAATGGAGTCTACTGGTAGTGTGTTATATATATGTCAGTCGTTTACATTAACAGCCAAAGCAGTTACACTGATTAAATTAAAAATTATTGTGAAAAATGAACACACCACCTTCCAAGAAACGAAAAATTACCCAGCACCCGGCTAGCCCCATGTTGGCCTGGTTACGACAATCAGAAATTAGCGTCACGAATAGTGGCAGTGATTCTGATTCCGATAGCACCAGCATGATTTCCAAAAAGACTGATATCAAGAAACGAAGGACGGGATTTAATAATGAATGGAAGACGTTATTCCCTTGGTGGAAATTGCTGGATCGGATGGTAAGTTTTCCATATTGCTAACTTAAGTGAGTGCTGCCCTATTAATTTCTCTTTTCTGTCTATTCAAGTAATAAACGGAACAATTTTTATCTTCCAGTTTGACCTCTTTTGAAAAGATATAAATAACAAGTATTCCTTTATAAATATAACTAAAATAATTTCATCCATATTGAATTTTTTACTTATTATTCAGTGAAGTCATGACCTCAAAAGTTTATTCCACCCGGTCTATATCAAATTCTTGAAAATAAGACTATGTAATTACATATATATTTTGCAGGTATGCTGTGTAAATTGTGCCGGAAGAATTTTTCCATGGTAATTAACTTAATTAGGATTCAGGTATATTTGTCTCTTTTTTGTACATCCATTAATAAATTTTATGTTCCATTTTTTTCAGATTGTGAAAGGTCATTCTCCTCGATGAATAGAATTAAGAGTGTTTTAAGGAACAGGTTGTCACAGAGGGTACTGAACTACCTGATGACAATCAGTACTGAAGGACAGCCCTTAAAAGACTTTAATTGTGATGTTGCAGTCAGTTTATATAGTGAAATGAAGAAAAGACGAATATCATTTATTTAAATTAAGAAATAAATGAGATATGCATTGTTGTTACTGTTATAACCTAGGTAAATAAAAAATACTATGTAAATATATGCACTTTTTATTTCATTGATATTAATTTGTTTCACTTTTATGACGTTAACGCGCGCTTTGTAAAACATTTAATGACCCAAACACGCGTACCCCGATGCTATCGAAAATTTATGGGGAGATCACTGAGTTTAGTATGGATTTACCAGCAGGGGGCAGGAATGAACCATAGGAAATTCATCAACTACAAAACATGTTGCACTGCAGGACCTCAAACATCACAGGTCCGAAAAAGGATGCAAACTATGATAAAAATAAATGTATTCCGACTTTCCATGATCACTAGAAAATGACTAGTTCATGGGTTGAGTATGATAAAAATAATGTATTCTGACTTTCCATGATCACTTGAAAAGAGCAGGCCATGGGTTAAGTATGATAAAAATAAATGTATTCTGACTTTTCATGATCACTAGAAAAGACTAGGCCATGGGTTGATTATGATAAAAATAATGTATTCTGACTTTCCATGATCACTAGAAAAGACTAGGCCATGGGTTGAGTATGATAAAAATAATGTATTCTGACTTTCCATGATCACTGAAAAAAACCAGGCCATGGGTTGAGAGGTTGCTAATATTTGTTTAGCATGTAAGGCATACCCAAGAATCAGCAAATCATTCAAGTGCCTTATTCAAAGGCAAATCCAATTTGAAAACTGACCCACTGATAGCACACGAAACAAGCAAAGAGCATATTACTTGCACAAGAAAGGTTATTGCTAGTAAATCAAATATACCCCTCCTCCATCATCAAGACCCTAATTGCCCAAGCCTTTACAAAGTTGAGTACAGATTGGAAGAAAGGGCTTGAATATCTTTTCAACACCACAAATGGGGTGATTAAAGCTTGAAAACCTTTCTCTGATTTTGAGTTAGCTTGTAACATTCAGCAAAAGAATGATTTAGCTTTGGGACAAAATTACATCAACAGTCACGGCTGAACGTCTTTCCTCAACTCCTTAGTTTGTTCCCTGAAGGCACCAGTACAAAGTAATTGTCTAAATTTTCAGTTTGCATTAATTTTGTTATTTTTTCCTCTCTTTCGTTAATGTTAATGCACTGTAGTAAATATTCATGACTTAGCTGTTGGACCAGTCCTTGGCTTACGTGGACCTGGGCAGTGTAGGGTCTGACTGGTCCTGGACCATTGAGTCAAAATCAAAATTTGCAGTTCCCGCTCTATATGATTTCCATGTGATGTACATGAGGGTACTCTCATGCTGCAAGTCTCCATATGATTTTCATTTGATTTCCATGTGATGTACATGCTGGTATCTCATGCTGCAAGTCTCCATATGATTTTCATGTTATTTCTATGTGGTGTACATGATGATACTCTTATGTTGCAAGTTTCCATATGATTTTCATTTTATTTCCATGTAATGTACATGATGGTACTTGCATGTTGCAAGTCTTCATATGATTTCCATGCTATTTTGATGTGATCTACATGATACTCTCATGTTGCAAATCTCCATATGATTTTCGTGTTATTACCATGTGATGTATATGATGGTACTCATGCTGCAAGTTTCCATATGATTTCCATGTTATTTTTCATGTGATGTACATGATGATACTAATGCTGCTGGTCTCCATATGATTTTCATGTTATTTCCATGTGATGTATATGATGGTACTTATGCTGCAAGTTTCCATATGATTTCCATGTTATTTCAATGTGATGTACATGATGATACTAATGCTGCAAGTCTCCATATGATTTTCATGCTATTTTTATGTGATGTACATGTTGGTACTCATGCTGCAAGACTCCATATGATTTCCACATTATTTCAGGGATAATGCTGGGCTTCGCCAATGTCGCAAATTGCGATTTTTTTCCTAATTGGCAACAAAATATACCATCTAGTGATTTTTTTGGCTACAACATTTTTGGCTGTTAAAACTTGTATATACAATCGTGGGTTTGTAGTGGAGGAATTCAAAGGCACCATGAAAGGAAGCCACAAACTTGGTTATAAGATGCACTGGAATCTATCTATTGTTATATAAACAAATCCTTTGTTCATATTGACAAACCATCTTACCAGTGTATTGTTATATCATAATCCACTTATGCTGACATCTGACCTGAGTATTGTATGCTGTGATAAACTAAAATGGTCATGCTACCGGACTAGCTACAATTGTCCAAACGACGGCTAATCCTTTTTTTTTTTTTTTTTTGAGAAAAATGTACCAGAAAAAATAGTTTTGCTGAAACTTCAAAGAAAAGTGATTACCTTTCCAATAATTCTGTATAAATACTAAGCAAATGAAAAAAAAAAAAAATCAGTCTCAATTAGAACAATATACTGTCATGGGTAAACGTAAGTTAGACTTTTCGTGTTCATCATCTTATCCTAAGAGTACTGTATGTAGCCTGGAAGAATGGGGTCGGCTTATCCACGGGACAAGGTCTAAACTTAAAATTTTTAAAGTTTTCTTGTTGACTACCCGTATATATTAGAGGAGACTGGGTGGATAGATAGATAGATAGCTAGGAATAATAAAGACAAAACCAGTGTAAAATACAATTAGGTATATTATCAAGTGGAATATGTCACAAATAAATAACTTACATTTTGTTCTTCATCGTGTCATAAAAATCCATAGAAATATATAATGATTTGCATTTTAAATCCGTTTGATATGATAAATCCATGAATTCTATCATAGGTTTCATACCATGATAAAAATTGTAGCCCAGAATGATCCGATTCACAATATCCCATAATATGTTAATTCCACACGTCTCACAAATAAACAATGAAAGTCAAGTCCACACTTTTGTGATTCACATTATCCTATAAAGGCCGCTGTCTAATGTCATCTGGTACAAAGCCCAAGAATTCATCCGCATCGTCTGAGTGACCAATTATAGTGCTTAAATCCTGGATCGTCGTCTGGTCATCATAAATATCGTCAAACTCCAATTCCTCGTCTTTACTGTCATATACAGGTGCTTACGTGGAGATTGAGCTTGGACTCTACAAGTGATACTTCGATCATACAGTCTGTGAAATCTATTAAAGGATGCAACTGAACAGGTGTCAATTGTGTGGCAAGATCACAGAGAGTTCAAATAACCACCCTCTGTTACTTGGCACTGAACAAGTATCAAATACACGGGTCGATCAAAGGGTTGTAATGTGGGAAACAAAATTTTATTGTTTGTTGTCAATAAAGTAATAAAGACACCATCTTTTTCAATTTTCATTGCCTACCACATTAATAGACATGGAACAATACTGACTCCTTGCTTGGCGACATTTTGTGAAAATTGTTGACAAAATATTGAGCTTGGCGATTTTTTTGGTGACAACTTTTTTAAAACCAGCACCATCTCTGTATTTCCATGTGATGTACATGATGATACTCATGCTGCAAGTCTCCATATGATTTCCATGTGATGTACATGATGATACTCATGCTGCAAGTCTCCATATGATTTCCATGTGATGTACATGATGATACTCTCATGCTGCAAGCCTCCATTTGATTTTCATTTTACTTTCCATGACATTTCCATGTACTCCATGTTGACAGCATGGAAAAATTTTAGAATTTTTTAAGAGATTTTTATGAGCATGGAACACTGGCATGCAGGAATGTCAACTTGTAAATGCATTTGTTGAAAAAGCAGACCCGAATGGTAATGAGTCCGTCTTTTGTACATTGCTTTGCAGAGGGAAGCACATACTAAATCTGCACATGTGCAATAGCAGACCAATAAGGGGAAATAACTGATCGTTATTATATGTATATGTCATGGATGGCAAATAAGAATAAGCAATAAATTATCCAGAGCAAAGGCATATACTCCTTGGACAATGTCAACTTAACTAGTATTGGAACGAATTCATGATTTTACTATTTGAATATTCATAGCCTATATTCAGTTCATATTCATATATTCACTGTGGTGTCAACATGAAATATTTATCCTCATCACCAGTGATTGGGTTGAATCAAAAGTTAGAAATTAGTGACCCATCTGACTTTTATATGGATTTATCTTGCTGTTCAATTGCTAAGCTATGTAACACTTTTACAGTGGATGACATTTCAGAAAACATTTAAAAGAGACTTCTTTTGCTGAAGTAAAAATACATTTATTTCCATGGAAGTCACCATGGTTGTATCTACATAATTAGTGACAGCCAATAAAAATGGAGAATGCTTGGGAGAACTATTTGAGTGGCATTCTCAGAACTTTTTTTCTACATCAGTGAAACATATGTGGCCTGTCTACGCCTGGTCCCACTTTGACAAAACATCTCAATTTGAGTACATACCTATCTACTCAATTCAAATATTTATGTTTCCATACGATTTTATGACCAGTAAATTCATGGATAGTTGTTTTGAAAACTTGGCTATTTTCATTATTTTGGTTGTAATTTCCAAATGACAGCTGATAAAAATTTGAGTTGAGAATGTACTTAAGGTTGAGAAGTTGAGAAGTTTTGTGAAAACTGGGCCTTATCAGATGAGTTTTTCCGAGTCTGCACTGCTCTTAAAATTCAGAAGGTGTATTTAATCATTACATTCTTGATTGTTTAGAATTGGTATTAAAACTAGTAATTAAAATATAGTCATAAATATCTTAATAAGATTTCTAAATTACTTCAGTCTTCATGGTAATTCTAAAAGAACCTCAATAACAAACATAATGAAGACTCAACTTAAATATTTAGCATTTATTTATTTATTGAAAAACCAAGTAAAAGATTAAGAGCTTCCACTTATTTATTTACATGTATGATTGCTAAAGAAATATTAGGGGAAAGAAACAGTAAATTCTTTGTGAACAGAAGTTACTGAACAACTGTAAACTTTCAAGTTTTCAAACAGTGAACAAGATTCTGATTCTCAAGATGTTAATGCTGGCAATAGTGCCAATCTAATGAAGAAATTATTTAAATTTTTTAATATATTAACATTAAGTTTATGGGAAATAAATTAGTGGTCCAATCCCTTAAAATGCTACTACATGCATACATACTGTTCCTTGTTGCCTTAGATTTTCATTCTTTTATTACAATACTAATTATTTCACAATGAATGAGCATTAACAGTCTGGTGATCTTTTATATTGGTGACACAACAATAAACACATAATGTTCTAAATTATTGAAATGAAGATAAAAAAGGTATTGTTATTGGGACTTCTATTTTTATTGCTGGGATTCCAACTTTTTTTCAAGGAAGCAGTCCTGGACTGCAACTTTCAAAATAGTCCTCACAACTGAACATTTCAGACGTTTATCTTCTTCAGGAAGAACAAAAACCAGTCAAAAGGCTTTACAACTGAACATTTCAGACATTTATCTTTTTCAGGAAGAACAAAAACCAGTCAAAAGGCTCAAATTAGTTCAAAAGCCTCTTGTGACAGATATATCACTGAACCTCCAAACAGCAGCCACCCCACATGAGGCACTGCAGGTTTTGTTACGATTTGAGAATAGTTTACCAGTGGAAAGTGATGCAACAGGAAATGTTCTGCGAGAACTCTTGGACCATTATTCTCATGAAAAGGAGGCAGTGGTCAGGTGGAAAATTGCAAGCTTATTAGCCAGTTTGTCCAAACTCCCTGGTGGTAACCTAGAGGGCCTTGCAGAGGATGTAATATCACTTTTAAAATCAGAAGGTACATATATTCTAAAGAAAATGGTGTGAAAGCAGATTATGTTTTGTTAGATAGTTTCAAGGAGTCCAGTGAAAATGATATCCTAAACTGCTTTACAGCAAATTACTTTCATTCCTAAACCTCAAAAAAGCTCATAATCATCCTCTGTTTTTAGCTCTACTGGTCATAGACCAATAGAGCTTTTGGGATGGCCTGTTGTCCATCGTCTGTCATCCATCCATCTGTTAGCACATTTTTTTTATTGCTACTCCTCCTAAACTACTTGGAAGATTGCCATGAAACTTTATACACACATTCATCCCAAGGTCTAGTTGGTCCTAAATGAAAATGGTGCTGCACGATCATCTAATATGGCCACCACAGTGGCTATTTCAAAAATCTTGTTATCGCTACTCGTCCTGAATGGATGGTCAAATCAACACTGAGGTTTTAATAAAAGACTTATTATGATGTATGGTTGGTGCTAAATCAAAATGGTGCCGATCTGACATTCAATATGGCCACCACAACATCCATCATGAAAATCTTGTTTTTTAAAGTTTTATTGACATGGGGTTTCCACCATAAGACTTCTTATGATGTCCAATTGGTCCTTGATGAAAATGGCACTGCTCAGACATCCAATATGGCTGCCACAGAGGCCAGCTTGAAAATCTTGTTATTACTACTTTTCCTGAACGGAAAGTCATATTGACATGGGGTTTTCACCAGAAGACTTATGAGGTATAGTTGGTCCCAAATGAAAATGATGCTGTATGGACATCTAGTATGGCTACTGCAGTGGCCATCTTGAAAATCTTGTTGCTACTTCTTCTAGATGGAAAGTCATATTGTCATTGCGTTTTCCCCAGAAGACTTCTTATGATGTATAGTTTATCCTAAATGAAAGTGGTGCCACTTGGACTTTCAGTATAGCCACCAAAGTGGCCATGTTCAGGCTCGACTTTACAGATCACTCACATCTCACCTTTGTCCGCATGGTCTGAGTCTCAGCTCAACCAATGTGGGTATATGAGAAAGCTTGCCAGTAGCTTTCCCGTGTGTTGGTGGTTCTTCCTGGGGTCTTTCTGGGTTCTTTCTCCATCAAATATACTGGCGGACATGTATAGCCTATCATTTGCTGAAAAATGTTGTTAACTCTCCCCCCCCCCTCCCCGCACATCAGAATATTGTTATCAAAACTTATCCTGAATTGATGGTCATATCAGCATAGGGCTTTCACTAAAAGACTTCTTTTGATGTCTGGTTGGTCCTGAATGAAATCATTTCTGATCTGTCATCCAGTATGGCCAATACAGTGGCCATCTTTAAATTCTTGTTATTGCTAGTCCTCCTAAGCAGAAAGTTAAATCAACATGGGGTTTTCACCAGAAGATTTCTTATGGTGTCTAGTTGGTCTTAAATGAAAATTGTTCTGATCTGACATCCTGACATCCAGTATGTCCACCACAGCAGCCATCTTGAAAACGTATCACTACTTCTCCTAGATGGAAAGTCTTCTTGACATTGGGGTTTCACGAGAAGACTTCTTATGATGTCTAGTTGGTCCTAAATGAAAATGATGCTGATCTGACAGCCAACATGGCCACCTTGGCATTAGCTTGAAAATCTTGTTATCACTACTGCTTCAGAATTGCTGCTCATATTGACATAGGGTTTTGACCAAAAGACTTCATGTGATATCTGTTTGGTCCTAAATGCAAATGGTGCCAGTCTTATATCAAATATGGCTTCCACAGCAGCTAATTTGAAAATCTTATCAGAGATGGTGTCAACACTCAACAGTTAATAGAAGGAAAAAAAAGATCCTATCTCGAATTTCTGGAAATTCTTTTTGAACAGTAGAGCATCAGTTCCTTCAAGGACTCATGTTTTATTTTTTGCAGTAGATTCTCTTTTATGTAAATACACTTAACTTCTTAGGAGATTTTTTTTAGAGGCTGTAATGATTTTGTTTATAACTCGCCTTGCCTTTAAAGCCAAGTGAACTTCTGGTATGGCCCTGCATCTGGTTTGCATCCTCTATTGTCTGTCAACATTTGCTGTTTTAAATTTCTTCTTAAAAGCCATTAGAAGATTTCAAACAAATTTGGCAGAGAGCATTCCAGCATAAATGACTTTAAAGTTTGTACAAATGATACTGATCTGACATCAAATATGGCCACCTTTACTAAAAATATAATTTTTTATACATCTTCTCCAAAACCACTTAACAGAATTAACATATCCTGACATAGAGGGCTTTAAAGTTTTTTACAAATGATGCTTATCTGCCATCAAATATGTCTGCCATTATTAAATATAGAAATATCTGCCGTTAAATATGTCTTCCATTATTAAAAAAAGAACAACCACATCAGAATTTAACTAAATTTGTGAGAAAGCATTCTGGCATAGGGTGCTTTAAATTTGGTACAAATGATGCCAATCCACTGTCAAATATGGCCACCATTGCTAAAAATAGAAAAACCTTTAAGTGACATAAAAAATTGGTAGAATTTGACCAAATTTTGACAACATCCTGTCATGAAGGTCTTTCAGGTTTGTACAAATGATGTAAATCTGCCATCAAATATGGCTGCTATTACTAAAAAAGATAAAACTTTAAATGATTTCTTCTAAAGAAAAATCACAGTACAGAATTTAACCAAATTTGGCAGAAAGCATCCTTGCATGAAGGCCTTTCACATTTTTACAATGCCAATCTGCCATCAAATATGGCCACCATTACTGAAAAATAGAAAAACCTTTGAACAACTTCTAAAAAAAAGCTGCTCCATCAAATCCAGGCATAGAGGGCTTTCAGGTTTTCACAAATGATGCCTATCCACCATCAAATATGACTGCCGCTATTAAAAATAGAAAAACCTTTAAATGGCTTCTTCACAAAAACCACTCCAAAGAATTTGAGAAAATTTAACAGAAAGCATACTGGAAAAGAGGGCTTTAAATTTAATAAAAATGATGCCAGTCAGCTGTCAAATATGTCCACAATTACTAAAAATAGAAAAACCCTTAAATGTCTTCTTCTTGAAAACTGCTCATCAGAATTTGACCAAATTTGATAGAAAGCATCCTGGTGTAGAGATCTTCAAATTTTATACAAATGATGATGCCAAAAGAGGGCTTTAAATTTAATAAAAATGATGCCAGTCAGCTGTCAAATATGGCCATCATTACTAAAATTAGAAAAACCTTTAAATGCCTTCTCAAAAACTGCTCAACAGAATTTGACCAAATTTGACAGAAAGCATCATGCTATTAATTTTAAAGTATTGCAAATGATGCTAATCCATCATCAGATATGGTCACCATTACTAAAACTTTAGATGACTTCAGAAAAACTGCTCAGCAGAATTTGATCAAAGTTGATAGCTTTCTATTTTTAGTAATGGTGGCCATATTTGAAGGTAGATTGGTATCATTTGTAAAAAAAACATTTGAAAGGCCTTCATGCAAGGATGCTTTTTATAAATATTTTTAAAATTCTGCTGAATGATGTTTTAGAAGAAATCATTTCAAGGTTTTTCTTCTTTTTTAGTAATAGTGGCCATATTTGGTGGCAGATCAACATAATTTGTACAAACCTGAAGGGCCTTCATGACAGAAAGCTGTGAACTTTGATCAAATTCAGAAAAACTTGAAACAACTTCTCAACAACCTCTCAACAGAATTTAACAATTTAAAAGAAAGCATCCTGGCAGGAAGGACTTGTAACTTTGTACAAATGATGCTAATCAGCCATCAGATATTACTGCTGTTGCTAAAATAGAAAAAACCTTCGTAACTTCTCAAAAAATGAGTAAACACAATTTGACCAAATTTGACAGAAAGCATCCTAGCTTAAAGGACTTTATATAAAAATGTTACTGATCCACTTTAAAATAATTCTGACATTACTAAAGACAGAATTTTTAAAAAATGACTTCTTAAAAACTGCTCACCGAAATGTGACCAAACTGGATAGAAAGGATCCTGGCCTAGAGGGTTTTCAGTATTGGACAAAATGATGATAATCTGCCATCAGATATTGTCATCATTTCTAAAAATAGAAAAACCATTTAATGACTACTACTCAAAAAACTGCTCAGCAGAATTTGATCAAATTTGACAGAAATTGTCCTGGCATAGAGGCCTTTTAATTTTATTCAAATGGTGTTGATCCACCATTAAATATAGACACTGTTACTGAACACCCAAAAACCTTTAGATGATTACTTGTCAAAAAACACTTGACAGAAAAAAACACTCAACAAAATTTGACCAAATTTGACAGCATCCTTACATGAAGGTCTTTGAATTTTATATAGATGATGCCAATCTACCATCAAATATGGCCACCATTTCTAAAAATACAAAAAGACTTTTAACAGCTTCCCAGAAACTGCTCAGCAAAATTTCACCTATTTTAATAGAAAGTACTCTGGCATTAAGGGCTTTCAAATTTATACAAATGGTTCTGATTCATCATAAAATATGGGTGCCATTACTAAAAAAAGAAAAACCTTCAAACAACTTCTCAAAAACTCCTTTATGGAATTTGTCCAACTTTGACAGAAAGCATCCTGGCATAAATGCCTTTCAGTATTGGACAAATGATGCTAATGTGCCATAATATATGAATAAAGATACAAAAAATTGAGAAACCTTAAAACAGTTGTTTTCATTCATAACATATTCAATCAACAGCACTGAAGAAATCTCTGGAAAGCATCCTACTGACCCAGATTTCTTGGACAGCTGTTCTTAGGCATATGTCAGCTAGGGTGAGTGATCTCAGGTCCACTTGGACCTCTTGCTTTTTATGTTTTAAGTTCTGCTGTTTCTTCTTCAAATATGTCACACAATCATAATACCTTAGGAGAACTACTACTACCATGTAAACCCAGCCCTTCCAGGCTAAAGTATATAGCTAAGAAAGCTAAAAGTTACCTGCCAGCATAGGTGGCAGTTATAGAGTGATCTCCCTTTGAAACAGAGATTGGCACCAAATCCCATGAATACTTCAGTTACTACTTCTGCTTGTGCTAAGTAGCACACTCTGTCCTGAAGAGATACTTCGCAATCCACCTAACAAAATATTGGAAGTATTCTACCTTAAAGCAAGTTGGAAGTATACTCCATCAAGAGTTTTTCAAATTTTTCTTGCTCTTTTCTATCGATGATAAGACTTTTCTGTCTTTTGTAAATTATAACTTTGTCGCATGCACACATATAGGTGGAATGTGTACGTACCACCATGTGCCGCTAGTGCACCCTCTCACATTGGTGTAGCATGTGCAGGTATTGTGTGTGCTGTATAAAATTTCTGCCATGGTCAGATACATATAGGTTTTCTATACATAGTTTTGGTCATAATGTCCACTTCGTAGTTATTAATAGTGATGCTTTGGTGACTTTACCTGTATAGGCAGTCTACAGGTATTTGGTGAAAGTTGTAGAAGCGCACCTTGAGGGACAAGGACACCATCAGTATACATGCTGATGTCATTTTGGTGAATTATTAACTTTTTGAAGGGTATCGCAATCTCGAAGGCTTATCAGCCATGAAGTGATCCAAGTTATCCCAGTCAATGACAGTGACAGTGCAACCTCCGGAGATGATGGTTTGTACAGATGTGAGCACAGAGGGCTGGGGTGCACATCTTCTTCCATCATTCCTGGAGGCCAGTGGAGTGGTGCCCACTCAGGATCATCTTTTGTATATCAACATCCTTGAGATGAAAGCACTTCATTGGCGGCAGGAGAAGCTACATGGAAAGGGCATTCTTATTCTGTCTGACGACTCCACTGTGTTGAATTATCTCAGAAGGTAAGGTGAACCAAGTGCCGAGACCTTTGCGTTCTTGTTTGGTATTTTCTAAAATGGTGTCTTCAACAAAAAATTCACATACAAGTTTGTCATATACCAGGTCAACTAAATGTATTAGCTGAGTTACTGTCCCGGAAGAATCAACTAATACAAACAGAATGGTCACTTCATCCCATGGTTTTCACTCACATATGTGCCCGCTGGGATTGACCAGTACTGGATCTATTAGTGACAAGATGGAATGCAAGACTTCCAACCTTTGTCTCACCAGTCCTGGATCTAAAGGCCTAGGCAATCAATGCGCTTTCCATAGATTGGAACGGCTTGGATGCATATGCTTACCCAGCAACACCTTCTATTCCAAAGGTGCTACAGAAAGCAAGAGAATCAGAGTGTTGCCTGATCCTGATTGTTCCACTCAAGTGGAAAAAATTGTGGATCAAAGATTTAATAAATCTAGCAGCAGAAATCCCAAAGAAAATGGAGATATTTCCTCACCTGCTAAAGGAACCATGATGGCAGGCATTTCATTCCAATCCAGAGTTGTTGAACCTGCACATCTGTATTATATTAAACAGTTCTTTCAACAAGTGGTGGAGATAATTGTTCAAGTGAGAATACGCTCCATCTTGAGACATAATTTATAGTGGTTTCTAAATGTGTACACCAGACTAGTACCAAAGCTAGTTTTTTGGTGTTAGATTAGACAGGGGTGGGTTGGGTTTAAATTAAAAAAAATCGTGTATATATAATTATACTTTGCAGCAGATTTTCAATACATAATGAGTTACAAGCTATTAACATTTAGCGCATTGTATGGTCAGTTTTTCCACATATGGTTAGTTATACTAGAAACCCTACTGGTATTTTTATCCTGTTGTTAAGTAAGATTAACCTGGAACATACATTAAGCCATTGTGCCCGATCTCACATTCAGACATTAGTTTGCTGTCCTGTTACTTCATCCCATCCCCATCCGCCTCTAAAGAATTTCATACTTCTTATAAATGTTGGGCCCTTGTGCTTAATTTCACATGCAGATGGTTTCTACTATATTTCTTATTCCAACAGAATCTAACAAGGTTGTTGCCAAGCTTGTGAATACCCTGACAACTATTGGTCGGTCTGGTCCAAGTTGCAAGGAGCTGCATCAGAGATTGATTGGTTTGGCCAAACAGGTAAGGTATTAACCTGGCCTGGATTCTGGTAATAGCAGTTACCAGTGCTTCTTTCTTAATAAGGTAGAACTTTGAAAACATGAAGTGCAGTCTGACCAAATTTTTGGTTCAGGATTTGGGTCGTTTAAATTGTTGAATGTCATAGACAACAGAATTTACACTGGAACTAGGCTAGTCTTTTAGGTAATACGAAGCATTTATACAAACTATTTTTTCAACATAGATAAGTCTTAAAAAGATTCTGTGTAAATGTTTAGGAGAGACATTTATGATGCTTAGAGAATGACAGTTGAAAATATCAGAGATCAAGGTAACAGGTACAGCATTCCAATTCATGTCCCACAGTATGTAATTCATTCAGTATGCATACATTTGTAAAGCTGACTAGATGCATTTATGTATAGAAATCAAAAGGTATGTATAGAAGTCAAAAGGTATGTACATGAAATAAGCACTGTACATATCATTTTGGAGCAAACATAGAAGACAGATTTTTTTTTAGCAAATGTTTATGAAGTTCACTCCCTATGTGTATGCAACCTCCTACTTGCCTCTAGTATGCAAGTGTGGCACTAAACAGTTTTTCTTTATGATTTTCACACACTGTTGGAAGGTGGGTGGGTGTGAAAATAGGTGGGTGAAATATCCTGTGAAAATGATTGTTTTGCAAACATTTTATTTAGACCCTTTCTTTGTCCTCTTACAAGCATAAACATATATACATGTTGATGATTGCATTGTAATGTATTGTAGTGGTTGGAGTTTCATCTAACATAGTTTAGTTAAATATATTTTCTTGCCAGAAAAACAGCTCATGGTATGCTAGAGGCAAAGGAAAGAAAAGTGGTGGATTTTGCCTCAGGTTATTTTGTATAAATTTCAATCTATATCATTTGTACTTAAGCACATAAGTATATTATATTATAAAACAAACCTATATTGTTACCACAGTCACAACCTACACACATATGATAGTACCATTATAAAAAGTGCAAAATACAAACTTACGATAAAAGACTTAGTCTTAATCATCAGGATTTTGAACATGCCTTTTAGAAAGCATCAAGCAGTCTAGTGATCAAGATTAATTCAGGTTCATCTGTTTGAGTGTGTATTCTCATAGTCATTAAAGTACTATCGGAAAACATCTGGAATTTCTCCCTGTAGCATACTTTATATTATTGAATGTGCCATCATAAAAAATGGTTTACACTTACAGCAGGAGCAATAAGATGGCAGCTTTGAACTAAAAGCTTCAAATGAAATTGTTTTGCATAATTTTAATACATTTAAATTTTGTATTATGCATTTTTGGTTAATTTTGCAAATATACTGCATATCTAGAGCTCTGATACATACAGACATACCCTCTGATACATACAGACATAACCTCTGATCCATACTGACATACCCTCTGATACATACAGACATACCCTCTAATACATACAGACATACCCTCTGATACATACTGACATACCCTCTAATACATACTGACATACCCTCTGCAGGCTCGTGGCTGTATAATAGGCCAGATGCACACTCTTGCATGTCATAAGAGGCAACTAACGGAGGCAGAGGCTATGGTGACACAGTGGTTAGGTAGCCAGACTTGTGACTGAAAGGGTGCAGGTTTAAATCCTGCCGTCAGATCAGCCCATATCAACTACTATGGTGTGTCCCTGGACAAGGCACTTGACTCCAATTGCCTCAACACCAAATAACCTAGTTTTGTTGCTGTGCTGTAAAACACCAAGCCAAATACTTACATGCATATACACATATATCAGGCTTCCAGAATTTGTCGCATATGCTGGCCATGTCCAACAGGACTAATATTTTGACCAACATTAAAATGCCCAAATCGGACAATAAGGCTTTATAAAAAAAATTGTTTTAACTGAAACTGTTAAACACCATTTGATTTAATCTTATATGTAAGATGTACATTGTAACAGGTGTGAAATTGCCTTGCAGGTTTTGTAAACAGTATAATGTAACCTCTACCGGGGAACTATCCCTGCCTTACAGTTCCTTGCCTCAACCAGGTTTTGGAGTAGACCATTCGATGTCATGGGCAAAGAGGGAATTCCCAACAAACACTTAAGTAATTATGTTGATAACTATGGCATTTCACAGGGAATAGCAAGTTTGATTATAACATAAAGCTCTTCTACACCTCCAACTATAATAATTTAGTCAACTTTACAGTATTGTCCACCCACCTAACTTCGTTCCCATCCTTGAATCATGCGCCATGTTTCTTGCGACCTAATGCGGTTGTTTTGAGATAATGACGTCATCAACTGGGTCACCAGCGTTCTTCAAAAGTGACAGCAAGTATTTAACAAGTAAAATCAGACAAAATGAGATTTAAATAGGTAATTTCATGTAATTTAAAAAAATCTTAATGAAAATCTATATTTTGACTAATGCCTTATTTGTGTAATACAATTTTGTATTATATGCTAAAGATAGGTCCGCTGATCACATGTTGGCTTTGATTACATTTCTTGAACAGGAAAACCCACTTTGGGAATTTATACAACGGCAAAGCCAATGTAAATATTTGGTTTTAATCATGTGGATTTCTTATACAACATAAGAAAAATTTATGCTGGAAATGTGTATTCACTATGGACTTTTTCCTTTCAGTATTATTTCATAATGAACATATATTCTACATCAGAAGACACTAAATCTATTATAATAAAATGTGTATCCATTCACCAGTGTCTATTTTTAAATTTCTCTCTCTCTGTGTCTCAGTTTCTCTATCTCTTTTAGTCTAATGATTCATGTATCTATATCGTAAAGAACAAGCAAGCAGCAATGTAAGTGCACAAACTGTATATAGAATTAACAGGGAAAAAAATTTCATTTTTAAATTTTATTTTTTTCATTTCAAAAATACGGAGATGCTATAATCTAATAATATCCATACCTTGGCCTAACTGGCACATTCTGGTCGTATGCCACATGACTTTTTAGTCAGTGGCATGAACCATCAACGCACTTCCGGAAATAAGTAAACTTTTACATGCTCGGGAAAACGGTAATTCTTAACTAATGTACATTAATGCCAACAATTTTTTAATGACGATTAAATGAAGTAAATATAGTTAAACACTTTCTATAGTTATTTGAATAGATTCTCACAGTATTGTAACGAACACGTTAAAATTCACGTTAAGGGCACAAAATATGGAGGTTCGAGGATACCATGTCAACTTGTCTGTGATACAAAGCTGACATCTGCCATACTGAGTACATTTTAAGAAAATAAAGAATAGGATTGTGTGAAATTTTAAGCATATTGGTAATTACATAGCTATATATTTTTCAAGTTCAAAACTTGAATAAGAGATCAAATATGTAAATATATTTGAGTTAACTTTTCAATGTGAGATACATACATACATATCTGCTTTTAGAAAAAAATGATAATTAATTATTCTTCAAAACATTTAGTTTTTGTAATATAATTTTGAACCTCAGTTAGTATTGGTCGATTTTTGGCACATGAAGGTATTCCTTACTTCATCAAATGTGTTACCCGATTATAGTATCTTAGGAAGTACAGTGAAACCCTGCAATAATGTGCCCTGCGATAATGCGAATTCGGATATAACGCGATTGTGGCATGGCTTCCAAAATTTCCTATATTCATTCGCACATGAAATTTGTTTTGTTTTTCAAAGGACGAGAAATAGTGTATAAAATATGTATATTATCATTTTGGGGAATAGATTGCGTATGAATTTGAGTATTAATACTTTCGTGGCGTGGTTCCTGATATTTTATATACATGTATTTTTCTCGTACACGGAAAAAATATATTTTTTTAAGTACGAGAAATAGTATATAAAAAGTTGATTATCATTTTGGGGAAGAGATCACGTATGACTTTGATCGTGGCGTGGCTTCTGAAATTTAACAATTTCACCAATTTCTTGAAGTGTTATGCCAAAATAAACATTATTGGAAATGTTACTTATTACTGATCCATGAGTAAAGCCAGTAAGTCTTCTTTGTGTTTGTCTTCAATTCATTCTGTATACAATCATTGCTCAAACAATAGCCAACATGTGTTTCTTCTTTAACTGCATACAAAACCGAGCATCATAGAATGTGGTGGTTGATAAAAGATTATCACTATTTAATAAACATCAGAAAATGTAAGCCGCCAACACATGCGCTGGACTTCAATTCATCCTGTATACAATCATTGCGCAAACAATAGCCGACTTATGTTTCTTCTTTAACTGCATACACAACCAAGCACCAGACAATGCAGTGGTTGATGAAAGATTCTCATATGTGGGTGCTTATGTAGAGACTGAGCTTGGGCTCTGTAAGTAACACTTTGATCATTAAGTTTGTGAAATCTATTAAAGGATGCAACTGAACACATCAGTTGTGCAGAAAGATCACAGGGAGTTCAAATAACCACTCTCTGTTACTTGGCACTGAACAAGTATCAAACTCACGGCTCAATCAAAGGGTAGTCATGTGGGAAAGCAAAGACGGCTCGATATCAGATAGTAAATGGTGTTGATACCCTATTCATGCTATACATTAGACGTGTTATACGTTGTTCTCTGAATAAAGTAAAATACAAGAAAACCCCGCAATAACACGACCCCGCTTTTTCTGTGATCGAATTTTATGGACCCCAATTATCGCATTATTGTGGGGTTTCACTGTATGACCACTACCTCACAATCCAGCCCTCCAAAGTTAAGTTGTAGCTATAAAAAGCTAAAAGTTGTCTGCCCACATAGGTGGGAGTCAGACAAGAGTGATGTCCCCTTGGAAATGATGGCCCTGTTCCATAAAGACTGGACTCTGCCGTCAGATGTGGATGATGTATGGTCATCAGCATTTCCAAGATGACCTTCTCGTATGCCTGTGGGGATGAGTGATGGTGATCCAAAATCAGTTATCCTGTCCTGGCATCATAACACTGGCTTCATCATCACAGATCACATGGTCTATCCAGTATAGGGCCGATGTCGGTCTATGGCCAGTATAGTCCCACAATGCCTTGGTATCACAATATACCTATGTAATAGGCAACATCAGCTTCAATATGTCATAATAATATGACCCATGTTCAACTTGGTTTGTAGGGCTATGTTCAGCAATCTGAACACAGCCTAAACCCTTTCATTAAGAACCCTGCTGACACTCAAGCTGAGGAGTCTATCTCTCATGTGGCTCATGCAGTAACAGAGCAACTTAGTACTCACTTACCTCATGCCATATCTGCATCCATTATTTTCTTTGGTAGAAGAGATGCATTTCACTTTATGTCCGCTATCTGGGTTATCATTTTGTAACTTCCCTTGGATTGCAATAGGCCACCTAAGAGGCAAACCTCAAGGGCCTATAGACTCAAAGCTGTGTCCTCGTCTGCCTACGGGGATCAAAAGAACAGGAAGGATCCTCAAAGGCATGCATAACGGGGGACATTCCTTCCCTTCTATTGATCTGGTCAGCCATAATGCCATGATTAATCTTCCTTTCTAAGATCCTGTTTGGAGGAAATTCAACTTGTCCAGTGTAATGGGAGACACTGCACCACTGTTCCATGACAAATGTTATTTGACAGGGCCTCCAGACCATGTTCTGTGCCTCTGTCTCTTTATAAGGTTACACTTAATCCCAAGACACCTCTACTAAGTGGATGTCCTGCAGTATTTCAACAATAGGATGTGCTCCAGATAGTTCTTAGTGCCAAAATATTCAGCTGATTATAGATCCAGCTCTCAGTCTATTCTTTCTGGCTTTCTGGCATCATGGTTCAGAATGGAGAAACACCCATACAGGTTGTTGACACCATTCATGAATTACTGTAGCATTCAGGGACCCAGTATACCAATTCAGGGCATTTCTCTTTGGTTTGAACATCAGCCCATCCCGGGATCTTCACATGGACAGCATTGTGTCATTCTTCAGAGACTCCTCATGTCTGTGATTTGCAACTACCTGGTCGACATTAAGCACCAAGTGCATTATATTCTAGATCAAGTGTGCAGCTCTTGTTTCACATCTGATCCACCTTGGATTCCTTGTCAACAAGTACAAAACTGCTGTGGTACTATCTCAAGATTTTACCCCCTTGGGTATAGCATGCAAACAACATGTGAACAGGGTTCTCTTTCATTCAAGAACATGCCTTGAAATCATATTGACAATGTCCCCAAACCTCTCAATGAGATCACATTTCAAGTAATAGGAGAACCTCACCTGGATTATGGTGGGTGTTCTTTTGCAGGTCCAGCCTATGGGAATCACAATTTGTACAGATGCCAGCATGGCAGGCTGGGGTGCCGTCCTCCTGCCAACATTTCTGGAAGCCAGCAGATTGTGGCCTTCTCAAGACTAACTATTACACATCAAGCTCTTAGAGATGTAGGTCATAGTGAATGCATTTCCATGGTGGCATGAGACTCTAAATGGAAAGGGTATGCTGATTCTATCCAACAACTCCACTGTGATGAATTATATATTATATCAAAGAGGAGAGGGGGGGTTGACCACAGACCTTTGTCTCCTGGTTTGGGATTTCTCAGGTGGTGTCATCAATGACAAATCCATGTTCAAGTCCATCACCTTTTGGGCAGGCAAATGTATTGACAGACTCATTGTCCTGATAGAAACAACTAATTGAACAGAATGGTTGAGTCACCCCTTGGTATTCAGTCAATCTGTACCAGCAGGGGCTGACTACTCATGGAGCTATTGGTGACAAGGTGGAATACAAAGTTTCCAACCTTTGTCTTTCCAGTCCCAAGGCCTTGGCAGCTGACACTCTTTCCATATATGGGAATGTTCTGGACACATACACTTATTTTCCAACAGTACTGACCCCAAAGATCTGGCAAAAAGCGAGGGAATAAGCATGCTGCCCTACCCTGATTGCTTCCTTCAAGAGGGAACAATCATGGATAAATGACTTGTTAAACTTGGCAATGGAAATTCCAAAGCAATAGTGGTCTTTCCTTACCTGCTCAAACAAACTTGACTGCAGGTGTTTCATCTTAACTCAGATATGTTGAATCTTCATGTTCGGATCATATCCAACATTTCTCAGAACAAGGGGTGGACAGAGTTAATCAGAAGTGAGAAGGCTCACCACTTAGAAAGCATATGATGGGAAGTGGAGAGTTTTCTCACAATGGTGTGAGCAGGAACACATCACTCTGCTTAAAGCAACATAACTCCAGTAGCTAGCTTTCTGTGGCTTTTCAAGGTGAAAAAGTTATCATCCAGCACTATAAGGGTTACTGTTTCACAGTCTCAAACATGTTTCAGCATTACGGGAGGGAGGATATAGGACAAAATAAAGACCTCTCCTACCATCTGGCTATCCTTAACCTGTTACAACCAGAAGCTTTGGCCCTGTGCCCGAAAGAGAATCAACCATACAGTACAGCTCACGTGATTTTTCGGAACCCCACGCATCGCGGTGGGGGTGGAGAGTGAGTGGAGAGGATTAAGAAAAACCCCTCCACCATCACTCCACGCGTCCTGACGGAGTTGTCGCGGAGAATAGCCCTGCACACCACGCTCCCTCGCGGAGTCGCATCCGATCACCACCGCGGAGTGGACGTGGTTTCGATAATATTGGCGTGGTGTACTGTTTATCATCCATGCAAGCAGAGGTTGAGACGGGGGGGGGGCACCGATTTATCTACATCGTTATCCCTCTGGGGAGCAATTTGCTAACTTTTTGATACTGAAAAAAACGTAGTAATTCAGTTAATTATAAATATTTCCTTGTCCTAACGAAGATAATGTATGATACATAGTGCCAAATCATATTTTAGATGATGATAATGTAATGGCAATGCCTCGCAAACTGTATTAATACTACATTTTGCGCAATGAATCTAATTTTTTTTTTCTTCAATACAAATTAATAACAAAGCTGCAGTCATACCTGACTGAAGTGAAACAAAATCGCACAAGTTCCGATGGTTATTCCATGCATGAGTAATCATTCACATATTGTACGTTTTTTCCTGACATCCAATCGCTTAAATAAAGTATTATTAAGATTTCACATCGTTATTTTATTTTAAACTGTACTATTTTGCATTAATGACCAAAGTAGCGGTTTTTTAAAAAATCACAAATGGCCGCAAAAGGTCATCCTAGATACATGTAGTTGACACGTGCAAGCACAAGAGAAGCCATCAGGACTGCTGATATTGACGTGTTAATTTCATGTGCTAACTGTTAACCTAAAGTACATTGATCTGACAAACTTGCGCATCAGATGAAATTAATGTTTAACTTTTTCTTTTCTTTTCATTTTCCTATTGCATAATACAGAAAAATAAGATGAATAATTTTAGATCATTAACTCTTCTTAGTAAAGCCCCCCCCCCCCCCTCATAAAATATGGAATCCAAATCACTACTGCACAAGTTATCGTAAACTGAAGTCTGGAAAAGTTTGCAAGTGGTAAGAAACAGAAACACGCTCAATAACCTAAGGCTCTAACAGTCACAAACAGGAAACTGCATTCTTTAATATCTGCGTAAAAATAATTAAAAAAGTATATTTTATTTTTATATTTTCGCCGTAGGAAAATGAGCAAATAATAGGATACACGTGGAAATTAAAATCTCTGAACATCTCAGATTTTAGAATTTTCCATATTATTTTTCATTTCGGTAATAAGCTGAGTTCAGATTAATTACTAACAATTATCAAACTTCCGTTCTTAATGGCGGGACCATAAATGCGGCTATAAAGTACAACGCGCTTAGTCAGATGGCTTCGTGTAATAAAAAAACACGGTTCCCAAGCTGAAACTTACATCATCCCTTGATGCAAACCCTTGTTAATATTTTACAACAGTGTTCACAATGGTCACTGCCTTGATTTCTGTAGAACATCCGCTGAAGTCAAGTCTTTATTAGGGAGAGACAATTGAATTTTCCAACCGTGGGGGGGGGGGGAAGGGGGGAATGCATGAAAACAATTGTCTTTCTCTGATTTTTGTAACAGATGTTACTCCGTTCCATATTTCACTTAAAATAAATAAATACTGTGATGAAAGAACAAAAAATATCCCGGTCGAAAAAAAAACAACATATAAACCCCGTATATTAAATGGTCAGTCCCTTACAGTACACATGCAGTCATAATATTCAGCCTCGTGACTCTACTATTACTGCTTAAAGACTAAGCACCCGGTTTGCATTTCAGTGTAAATTCAGTGTTTTAGGTTTGTTGTTGTTGTTGTTGGGGGGGGGGGGGGTAAGCAGAAGCGGATGTCAATTTGGATTTAAATTGTCCATATCTCAGAGAATTACTTTCCTTTGGAACAAAATGATAAATTTATTCTGCTTGAGAGGCTCAGCAATGTGTACTTCTCGTCAATTCAGTGCATAAGTTTGTTCATATTTCTTTGAAATAAATTAAAATCATAAACTTATTACAAAAGAAGTCGATCAACCTTTTATAAACAGTAATGTGTACTGAATATACAAGACTTTTGAAATTATTTTTTTATTGTCCAAATATATGATCGAAATAAAAACGACTGATTCTTCAGATGGTATCCAGTTGTAAATCAATCTTGACGTCTCAGTCTTTCCATAGGTGGTCTTCATTCATTGGCTGTTCAGATGTCAATCAGTAATGTCGACTAGCC
Organism: Margaritifera margaritifera; assembly: GCA_029931535.1. NCBI lineage: Eukaryota > Metazoa > Mollusca > Bivalvia > Unionida > Margaritiferidae > Margaritifera > Margaritifera margaritifera. The sequence continues at coordinate 992,957 of JAQPZY010001550.1, read as the reverse complement.
CCTCCACGGTGGAGTTTATATCGGCATGCCTGCCGAAACGCGGTGGTGATTTGTAGGTATTTATACCAATTTATGCCTCCACCGCGGAGTGCTATCGCGGAGCTAGAGTGGAGGGGATTAAGTACCCCACCGCGATGCGTGGGGTTCCGAAAAATCACGTGAGCTGTACTGTAGGTTCTGACATTGTTGAACAAGGCACTGTTTGAACTGTCATAGAGAGCATTGTTGGTTTACCTCTCATACAAAACCTGCTTCCTAACCACTCAAGCTAAAAACAGCAGGCAGAATCAGTGAGAAACATGCCTCATCAGGTGATCTGAACTATCTGCAGTTTCATCATGATGGCTTGATTTCATTCATGATGGCCCCTGCTTTCATTGTTAAGAACAGGCTTATGCTCATGGGCAATCAATCTTTGGGTGAAACCTCTTTCTTCATTGTCCCTTCACCTCTGGACCATCTACAGGACTGGTGAGGGCTTTGAAGTGGTACCAAGCTGGTGTGAAGAGGGAGATCTTGTTTATTTATACCTTGGAAGGAGGCAGAGGTTGATATCTCAGCTCAGGCTCTATCATTCTGTGTAAGATGGGTTATTTGCTCTGCAAACAGACAACTAATCCAAGATCAAATGAAATTATTGTGCAGTTTGACTCATGAAGTTAGGGCAGTCAGCACGATAGTATAGCATTCAAGTGCAACTGTTCTCTAACAGACATTATAAAAGGTGTGGAGGACAGAGACAACTTTCACTAGCTTATTCCCGAGATCTTTTATCCCAAAGGACTCAGTTTGACTGTTTGGAACCTACAGCAGCAGTGCAATGGCTACCTTCTTGGGTTGTTTGACAGCTTCTCAGTGACACCACTCCGCGACTTTCACTGGATTGGGGGGGGGGGCAGGAATTCCCGATCAGTCACATCTAGGCATACAGAGTCACTACTGATTCTGTTGCATCAAAATTGTTAGAAATTATGACAGGATCAAGCAGTGTAGCTGAATACTGGGTAACACAGATGTCACTTCATTATCTGACATGATGCAAGCAGGCATGTGGACCTTGCCCGATACTGCTTAGTGTTTAAGTAGGCTTCCTAGCAAATGGCTTGTGGACCTTGCCGGATACTGTTTAGTATTATGTGGGCTACCTAGCAAGTAGCTTGTAGACCTTGCCCAATACTGCATAGTGTTATGTGGTCTACCTAGCAAGTGGCTTGTAGACCAAGATACTTGGCTGTGAATTTAACATCAATGTCCATTGACTTTTGAGTACATCATTATCTAATCATATTGCTTATTCATTAACATGTTACCTAAGATAGCCATGTTACGCAGATGAGCATAATGGTTTGTATATCATGTACTAAGATTGCTCAATACATAAATTTACTTACAATGATTGTCTTTTACTCAAAATCAGGATTATACATTTAGTTGGTCTGACATAAAGGTCATGATCAAAATAAATTTGGAAACTACTGCTAAAAACAAGTGATGATAAGTATGATGTATGAGTTTTTTTTTTCATACTTTAAAATGGGAAAGTTTTGGTGTATGTGATCCTTTTAAATTTTGTTTACAATTATGGACTTTTGTTGAGTTCACTACATTGTTTCATTGAGCTGTGAAATGTATTATTAGCTGACATGAAGTGGAGGCCTTTAACTAAATTTCACATTTCAATAAAACAATGTAGTGAATGCAAAAAAAGCCCATAATTGTTTTATTACTTTCATACCATAATCTAATAATATTTTCATACCATCACAATATGTTGTTTAGCAGAGCTGAAATCACTTTGAGGAAAGAAATATATTGTATCACTGTTGAGTGCATGTGATATGTTCTGCTATTCAGAATTCAGTATAATAATTTTCAGCTCTACTGGTCATATACCAGAAGAGCTTATGGGATGGCCTGTCATCATTTGTCCATCCATCTATTAGCACAAATTTGTTATCACTATTTCCCCTAAACAACTTCGAGGATTGCCATGAAACTTTACACACACGTTCATCCCATGGTTTTGTTAGTCCTCATTGAAATGGTGCTGCTTGGACATCCATTATGGCTGCCACAGTGGTCATCATGAAAATCTTGTTATAGCTACTCCTTCTTAATGGAAAGTCATATTGACATGGGGTTTTCATTGCAAGACTTCTTATGATGTCTATTTGGGCCTAAATGAAAATAGTGTCTCTTATACATCCAATATGGCCACCACAGTGGCCATCTTGAAAATCTTTTATTGCTACTCCTGAATGGAAAGTCATATTGACATGGGGTTTTCACCACAAGACTTCTTATGATGTTTAGTTGGTCCTAATGAAAATGGTGGAAAATCATATTGACATGGGGTTTTCATTAGAAGACTTCTTACGATGTCTAGTTGGGCTTAAATGAAATTAGTGTCTCTCAGACATCCAATATGGCCACCACAGTGGCCATCTTGAAAATCTTTTATTGCTTCTCCTTCTGAATGGAAAGTCATATTAACATGGGGTTTTCACCACAAGACTTCTTATGATGTTTAGTTGGTCCTAATGAAAATGGTGCCTTGTGGACATCCAATATAGTTGCCACAGTGGCCATCTTGACAATCTTCTTATCACTACTCCTCCTGAAATAGATGGTTATATCAACAAGGGGTTTTTACTACAAGACTTTTCATGATGTCTAGTTGTTCCTAAATAAAAATAGTGGTGATCTGACATCCAATGTGGCCACTATAGCAACCATCTTGAAAATCTTTTTATCAGTACTCCTCATGAACTTAAAGTCATATCAGCATGGTGAAGATATCTAATATAGTATGAAAGAAAATGGGCTTATCATGGATTCCTGGATTTCCTTTTCAATCAGTAGAGCACTAGTCACCTCAAGGGACTCTTGTTATGAAAATAATATATATATATATATTATCAAGATAATGGTCATAGTTAGGAAGTAACATTGAAGGCAAAAATATCTGATCTTAATTCACTGGGAATTAATAGATTCCATGCCACAAATTATACATGCATAACACAATTATTGCCACATATCACACCATTGTTGACCAGATTTGGGATTCAAACCACTGGACCACCTAATATATCCATATACCCCCAACTGCAAAAGTGAGTGGTAATGCTGATGTAAAAAGTTAGTAAGACTGCAGATATAAAATGTTCGTGGGAATGTTGGTGTAAAAAGTGAGTGGGAATGCTGATGTAAAAAGTAAGTGGGAATGCTGATGTAAAAAGTGAGTGGGAATGCTGATGTAAAAAGTGAGTGGGAATGCTGATTTAAAAAGTAAGTGGCAATGCTGATCAAAAAAGTGAGTGGGAATGCTGATGTAAAAAGTAAGTGGGAATGCTGATGTAAAAAGTGAGTGGGAAAATTGATATAAAGAGTGAGTGGGAATGCTGATGTAAAAAGTGAGTGGGAATGCTGATGTAAAAAGTGAGTCGGTATGCTGATGTAAAAGTGAGTGGAAATGCTGATATAAAAAGTGAGTTGGAATGCTGATGTAAAAAGTGAGTCGGTATGCTGATGTAAAAAGTGAGTGGGAATGCTGATTTAAAAAGTGAGTGGAAATGCGGATGTATAAAAGGGAGTGGCAATGCTGATGTAAAAAGTGAGTGGGAATGCTGATGTAACAAGTGAGGGGGAATGCTGATGTAAAAAGTGAATGGCAATGCTGATGTAAAAAGTGAGTGAGAATGCTGATGTAAAAAGTGAGTGGGAATGCTGGTGTAGCAACATTCATTGCTGTCAACTAATAGTTACACTGTAGGACTTTTCTTTTGTAACATTCTTAAGAATTAGGAACTTGATATCTTTAATATTGTACAATTTGTTAAGCTTGTAAAGTTTCTTCTTTATTAATGTATGCTGATATGATGACATTTTAAGGAACAGTAATAAAACAGTGTCTTCCATCTTAAACAGCATCTAGGAAACAACAGTCACCTTGTTCGGAGTAGCTGCCTGCAACTGATTGGTGCTTTGACATCTCCTTGCCAACAGAGGTCAGAAGACAGTCCCTCAGACTCTTCACTATCATCAATCCAGTCTTTACTCAGTGACTTCACACACGATCAGGATCCCAGAGTTCGCTCTGCAGCATTTGAAGCTTTGGTAAGAAGTCAGTGTGAAATGGGGACAAGCATATATTCACAAGCTGATGTGTTTCAAATCTCAACTTTTTAACAAAGAGTGTCTTGCAAGATAGAGAGGTGTGTCCTTAAAGCCTACCCCTTTGGGTTGTAAATATCATCAGAATATCTCGTCATCCCTCATATTTTTCACAGAAGTACAGGGATGTTATTATACAGTATATGCAAAAGTACATATGTATCAGCATGCCCATATATGTGTGTAATGTCCCTGAATTCCTCCTACACAGTTAGAGCCAGACACAAGAAACTTGGGTCAGTGATAGTTCTGTGTGTGCAGATTGTGCCAGAACTTTTGGAATTTGATCTCTTTCCTGGAGGTGGGGCTACAGTGTTGGGGTGATTTTAAATAAATTTCAAATAACTCTGGAGTTGTTTGTCTTGCATGTCTGAGAATTGACTTGTGTGATGAAAGACTTAGGTGTCTACACATTTCAGACAGAGTTCTCTGGGTTATGTCCCATGGTCTGTCTCTATCGCTCCACAGGCTTAGTCTTAAAATTCTTGTGATCCTCACCTAATAACCATATATAGTCTAGTCTTTCTGGGTATGAAAAGACAAATTCATATATGCAACTGATATTTACTTCATGCTCCATCCTTACCCCAGGGCCTTAGTCCTCTGGGTCATAAATTCAAAACTATTGAGATCTCCACCCTATAGCCATATATACATTTACTAGACATGAAAAGACAAAATAATACATATGGCTGGTATTAATCCAAGGATCCATCCCTACCCCCAAGCACTTGAAACTTGGTATACTATTATGAACTCTGTTTAGATCAACGTACTCCTATAAAAACAAAAAGAGTGAAACCGTCAGAAACCTACATGGCTCACGTCAGAAATCAATGAAGCAAGACAGAATAAAGACTATTTTCATGAAGTCAAGGATTAGCATAACTATAAACTCTGGCGTAACAGATGTACTGCTATGATTCAATCTGATAAAAGAAATTTTTATAAAACATCAGTTGAAAATGTAGAAAGTCCAACAGAAATGTGGAGAATTCTGAGGGATTTTACTCCAAACAGAAACATTAAGATCCCAAATCAACTAATAATTGATGAGATGCATACTCTTGCTAACAGATTCAATAAGCACTTTATTAATGTAACAAATATAACTTCCAATATATCAAATACTAATGCAAAATATACAAAGTTAGAAGACTTTATTAAGTCAAAAATCCCTGAAAATGTACAGTTCACTATTCCATTTATGTCATGTGTAGATGTAGTAAGTGAACTGAAAAAGTTAAACTCTAAGAAGTCAACTGGAGTGGATCAGATAGATCCATTCTTTCTTAAATAAATGTGCTATTATTGCTCCATCTCATATCTACATATTTAATCAGAGCATTACTAAGGGAATCTTCGCATCTCAAATGAAGGGTGCCAAGGTTATGCCAATTTATAAAAAGGGTTCAAAATAAAATCCAAATAATTATAGAGCAATATCTATTCTGTCACTCGTATCCAAACTGTTTGAAAGACATGTTTCCAACATCTCAATGGTTTCATTTCACCCATCACAATCAGGATTTAGATAGAACCACTCCTGTCAGTCTGTGTTAACAAAACACATTGATGACTGGTTGCCTGCTGTGGACAATGGAGAATTGTTTGGAATGTTCTCACTGATCACTCTCATGGTTCAAATCATACCTATCTGACAGAAGCCAACAAGTTGTTATTGGTAACATTAAATCAGAGCTGATGTCCATCAACAAAAGAGTTCAACAGGGATCTATTATAGGGCCAGTATTATTCATATTGTTTATAAATGACTTGCCGCTGTATGTACAACATTCAAAAACTGATCTATATGCTGATGATACTACTTTGCATAAGTCTGATTCTAATGTTAAAACGTTACACAAACAATTGGTGAAGATTTATATCAAGTAGAATATTGGTGCTCACTGAACAACATGTTTATCAATCCCCTAAAAACCAAGGCAATGTTGGTGCTCACTGAATAACATGTTTATCAAACCTCGAAAAACCAAGGCAATGTTGCTTGGAACTAGACAGATATTATCAGTGAACAGAAATCCAACAGTGAACAGAAATCCAAATCTTGAGCTATATATTGAAGATAATCTAATTGAAAATGTTGACACAGACAAACTTTTGGGAGTTCATGTTGATAAGAATCTAGACTAGTGCAAGCAAGTGAAAGATGTTTGCTCAGTTGTAAGCTCAAGAATTTATCTTTTACAGAGGATAAAAAGTTATCTACCACTCAACTATTGGAAATTATTCTACAATGCATTAATTCTTCCTCTTTTGGACTAATACTGCACAATTGGGGAAAATAAAACTGATTGCAATATTGAAACAATACACAAACTTCAAAAAAGGGCAGCAAGAATTATCCTAGATTTACCATTTGATTAACCTTCCAAAATTTTATTCTCGGAATTGAAATGACTGAAATTTAAATACAGATTAGCCTATCACAAGTCATTATTATTGTTCAAAGTTAAGAATGAACGTTGCCCTAAATATTTGCATGGTATGTTTCATTTTAAGTCAGAAGAACAAAACCAACGACCTAAATTGAGATCAATTACAAACGATCAGTGCAAAATGCCATTTTCAAAAACAAATACTTTTAAAAAATCATTTGCTTACTCTGGTGCTATTTTATGGAATGAACTCCCCATAACTTACTGGGCATAAAGTGACATATACACATGCAGCTGACATTGTCTAGGGGTCAATCATTAATCCACAAGGGACTAAACTTTTGAGATCCCAACTATGTAACCATGTAAATACTTATTGAACACAGAGATACCAATCAATCCGGATTTTGTATGAATTTTTAGTGAAAATTCCATATATTCCAAGTCATATCATAAATATTCCATAAGATCAGCACAAGTATGATGAACTGTTAAATAGAATATAGTTTTTCAGTGTTAAATCAGAATTTATGTAACAAGAAACCAGTAAGTTAGACTGTAAACAAGTGGCAGAGATGAAGAAAAAAAGAAAATGCAGATAATTCATACAAAAAACTAATGCTTATCATTACTATTTTGGCCAACAATGTTGAAGGAATTCATGGTTTTGGAATCAGAGGATTGGTTACACTCCTTGTTCTCACTGGATCTTACCATATATACTCGTGTATAAGCCGATACCAACTGCAAACTGCATAGACCCAGATCTGCCATCACATAATGCGCCAGAAGATCTGGGTCTATGCAGTTTGTAAGAACTAATCAGTAAAACAAACAAAACAGATTCTGATCTGCTGGCGCATTATGCGACGGCAGATTAGGGTCTATGTTGTTTGCATTTTGACCTGCATTATACGCGAGTATAGATGGTAACTGTTACTGATTCCTGATAAGCATGATCACGGGTTGACATTTGCCCTTGAGACAGTTCTTAACCAGGAGGCTCAAGCTTCAGGGTGGAGGTCAAAATGGGGAAGCGAGGGGATACATGTTTTACAATCACATCATGTTGCACTTATTCCCTCCATTTTTATGCTCTGCAACAAATATGGAAGGGGAATATAATGTTACCCTTGTCTACCTGGTTTGTTTCTGCACTTGGTTCACTGTTGCAGAACATTTGCAGCTACAAGTGTGATTTGTTTTTGCAGTTGGTTCACTGTTGTGGGGCATTTGTGGCTACAGGTCTGGTTAGTTTTTGCACTTGGTTCACTTTTGCAGAATATTTGCAGCTACAGGCATGGTTAGTTTTTGCACTTGGTTCACTTTTGCAGGGCATTTATGACTACAGGCCTGGTTAGTTTTTGCACTTGGTTCACTGTTGCAGTCATTTCTTGCTACAGGCCTGGTTAGTTTTTGCACTTGTTTCACTGTTGCAGGGCATTTGTGGCTACAGCCCTAGTTAGTTTTTGCACTTGTTTCACTGTTGCAGGGCATTTGTGGCTACAGGCACACATTTCTTCTTCAGAAACATTATCTGATCATAATACATTAGGAGAACATCCACTAATTAACAAATCCAAGGCAGTTGCCACCAACATAGCATTCAGGCAAAATTGTTCCCTAACTGACATCATTCAAACCATGGGATGGAGGTCTGATACATGTATTATATTCTGCAGTTTCTATCTGAGAGACCTTTCATGCAAGGCTCATTTTGACCTAGTGGTACCTATATCAGCAGCACATCAGGCTACCTTTCTAGGTTACACAGCAGCTTCATAATGATATGGGTTACACTACTTTGACATCATACTTTTCTCACTTGGAAAAGGTTAATTTACTATATTGACAAGCCCTGGATTCTGGTTGTTGCTTTTTGCACTAGCCCCAAAGATGTTTATTTTCACAGGTAATATAAATCCCATTAAAGTTGTCATTTGAAAGCCTACTTTCAGGAATCTTTCTATACCAAACCTAATTGTAATCTCATCCCACTGTTTCTGCTTAGCCTAAAATATTGTCATTCTTTAGCAATAAACAGTCTCAGGATGTATAAATTGCTGATGTAATGGAAAATACCAACAAAAACTATCAACTTTCATATCTCCCTATAAACTTGGGATATTCTTGGGGCTTGTCCATATAGTTCATTCTGTATTAAATGGACAGAGGTTTGAAATTTTACCATTATACCTGTAGACAGAAGGGTTTGAATCTGGCATTCATTTTCTAATTTTTTCCAGGTAAACTATTTTTCTACCTGTCTTTCAGACCAGTAGTAAGTACTTGTCTACCTCAGTAAAAAATAATTTAAAACCCAGCATTTTTATGATTTCAGCTTCAGTTACATCATCGTGGGCTACAGTTAGAGCAAGGGTTGTATCAGCAGGCAGTTGATTCTCTTACCGATGACTATGAGGGCGTCAGGCTTGTGGCAGTCAAGTTGGTCTGGGTTCTCAGCCACTTATATCCAGAGAGGTAACGAAAAACAGTACAAGTTTTGCAGATACAGTTAAATCTGTCTTGAGAGACCACCCTTTCTGCCAACAAAAAATGGTCACTCAAGACAGGTGGTCTCTCATAATTTATCTGTGCATGAGGGCCAGTTCTCAAGGTTGAAATTCAACTGGATTTAAGAAGGAAAACTACCCATTATTACTCAACATATATTTTGCTCCTTATTCTTAGTTTTTGTTAAATATTACATGCATTCAATTAATATATATATATATATATATATATATATATATATATATATATATATATATATATATATATATATATACATATATATCACTAAAAATACATTGATCATAAACATTATAATATTTATTTGAAGTTCATGTTTAGTCTTTTGACATGATGGCATATGTAGCCTCTTGACATTATGGCATATACCCAGCAACGTGGAACGAATTGCCCACTAAACTTAGACACAAAGACACAGTGATCTCTTTCAAGAGTGCCCTTAAAACTCACCTATTTTGACTGCAAGAATAGACTTAAAGACTTAATGTTTCCTTACCTTAACTATTGTCAGCATGTTTTTGTTTTCTAATTTCATGGTGTTTGTTTTTTGTAATCATATCATTATATATGTTTTTTTTATAGGTGTTATCTAATGTTGTAAAGTGCTTAGAGCTTCTAAAGATTAGGCGCTATACAAAGTCCTCATTATTATTATTATTATTATTATATGAATTGCAATTGCCATGGTAACTATAATGTAACACATACTTATCCTGTCTGGACATTGTAAAGTTGGCTATGACAATACTAGGTCAGTCGATTTACTTACAGCCAAAATCCAAAACCCTTAAAATAAATAATAAATGGATTGACTCAATAAACAAAAGGATGTAACAGATTGCACTTAGATGAACAGATGATGAGATTTCTAACTGTGGCACATTCTGTGTCATGTGCGGGTTTTCATAACAGTATCATCAATAAAGCAACAAAGAATACAGAATTTTACAATAACTATAGAAAGAACTCATCCAGAGAAAGTAAATAACTTAATAAGAGAAAAAGACAAAGACTTCATTCACTCTGGTGATTACGTATTGTAACTCAACAAACAAACCTTTTAAGACAGAACTCGTCACAATACAGTGAAAGTAGGATGAGAAGATTCCTCATTATGACATTATCTGTATTGTGCGGGTTTTCACAACAGATAAACAAGATAAACCTTCGAACTGAACATGTGCATCCATGATTGCAAATCCTTTAAAAGATGGAATGGTTAATTATAATAGGGATTTTTATGACTGTGGCACTACAATAGTGGTTTGTGACAAGAACATAAATCTGGTTTATGGTCTATAGTATACAACTCTGCCTTATAAATCTAATAAGACCAGTAACCTGATTCAGGTTTCTACTCATTTTTTGCATCTCGGTTCAGAACAGTCTGCAATACACCTACAAACTCTACTCAGCAATTGTGGTTACAAAGGATTAAATAAAGTTATGTGGTGTTTATATGTGATTTTTTTATATGTGTATTCATAGCAGTGATTAAACACTTATTTTGCTAAAAAATCATGCTCATTGGTTGTGCTTAGTGGCCATTCACACCAGTGCATTTATATAGTAAAATTGATCCATGCACGACTTTTTGGGGTCATAAGTGACAGATGGTTGCTTGTAGCAGAGGTCGCTCAAATCAGGTTTGATTGTATCGTGCATACTTGTAAGGCTTACATCTTTTTTACAGTCTACTCCAGCATGCCGACAGAGGCATCAATAATTACTTGAAAGAATATTCTTTTATTTATCATTAGAAGTGAAAATTAAAGACAGTGTTTTGTGCTTGGAGGGATTTCACCCCATAAAGACTATGGCATGCTGTCTACTGTATTTTACTATAAATGATTTGTGTTTCTAATAATAAGGCACTTCTATATGTAGTTCTTCAGGCCTTTAATCTTGAAAGGCCAGTCAAAATTTATTAAGGGACATAGCTCCAATTCTAATTCTGAGTGGAAAGGATTATTCAGAGTTGTTACCTCCCTTGATGTAGTTTTGACAGAAAATACTCATCAAAGGTAATTGCCTAAATATTTTTTGCAGAATATTTTTGTACAAAATGTAATTTCTCTGTTAATAGATAAAGAGAAGAAAAGACTTGAAACATTATATTTAAGATTATATTTATTTAGAATGAATTTATTATTTGCTAATGATCATTAAAAAAGGAACATGTTTATCAGTATCTCATAAGTTATGTTCATCCCTTGATCCAGTGTTAATGAGTATTACATGAAACTTCCAATTAATGTGTATTCTCAATACTTTGATGTTGTATTCTTTGCATTTATGGATGTTATTAATTTTAGAACAAAAATGGATTTTTGTTCAGATACATTCTTTTATACATGAAAATATAAAAATTAATCGGCTGTTTTCTTGATTATTAGAAAAAAATGAAGAAATTGGAAGAGGAGATTTTCGGTTGATTATCAGCCATTGCATTTTGGACATTTTAGAACAACCAAAATACTGGGTATAATTATTACAGCAATATTTGGCACTAACTATTCTTTCCACCCTGGTTTACAGGTCTAGAAATATGAGACTACAGACTAGCATTCTAGTCAGGGCTGAGCAAATATGATAGTCCAATGTCTGGTGGAGGTGAAAATCTCAGCTGGGCTAGTAAAGTTTTCCAAAATGTTTGTCTAGACACGTGTATTTTTTCTCAAATTATAAAGTCAGGCTAGTGTACATCCCAGAATTGACCATCCAATTGTTGATCATTTAATCCAGTTGAATGGCATTTTATGCCTGCCATAACAGATTGTTGATAGACTGCCACCCATGTTATTAGTCATTTTGCTGCCTCATTTGGTGTTGTTGAAGCTAGGCTGCTGCCACTGCTTGTGCCACCAGCCAGTCAAAACAGTAGTAACAAGAATGATTTGATCATTTGCACTGCAGGTCATGGACTTTGTGTATATTATGATTGCCAGTGTCTGGCCATTACCCCAGCTGTCTGCAACTCTGCTCCTCCTAAAACTGTTAGGTGGAAATTTGACAAATCTGGTATATAGATTGCCATATAATAACCATCTGTGAAAGAGTATAGTTTTTTGGACTTCTTGCTTCAGGTATGAGGGTGGGAGTCAGAGGTTAAAATATACAAAGTTGCAATTATGGTGCATTTTTGAATATATTTTGACCACATTTTTTAAACATTCAGTCATAGCAGGATGACACATAATACATGTATCATGGTGAGGGTGAGGGGGTAGCCATGGAAGTATGGTTGTTGTTGTAGTTACTGTCAGAAACAAAACAGGTGTCATTGCCAACGGAAGTATTTACAGTCAGTCATACAGTGTCATTGAATTTCACTATCATCCTCGTATATCTTTCTAAGCTAGACAAAGCATGTCACATATATATTCATCTAGGAATGAAACAAAACATAGAGTTGATCTCTGCAATAGGGTAAATAAATTACATAGTAACTTAGGACATGGTATGGGTTGATTCCAAGTCAGTCAGATAGTGTCATATCTGGTCTTGACTTTATGGTACCCTAACTGACTTTGTAACATATAATACCAGTTCACTGACAAATAATGTCACTAATAATCACGTACCATCACATATCCTTGACTTTGTCACAGATTTTTGTCATGGATTTCTTCTTTTTCAGCCTTGTTAATCTGCCTGATAGCAGTGATCAGATCCGACTGGTAGATGATGCCTTTGCTAAAATCTGTAACATGGTCAATGACATCTCCATGAAAGTTAGAGCTGAAGCCTGCAGTTTGTTGGTTGGTATCATTGAGTCAAATACATATGATTTAGTATCATTAAGTTAAATACATATGGTTAGTATCATTAAGTCAAATACATATGGTTAGTATCATTGAGTCAAATACATATGATTTAGTATCATTAAGTTAAATACATATGGTTAGTATCATTAAGTCAAATACATATGGTTAGTATCACTGAGTCAAATACATATGATTTAGTATCATTAAGTTAAATACATATGGTTAGTATCATTGAGTCAAATACATATGGTTAGTATCATTGAGTCAAATACATATGATTTAGTATCATTAAGTTAAATACATATGGTTAGTATCATTAAGTCAAATACATATGATTAGTATCATTAAGTCAAATACATATGGTTAGTATCACTGAGTCAAATAAATATGATTTATCTGCACAGTCTTATTCTTTTAAAGATGTAAATCTTACATTCTTAAATAATTAGGTTGGTTTCAGTGGGTTTGATATATGGGCTTTTGTGATATCAGATATACTTGAACATTTGAAACTCAATTGACAGTCAAGCACAGGTTTTTTGTCTCTGTAAAACTTTTTTGTAGGTAATTTGTAAATACATGTAATTCATTGTATTACTGTGTAAGAATAACACTCCGTGAGCAAATATTTGCTAAAACACAGCATCAAACTCTCCAGTCATGCTTTGACAAATGTTTGCACATAGCAAATTGTGTATGTTATTAAAAGCTCAAGAATTTGTGAGCTGGCTCATGTCAGCACTATAAAGCCAGGATTGTACTGATGTGCCATTAAACTCTACACACACACATGGCTAGCTCATGTGAAACAAGGTTTGCACATGCAAACCATCATCATAACTTTTTGCTATTGCCAATCCTCAGAAAAAATAATACTTTTTGAATCAGACACAAATTTTAATGACCTCATGTAAGTCTACTAGCGATTGCAATCACCAAGTACACAAACATCAGTAATCTTCAGAATGTTTGCTACCATCAAGAGTAAAATTTACCAAGATTTCCCCGTTGTTGGCAGACCCATTTTTTTAGTGTCATTCTTTTTGACCAATTTCCTTTGTATAATATCACATCTTTTTGAAAATCAAGTCCCACTGTAACTAATATTGTTTAAGAAAAATCAAGTCAACTGTAAGTAATATTGTTTAAGGAAAATCAAGTCCCACTGTAAGTAATACTGTTTAAGGAATATTGGAAAGTGTTTGTTTATTATGATTTTTAAATGCAAACTTCTCAAATGTCAAATGTAACCCTCCAATACAACACTTGTTGCTGTTTAAAATTCATATTAAAATTTTTATAATTACTTTTCAATTGCTACACATGAATGATAGTAATATCTTATGCTTATTTCTTTTTTTTTTCTTGGCATTTGCATTTGTACAGGGGTCTTTGCACATGGTCAGTGAGAGATTCTTAGAGCAAACACTGGACAAGAAACTGATGTCAAACATGAGGGTAAGCTTTGAGAAATTCAACTTATAGAAAATTAATTTACCATTGTGAGAAGATGATTTCTTTATATCAATTTTGGAACATTGTTGCTTTCTTCATCTAATGTATTACCTGATCACATTAACGTTAGGAATTAACTTCTGCTGCCTTCTGAATCCAGCCCTCCCAGAAAGATGAAAAAATGATGTGTATAAAATATAGACTATAAAATAGTATCTATTGGAAGTATACTCATGTCTTCCATGATACTATTAGAATTACATACTCATGTCTTCCATGATACTATTAGAATTACATACTTATGTCTTCCATGATACTATTAGAATTACATACTTATGTCTTCCATGATACTATTAGAATTACATACTCATGTCTTCCATGATACTATTAGAATTACATACTTATGTCACCACTGGGTGGCAATCCTTATACCTGATTGTTTTCAGTTTAAGGTTTTACTTGTTACAGGTAACATCATGTTGATATTCATGCTGAAATCCATTGTATTTCTCATGAAATATCCATCCATCTTCAAAGTCAGTATTGCTTTGTTGAATTATCATTGCTTTAAGCATTGGTTACTTTAATCTTTTAATCTTCTTTTTTGTCAGTATTTTTGCATATTTTTCCACCTCTGTGTACTTAGTTACTGACCTTGACATTTTGATGTTTTTGCTGTTTGCATGCCATAATAACCTTGCTATAAACCAGACACTGTTGAATTTCTTCACTTTTTCATAAGTTACAGCTTCAGTGTATTGATTTGTTTACCGTATGCATGTTTTGTGGTTCATTGCATAACTTTTTCACTGTAATCTCAGGTACACGATGGTGACTAGATGTATCATGTGTAAAAAGTTCAAAGTCTGAGAGGACACTAATGAGATATGCTTCTGGTGTACTAAACATACTTCATCAGAACATTCCAGTGCCAGCGCAAGTTGTTCAGAAGGGAATTGCTCCACGGTTCTGTGGAAACATTTGAAAGGCAGTGATAAACACTTGGGATCAGAGTCTTCAGATGTCGAAGTCTGATCCTTCATTCCAATAATGAGTCAATTGCCAGTATAGTGGGGGGTGCCTTTGTGACCTCTTCCCCTCTGAGGATTTCTCAGACTTTGCCATAGGCAACTGTCAAGTCTGGACAGCTGGAGCAAGAAGAATGAGATAATATAGATTCAAACATTTTGCCACCTTCTCATTTTGTTGGTTGAATCTCAGATGAGAAGACTTATCCTAGAGTTCCAGATGTTGGCTTAGTGATTTCCTATCTTGACTTTCAGTCTTTTGACTGCTGACATAGATGTAATGGGACAACTTTTTCCCTATTTTTGGCACCCCATTGGGTGTAAGTCTCCCTCATGCTATAACCTTGCTGAAGTTTTCTGCCCTCTGCACCAACCTTCTATGCCATCTACCACAATTCTGGTTCCTAACCAGTCTGTCCAGCTTGCTGACCAGCCAGCCATTGCTACTTTTTGTCAGAGGTCAGTTGTAACAGTTAGTCAGGCCTTACACTGGCCGATCATTTCATCATCTATGGCCTGTTACTGGGATCTGTCCAGTTGATACATCTGTATGGCCCTCCCACTGCCTTCCCCGCTTGCAACCTTGACAAATCAGTCTCTGCTGGTTGCTCTTCAATCAGTTCAGATGACAGGTCTGCACTTTATTGCATATCCTGTGGGCAGGTACTGGGACTCACCCTTTGACAATGCTGCTTCTTCCATTTCTCCTGGTATGATCTATGCAGATATTGTAGGCTTGCTTGTAAAGGACTAACCCCCAAGTGAAGGCAGGGGCAACCTCAATCAACTTGGGAACCCAGATCCTGCTATGGAGAGGTCTGAGTTTAGTTTTAAAGTTGCAATCAAATATATCACAGTTAGTCAGGCTTCACACTGGCCGACCATTTCATCATCTATGGACTGTTACTGGGATCTGTCCAGTTGGTACATCTGTATGGCCCTCCCATTGCCTTCTCTGCTTGCTACCTTAACAAATCAATCTCGGCTGGTTGCTCTTCAATCAGTTCAGATGACGGGTCTGCATTTTATTGCCTATCCCATGAGCAGGTACCGGAACTCACCCATAGATGATGCTGCTTCTTCCCTTTCTTTTGATATGATCTATGCAGAGATTGTAGGCTTGCTTGGCAAGGAGTAGCCCTCAACTTATGAACCCATATCCTGCTATGGAGAGGACTGAGTTTAGCTTTAAAACTGCAATCAAAGATATTGATAAGATCTTATCTCCGGCCCATCACTGCCATCTTTGGATCAGGCTTATCTGGCCAGGACTTCTGTGGATGCAGATGATGAGGAAAAACATTCCTCCTTCTATCTGCTCTCACAGTCTCTTAAGACCAAGGAGATTACAGATCTTCTGTCCAACAAGATTAATGCCATATTGCAGACCTGAGAAAGCAGACTGCACAAGAATTACCACTTCAACTTTCCTTGCCCTCTCCTTCTTTTCACCTACATCAGTCTCAGCCCCAAAGGGGAGAGGACCATTCCCAGAAAGACAAATGGACAAACTCTTTTCAGAATGTGTTTCATCTACAGCAGCAATTTAAAAGATCATCACAGGACTGAAAACTGTCTAAAAGAGGAGAGGAAGCCCATTTTCTCCTCCCCCAGGCATCTGAATAAACGCCACTGACGCTCTACTCCAGCTGCCTGCTTACAGCATCCCTGCTATGGATTTTGTTCATGCAGTCTCCTACTGCCCAACCCCTAGAAGACAGTAATTTTGCAGAAAGAGATCTGAACTTTGTTTAGCAAATGAGCATTGGAGATAGTTTGCAAACTGAACTATCCAGTTTTTTATTCACAACTTTTCCTGGTGCCAAGAGCAAATGGCAAGCTTTGGCTGGTATTGACCTGAGCCAGCTCAACAAGTTTAAAGCCATGACCAGGTTCAAGTAGAGATGGCAGTGGGTATCATTTTCTGTAAAGAGGAATGGGTTTGTGATTAGTCTAGTCTTGACAGACACATCCTTTCATATCCTAATTAACTCATCTTCATGCCAGTTCCTTGGTTTGCATTCTGAGGGACCATTTATCAGTTTCAGGCGCTCTCATTCAGACTCTATTTTTGTAGTGCATGGGACTTCACCAAGATGGTACACAGCATCATTACACACTTCAGATTAACTTCAACACTGCAACTGTAGTGTGTCTGGACAGTGTATCTGGACAATTTCTTACAAAAACACATGGTAAGTTTGATTCTGATTCAAGATATAAATAGATTACTCTTCCGTCTTTCAGCTGGGTTTTCTTGTAAATGGGGAGAAGTGGGATCTGTCTCCTTCCCAGCATTTCATCCATCTTGGTATGAAATTTCTGACTCGTCTCAATTTAGTTAACCTTTCCCACAAGCGCATTGCTCAGATTGTTGAACACACTAAGATGATCTCCAAGAAGACATGAATTTCCATGAGGGAGTTTCTGCAATGCCTCTGACTATTCATTGTAGATGCAGGCCTTCTTCGTCTCTCCAACTCTTTATGCGCCCTCTCTAGATGGATCTTTTAGCTCAATCGCACCCCATTTCCAGTCCACTAGATCACTCTGTCCAGATGTTGACCTAGATAAAACATTTTCTGCATCAATCGCAGAATAGAAAATGGCTATTGGCAGGAATCTCTGGAGACCCTCAACTGGAAGTTTTGTTCTGTATGGATTCCAGCACACACAGTTTTGGGATGTCCACCTTTTGCTTTGCTTAACTTTGATCAGTAGCAACTAGAGGGCCAGAAGAGAGGACCCTTCGCAATCATAACTCATCTGGAAATGAAGGCCATAATCAATGCCTTTCATTTCTGGCAGAACCTCTATGGGAAGGTTGTTCTCATAATGTTGGACAATTCTGTGGTAGTCAGTTACCTCTGCAGGCTGGGAGGGTGACCAAATCACCAGATCTCTGTGAGCCAGTCTTGGATTTTCTTCATTGGTGCTCCTGGCATCGAATCTCTGTACAAATAAGACATATCACCTGCAGGTTTAATGTCCTAGCTAACTCGTTATCAAGGAGAGGCCAGAATCTGCACACCGGGTGGTCTGTCTGCCCATCAATCTTCCTTTCGGTTTGTGCTATTTGGGGTCATCTGATGGTTGATCTTTTTGTGACCATGAGGAGTCACAAGCTGCCCATCTCTGTGTTGCCTGCACCAGACCTAGCAAAATGAGCTGTAGATGCTCTGTCATTCATTTGGGATGGAATTTGGGGATATGCCTTCTCTCCAGCTTTCCTGGTTCTAAGAGTGATTCATGAAATAAGGAATCAGACCTGCAGATTAGTTATGATTGCCCCTCTCAGATGGAACAGGTCCTGGGTCAGTGATCTACTTTATCAAGCAATAGACATTTCTAGGAAGATCCAGATGGCTCTCATTTTGCTCAAACATCCGAGATCGCAGGTCTTCCACCCCTGTCCAGACAGAAAGCATATGAAGGAAGTGGTGTGTTTTTACATGCTGGTGCATGGACAGTGATATCTTTCCCTTGCTGGTCTCAATTCCACAAATGTCCAATTTCTTTATCTGGCTCTTGAAGGAGAAGAAATTGGCACCAATAACTATTAAAGGTTGCCACTCCATGATTTCTGACATTGTCAGATATCATGGGAGAGTGGATAAAGGCCATGACAGTGCTCTCTCTTGGCCAACTTTCATCTCAAATGTCCTCACGGTCTTTCAAATTTTTCCCCAAATGGAATCTCTTGTTGCTTCTTACATGGCTTAGATCATCTAAGTTTGAGCCTTTGAGCAGAATGCCTCTGCAGTTGCTATCAGACAAGACATACTTTCTGACAGCCTTGGCCTCAACTTACAGTTGATTAATCTACATACCCATTTGGTTGACCTACACTGTCTTCATTTATTTCAGATGGTTCAGTGGTTCTATTGACACAACCAAGATTCATGATTGCTGTCCACAGGTAAATCACAAAGTGATCATTGCTCCCTCATCTCAATTGACCCTTTGAAAGAGGTGAGATTCCACGACCCAGTTTGTGCTCTCAGGTGCTACCTGAAATGCTCTGAAAGCATTCATCAGGGCTTAAAAAAAACTTGTCCACCCAGTTAAAGAGGAAAAGCAAAAATCACTCCCCAAACTTTGGCCTCTTAGCTCAAGTGGGTGATTTATGAGATTAGAGCCATCTTTGTGACTCTTGCACTCAAACTGTGCATGTCAGCAGACATGTACAGTTGATTTTCTTGAGTTTTTATCTTTTTGACTTAGCCTTGCAGAGAAGAGAAATAAATATGATGTGTTTGGTGGATGTCCATCAGACCTTGTTAAGATCAGCACAGAGATGTTGGTTTGAAACTTGAGCTGCATTCACTCTGAATTTTCCTCAGTAAGGAAAATGCCATAAGTTTATCCTTGCTATTTATCTAAGTCTTTATGGTAATCACATGTCACTAGCAATTATCTTTCAGTTTTGCTGCCTTGCATTAGGAGAGTGGTTTTGTCCTTCACAGGATGACCCATACCATTATTTCCTCTGAAGGGTGACCAAGATAGAGGTTTTATGTACCGGAATTTACTCCTCCTCTTACCTATTTTCCTAAGATTAATGTGATCACATAATGTATTCAATGGATAAAGGAAATTTTTAATATAAATTATGTTTGTACAAGAATACTTACCTGATAACATTATGACTTAAACCCTTCCACACCTCCCTACAATTGTAAGCATCCTCATTGATGTATCATTAAAGTTTAAATTTAAGAACATCTGGTAATACAGGTAGCCACCTAGTGGTTACATTGGGAGGTAATTATAGTATCTTGAAAGAATTACGTCCCATAGAAGCTATTTTTATAGTCTACAATGTAAAAGACTAATTTTTAGCTCTACTGGTCATAGACCAGAAGAGCTAATGGGATGGTCTTTTGTCCATCGTCCGTCTGTCCATTAGCACAAGTTTGTTATCACTACTTCTCCTAAACAACTTGGAGGATTGCCATGAAACTTTACACACACATTCATCCCATGGTCTAGTTGGCCCTAAATGAAAATGGTGCTGCTCAGACATCCAGCATGGCCACCACAGTGGTCATCTTTAAAATCTTGTTATCACTACTCCTTCTGAATGGATGGTCATATCAACATGGGATTTTTACTAAAAGACTTTTTACGATGTCTAGTTGGTCTTAAATGAAAATGGTGTGAATCTGATGCCTAATATTGCCAACACAACAGTCATTTTGAAAATCTTGTTAATGTTACTCCTGATGGCTGGTCATATCAACATGGGGTTTTCACAGCAAGACTTCTTATGATGTCTTGTTGGTCCTAAATGACAATGGTGCCAATCTTACAGCCAATATGTCCACTACAGCAGCTAATTTAAAAATCTTGTTATCGCTGAAGAATATCAGAGATAGTTTCAGTACTCAGCAGTTAAAAGGAAGAAATGGTCTTATCTTGAATTCCTGGAAATTCTTTTCAGGCAGTAGAGTGTCAGTTCCTTCAAGGGACTCTTGTTTAATATTTCTGGGAGGGTTGGATTCAGGAGGTAGCGGATGTTAATTCTTTACATATATGTGATCAGGTAAGTATTCCTTTCTCGTTGATACCTTAGATAGATATAAAATGTAAGAACTTAATCAGTCTGAGAGCTATTTACTGCTGTAATATTTATATTTTGTAGAGTGCACTTTGACAGAATCTTGACATAAGGATCATCTTGACATTCATGTGCATGTCCTTCCATACATCTGTTCATCCATCTGTACACATCCTAGAATAACATCGATGTTAAAGTTTTTTATGCATTCAATTTCTCAAAATACAGTTGGTAACAGAGTCATGCTACTTGGTATGTAGCTACATTTTGATGTGTACAGCAACAATTCACGAAAAACTCGAGGGCAGGCTTGACATGCGGACCAAGGACAACTTCTTGCAAACTGAAATTTCAACATGGACAATCAATAAACATGTTAGTTTTATGTAGAGTTTTGTAAGTCTCTGTCATTCTGTGGAAAGGGCTTACCGTATAGCAACTTACTGTGGAAAGGGCATACCATATAGCAACTTACTGTGGAAAGGGCATACCATATAGCAACTTACTGTGGAAAGGGCATACCATATAGCAACTTACTGTGGAAAGGGCATACCATATAGCAACTTACTGTGGAAAGGGCATACCATATAGCAACTTACTGTGGAAAGAGCATACCATTTAGCAACTAGCTGTGGAAAGGGCATACCATATAGCAACTTACTTGGAAAGGACATACCATATAGCAACTTACTGTAGCAGTGGAGACATTTTATTGATTTAATGGTCTGAGGTTATAAATTCAAAAATAAAACCCATCAAAATGTATTATCCACTGAAATAAATGTGGCCAAAATTCATGGAACTTTGAAATAAAACTACAACTGAACAGTCCTCTATTTCGATTTTGTGAGAATGCTTTGGTAGTCTCTGTTCTCAGCATAATGGTAACAATACAACAATAACTACAGATAGGATCTGAAATAAGTGTTTTTTCATGCCTGTGAGTACCCAGTCTTTGATACTGATACATAATTTGAATATCATAGAAATTAATTGGTGTCATTGATACTGTAAATAAAGAGTACTAGGGACCGTAATAACCAACCCACTGCTATGGACAATATTGAGGATTGTTCACACCATGCACTTCAAGTAGTAGTTCTGAACAAGCAGTAACCAATCAAGCTCACAACAAGGGGAAGAGTGAATTCTTGTTTTCATTCCAGGCAACATCTCATATTAACTTGACACCATTGTACTATTATTTTTCGTAATATAACAGACTGACATGACAATTGAATCTTATAATTTGATAGCATGATATGTTCCTCTTGATTATTTCCTTGTTGAATGGTAAATAAGCCATTTTAGTGCATTCTCAATGAGTGTTTTGTAGTTGTGAATAATTCAGCATACACTCCCCAAACAATTTTTTTGTTAGAGGTAGAAAATGCTGCTGGTTGTCCACACTAAAATAAAAAACCTCCCTATATATGCAATCGCTACAGTATAAATCAGCAAAATATCAAGCCACTTGTTTTGGAAACAAATTGCTAAATTGTAGTACCCAACTAATTTTATAGTGTTATCCATGTCTGTCCATTGCATCATATCTTGTCTGTCACAAATTTGATCTCAACTTCCTAAGGAATTCATAGATTGAAATCAAATTTAATCTCAAGCTTCTTAAGGAATTCATATATTGAAATCAAATTTAATCTCAACTTCCTAAGGAATTCATAGATTGAAATCAAATTTAATCTCAAACTGCATAAGGAATTCATAGATTGAAATCAAATTTAATCTCAACTTCCTAAGGAATTCATAGATTGAAATCACATTTCATCTCAAACTTCTTAAGGAATTCATATATTGAAATCACATTTAATCTCAACTTTCTAAGGAATTCATAGATTGAAATCAAATTTAATCTCAAACTTCCTGAGGAATTCATATATTGAAATCAAATTTAATCTCAGCTTCATAAGAAATTCATAGATTGAAATCAAATTTAATCTCAACTTCATAAGGAATATTGAAATCAAATTTAATCTCAACTTCCTAAGGAATTCATATATTGAAATCAAAATTTAATCTCAAACTTCCTAAGGAATTCATATATTGAAATCAAATTTAATCTCAAACTTCCACAGGAATTCATATATTGAAATCAAATTTAATCTCAAACTTCATAAGGAATTCATATATTGAAATTAAATTTAATCTCAAACTTCATTAGGAATTCATATATTGAAATCAAATTTAGTTTGTGGCTTCACATTAATAAGACCTAGGTAAAGTTTGATTTTCAACATTTTCTGACAAACTTTGAGTTATGGCCCCTGTTTTACTTAGAGCTTTTCCCGTGCATATTAAACCATGTTTTCTTAAATTGCACCATACTGGCGGAGGTATCCATACTGTATCGACACATTTCTATGTTTTTCCTTCAGATACAATACCTGATAGTAATATGTTTGGAGTCCTTCCATTACCTTGCAAATCCAGCCCTCCGAAGTGAAAAAAGATATTCCTTTCATCTTGGTTTTCAGTCAAATCTGTGTCTGTTGGGGTTGACCCATGGTGGAATGCAGGGTCTATTCTATGCTGTGCAATTAGCAGGATTTGCGCTAATTTCGAAATGGAACATGCCAAAAAGTCAACTAAATGCATCAAAATTGCACCTTTTATTTTCAAGTCCTATGTTTATTTCTTCAATAGATAACTCTATTCAGAAAATTCTCCCCTTTTTTTCAAGTTTAGGGTGAATTTCTCCCCTAAATTTCTGGTTCTTGAATAGACCCTAGGAATGCCAATCTCCCAACTGTCATCTCCCCAGTCCCAGATCTGAAAATCAGATTAGTTGATGCCTTTTCAGTGATTTAGAATGGAAACACGATGCATACACTTTTTCCCAACCCCTTCTCTGATTCCCACGCTCACTCAGAAGGCGGGGTATGCAAG
Source organism: Margaritifera margaritifera (assembly GCA_029931535.1). Classification (NCBI taxonomy): domain Eukaryota; kingdom Metazoa; phylum Mollusca; class Bivalvia; order Unionida; family Margaritiferidae; genus Margaritifera; species Margaritifera margaritifera. The sequence continues at coordinate 969,136 of JAQPZY010001550.1, read as the reverse complement.
TGCAGACTAATCCTGATTGTTCCTCTCAGGAGAAATCTTGGATAATCGACCTCTTAAAATCTAGTGGCAGAGATACCCACGACAACCCTGCCCTCTTCATGCCTGATGAAACAACCATACACATAGATTTTCCATCCCAGCCCAGAAATGCTTAAACTGCAAGCTTAGCTCATTTCAAACAGGATCTCAGGAGGAAACATTTCTGCAAACAAGTGGTGGACAGAATAGCTCAGGCAAGAAGGCCCACCACTTTCAAATCCTATGATGGGAAATGGAGAGTTTCTTCCAGTGGTGTGATAAGAGAAACATCACTTCTTCAAAAGCCTCTGTACCACAAATTGCCAATTTCCTCCTTGGACTTTTCATGTAGAAGAAGTTATCCCCAATCATGATTAAGGGCTACCATTCCATGATTTCCGACATGTTCCATCATCATGGCAGGTAGGAGAACAAAGACCTCTCCAATATTCTTGTCAGTTTTGACTTGTCTTAACTGATGACCTTGACCCTTTGTCCGAAAATGGAATCTGACATGGTTAAACAAGTCACCTTTCTAATCACTGCCCAAAGCCGTGTAAACTCACCTTTCATATAAGACCTGCTTCATAGTCACCCTAGTCTTGGCAGGCACAATCAGTAAAAATAATGCCTTATAAGTGGACCCCAGCTTCTTGCCATTCTGCCATGATGGTTCAGTTTCTCTCATGATGACCCCTGTTTTCATTACCAAGAACAGGCTTCGGTTCATGCGAAGTAAAGTCTTTCATTTGGAAAACTTTGTCTTCAGTTGACCCTTCTTCACAAGGGCATCTTCAGGACCCGCTCAGGGCATTGACTTGGTAACTGAAACTTACTGAACAGAACAGAAGAGGGAGATCTCGCTTGTACTTACCAATCAAAGATGGAAATGACTGTGTTTCCATTCAGGCATTTTCATTCTGGATTCATTAGGTTATTCACTCAGCTTACAAAGAATTAATCCATGACCCTTTGAATTTCTTACAAATATTGGCTCATGAGGTCAGGGCAGTCACTAACAGCCTTGCATTCATGCAAAACTGCTCCTTGATGAGTATTATTCAAGCTATGGGATGGAGGTCTTTTAGGCCATTCTTCAGTTTCTGAGAGATCTTTCATCTCAAAATGTTCAACTCGACCTGGTGAGGCCTATATAATAACAGCTCAGCAGGCTACCTTCCGAGGTCCATCAACAGCTTCATAATGATGCGGGCAGGGCCAGCTCTAGAGTATGGGGATGTAACTCCCTCCACGTCTTACCTATTCTCCTAATGTATTATGATCGGGTAATGTATTTGAAAAATAAACCAGTTTTTTTAGCAAAATGTTTCTTCAATAATACTTACGCGGTCATAATATGGGAACTCGCTCTCAAGCTCATCCTGCAGTTACATTCCTGGAAGAGCATGCACTTCTGCTCCAGTTGCATCTGATGAAAAATAATGAGTTCTAACCTTGCTTCAGCAAATGTATGAATAGTCTTTATGCAAAGCCTAAGTTCTCGGAAACTTCATTGTTTTCTCAATAACTTTTAAATGTACCCTTAGTCTTTGGACAGTCCTGTTGAATCATGTGAATAGTTTGATATTCGACCCTAATTTGTGGACAATTTACATAACACACTATTTCTCCTTGATGATTTTAAGACCAGGGTGTCAGCCTAATAAATTTGTCCTTGATGATTTTAAGACCAGGGTGCCAGCCTAATAAATTTGTCCCTGATGATTTTAAGACCAGGGTGCCAGCCTAATAAATTTGTCCCTTATGATTTTAAGACTAGGGTGTCAACCTAATAAATTTGTCCCTGATGATTTTAAGACCAGGGTGCCAGCCTAATAAATTTGTCCCTGATGATTTTAAGACCAGGGTGCCAGCCGAATAAATTTGTCCCTGATGATCTTAAGACCAGGGTGCAAGCTGAATAAATTTGTCCCTTATGATTTAAGACCAGAGTGCCATCCTAACAAATTTGTCCCTTATGATTTTAAGACTATGGTGTCAGCCTAAAAAATTTGTCCCTGATGATTTTAAGACCAGGGTGCCAGCCTAATAAATTTGTCCCTGATGATTTTAAGACCAGGGTGCCAGCCTTATAAATTTGTCCCTGATGATCTTAAGACCAGGGTGCCAGCCTTATAAATTTGTCCCTGATGATTTTAAGACCAGGGTGCCAGCCTAATAAATTTGTCCATGATGATTTTAAGACCAGGGTGCCAGCCTAATAAATTTGTCCCTGATGATTTTAAGACCAGGGTGTCAGCCTAATAAATTTATCCCTGATGATCTTAAAACCAGGGTGTCAGCCTAATAAATTTATCCCTTATGATTTGAAGACCAGGGTGCCAGCCTAATAAATTTGTGCCTGATGATTTTAAGACCAGGGTGCCAGCCGAATAAATTTATCCCTGATGATCTTAAAACCAGGGTGTCAGCCTAATAAATTTGTCCCTGATGATTTTTAGAGCAGGGTGCCAGCCTAATAAATTTGTTCCTGATGATCTTAAAACCAGGGTGCCAGCCTAATAAATTTGTCCCTGGTGATTTTAAGACCAGGGTGCCAGCCTAATAAATTTGTCCCTGATGATTTTAAGACCAGGGTGCCAGCCTAATAAATTTGTCCCTGATGATTTTAAGACAAGGGTGCCAGCCTAATAAATTTGTCCCTGATGATTTTAAGACCAGGGTGCCAGCCTAATAACTTTGTCCCTGGTGATTTTAAGACCAGGGTGCCAGCCTAATAAATTTGTCCCTGATGATTTTAAGACCAGGGTGCCAGCCTAATAAATTTATCCCTGATGATCTTAAAACCAGGGTGCCAGCCTAATAAATGTATCCCTTATGATTTTAAGACCAGGGTGCCAGCCTAATAAATTTGTCCATGATGATTTTAAGACCAGGGTGCCAGCTGAATAAATTTGTCCCTGATGATCTTAAAACCAGGGTGTCAGCCTAATAAATTTGTCCCTGATGATTTTTAGAGCAGGGTGCCAGCCTAATAAATTTGTCCCTGATAATCTTAAAACCAGGGTGCCAGCCTAATAAATTTGTCCCTGATGATCTTAAAACCAGGGTGTCAGCCTAATAAATTTGTCCCTGATGATTTTAAGACCAGGGTGCCAGCCTAAAAAATTTGTCCCTGATGATTTTAAGACTAGGGTGCCAGCCTAATAAATTTGTCCCTGATGATTTTAAGACCAGGGTGCCAGCCTAACAAATTTGTCCCTGATGATTTTAAGACCAGGGTGCCAGCCTAATAAATTTGTGCCTGATGATTTTAAGACCAGGGTGCCAGCCTAATAAATTTGTCCCTGATGATCTTAAAACCAGGGTGCCAGCCTAATAAATTTATCCCTGATGATCTTAAAACCAGGGTGCCAGCCTAATAAATTTGTCCCTGATGATCTTAAAACCAGGGTGTCAGCCTAATAAATTTGTCCCTGATGATTTTAAGACCAGGGTGCCAGCCGAATAAATTTGTCCCTGATGATCTTAAGACCAGGGTGCAAGCTGAATAAATTTGTCCCTTATGATTTAAGACCAGAGTGCCATCATAATAAATTTGTCCCTTATGATTTTAAGACTATGGTGTCAGCCTAAAAAATTTGTCCCTGATGATTTTAAGACCAGGGTGCCAGCCTAATAAATTTGTCCCTGATGATTTTAAGACCAGGGTGCCAGCCTTATAAATTTGTCCCTGATGATCTTAAGACCAGGGTGCCAGCCTTATAAATTTGTCCCTGATGATTTTAAGACCAGGGTGCCAGCCTAATAAATTTGTCCATGATGATTTTAAGACCAGGGTGCCAGCCTAATAAATTTGTCCCTGATGATTTTAAGACCAGGGTGTCAGCCTAATAAATTTATCCCTGATGATCTTAAAACCAGGGTGTCAGCCTAATAAATTTATCCCTTATGATTTGAAGACCAGGGTGCCAGCCTAATAAATTTGTGCCTGATGATTTTAAGACCAGGGTGCCAGCCGAATAAATTTGTCCCTGATGATCTTAAAACCAGGGTGCCAGCCTAATAAATTTGTCCCTGATGATTTTTAGAGCAGGGTGCCAGCCTAATAAATTTGTTCCTGATGATCTTAAAACCAGGGTGCCAGCCTAATAAATTTGTCCCTGGTGATTTTAAGACCAGGGTGCCAGCCTAATAAATTTGTCCCTGATGATTTTAAGACCAGAGTGCCAGCCTAATAAATTTGTCCCTGATGATTTTAAGACAAGGGTGCCAGCCTAATAAATTTGTCCCTGATGATTTTAAGACCAGGGTGCCAGCCTAATAACTTTGTCCCTGGTGATTTTAAGACCAGGGTGCCAGCCTAATAAATTTGTCCCTGATGATTTTAAGACCAGGGTGTCAGCCTAATAAATTTATCCCTGATGATCTTAAAACCAGGGTGCCAGCCTAATAAATGTATCCCTTATGATTTTAAGACCAGGGTGCCAGCCTAATAAATTTGTCCATGATGATTTTAAGACCAGGGTGCCAGCTGAATAAATTTGTCCCTGATGATCTTAAAACCAGGGTGTCAGCCTAATAAATTTGTCCCTGATGATTTTTAGAGCAGGGTGCCAGCCTAATAAATTTGTCCCTGATGATCTTAAAACCAGGGTGCCAGCCTAATAAATTTGTCCCTGATGATCTTAAAACCAGGGTGTCAGCCTAATAAATTTGTCCCTGATGATTTTAAGACCAGGGTGCCAGCCTAAAAAATTTGTCCCTGATGATTTTAAGACTAGGGTGCCAGCCTAATAAATTTGTCCCTGATGATTTTAAGACCAGGGTGCCAGCCGAACAAATTTGTCCCTGATGATTTTAAGACCAGGGTGCCAGCCTAATAAATTTGTGCCTGATGATTTTAAGACCAGGGTGCCAGCCTAATAAATTTGTCCCTGATGATCTTAAAACCAGGGTGCCAGCCTAATAAATTTATCCCTGATGATCTTAAAACCAGGGTGCCAGCCTAATAAATTTGTCCCTGATGATCTTAAAACCAGGGTGTCAGCCTAATAAATTTGTCCCTGATGATTTTTAGACCAGGGTGCCAGCCTAATAAATTTGTCCCTGATGATCTTAAAACCAGGGTGCCAGCCTAATAAATTTGTCTCTGATGATCTTAAAACCAGGGTGTCAGCCTAATAAATTTGTCCCTGATGATTTTAAGACCAGGGTGCCAGCCTAAAAAATTTGTCCCTGATGATTTTAAGACCAGGGTGCCAGCCTAATAAATTTGACCCTGATGATTTTAAGACCAGGGTGCCAGCCGAACAAATTTGTCCCTGATGATCTTAAAACCAGGGTGCCAACTTAATAAAGTTTCAAAAAGCAAGGGGTGGGAGTCTTATTAGACATAGATATCCTTGGTAAATATTTGCCAAAATATTTAAATAATGGGAGTTGTCTCATGGGTTATCGTTGGATAAATACAGTAACAAGTTGCCATAGTTTTCACCAAATATGTCCAGATTTTTTTCCAAGAGATGATGGGGCATGGCATATGCGCTGTATGTGGCCAACACATTTTTTTGCAAGAGATGATGGGACATGGCATATGCACTGTATGTGGCTAAATACATATTTTTCCAAGAGATGATTGGGGATGAAATATGTGCTGTATGTGGTCAATACATTTGTTTCCAAGAGATGATGGGGCATGGCATATGCGCTTTATGTGGCTAATACATTTTATTCCCCACATCTCCAGCTGCAGCTTTTACATTTAGGGAAACTACTGGTATTTTCCAGAGTAACTGACTATTGTGAAAATTCATTTGCAAGCAGTTATTTAAATAAATATCTTAGAATCAGTTAATTTGCATCAAATAGAATTGACTTGAATTCAATTCATTTATTTCTGATAAAAAATTTAGTATCTAGTTAGTACAAGAAATTGCCAGTACTCTGTGGCTGCACTTTTGTTTTATGCCCAAGGTTGCATATACAAACCTCCTCACTAGCCACCTGATTGAAAAAAGCTTTCTCATGTGTATTCTCCGACATTTTGAGCACTTATCTGTGAACTATTGCGAAATGTCCCATGACCAATGTTTAATGAATAAGAATAAATTTTCATTCGTTTGAGAAATATTGCTGATCTTTTGATGATATGCTGGAGTCAGATTGAAAAGTTAATGAAGCATGCCCTCGTGAAATTGTTTCCCTTCGTGAAATTTGATTGATTACATCAAATTACAAATCTCAGCTAGCTCCCATATTATCGATACCAGATCAGTCAGTAAATAAGCAAATATTTATAGTCATTTATTTAACATTAATTATGAACTGCAATTAATTCATTGCATTACAAAAACTTTCATAAAAAGATATAGGTCTTTTAATTGCTGCACTGAACACAAATTGGCTTGTTGAAAGTAGATCTGTCACTGAGGGGTCAAGAAGGATTCAGCCTATTTGTGAGGTTCTCTAAGCCCATGTATTTAGTGTTACTACCACTATGGACAATGTTCTTTTTTCTAAAAAATTATTTAAAAGTGCTCATGTGGCCTGTACACTGGAATGGCTTTATCAACATAAATTATGGTAGTGTTTGCACTACCTCACAATTCCAACAAAAAAAGACATTCACTATGTCTTTGGGCATGTTTTAGCAGCAAAACTGCTAAAAGGTTGTTTGCAAGCATAGGTAGAAATCATACTAGAGTGGTCTCCCCTTGGATAGAGGGTTTTGTGGCTCAGTCTGCTTCAGGTACCACTTCAGTGTCCTCCCCTGGGATGAAGGGTCCAAAGAAGACAGTGGTTTCAAGACAAAGGACTGGTTCCCATGAGCAGAGCATGTTCCTAGCAGTGAAAGCATGGGCTGTCGTGAAAGAAACCAAACCATCTTGGTGGAACTGCAGATAGTTATGATCGACCATTAAGACATGTATATAGCTAAAGTGTCTAGGAAGCAGTCTTGTACCTGAGGTGAGTCATGGAGACTGGACATTGGTTCCAAAGGGGTATGATTCAGCCACATGAGATACCCATTGAAGATTCTGTTTAAGGCAAAGGGTCAAGACCTTCACAAGAAGATCTGAGAAGTTTTTGTTTTTAGTTATATCCTCCCATCCATGATGGTGAAATGTATCAGAGATCATGGAAATGTAGCCCTTCATGATGATATGAGCTTTCTGCTCGCACCACTGGAAAAGATTAGCTATTTTCCCTTATAGGTCTTCAAAGTGTTGGACCTTTCTTGTTTGAACAATTCTGTCCACCACTTGTTCATATATCAGTCTGTTTCTTTCTGAAGGCTTGTTTAATATGAGCCAAGCATGCAGGTTCAAAATATCTGGGTTTGGATGGAAAAACTGCATTTGCATTTGTTTCACCAAGTGGGAAGAAGGCAGCATCTTTCTGTGAATCCCTGCTGCTAGGTTGTGTAGATCATTGATCCATGATTTTTCCCACTTGAAGGGAGCTATCAGCATTAATTGGAACTCCAATTCCCTCACTTTCTGCAAGACTTTGGGATTCAGAGTAGTTGGGGGAAAAGGCTATATAGGTTCAATCAGAGAATGTGTGTGCATAGTTGTTCCAGATGGTGATGAGAAGCCAGGATTATCTGGGAATTTCTGATGCTAGATTGAAGAGGCAGTTGATTCATGATGTGTCCTGCATGAGGGGTGTAATTAGAATTAGTCAGCATTCAGATTCTCTTGCTCTCTGCAAGACTTGGAGAATTGCATGGTTGAGGGGAAAAGTGTGTATATCAAGACTCTGTTCCATTTGGGAGGGGGGAATGTACATCGGCCCAGGCTTTTGGATCTGTGGCTTTTTGAGACACAGGTCAGGAGCTTGACATTCCACCTCATCACAGATAGGTCCATAAGGGGTCAACCCTATTGGGTACAGATTTGGCAAATTTTCTTTTAAATGGGCAATCTTTCCGCCTGCAGAGATTCAGACATTAACAGATTGGTGATGGAGGCAGCATCAGCATCAATACTGATGGTGTCTGCATCATTCTGCATGTGTTGCTTGGCTCTCTCATTTGCCCAGGTCAGATACTTGGCTCTGACAGTTGCCCATCTTTCCTTAAACCATTGTGAGCACATGTTGCCAGTATGGTTTGAATTGTGCTCCATACCATTATTACAGTTGGAGTGATTATCCACAGCTAGCTTGAAATGCTTGCACCCCACATACTTAGGTCTTCCTATTATTGTTGTTACCTGTAATTAGAGAAGCAAGACAATTGCCATACAGGTGAAATCAGTCAAGCATCATGCTGAATTTATTGTAATGATGATGCTGTGATTCAAGATAAATGCCAGAAAAAAATGCAGAAATGATCATATTACATGGATAAAATGATCATCTACTCAAAATTTACTGATATAACTTACAGAAGGGTCAGGTACTGAGTTAAATTGTAAGACCATAGATCATAAGGCAGGCACTTAAAATGGTGCTGATTAACTTATCGTACAACAGAGTTAGACAGTTGAAGTGCAAGATATTCATCTCTTGTGATGACTGAGTTGAGATTAGGTGGAGTGAATGTCCCCGAGGTGAGAAAACTTGAAGGAATCACTCAACTGATGAACGAGCACAAAGTAGATCGGTATTTGTGAGGTACCATAAAGAGCATGCTGACCAGGTATGAGTGGAATTGGTTACTGGGCTTTTTGGTGTGAATCCCTCTATCCGCTCTTGTTTGACTTCGCAAGCAGATGACCTTTTAGCACTTTTGCTGTTAAAACAAGCCAAACGACATGAATTCTTTTTAGCTTGGGAGGTCTGGATTTGCAAGGTGATGGATGTACTCCTAAATTATTATGATAGGGTAATATATTTTAGAAAGATATAATTGGAGGAAAAAAACAGAAGCTTTTTGGATTCTTAGGGAGCTGATCATTGTGAAAGACCTAAATGTGCATAATTAGTATTTGTGATTTCATTTCTTGTATCTCATATTTTAATCTTCAATTTTGTTGTAGAGGAAGAGAAGTGCCCATGAGAGAGCTAAGGAGCATTTTCAGAGTGGGGAGTGGGCCACAGGACAAAGGTGGGCAGATGATGCCCCTAAGGAAGATGTTGACCCAGAAAATATCAGTCTAATGAACATAGGGGCCTGTGGAGCTTTTGTACATGGATTAGAAGATGAGTTTGCAGGTACAGCATATTGAGTAAAACTTTTCTCCAGAAAAAAATGTTACAAACAATAAGATTTATGATATGTAGATCTTCCTGGAATATTCAAAGCTAATAAATTGATTATTGTTTTTTTTTTATTTCTTTCTTTTAGAGGTAAGAAACACTGCCCTGGATTCTCTATGTGAGCTGGCTGCCCAGTCAGCAAACTTTGCTCGTCTATCCCAGGACAGCATCATTGACATGTTTAATGACGAGATTGAGAGTGTACGGCTAAACGCCATTAACAGTCTGAAAAAGCTGAGTCAGCACCTTGAACTAAGAGAGGATCAATTAGACATTATACTGGGAGTTCTTCAGGTACAGAATTCTATTGTCAGAAACTGTGTTTCATGTGTTTATGTTGGAAATTATTAATGATGGTATTATTATATCTAAGTGTGTTTATCATGGAGAAGGGAGGCCATTTATTCTGACACTTTAAAAACCCCATCCACAACATGATCTCACTGTATTGCTTTTAAGATGCAAATTAAAACCTGTTGATGAGCACTGCTCATATGTTATTATGGTTTATTGTTAGCATCACTGAGAATATGTTTATTATTAGAACAGTAGTTTTTAACTGTGCCCATCTCCACCTGATGCCGTTGGAGATGTATATTTGTCTGTTTTTGCCTCCTTCTATTAAATGGCAATGTTAGTAAGTCTTAATCATGCAACCAATGAGTTTTAAATCTTGGCTACAATCTCCTAATCTGAATGATAGCAAGTGTACAGGATTGCAAGATATTATAAAAAAAATGAAAGCATTAATTAATTATGTACTTCTTGTATTCATAATCATTACATAATTAATTCAGATATAAACACATCCATTTATGCTTTGTAGGATTTTTCCTACACATGTCGTGAGTATTTGAGGGACATGCTGTGTGAGATGAAAGTTGCCACAAAGGACTGTCTCAATGCCTGCATGGTGGCACTACTGGACAACCTCCGTAGGTACCCACAGGACAAGACATCTATATGGAAGTAAGTAGGCTGATAGTTGTAAACTGTGCAAGTTTATCGTCTGGTTTACAAAGCATTGCATATTTAGTTACAAACATGAAAAGTGAAAAAGTGGATCATTTTTCTTGGAATGCTTATTGCCTGGAATTTTAACAAGTGTGAAGTGACTATAGTTTTCCAATTTTTGAATTGCATTAATTTGATGATTTGACACTTAACATATCAGAAATGCATACAAGCAACTTTGAGTTTTGTGTTCTCTTGGCATTTTAATCACAACTCCTGTAACACTCGTATCACATTGGTGTTATGTCTGTTCAATCAGACTGACCCATAACATAAGCATTAAAGTACTTTCGTACTGTTATTATTTCAGATGTATGCAGCACCTGGGTAGAAACCATCCCCACCTGGTTCTACCCCTGGTACCAGACCTCCTATGTTTACATCCCTACTTTGACAGCATAGAACCAGACATGGATGACCCGGCCTGTATCCTTTCCATGTGCATATCACAGAGAAACCGTCTTAAAGGACACTTTGTTTAGACTGTACCTTTATATAAAGGACACTTTGTTTAGACTGTACGTTTATGTAATAGATACTTTCAAGAATCTAAATAAATTCTAAAAATTAAATATTGGTCACACTTTGGCATTCTTTTTGGAGAGGCTTGTTTTTTATAGCATTTCATATACTCAATTCCATTAGTTGCAAATTTGTTAAAGTTTATATTTTGTATTTTAAACTTTTGATAAAAGCTTTTCTCTTAAAATGCTTCAAAATTTAATTACCAAGGGAAAAGAAGCCTGTGGCCTTAAAGAATAATCCTTAGAAATTCGGTAGTAGATCTGAGCTGATCTGATGGTGGGAATTGTACCCACACCCTTCTGGTCATATGTCCAGTGCCTTAACCACGGAGCCACCATGATTACCCTGGGTGGTGATCTCAGTTGTTTCCAAGTAATGAGCCCAGGGGGGTAAGAACAGACCCAGGAATCCAAGCTGACTGCATAAATTTACCCCCTTGTGGTGCCAAGTAAGTGTTCATAAACATTAAGGGTTGTGCTATGAAAAGTTTCTAAGTTATGAACTGAGGGCTGGTCTCTCGGGGACATGGAGAGACCCAGGGGCCAATGCTGGTTGCATACATGATGGTCTTTTCATGCCAATAAATACTATATCATATTTGCTTATGTTCTTTTACATACAGAAATATTTATTTTGTTGTGTCTGAATATATACAAAAATATTTCACAAACCCATATGTATGCTATTAGGGGATCCCATAAGTCATACAGCAAAGTAATCACACTTTACATGGACATTAATGAATGAAAACTGATATTATTTGTCTTGTGTAGTCTTTTTTATTTAAATTTCAGCGCATAAGAAAATGCAAGCATATTAAAAAACACAACTTCAGATATGAAGCAAAAGAATCCACCATATTTTCATCTGCAATATATATGGTCTTAAAAAGAAAATGAAATGAATCTAACATTAATAAACAATGTAACAACAAGGTGCTCCAAACTTTTCTTTCAGTCCACAGTTTCAGTACATGTATGAATTTGCATTCAGAAGCTAACATGTTAGTTACTCTGGTGAGCAATATTGGGCCCACTTGAACTTCTTATTTAATCATACTTCTCTTTAAGGAAAGTTTTCAATTGGGGATAAGAGTAATATCAGATAATTTCAAGTATGAAATTAAAGTCTGAAGAAGTAAGCCTGAACAGCATGTAAGTGTTCATTAAGGTAGCACTAAACAGTTTTCAGCTACAGCCATGGTCAAAAATGTACCCTCACAGCAGCTATCAAAAATGAAGCTCCATAACTATCAACATGTATACATTTTTAAACTTTTCAGATAATGAAGAAAGAGAATCATTGAAAAGATTAGCATGGCAAACCTGATCCTTCTTTGATTCTTCAATCAGTGAAAAGATTAGCATGGCAAATCTGATCCTTCTCTGATTCTTCAATCTGTGAAAAGATTAGCATGGTAAACCTGATCCTTCTCTGATTCTTCAATCAGTGAAAAGATTAGCATGGCAAACCTGATCCTTCTCTAATTCTTCAGTCAGTGAAAAGATCTGCATGGCAACCTGATCCTTCTCTGATTCTTCAGTCATTGAAAAGATCAGCATGGCAAACCTGATCCTTCTCTGATTTTCAGAGTCTTCATCAGATTCACACCAGTCCCACTTTCTATGCAATGCATGAAAATCCCTAAAACTTGCATTTTTCAACCTTATATTATAATGAATCTTTACAGAAAAAACGCACAGATATTTCATATATAAGGCAGTGATAATTGCAACCTGGATATTACTTTAATGAATAAGGAAGTGGACCATGAATCACAAAATCACAGAAAATTTTGGTTAATGCATTCAAACTGAGCTAAGAATAAATGGGCAGTCACTCATGCAAATTGTACGCCAAAACTTAATCTTGAAACTGGCTCACGCAAACATGTTTCTGCAATAGAATCATCACCTTGTGCATTATACAGATGAAATCATGCATTGTTCACACCACTGTAAGTAACAATGGAGAAGCACAGGAGTAAAGTATGGATGTCTCTCCGGTCAGACAGTCAGAAATTTGCCTCATGGCCAATCATACAAGACTGTTTATTGCTACCTTTTGTCACTAATTCAACCTCATTTTTACTAGACAGTATGATTAGACCAGGCTTAAAGTTGTTTGTTTGTTTTACCTATTGAGCACAGGTGAGGTATAGGTATGTATGTATTAGCATTTTCAACCTCAAAAATATGTTACACTCTTGTCCATCAGTGACTTTGTAATACAACTCAGCTGACAAACAACAGACCCTGTATATTTCAGTTACCAGATGTTATTTTAATTGAGCTGAATTGCCATCTTAAATTTTTTATTGGTTTTGGCAATTTGGTGATTTCATATGCAGACATAGCCAATGGTCATGATGACGAAAGAGTGCACACAGGGGGCACAAAGGAGTTAAGATTTTGGGCACATAATACTACAGATCACAAGAAACCCACAATCCTGTATTCAAAATACAACACTGCTCATGGTATGAAATATATGAAAATTCTGTAATCAGTCCTAAAATAAGTTTTCAAAAATAAAACAATACAGGATTTGAATGTTATGGTGTTATGATTGATAAGAATTGTAAAAATTGATAGAAATAGTTCTCATGTTTGTTTTGAATAGAGCTGAAATGAAATAGAAACTGTTCTAGTATTAAATACATCATCATTATATTCATTGCCTTGAACTGGAATTACACAGTTCTGAAGATGGAGAGTGGTTAAGAATTAAGCGAGTCAGTGAATGAACTGGTTATGGCTAGAATATTTTAGAATATGTCACTGCTCATAGAATGGACACATTTGACAAAGCTAGATCTATGCAGTGGCATTTATGTAAGTGGAGATTGTCCATGTATATTTATTATAGGGATTTGGTTAGTGCCTATAGACCTTAACATGACTGAGATGTTGGTGTTCTGGTGCTGGTGTTCAATGCTGCAGCAGGCAACAGAACAGCATTACCAATGTTCCAGGAACACACCTGGAGACACTACACCTACCTCAGAGACAGCATTCCTCATATGGTGCCTGACCTTAAGGTGAGACTCATTTTGTAAACTTTTGATTTTGGGAGCACATCTAGAGACTGTATAACTACCTTAGGGATATAACACCTCATTTTTACTAGACAGTATGATTAGACCAGGCTTAAAGTTGTTTGTTTCTTTTACCTATGAAGCACAGGTGAGGTATAGGTATGCATGTATTAGCATTTAGTGGAACCTCAGAACAATAATGGCTGTATGGTGCCAATTAATAGTTAAGTTCTGAAAGTATGAGGTCAGGTATACTTCAGTTGCTGTCATTAGTGTTGTAATTCTTGCATCTAGCTACATGTCTCTGCCACTTTTGCATACACAATCCTTATACATTCAAGATAATTTATCTTGAGAGTGCTTGTCATTTTTTCCTAATTTAGGTCACAGTAAGCTACTGTGCATGCACCATTATTTAAGTACATATTTGTTTTACTTCTGCTCTATTTCTTAGACTATAATGTGTACACTATTTGTCAAGAAACTTTATGGATGTAATCATCTTGAATGCAACTTGCCATTATAAAATGTAGATCAGAGTGACCTACTTTCTACCTTCAATTTACTGCATAAGAATATTCAAAGTTATACAAGTGAGAATTCTCATATTGACTGGCAATACCTTATAGCCAATATTTTTTATATGGCTTACTGTGACCTATATTTGAAAAAACTTCGCTTGCATTGTTACTGTTTATATGAAGTTAGTACAGTTACAAGAACAAAAGAATTCTCCTAAAGGTGTAGATTGATGTGCATCAACATTCAATTTGATTTCCATGGAAAAGACAGCAAATGTGCTTCAATGCTAAGCATGCATGAAATATGAGCCTACATCAATGAAACTATACCAGCAAAAATTTCATAAAATAGGATCAGTGCATGTTTTTAAAGCTCCTTGCAGTGAAATAATAGTATATAATTTGTTTCTAACATAAGACCCTCTCCCTAGGGAGAACTTGCCTCCCCCTTCAGGGCCAGAAGGGTGTGAGTTCATATCGTCATCCTTCCATCAGATCACCCAGCATCAGCTGCCATTGTGTGTCCATGGGCAATGCACTTCACTCTACTAGCTTCTGCAAATATAACCTTTCATGTGTTGATATGCCATAAACACCAAAAACCAAAACTATCCCCATGTCAGTGGAAGAACAAATATCAGACTCACTTGTCTAGTTAACCTTAGAAGCAGTTAAACCCTTTTATACATTTCAAATTATTTTTCTTGTTAATACATGGATGTACCTATTCTTTAAGTCACCTTTTATGACTACCACATACACCTCTCCCTCGATAACTCACGCACATTGGGGTCCAAAAACATTGACTACACTATAAGCGAGGGCGCGAGTTACCGAGGCACCTCAAAAAAATTAAGAGGGGGATGCCATCCCCACTGGACATCGAGAAAACCGGATGAGGGGGTAATGGGGCTGTTTAATGGCTGAATATTCGTTTTATAATCACATTGGGAATAATTGTCAATAAAGAGCTTTTTTCTGTATAAATTACCTTTATCTTCAAGATACCGAACCTCTGAAAGATCGTTAACAGCATTAGTCAAAGCGGTTTCAACAACATGTGTTCGCGAAAACATTGTGTATTACGTCAATGCTTTTTGTTGTTGTCGATTCACAACTAAACAAGATTCCTTTTTTCAAAAACTAGGGACATTTATTTAGTGAAACAACCGTATACGTCGAAACTTGATTTATTTATTGTTCTATTAATAAAATATGGATGCCGTGATTTCATATCAAGTAACAGTGAAACTTCTTCTCATCCTTGAGGAAATCCCTGAGTAGCAAGTTAGAAATTTTAAGTTTAATACAAACTCTGGAACTCACTTCTCCGTAATGAACCGTATTGGTAAAACAAAGCTTTTTATTCACCAAGTACTCATTTGGCTTGGTTGCCTTACTATCTTTGATCACATTTGTGAATGAGTTTGCTCATTTAAGGTAGTTTAATTATATTACTTTCATAATAATATTTATAACAGTGTTCAATTGATCAATTGGAATGAGTTGACCTGACACACGGCCATGACTGCTAGCTCTTACACAGGCAGGATTTGCACGCCTTTTAACTTTTCTGTTATTCCACCCCTTTTGTTTGATTTGATACAAAAGATGTAATTAACGTGATAATACAAAGCAGGTCGGAGATAAAAAAAAAATGGTCGGCACTTAATTAGATTCTCAAGGAAACGCTTGCAGCAATAGTCGGTTGAATTATATTTTCCACGTTTGAATACAAGAGGGCATATTGCATTTATGATGATTACACTGTAACCGAATTAAAAGATAGAACTAAAACACAAATTTCACTAGACAAAACTGATTAAATTGGTATTTATTTTTAAAGTGTTGCCACCAGTAGGTATTGGTGACGTTTTCATTGATCGAAATTTTGTTGAATATTGTTATTTATAGTGTACTGAGAATGTTGTTTGGAAAGAAAATTGAACAAAATACATGACCTATTAAAAGTTGAAAATTTCATGATGTTGATTCAAATTTCCAGGTACTAACCAGTGTTTTTTATGATAAAACAAGCGATATATCAAGGTTTCATTTACTAATTTTGATTGCGATTTTTGTCACCTACATCAAATAAGGGGCATTTTTATTTTTTTTATTTTATTTTTTTAAATTTTCTAGTTTAAAAAAATGGGATCCACACCTGACCCCGTGTTATAAGCGGGTTCGCGAGTTGTCCTGGTGCAAGTTATTGAGGGAGCAGTGTACTATAATAGAAACATGTAGTGTTACCCATGTCTGTCTGTCTATCCATCCCTCTATCTGTTTAAGTTTTGCATTTAAGAAATTTGTCAAGCAATATGTTGGGGCATATGTATTCCATGAACACATTTCTTGTATTAAATATATGTAAAACAGTATTTGTGAAATGATTTATCTTTGACATGTATGAGAATAATGTTTTATTTAATTTGTACGTATGAGAATAATGTTTTATTTCATTTGTATTGACAGTCTCTGACTACTTAAATGGCGATTGTAGCTACCAATTTCAAATCAGAAACCTGTGGCACTTATTTTAGTGAAGATAATAGTCTTCATTAAACTAACACAAATGTTGTTTTTTTGGGGTTTTTTTTATATATAAAAAACTGAAACAGGATCAAATTGATGTCTAGAATGAAATAAACATTTAAATGTAATGAATCTATGTAGAATAGTACAGTTTCAATTTGATAGTTCAGTGATGTCTTGTAGGGCCATATGGGTTGATTCTTTCATGTTGAGGGAAGTAGTTTAGGAATAGAGGAGTGGAAGTTTGGAGCAGCGGAAAAGAATGCCCCTTTATTTCTTTTTAGCTGGAGCACATATATATATATATATATATATATATATATATATATATATATATATATATAAAAATATATAAATATATATATATCATTGCAAAATGGGGGAGGATTTATGATAGAACATTCCTTGCATAATGATTTCCTAATATTTGTTAAAGTGGGTACTCTTAGCATCAAGCATGGGCTTATGATTGGAGAAATATGGTAGGTCTCTTCATTCTACCATATTTCCTATATATAATTCACACCCCACTACAAACATTGTTGACCCTGCAGAGCTGTCATCGTATAATGTACTACCATACCGCTATTTATTATACTGATGATTTCAAGTGGATAGTGCATGTTCTGATCTGCCAACAAACTGCTCTCCAGTTTGAAATGTCATTTCTGTTATTTGCAATTTTTTATGAAAAGATCAATAAATATACTAGGATAGTGCTAGATCTACTAACTTAATTGTTAAATGTTTTATATTATCTGCTGCTTTTGGCAAATTCTTTCAAATACAAGGTTAAATCAAGAAGAAGCATTCTGAAAGTTCAACTGTGATAGCAGTTGTGTTATCTGAGCTATAAGGGGAGGTAACACAGTGATGAGTATAGATCTGCCAACACATTATACAATGACAGATTGAAGTCTACTCTGTTTGTAGTGGAATGTACATTGTATACAGTATATAGGATAACTAATATATTATTCCTACCCAGCAGAATGAGGGTGGTGATGTTGGAACAGTTGGGGAGTCCTCTACCTGGTCTAGTAGCTCCACTGTGGACTTCTTACAACAGCGTCTGAGACAGCTTGATCAAATAAATTCTGTGGACCCCATTACTGCTCAACAAATGCTACAGTCAGCCGTCAGGTTTGTCAAGCCATACATTAGAAAATTCTACAGTCAACCGTCAGGTTTGTCAAGCCATACATTAGAATATGCTACAGTCAACCTTCAGGTTTGTCAAGCCATACATTAGAATATGCTACAGTCAACCGTCAGGTTTGTCAAGCCATACATTAGAATATGCTACAGTCAACCGTCGGGTTTGTCAAGCCATACATTAGAATATGCTACAGTCAACCATCAGGTTTGTCAAGTCATACATTAGAATATGGTCAAGTCAGCATGTAACAGCAACATTTCTATGAAGGTCAAATACAGTAGGTGTTGTTTATATAGCTAATTAATAATAATATGACGTGCATATAAAGAGTATCGTACATGCGTTAAAGGCCATTGTATGGAAGTCCCAGTGGTAGCCTTTATGGACAGTTTTAACTATTTTTCAAATTTATCTCCAATGGATGGAGTGCTTACAACAATAACAAGCGAACATGGGTTATTGTGATCTAATTTCCTACAAGACATCCGAAGTCTCAAGACCTGGAATTGCAGGTGGTGGCCTATCACTGCATTCTAAAATCTGAGCCAGTGTGTGTGATGGCATTCAGCACAATCCTGACTATATAGTGCCAAACAAAAGCTAGGTAGGAAAGGCAATGCCCTTCCTCCCACTAGAAGTAAATATGCACCATGAGACCGCAGATAAAAGTTAAAGATGTTGCAAAACCTGCCCCCAATAGGCATACAGAACAAAGATCGAGTACATCTTAAATATTTTATCACCTTTTGTATAGCATTTGTAAAACACATACCATCTTGAAAAAAGACATCAACTGGGCTGACTTTATTGACAAAACAACTGCACAGCATGTGTTGCAGAATACTTTCAAGTTTGTTCAGTCACACTCTTGAATGTTTCAAAATGTATACGATCTCTAGACAATCCTACATGTAAAGACAGACACTCCCCATCAAAAATGTATACAATACTTTAGACAATGCCCCATGTAAAGACACACACATATACCCTTCAGAATATGCCAGCAATATGGATTGCTGTGACTTTATTTTCGAGAAGACATTGACTTCATCGTCTCACCTGTAACAGCCTAGTGCGACTCACATGGGACAGTATAGTGAGACTCACTGGGACTGGCACAGTATAGTGAGACTCAACCAGGACAGCATAGTGAGACTCACATGGGACAGTATTGTGAGATTCGCTAGGACTGTCACAGTATAGTGAGGCTCACATGGGATAGTATAGTGAGATTCGCTTGGATTGTCACAGTATAGTGAGGCTCACATGGGACAGTATAGTGAGACTCACTGTGACTGTCACAGTATAGTGAGACTCACATGGGACAGTATAGCAAGACTCACTGTGACTGTCACAGTACAGTGAGACTCACATGGGACAGTATAGTGGGATTCACCTGGGACAGCATTGTGTGACTTACCAGGACTGTCACAGTATAGTGAGACTCACCTGGGACAGCATAATGAGACTCACCTGGGACAACATAGTGAGACATAAATATCACTTGTCTGCCTGTGACAGCAATGGCAGGGTCAGTTTTAAGATGTTTTTAATACATTTTTTTATTTAAGGTTTTGCAAGTCGGATACATGGTGATATATCATTGTACAGATTGAAAGTGAAAAATTATAATCCATTGAACCATTTTATGTACTACAGAGGGATATAGCTATTGCTGTGTCTGTCTGTCTGTCTGTAAACATTTTCATTTCTGGAGCATAACTCTCAAACTGTTCAAGATATTTCAATGAAACTTAGTGTACATGTCATTCAAGTTGTGTGGAAGTGACTATTGATACTTAGAATTTTTTTTATAAAACAGTTTTTACATTACCATGGAAACATAAAATATTTTTTATGTTACCATGGAAATAAAGTATAGCATAAGTAGTATACAAATTGAGAATACTACACCATAGGGTACGAGCATGAGTAATATAATAATTTAGATGACTGGACAATAACATAGGGTACTAGTATATGTAGTATATAAATTGAGAGTATTTGACCATTTTGTACTAGCATATGTAGTATATAAATGGATAGTGCTGGACAATAGGATACTTTCAGTTGGAGTCTTTACATAAGAAATGGTCTAGAGGGGATATGTCATCACTAGATGACTCTTATGGATCTATCTAGGAGTCTTTACATAAGAAATGGTTTAGAGGGGATTTGTCATCACTAGATGACTCTTATGGATCTATCTAGGAGTCTTTAAATAAGAAGTGGTCCAGAGGGGATATGTCATCACTAGATGACTCTTATTGATCTATCTACTGCACTGTAGATGCTTTAGACTAATATTAGGTTTAATAATAGGATTTGACACCCTTTCTTAATTGCATTGCAAGTTAAGACACTTTTGCAACAATCTTATATGGTCTATTTGATGATTGGTACAGATGTAGTGTAACCATTATAAAGACATGCCATCACTGTAGAGAAGCTAGGTATATCCTGGAGGAGTTAAAAATAATATTTTACCATAATGCTTATTTATTACATATAGTATGTAGGAGACGTGTTTATTTAATCTACACATTGAAATAAATCGCTTAAAAGTTCCATATTTTCACTGTCACTGTTGGCCTCCATTAGAGAGTGCCCGTGATGTCACAAGGTCAGTTTGTGTACAATGGCTACATGTATTATGCAGTTGAAACCCGTGATTACAGCAATTCCATGCCAAACATAAAAAACTCTACTCACTAGTCAGACATTCATGATGCTGAAGTTAAAATATGAACTGATGTTTTTAATTTTTGACCCAGATAAAACGTGATTTATCTGTTTTCAAGTGAGAGTTCCAGCAATCACACCATTATCTTTTTTGTTCACTTGGGTTGAAAATCATCACAAACTTAAGTCCTTGTTGGGAAAAAAATGTACAGCAGAATTAAAAGCAAGCATAACTTGAGGTTCAGTGTGGTTATATTTTTAATTTTATGAAAATATCTCACTTGAACAACATTCATAGCTGTAGTGTATATAGCAATACAGTGAACACAAACTGATCATGTGATGTAACAAACCATTTGGAGATTCTCAGAGGCTTACCATTCATATATTTTACCTCTGCAATAAGTTGTCACCAAACACATGATGGATGCACTAGATTTTCACAAGTTTGAATTAAAATATTTCCATTAGCATTAGTTTTTCAAAATTTCATTTACATTTTTCTGTATTTATCTTGAAAGTAAAAATATGCCAAATAATAGAGTCAACATTTTCATGGACTCGTCTTTAACTAAACATTTCCTTGAGAAAAAGAGTAGCTGCAAAAGGGCAAGGCCATTACAAATTTGCAGCTGTTGGATTATGTCATTGTTGATTAATTTTTTATTAGGTAGAATCAGAATCAGATTTTTTTTCCAGGGACATTGAGAGACTTCAAGGCTTGGACCCCCGAGTTTCAGCTTCAGCAGAATGCATGTGTAAATTTCTACAAACTCAACTCCTTCTCTCACAAGTGAGTAAAGTAAATTGTAATTGAACTCCTCTCTCAAGTAAATAAAATGGTAACTCAACTCTTTCTCTCACAAGTAAAGAAAATGGTAACTTTTTCTTACATCTGTTAGAAGTATAAATGCATTTCTAAAACAGCGGTAAATGTATTGAGTATTCTTATTATTGAGCATTGAAGTTGCAACAGTAAAACCCATCATAAGCTACAAGGAATATTGATATAATTGAATTATCATGATGCTGTACTCAGTAAAACCCATCATGAGCTACAAGGAATATTGATATGATTAAATTGTCATGATTCTGTACTCAGTAAAACCCATCATGAGCTACAAGAAATATTGATATGATTAAATTGTCATGATTCTGTACTCAGTCAAACCCATCATGAGCTACAAGGAATATTGATATGATTAAATTGTCATGATGCTGTACTCAGTAAAACCCATCATGAGCTACAGGAAATATTGATATAATTAAATTGTCATGATTCTGTACTCAGTAAAACCCATCATAAGCTACAAGGAATATTGATATGATTAAATTGTCATGATTCTGTACTCAGTAAAACCCATCATGAGCTACAAGGAATATTGATATGATTGAATTGTCATGATGCTGTACTCAGTAAAACCCATCATAAGCTACAAGAAATATTGATATGATTAAATTGTCATGATGTTGTACTCAGTAAAACCCATCATGAACTACAAGGAATATTGATACCATTGAATTGTCACGATGCTGCACTCAGTAAAACCCGTCATAAGCTACAAGAAATATTGATATGATTAAATTGTCATGATGCTATATGAGTGCCATAGTGTTTACATTTTTAAATGTTTCACTAGAAAATGTTCTGCACTGTGTTAGAATTGAGATAGCATCCTTGATTGAAGGCTCTGAGAGCATTAAAGGTTATTTAACTGTGCAAATACAATGATGGATTTTAAATGCAGCAATGAAGCATTTTGTTTTTTCTCCTGTATATTATCACAGATTGAAAAACTAAACATATCTTTGAAGACTAAATGACATGCAACTTTTCAGAAGATAATTGATAGTCAGCCTATAGTTAGACTAATATATCATACATCCTGCAAAAACTATTGAGGATATTCATTACAGCAAGAGAGCATTTCCAAGTACTTATTTATTGCGTTTCTGAAGTCTGTCAGTGTGTATTTGTTTCTCTGATATATTGCCTGTAATACTGAACTTTCATTACCATTTATACTCGGTTGTAAGTTAAGTCCAACTGCAAACAACTCAGACCCTGATCTGTCATTACATTATGCACTTTAAGATCAGGGTCTGTGTTGTTTGTTTTACTGATTACTCCAAACACACTGCATAGACCCAGATCTGCCAGCACATTATGTAATGTCAGATCTGGGTCTATGCAGTTTGCGGTTAGACTTGTCTTATAAGCAAGTACAAATGGTTGTTGTCATAGTCAAGTTCTCAGACACTAGACTGATACCCCATAGTTTTACAAGGGACAGTTTCATTATCATGAGTTACAGTTTTGTCTAACCCACCTTGGCAGAGGCTTTGCACAGCAATCACATAGGCATCCATGTGCATGTCCATCTGCCCATCTGTACATCCCTCCATACATCCATCTACACCCTAGATTAACCTCTACCCATCTGTACATCCCTCCATACATCCATCTACACCCTAGATTAACCTCTGCCCATCTGTACATCCCTCCATACATCCATCTACACCCTAGATTAACCTCTACCCATCTGTACATCCCTCCATACATCCATCTACACTCTAGATTAACCAATGCCCATCTGTACATCCCTCCATACATCCATCTACACTCTAGATTAACCTCTGCCCATCTGTACATGCCTCCATACATCCATCTACACTCTAGATTAACCTCTGCCCATCTGTACATCCCTCCATACATCCATCTACACTCTAGATTAACCTCTGTACATCTGTACATCCCTCCATACATCCATCTACACTCTATATTAACCTCTATACATCTGTACATCCCTCCATACATCCATCTACACTCTAGATTAACCTCTGCCCATCTGTACATCCCTCCATACATCCATCTACACTCTAGATTAACCTCTGCCCATCTGTACATGCCTCCATACATCCATCTACACTCTAGATTAACCTCTGCCCATCTGTACATCCCTCCATACATCCATCTACACTCTAGATTAACCTCTGTACATCCCTCCATACATCCATTTACACTCTATATTAACCTCTACCCATCTGTACATCCCTCCATACATCCATCTACACTCTAGATTAACCTCTGTACATCCCTCCATACATCCATCTACACTCTAGATTAACCTCTACCCATCTGTACATCCCTCCATACATCCATCTACACTCTAGATTAACCTCTGTACATCCTTCCATACATCCATCTACACTCTAGATTAACCTCTGTACATCCCTCCATACATCCATCTACACTCTATATTAACCTCTACCCATCTGTACATCCCTCCATACATCCATCTACACTCTAGATTAACCTCTACCCATCTGTACATGCCTCCATACATCCATCTACACTCTAGATTAACCTCTACCCATCTGTACATGCCTCCATACATCCATCTACACCCTAGATTAACCTCTACCCATCTGTACATGCCTCCATACATCCATCTACACTCTATATTAACCTCTACCCATCTGTACATCCCTCCATACATCCATCTACACTCTAGATTAACCTCTACCCATCTGTACATCCCTCCATACATCCATCTACACTCTAGATTGACCTCTGTACATATTTCCATACCTCCATCTACACCCTAGATTAACCTCTACCCATCTGTACATCCCTCCATACATCCATCTACACCCTAGATTAACCTCTGCCCATCTGTACATCCCTCCATACATCCATCTACACTCTATATTAACCTCTGTACATCCCTCCATACATCCATCTACACTCTAGATTAACCTCTACCCATCTGTACATCCCTCCATACATCCATCTACACTCTAGATTAACCTCTGTACATCCCTCCATACATCCATCTACACTCTATATTAACCTCTACCCATCTGTACATCCCTCCATACATCCATCTACACTCTAGATTAACCTCTACCCATCTGTACATGCCTCCATACATCCATCTACACTCTAGATTAACCTCTACCCATCTGTACATGCCTCCATACATCCATCTACACCCTAGATTAACCTCTACCCATCTGTACATGCCTCCATACATCCATCTACACTCTATATTAACCTCTACCCATCTGTACATCCCTCCATACATCCATCTACACTCTAGATTAACCTCTACCCATCTGTACATCCCTCCATACATCCATCTACACTCTAGATTAACCTCTGTACATATTTCCATACCTCCATCTACACCCTAGATTAACCTCTACCCATCTGTACATCCCTCCATACATCCATCTACACCCTAGATTAACCTCTGCCCATCTGTACATCCCTCCATACATCCATCTACACTCTATATTAACCTCTGTACATGCCTCCATACATCCATCTACACTCTAGATTAACCTCTACCCATCTGTACATCCCTCCATACATCCATCTACACTCTAGATTAACCTCTGTACATCCCTCCACACATCCATCTACACTCTATATTAACCTCTATACATCTGTACATCCCTCCATACATCCATCTACACTCTATATTAACCTCTGTACATCCCTCCATACATCCATCTACACTCTATATTAACCTCTATACATCTGTACATCCCTCCATACATCCATCGACACTCTATATTAACCTCTATACATCTGTACATCCCTCCATACATCCATATACACTCTAGATTAACCTCTACCCTCTGTACATCCCTCCATACATCCATCTACACTCTAGATTAACCTCTACCCTCTGTACATCCCTCCATACATCCATCTACACTCTAGATTAACCTCTACCCTCTGTACATCCCTCCATACATCCATCTACACTCTATATTAACCTCTACCCATCTGTACATCCCTCCATACATCCATCTACACCCTAGATTAACCTCTGCCCATCTGTACATCCCTCCATACATCCATCTACAACCCTAGATTAACCTCTACCCATCTGTACATCCCTCCATACATCCATCTACACTCTAGATTAACCTCTGCCCATCTGTACATCCCTCCATACATCCATCTACACTCTAGATTAACCTCTACCCTCTGTACATCCCTCCATACATCCATCTACACTCTAGATTAACCTCTACCCATCTGTACATCCCTCCATACATCCATCTACACTCTATATTAACCTCTGCCCATCTGTACATCCCTCCATACATCCATCTACACTCTAGATTAACCTCTACCCATCTGTACATGCCTCCATACATCCATCTACACTCTAGATTAACCTCTACCCATCTGTACATCCCTCCATACATCCATCTACACTCTAGATTAACCTCTGTACATCCCTCCATACATCCATCTACACTCTAGATTAACCTCTGTACATCCCTCCATACATCCATCTACACTCTATATTAACCTCTATACATCTGTACATCCCTCCATACATCCATCGACACTCTATATTAACCTCTATACATCTGTACATCCCTCAATACATCCATCGACACTCTAGATTAACCTCTGCCCATCTGTACATCCCTCCATACATCCATCTACACTCTAGATTAACCTCTACCCTCTGTACATCCCTCCATACATCCATCTACACTCTAGATTAACCTCTACCCTCTGTACATCCCTCCATACATCCATCTACACTCTAGATTAACCTCTACCCTCTGTACATCCCTCCATACATCCATCTACACTCTAGATTAACCTCTGCCCATCTGTACATCCCTCCATACATCCATCTACACTCTAGATTAACCTCTACCCTCTGTACATCCCTCCATACATCCATCTACACTCTAGATTAACCTCTACCCTCTGTACATCCCTCCATACATCCATCTACACTCTAGATTAACCTCTGCCCATCTGTACATCCCTCCATACATCCATCTACACTCTAGATTAACCTCTACCCTCTGTACATCCCTCCATACATCCATCTACACCCTAGATTAACCTCTACCCATCTGTACATCCCTCCATACATCCATCTACACTCTATATTAACCTCTGTACATCTGTACATCCCTCCATACATCCATCTACACTCTAGATTAACCTCTACCCATCTGTACATCCCTCCATACATCCATCTACACTCTAGATTAACCTCTACCCTCTGTACATCCCTCCATACATCCATCTACACCCTAGATTAACCTCTACCCATCTGTACATCCCTCCATACATCTATCTACACTCTATATTAACCTCTGTACATCTGTACATCCCTCCATACATCCATCTACACTCTAGATTAACCTCTACCCATCTGTACATCCCTCCATACATCCATCTACACTCTAGATTAACCTCTACCCATCTGTACATCCCTCCATACATCCATCTACACTCTATATTAACCTCTGTACATCTGTACATCCCTCCATACATCCATCTACACTCTAGATTAACCTCTACCCATCTGTACATCCCTCCATACATCCATCTACACTCTAGATTAACCTCTACCCATCTGTACATCCCTCCATACATCCATCTACACTCTATATTAACCTCTGTACATCTGTACATCCCTCCATACATCCATCTACACTCTAGATTAACCTCTGTACATATTTCCAGACCTCCATCTACACCCTAGATTAACCTCTGCCCATCTGTACATCCCTCCATACATCCATCTACACCCTTGATTAACCTCTACCCATCTGTACATGCCTCCATACATCCATCTACACCCTAGATTAACCTCTACCCATCTGTACATGCCTCCATACATCCATCTACACTCTATATTAACCTCTACCCATCTGTACATCCCTCCATACATCCATCTACACTCTAGATTAACCTCTACCCATCTGTACATCCCTCCATACATCCATCTACACTCTAGATTGACCTCTGTACATATTTCCATACCTCCATCTACACCCTAGATTAACCTCTACCCATCTGTACATCCCTCCATACATCCATCTACACCCTAGATTAACCTCTGCCCATCTGTACATCCCTCCATACATCCATCTACACTCTATATTAACCTCTGTACATCCCTCCATACATCCATCTACACTCTAGATTAACCTCTACCCATCTGTACATCCCTCCATACATCCATCTACACTCTAGATTAACCTCTGTATATCCCTCCATACATCCATCTACACTCTATATTAACCTCTACCCATCTGTACATCCCTCCATACATCCATCTACACTCTAGATTAACCTCTACCCATCTGTACATGCCTCCATACATCCATCTACACTCTAGATTAACCTCTACCCATCTGTACATGCCTCCATACATCCATCTACACTCTATATTAACCTCTACCCATCTGTACATGCCTCCATACATCCATCTACACTCTATATTAACCTCTACCCATCTGTACATCCCTCCATACATCCATCTACACTCTAGATTAACCTCTACCCATCTGTACATCCCTCCATACATCCATCTACACTCTAGATTAACCTCTGTACATATTTCCATACCTCCATCTACACCCTAGATTAACCTCTACCCATCTGTACATCCCTCCATAACATCCATCTACACCCTAGATTAACCTCTGCCCATCTGTACATCCCTCCATACATCCATCTACACTCTATATTAACCTCTGTACATGCCTCCATACATCCATCTACACTCTAGATTAACCTCTACCCATCTGTACATCCCTCCATACATCCATCTACACTCTAGATTAACCTCTGTACATCCCTCCACACATCCATCTACACTCTATATTAACCTCTATACATCTGTACATCCCTCCATACATCCATCTACACTCTATATTAACCTCTGTACATCCCTCCATACATCCATCTACACTCTATATTAACCTCTATACATCTGTACATCCCTCCATACATCCATCGACACTCTATATTAACCTCTATACATCTGTACATCCCTCCATACATCCATATACACTCTAGATTAACCTCTACCCTCTGTACATCCCTCCATACATCCATCTACACTCTAGATTAACCTCTACCCTCTGTACATCCCTCCATACATCCATCTACACTCTAGATTAACCTCTACCCTCTGTACATCCCTCCATACATCCATCTACACTCTATATTAACCTCTACCCATCTGTACATCCCTCCATACATCCATCTACACCCTAGATTAACCTCTGCCCATCTGTACATCCCTCCATACATCCATCTACACCCTAGATTAACCTCTACCCATCTGTACATCCCTCCATACATCCATCTACACTCTAGATTAACCTCTGCCCATCTGTACATCCCTCCATACATCCATCTACACTCTAGATTAACCTCTACCCTCTGTACATCCCTCCATACATCCATCTACACTCTAGATTAACCTCTACCCATCTGTACATCCCTCCATACATCCATCTACACTCTATATTAACCTCTGCCCATCTGTACATCCCTCCATACATCCATCTACACTCTAGATTAACCTCTACCCATCTGTACATGCCTCCATACATCCATCTACACTCTAGATTAACCTCTACCCATCTGTACATCCCTCCATACATCCATCTACACTCTAGATTAACCTCTGTACATCCCTCCATACATCCATCTACACTCTAGATTAACCTCTGTACATCCCTCCATACATCCATCTACACTCTATATTAACCTCTATACATCTGTACATCCCTCCATACATCCATCGACACTCTATATTAACCTCTATACATCTGTACATCCCTCCATACATCCATCGACACTCTAGATTAACCTCTGCCCATCTGTACATCCCTCCATACATCCATCTACACTCTAGATTAACCTCTACCCTCTGTACATCCCTCCATACATCCATCTACACTCTAGATTAACCTCTACCCTCTGTACATCCCTCCATACATCCATCTACACTCTAGATTAACCTCTACCCTCTGTACATCCCTCCATACATCCATCTACACTCTAGATTAACCTCTGCCCATCTGTACATCCCTCCATACATCCATCTACACTCTAGATTAACCTCTACCCTCTGTACATCCCTCCATACATCCATCTACACTCTAGATTAACCTCTACCCTCTGTACATCCCTCCATACATCCATCTACACTCTAGATTAACCTCTGCCCATCTGTACATCCCTCCATACATCCATCTACACTCTAGATTAACCTCTACCCTCTGTACATCCCTCCATACATCCATCTACACCCTAGATTAACCTCTACCCATCTGTACATCCCTCCATACATCCATCTACACTCTATATTAACCTCTGTACATCTGTACATCCCTCCATACATCCATCTACACTCTAGATTAACCTCTACCCATCTGTACATGCCTCCATACATCCATCTACACTCTAGATTAACCTCTACCCATCTGTACATCCCTCCATACATCCATCTACACTCTAGATTAACCTCTACCCTCTGTACATCCCTCCATACATCCATCTACACCCTAGATTAACCTCTACCCATCTGTACATCCCTCCATACATCTATCTACACTCTATATTAACCTCTGTACATCTGTACATCCCTCCATACATCCATCTACACTCTAGATTAACCTCTACCCATCTGTACATCCCTCCATACATCCATCTACACTCTAGATTAACCTCTACCCATCTGTACATCCCTCCATACATCCATCTACACTCTATATTAACCTCTGTACATCTGTACATCCCTCCATACATCCATCTACACTCTAGATTAACCTCTACCCATCTGTACATCCCTCCATACATCCATCTACACTCTAGATTAACCTCTACCCATCTGTACATCCCTCCATACATCCATCTACACTCTATATTAACCTCTGTACATCTGTACATCCCTCCATACATCCATCTACACTCTAGATTAACCTCTGTACATATTTCCAGACCTCCATCTACACCCTAGATTAACCTCTGCCCATCTGTACATCCCTCCATACATCCATCTACACCCTTGATTAACCTCTACCCATCTGTACATCCCTCCATACATCCATCTACACTCTAGATTAACCTCTACCCATCTGTACATCCCTCCATACATCCATCTACACCCTTGATTAACCTCTACCCATCTGTACATCCCTCCATATATCCATCTACACTCTAGATTAACCTCTACCCATCTGTACATCCCTCCATACATCCATCTACACCCCAGATTGTCTAGCCCACCTTGGTAGAGGCCTGACACAGTAATTACATTGGCATCTGTGTGCATGTCCATCTGCCCATCTGTATATCCCTCCATACATCCAACTATACCCTAGATTAACCTCAGTGTTAACATTTTTTTACTTTCCTTTTATTTCAATACCATTTTATCCCACTCTCTTTGGATTTGCAATATAGCTAAGGGCCAGGTTTGACATGCAGTGCCGGGTATGGCCAGCTTCTTCTTGCAATAATTTTCTAAACCACACAGGTAAAATCTAGTTTATATGTTCCAATCTTTGTTGGAGATTATTGAATGAAATATCTATCACAGTTTAGTAAATAAAACTTTGTATGAGTAACTTTTCAGTTTGCTTAGTGACACAAAAGATTTATGAATAAATAAAATAAATTATTGAAATCATGCATAAGTTGTTCCGAGAAGAATGTGACAATATTTATGAAGATGAAACATGCCAAGTTACCAGTAGAATACCTATTTAAAGAAGATTTTGATGATGAAACATGCACATTACCAGTATAATACCTATTTAAATAAGAGGTTTATTTTCTTGTCCAAATAAGATGTAGTATTTAATCTAGCAACAACAGTAGTGACTGTGAAGGAGGCATCAATGTAAAGTTTATATTTGGTTTGGTGTTGAATTTATGCTAATGAAAATGTGATATGATTTATTATAATTAATAATTTCATCTAAGTTCACAAAACTTACCCCCCTCCCTCCCCCAGGAAGTCCTATTCAAAATTCAGAATCTTAATTAGAGTGGAACCTGCATATAACAAATACTAAAGGACAAGTGAAACTTGTTCGTGATACAAGAACTAAATTAAAAGTATAAATTACAACTTATGTAATGAGGACTTGAATTAGAACTTTGCCCCTAAAAATCCAAGTTTGTAATAATTGGATTCCGGAGTATTTGTCTTATTTAGGAATAAAACAGCACATAACTCTTCAGGTTTAAATTTAGGAATATTCTAACCTTAGATTTTATATTTTTAGCTTCAAAATCAGCATCAGCATATCATTAGTGGTAGTGTGACAGTGAACCACTTCAATGCAGTTGTACAGAAGGTAAGAATATTCACTGAGCTGCTTTTGAATTGGGAATTATTCAACTGATCTTGCAGCAATAACAATGAAACCGACTTTAAATAACACCCATATGTAAAGGAGACAGGTGTCCATATAGAATGCTTTCATGAATACACAGGAATTATACATATATATGTAACCCACTTTAAATAACACCCATATGTAAAGGAGACAGGTGTCCATATAGAATGCTTTCATGAATACACAGGAATTATACATATATATGTAACCCACTTTAAATAACACCCATATGTAAAGGAGACAGGTGTCCATATAGAATGCTTTCATGAATACACAGGAATTATCCATATATATGTATTTTTCCCTTCATGTAAAGGATATGTACTTATTGTTGCTAAAGGATACTTAAATTTTGCCCTAAATATAAATTTTAATTGAATATACATGGCCTCGTACCTTCTTACGGAAGTATAATTTTGAATTATTTGTCAAGTCCATGTTAGTTAATAAGTGGGACATAGCAGTCACTTTTCCAGTAACAGAGTCATTGTCATCAACAGTTTTGTTAAGGTTTCACAGTTTTTTTTTCATTTTTTTTATTAATTTACACTTGCACACATGCAATTTAAGTAATAATAATGTCTAAGTACACCAACATTTGCATTCAGATTTGTAAAACAAGAACATTATGTAATTCCAAGCATGCTTAAAGGTAAAAATACTTAAATGTAAAAGTAATGAGAAGATAATAATTTAAGTAATCTGCTTTTGAAGTACTCAGAATTAGGACAGCTACAATAAGCATCCAATTCTTCCTCCACTTGCAACTGTATCTCGAATACTTTATAAAAACACAGAGTCAAACCTGTCCTAAGGTCACTTTTAATCAACGTTCACCGGTTCACAATGTCCATTCTAATTTCCCCCTGCCAAATTTCCTATACAAATGTCCTGTATGTAATGGTCACCTGTCTTCCAAGGTCAGCATCCAGGTGTTTCTCTCTGCCTTAATCAGTCACTGGCATGTATCTACAGTATCCGCTAAGTCTATGCAAACTAAATGTTTGCTTCATGAGGAAGACATTGTTTAGATAAAGGACAATAATCATAGGAATCGATGTGCAAATATTTCTGATCTCGCTTGTACTCCACACTGACAGTGTAACTCAAAGGTGTCAATATTTCAAATTCGAAAGCGAGGAAGTTTGTATCATTAGGGTAGATAGTCAAAGCAATTTGTTTGCTGGATGGAAGGAAGAGTACTCATGTTATTGCAGCAGAAATGGAATTAACTTTTGTGCCAGTGTGACAGGTATAGTTTGATATCTTCATCTATTTGCATGTGAATTTAAGTTGTCTCTGAAGAAAAAGTTTGTCTTTGAGAAGATATACGAATTACATCGCTTTTCATTAGGGTCAGGGGTCATTCAATATTTCAAACTTGTCTGTCAGGGCAGGTGAAGTTTCGGTTCATAGGTCACAAAGTATAGCCATATATGGCTTGTTTTGATTTCCTATTCATCACAAGCTTCTCACATAAGCTGACTGTCTTTTGATCTTGGTGAGTTGAGCAACTGGCTAATCCTGATATTATTTTTAAAGTATGGACAGCTGTTTCCATGCCTGACTTGTACCAGTTTGCTGACCAAAGAGTCTGTCCTCTGTTTTAAAATCATATGTAAGCTGTCAATCAGTAGTGAAATTATAATTTTGTCATGGTGAACAAAACAATGTAAGATCTGTGATTATTTTAAGTCAGTGATTAATTAATTTATAGGATGGATTAAAGTGAGCAGGATACAGTAATCTTGTGTTAAACATACATTTGGGATGAACAACATATGCATGTGTTTTATGATTGTGATGAATAGTGTACATAAAACAATCTTGCTAACGTAATAATAATAATAATAATAATAATAATAGCGATAATGATATTTCCTACATGGTATTTGTTCAAAAGCCAATTTTAAAAGGTGAACCTGTGTACAGAGGTCACCTGTGTAAAAAAGCAATTTTTTCCTTTTCCCATGCGTGGCTGCTATTTACAAGTTTGACTGTATTTTAATTAGTGTTATCTTTATCTTTACTTTTGTGTGCAACTGTCATATATGACCTTCTGTTTTGAACCTGTAAGTAAATTATAGTTGTAAACAACATAAGCATGTTGTCACTTTTTTGAATAATAGAATTGGATGTAATTGGGTGGAATTATTTATTTTATACCTATTTAAATATTTGACCATAGATCCTGAATCTGACCAATCAGCTACAGACTGTGTTTACTGGTATTGGTAATGAGGAAATTGCCCTGATTCGACAGACAGAGCTGAAGGCTTTAACTTTCCACCTTGTCTCCATGCTGGGCACATCTCAGGAACTGGCAGCCCAGATTAAGGCCCAGGAAGGTTTTATAGCATATCTGACCAATCTTCAAAAGTGAGTCAGCAATTTTAATATTTAGAAATTATAAGGAATCAAGACAGATAATGCAGTGTGTTCATATTCTTTTATGTATGGCTAGTTCTTACAGTACCTAGTATAAAGAAGATTGGAAAGTAACTGATTTGTACTTATGTATGTGATTTGTAACAGTTATATTTTTGGGTCATGAACTTGCTGATCTGGTAAACCATAGCCATCCAGGTTTAGTGTTTTGAATTGTAAAAGGTATATACTGCTTTTTTAATTGAAAATCATAGTTTTCCACAGTTCTAGATAAGAATTTAACAAATTGGATATTTTACTCTCTGGTTTGGAACAAATTGCATTTTTTCTAAATTTTATGGGGTATTTTGTGATAACTGCAAAAAAGCAATACACTGACAGCTTTGGACTAAATGCTTTAAAAAAAATTTTTTTATTAATCTGATTGCATTAAACAATTTCTTTATATCATTTTTCCTCAATTTGTCTGCATAAAATATACAAATATGCTGTTTATTTAGAACTATGGTTTTCTGTCTCGCCTGCGCTAGCTGATGGTGGGACATAGGTATCACCTTTCTAGTGGTGACAGCAGCATCACAGAACTATGGTTTTCTGTCTTGCCTGCACTAGCTGATGGTAGGACATAAGTATCATTATCTAGAACTATGGTTTTCTGTCCTGCCTGCACTAGCTAATGGTGGGACATAGGTATCACCTTTCTAGTGGTGACAGCAGCATCACAGAACTATGGTTTTCTGTGAAGCCTGCACTAGCTGATGGTGGGACATTGGTATCACCTTTCTAGTGGTGACAGCAGCATCACAGAACAATGTTTTCTGTCATGCCTGCACTAGCTGATGGTGGGACAGAGGTATCACCTTTCCTGTCTTTTCTGCACTAGCTGATGGTGGGACATAAGTATCACCTTTCTGTCTTGCCTGCACCAGCTGATGGTGGAACATAAGTATTGCGTTTCTGGTGGTGACAGCAGCATCAGTGTTATGTTTCTGTGTTAAAGTTCTATGTACAAATTTTACAAGTCAGATACATCTGTGTTACATCACTGCTCCATGTGCTTGTGAAACACCACGTTCAATTGAACACTTGTCTGTGAGTCTTGTGTCTTCCCCTCTTTCAGATTCTTACAAACCAGTGATATCAAAGCTGATGCCTTCACCTCGTACCTATTCTCAGAAATAGACACCATTAAGAAAAGACAGTTTCCTGTGGTACAGAAATCTCTCCAGGCTGCTCTCCTTCTGATCAAACCAGTTGTTTGTCCACTTGGAAACCAGGTCCGCAAGGCCACTGCAATAATCCACGAGCCATCTGGACTTACAGACAATGCCATTAAATTCACAGCAGGGTTAACTACAGCAGTCATGATGGATGCTGAACTTGAAAATATCCATGATGTGTCCTCGCTTAGAATTCAGGTACTGCTTAATTCCTTCATTAATCTCTTTAGGGTCCATTATCATTACAGTTCAGGCAATCATTTCACAAAATATATGTAACTTACAAGTACTTGTAATTCTGCATGTAACCCACATGTAAGTATGCATGAGGTACAAGTGGTTGAAAATAATAAAAACAGGGCGTAAGTTACACAAGCCAAATATTTGGTGTAAACTCTGTGTAAGTTATTTACAGTCACTTACTATATGATGTCAACAAATTATGATTGCTGTCAACAAATAGAAGAAAATGATAGATGAGTGAGAAGAAAAGGTATTCAGAGCTAGAATTAAAACAGTGGACATAGACATGACTGTTTTCTCCTTTAACTTTACCGAATATATTAGAATATGGTTTTTAATTTCATTGACAAAGAAAGGTTGACATATTCATCTTGAAAGCTTTCAAATTTAGTATAAACATGTACAAAAACTGGCTCAATTGCACCATTGTATTACAAAGCAGTCTTATCCATGTAGCCAAAATCAACACTGTATCATCTGTAAATGGTCAGTCACAAACTAAAACTAGTTACCCCATATGCTTCTGAATGTTGTCTGTCACAACCTGAAGTGCAGCATACATGAAACTGAGAGAGAAAGAGAGAGAGAGGTCATATGTTGTACTTGGATGATTACTGTCTTCCAAATTCATGAGATGCACACTTAGCTGTGTACTAAATTCAGGAAGTTAACAGTTTATATTTGCATGGGAGCATGCCACAGTTCAAATTGATTGGCTAATCCCATGATGTCAGAGGTGAAAAACAAGCACTTGGCCCTTACCACATACCACATGCTGTCTTCTTGTAAACAGTACTAAGAACTATATTCCGGGGGGGGGGGGGGGGGGGTGGGGGGGGGGGGGGGGGGGGGGGGGAGGGGGGAGGTGGTTATAAGGTACTGACAAATCAGAAATAGAAGAAATAAAGAAGCTTTGTTGTGCTGCATTTTATTGTCAACTGCTTTTTGTAGAAAATGGGGGATATTAAATTGGGTCTGTCCTTCCTTTCATCCATCTGTCTTTCCATATTTCCATTCCATCTGCCAATCCCACTTTTATTTATGCACAAAAAACTCCCTTATTATTGGGTTGCAACCAAATCTTTTGAATGCATCTTGAGGGCCCCGGGTGACCGAGTGGTCTAAGGTGCTTGCCTTTACAGATCACTCACATCTCACCTCTGTCCACATGGGTTCGAGTCAAGGCTTGGCCAGCATGAGTATGGGAGAAACCTTGCCAGTAGCTTCCTGTGGGTCTGTGGTTTTTCCTGGGGTCCTCCAGGGTTCTTCCTCCACCAAATATACTGGCCGCCATGTATAACATATCATGTGTTGAAAAATGGCGTTAAACCCACAAAAACTTATTGCATCTTGATTTTGATGAGACCTATGCTGAATGTGATTGTCAGCATTCTGCATCATTTAGCAGAGTTATAGCCCCTGGTCATTTGACCTATCCACTTTTGTTTCTGCACAGTAACTTCCTTAATGATTATTGGAATTCAACCAAATTTGGTATCGACAAAACTTGATATCGACAAAACTTGATATCGACAAAACTTTGGCTGAGTCTGATTGTCAGCCTTTTGCATCATCTTTCAGCAGAGTTATAGCCCCTGATTGTCACACCCACCCATGCTTGTTTATGCACAGTAACTCTCTTAATCAGTATTAGATTTAAATCAAATTGTATGTGCAGCATGATATTGATGAGGCCCTGGTTGAATTCATTTGTCAGATATTCTGTGTCATTGTTTAGCAGAGTTATAAACCCAGATTATCAGACCCACCCACTTTCATTTCTGCACAGTAACTCCTTAAATTTTATTGGATTTCAACCAAATTTGGCATGCAGCTTGAAATTGATCAGACATTGACATGTTTCTTTGTCAGTCTTTGTTTGGCAGAGATGTAGCCACTGATTGTCAGACCCATTCACTTTCATGTCTGCACAATATATCACTTGATTATTGGATTTCAACCAAACTTGGCATGCTGCTTGATATTGATGAGACCTTGGCTCAGTTTGATTGTCCACATTCCACATCATCGTTTAATGGAGTTATGGCCCCTGATTGTTGGACCCACCTACTGTTGTTTCTGCACAGTAACTCTTATTTGTTATTGGATTTCAACCGAATTTGCTATGCAACTTAATTTTCATAACACCTTGGCTGAGTTTGATTGTCAGTGTTCTGCATCATTGTTTAGCAGAGCAATAGCCACTGACTGTCAGGCCCACCCACTTTCTTTTATGCTCAATACCTTCCTTAATTGTCATTGGATTTCAACCACATTTGGTAAGCTGCATGATACTGATGAAACTTTGGATGAGTTTTGATTGCCATCCTTCTACATCCTCTTTTAGCAGAGTTAAAGCTCCAGATCATCACACCCACCCACCTTTGTTTACACACAGTAACTTTTTTATTTATTATATTTAAACCAAATTTCATATGCAGCTTGATATTAATGAGTCTTTGTTTGAATTTGTCAGCATTCTGTGTCATTGTTTAATAGTTATGGTCCCTGTTTATCAGACACACCCAGTTTCATTTCCACACAGTAACTCATATTTGGTATGCAGCATGATATTAATTTGACCTTGGATGAGTTCCATTGTCAGCCTTCTATGTTATTGTTTAGCAGAGTTATAGCCCCTGATTGTGAGACCCACTTTCTTTTCCAAACAATAAGTCCAGTGATTAGTATCGGATTTCAATCATATTTGGTGTGTTGTTTGATATTGATGATACCTTGACTGAGTTCGATTGTCTACATTCCACATCACTGTTTAGCAGAGTTGCAGCCACTGGTTGTTGGACCCGCCTATTCTTGTTTTTGCTCATGAAGTCCCTTAATTATTACTGGATTTCAGCCAAATTTGGTATGCACTTAATTTTCATGAAATCTTGGCTGAGTTCGATTGTCAGTTTTCTGCATCATTGTTTAGCAGAGAAATAGCCACTGATTGTCAGACTTGCCTACTTTAATTTCTGCATAATAACTCCTATGACTATTATTGGTTAGCATTCTGTATCGTTTAATAGTGTTATAGCCCTTGATTTTCAAAGTCACCTACTTTCATATCTGCACAATAATTCCCTTGATTCTTACTGAATTTAAACTGAATTTTGTAGTCAGCTTGATATTTATGAAGCCTTGGCTAGAATTGATTGTCAGCATTGTACATCAGCATTTAGCAGAGTTATAGATGCTGATTGACATACCTACCAACTTTAATTTCTGCACACCAACTCCTTTATTTATTATTAGATTTTGACCAAATTTGGTGGACAGCTTGATACAGTACTCCCTTAATATAAGGCTTGTCATTATAATGCGGTCCCTGTTATAAGGTGATTATATTCATGGATCCCATTTCATTAAGTACTAGTAAAATTATATGTATTATGTGCTTCATTATAAGGCAGCCTCACTTTAGGACAGTATACTTTATTGGCTCTCATGGACAGCACTATAATGAGGAAGTGCTGTATTGAGGAGGATTATCAGCATTCCGTGTCATTATTTGGAAGAGTTATAGTGCCTGGTTTTTGCACCCAGTCACTTTCATTTCTGCACAATAACTCAATTTTAATTGGATTTCAATCAAATCTGATATGCAGCTTGGTATTGATGAGACCTTGTCCGAGTTCAATTGTCAGCATTTTACAGAGTTATGATCCCGATTGTTAGACCCACCCACTTTTGTTGCTGCACAGTGACTCTTATTTTTTAGATTTTAAACAAATTTAGAAAACATTTTTGGATATTAAAGAGACCTCAGCTGAGTTTGATTGTCAGTGTTGCCTAGGTACATATTCAGTCCCTTTCTGTCAGAATCACTCACTTTCCTTTCTCTTCATGTACATTTATAACTTTTTGAAGCAATACAGATATTTAAATGAAACTTTAACCTTGTATATGTCAACATGACAGTGTCTCACAAATTTAAAGTCATGTTCCCTGCCTCAAGGTCAAGGTCACAAGAAGAGATAATGTAAGTCATTGACCTGCGTCCATGTCCAAACTGTCACTTCTTAACCCCCAAAGATATTTTGATTAATATTTACCACTGTCTGTATTATATCCTTAGATATTTTGATTAATCTTTACCCCAGTCAATATTATATCCTGCAGTTGCCAAGTCCCAAGTTCAAGGGTCAGGGTCATCATTAGGGAAAAGGTTACAAGGTGGGCATATCTTGTACTGTTTATGGCACTATTGTTACTTTTTTTTAATTACAATTAATAGTCAAGAGTATGAGAGTAAAGTTTTTGTTTTCAGTTTGCTCTATCAGGTCAGAGTTTTAAACCCTCTTGTTACCTTTAGGCAAGTTTTAATTGGCTTTCAGAGGATGCACACCATTTTTTTAAAGATCCACATTAAATGTTCAAGGGTCATACAGTTTTACCTCCTTCCTGACAATCTATCTGTCCATC
Source organism: Margaritifera margaritifera (assembly GCA_029931535.1). Classification (NCBI taxonomy): domain Eukaryota; kingdom Metazoa; phylum Mollusca; class Bivalvia; order Unionida; family Margaritiferidae; genus Margaritifera; species Margaritifera margaritifera. The sequence continues at coordinate 929,002 of JAQPZY010001550.1, read as the reverse complement.
TCTCCATCTAACCTTGGTTAGGTTTTGCATTATTTTAGGTCAGTTTTTCAGGCACTGTCACTTATAGGGTCAGGTAGTTTATTGTGCGGATCCAACTTGGAGAGAACTGAACCCTGTTGCCTAAAAGTAGGTCACCATATGACTTACATTTTATGCATCAGTAACCATTGTACATTTGGCATTTTGTCAGTGTGTCATACAACTTTGTGAGTACAGTCATGTGGCTTTGTTTATGGATCCATATGGTTGAGTACTAAATCATCACGTCAGAAGTTGGCTACTGTCACCTACATTTCATGTATCAATAACTTTGAGTTATGCATTTATGTCAGTTTCTCAAGCAATGTTACTTGTAGGTTTATATACCTTTGTGTGGATTCTCAGTGGTATATACGACTATCGTTCTAAACATAGGTCACTGTGACCAATATTTGATGACAAAATTGCTAAAAGCTGCTTGTTAGGATCCATGTCTTGTGTACTATTGACCTGTAAGTATATATACCGTACATACTCGTGTATAAGCCAGGTCCAAATGCAAACAACATAAACCCTGATCTGCCAGCGCATTATGTTGTTTGTTCTACTGATTAGTCCTTACAAACTGCATAGACCCAGATCTGCCGGTGCATTATGTGACAGCAGATCTGGGTCTATGCAGTTTGCAGTTGGTATTGGCTTATACGCGAGTAGAGATGGTATATGTATGTTTATTGATCATGGTGAGTAGTTATCATATAAAATTTCAGTTAGAGAGTGCTTTCTTATATTACCCGATTCACCTGCTTCTAGTATGTACTGAAATTAAAGTAACATAATTCCTAGTTAATTGCACTCCAAAAGTCAAGCTATGATGTCAGCAGGTTTTTTTTATGATGCTGAAACTTTATTATGATAAACAAAGTTTTTAAAAAAAAACTATATTACCTAGCAAACAGGATTTTCTTAGAAATTGGAACAATATGGTCTTGATCAAAATCTTGATCCGACAGCTCTTGTTACCGTTACTTTTGTGATGTGGTCTCAATTTGTCATACAACATTTGTTTTAATAGCATCAGAAATGTGTTCCAGACTGAACTCTTATGGTAATATGTTGGTAACAGGCATATTTGAACTTTATTGAATGTACTTATGCGTTGATTGTACAGCAACTTCTAGCAATATATATCAAGCACTCTGAAAGCCTAGGAGTTGGTGTGAGGTGATGAGAAAGGTGGACAAACTGGAGAAGGAAACCACAAACCTTGCATGGTTTACTGTGCTAAAACAAAATTTTCTCTTACATTGGCTAAGGGAAAATGGCATTGTAAGAATCACTTGCCCTATGTAAAAATGTAGCTATCCTAAAGGTTTCTTTATTTACAATTCCCTGCCCCCCTCCAAAACAAAAATAAACTTGGCCGTTTGGGCAAGTAGCTCTAAGAAAAAGAAGAGCCCATGTAAGATTCTGACATGCTTAGGTATAGGGTTACCCAGTTCTTTCTGACCACTATAGGGTTACCCAGTTCTTTTTGAGCACTGGTGTATCTATAAACCTCGCAAATGTCAACTCTTGGGATTAAATTCAGGATCATTACTGTGCTATCTAGACTGCTATCATACTTATTAAATCTGTTAATATCATCTTGTAGGTGTGTTACCCTGATATGACAACAGAGCTGATAGTTCCCCCGGCCAAGGATGTGAAGAAATTGGGTCCTCTTCGCCACAGGCTACTGACCAATGTCATCCTCTCACATGGTCTCTGGTCAGGTTAGTATCAGCCTTTATGTGGCACTTTGTATGTATGTGGGTTTATCTGACAAGAACAAAAAGCTGATTGTTCCCCCTCCTCCAAAGTCAAGGATTTGAATAAATTGGTTCCCCTTCATCACAAACTGCTGATAGAATTTTATAGTCTATTATAATCTCTGGTTTGGAGTTTATCACCACAAAAATGTAGACTGATGTACACAGTGACCTATTTCTTGTCTGGATGCTAATTATTCATGCTATTAATGGATAAGTTTAAATATGCCTTCAGTAAGATTATTATCTTTGAGAACAATGAATAACCTGATTGTAAGTTAAATTTAGTCATGGATCTTCATGTAAACTAGAGGTTAACTTGTTACTCCCACATTTTTTTCCCAAAACAAATGCTGCGGATACTGTGATACCCACCATCTGTTCATCTGTCCAACCATCAACCTGTTTGTTCATCCATTAGACTGTCCATTACACTATTGCACCTTAGACTGCTAAATTGAATTTCACTGAATTTGTTAGTAAACTTGTCCATAGATAACTATGTGCAAATGTGGAGGCCTTGTTTTTGATATGATTTTGATCAGACTTGAAATATAGCTTTATATCATCAGTATCTCAGACAAGTTCGAATATGGGCTAGATCTATGCTTAATAATGAGGTGATCTTGCATCTGACTGACTCAGCTTGTTACCACTCTGGAGATTGTATTTCTGATCTGATCTTGATCAGACATGGAATATATACTTATATATATACAAAATCTTGGATTAGTTCAATAACAAGTGAGATCCATGCATATTAATGAGGTTATATTGCATCTAATTGGTAGAGCTTGTTACTACTCTGGAATCATGTTTCTGATCTGATTTTGATCAAACTTGGAATGTATACTTATATCATCAAGATCTTGGACAAGTTTGATAATGAGCATGATACACATATATTGATGAGTCAGTTTTGCATCTGATTGGCTGAGCTTGTTTCCATTCTAGAAGCCATATTTCTGATCCAGTTTGATCAACCTTGGAATATAGGCTTATATCATGAAGTTCTTGCCCAAGTATGATATTGAATGAGATCCATGCATATCAGTGAGGTGATCTTGCATCTGATTAGCTGAGCTTGTCACCACTCTGGAAGCCATATTTCTGATCAGATATTGATAAAACTTGGAATATAGATTATATGATCTTACATTTGTTTCACAGTGAACGAGATCTGCACATTAATGAGGTCATCGTGCATATGATTGGCTGAACTTGTTATCACTTTAAAGATTGTATTTTTTATCCAATTTGGAGTAAACTTGATAAATATCTTAAATCATAAAGATGTCCAAGGAGTTTTAATATGATCAAGATCTGCACAAAATAATGAAAGTCAGTGCAGTTAAAGAACAATTTTTTTATGCTTTTAAAATACCTGTTTTCTCTCTCTCTCTCTCTCTCTCTCTCTCTCTCTCTCTCTCTCTCTCTCTCTTCCAAAAATTATGAAATTATGAAAACCAGTAAAAAATAATTTTTACAATGCAAGATGCAAAATTTAAATGTAACAATTTATAAAAAAAACTTTCAATCACATTTTTAGGATAATAGAGTTCTTCCCCTTCCAAAAATTATCAAAACCAGTAAAAAAAAACTTTTGCAATACATGATGCAAAAATTTCAATGTAACAGTATAAAAATTTGCACAATAATACACGTTAAGGATTACAATGAATACTTTGTAATTTGTAGCTGAAGAAAAAGTATCAATAGAAACATTGTTAGAAAAAACGTACAATTGCAGGCTAGCATAAACTGTGCAAAATGGTGTAATTAATGATCAGAATTTCTCATCACAGTTATACATAGTTGTGTTTGTTTTAGCTCTACTGGTCATAGACCTGGAGAGCTCATGGGATGGCCTGTTGTCCATCATCAGTCAACCAATCTCCGTCCATCTGTGAGCACATGTTTGTTATTGCTACTCCTCCTAAACTACTTGGAGGATTGCCATGAAACTGTACACACACATTCATCCTAAGGTCTAGTTGGTCCTAAATGAAAATGGTGCTGTTCAGACATCCAATATGACTGCCACAGCAGCCATCTTGAAAATCTTATCGCTGCTCATATCAACATGGTGTTTTCACTAAAAGACTGCCTATGATGTCTTGTTGGTCTTAAATAAAAATGGTGCCAATCTGGCAACCATGGCAGCCATCTTGAAAGTTTTGTTATTGCTACTTATTCTGAACTGATAGTCATATCAACATGAGATTTTCACCTGAAGACTTCTAATGATATCTAGTTGCTCTAACAGAAAATGGTTCTGCTCGGACATCCAATATGGCTGCCACAAAAAACATCTTGAAAATCATGTTGTCGCTAGTGCTCCTGATTGGATGGTCATATCAACATGGAATGTTTACTAAAGACTTTTTTATGATGTCTTGTTGATTCTGAATGAAAATGGTGCCACTCAGACATCCAATATTGCCACCACCACAGCCATTTTGAAAATCTTTTTATTGCTAATCTTCCTGAACGGAAAGCTATATCAGAAGACTTCTTATGATGTCTACTTGGTCCTAAATGAAAATGGTTCACCCGGACATCCAATGTGGCCACCACAGCAACCATCTTGAAAATGTTGTTATTGCTACTCCACCTGTATGGATGGTCTTATCAGCATGGGGCTTTCACAAAAATACTTCTTATGATGTCCGGTTGATTCTAAATGAAAATCATGCCAATCTGACATCCAACATGGCCACCACAGCAGCTATTTTGAAAATCTTGTTATAGCTACTCCTCTTGAATGGAGAGTCATATCAGCATGGGATTTTCACCAGAAGACTTTTTATGTTGTGTGGTTGGTCTTAAATAACAAAATTGTACAACTCTGATATCCAGTGTGGCCATCTTGAAAATCTTATAGCTCCTCCTACTAGATGGAAATTCATATTATCATTGTGTTATCACCACAAGACTTCATATGATGTCGAGTTAGTACTAAATGAAAATGGTGCAAATCAGACATCCAGTATGGCCACTATGGCAGCCATCTTGAATATCTTGATATTGTTACACCTTCTAAATGATAACATCTCAACAAGAGGTTTCTGCCATTCGACTGATCATGATATCTTGTTGGTCCTGAATAAAAATGATGCCAATCTGACCTCAAATATGGCTGCCACAATGAACATATTGAAAATCTTGTCACTAATTCTCCTGAATGGATGATCATATATGGACATGGTGTTTTTACCATGAGTCTTCTAATGGTGTCCAGTTTGTTGTAAATTAAAGTGGTGCCAATCGTTCATCCATTATGGCTGCCACATATGATAAATTGAAAATCTTATCTCTCAAGAATGTGAGATATGGTTTCAATACTCAGCAATTAAAAGAAGAAATGGTCTTGTCTTGAATTCTTGGAAATTCTTTTCAGCCAGTAGAGCATCAGTTCCTTCGAGGGACTCTTGTTTCTAACATCGATAATGCTCCAGTAAAAAACATATTTCTTGTAAAAACCATTTCTAAGTGTATACATCTATTTACAGAGTATTATTTCTAAAAACTTTGCCACTTTTGAAATTTGCAAATATTTGGAAGCAAGTTTGATATGTTTGGTGAAATAGAGTTTGATTCTTGATAGTATTGCTATGTTAAAGTGCCTGAAAGATTTGTTATTTATATGTTCTCACATATATTGTGCATTATGTTATTTCATTTCATATATTCAGTGCCATTACTCACAAAATTATTTCAAATTTATATTTTTCATTTCTAGCATTTGATTTAAAAAGCACCCAATATGTTTTTCTTCTGAATCACTTCCACATTTAATTACCCAGAGTAAAGAAACCAGTGGCCTAGAAAAAAAACACCCTGTGAATTATAATTTCAATTCATGTGAAAGTCATGTGACTCTAGAGACCACAAATTAAAGCTTCATCGGTGAACTTAACTTTAAAGCTCTTGGATGACTTCGATTATGGGCAATAGAGACTATGCATATTAGTTATGCCTTTATCTTTGGAATTTTTATGTTTATCAGACAATAGTAAAATAAGTAAAACTGACATGATACAAAATTTGGGAGATAGTTTGCATAGGATGTGTTCTTACATTACCACATAAGCCTGCTTAGTGAAATGGCAACTGTTAAGTTATGTAAGTCAGGTGAGTGATATCAGGCCCACTTGGATCTTTTTTTTTTTTTAATTATCCCTCACCTGGAGAACCTTGGATAGGATCAAAAGGTAAAATATAATACAACTTAAATTACAGTGTAATTTTCATTTATTTTTTTTTTCTTATGTTTTTTTGCTTAACTTTATATAAGAAGTTATAGTAGATGTAATGGCTTTTTTTCAGACGTACATGACGAGATTCGTCGCACACGTCTATAATTCAAATTCAGTCAGTGTAATGGCTTTTGAATTAAGACTCCTGGGTCATGAATGGGGATGGGGAAATAGATAGTGTAAAATGATACCGTTTAAAATTAATGTGCTTATTTATGATCGAGGGCCATTTAAAGTGCTATAGTGTGTCTTGTTTATTCATGGTAATTAATGCACAATATACATGCAAATATATAACCGCTTCTAATGAGCATGTAGTTTGTAAAACAGTATTCCACATCTCTTTATTGACGCATCCAGTTAACCATAACAGTGCCATGATTTCTAAGGGTATATCTGAAAACATTAAACCTCAGAATAAAATATTTCCTAAGCTTGTGAATGAAATACTGAGCATTTCTCATTACAATGAGGAATATTTCTGGAATGCATACTGCTTTTATATGTATGCTTCACCTACTGCTTTATGTAATTATAACCATGTCAGAGCATCCTGACAGAAACCAATTTTCTTTGTGTCTTTTTTTCTTAAATGATTTACTATATTAAATTTTTTTCTTAACTTTTATGATTAGGCATACTGCCCAAAATTATGCAGAGCCCACTCAGATTTTATTTTTCACACAAATGTTTATTCCTACGAACTTAATTATTTAATGATTCTGTTGACAGAAATTGTTGAGAGAATTTGCTTTCAAATTTTAACTATGTATGACACAGGTATCTTTAAGTAATTTAGTCTACTGTCATTTTCCTTTGTTTTTTTTTTTCAGAATCCTGTCAGGTCGAGATTTGCATAGTGATGATGTCATCAGCAGTCAGCTATCGACTAAGATACACTTCTTACAAAGACACTGATAAAAATGTGGTAGAATTATGCAAAGCTGTCAAAGTATTGGTCTCACCTAAGCAAGCTAAAAGATGATAGAACCATTTTTTGGAATCACTTCTTACAAAAATATCATAGATTTATGTAAACTATTCAAAGTAATGGTCTCAACAAAACAAGCTCAAAGTTAATACAACAGTTGTTTATGATTTTGATGACAGGAGTAATAAGAGATTTGCATTGTGCTTTATGGGGTATCTGATTTACAACTTGCTGTCACATAGCAAAAATATGTCAGTTTAATAAAATATATATGCTTCATTAATTCTCCCTTTTGTTGTGCACTTAGAACAGAATAGCATGTTTGTTTCACTACCACTAATATTGCCAAAAAATGAAACTGCACATATTAAACACATGATTAAAGGGATCATTCATTGTTTGTCAAATTTAGACACTTGCCAGGACACATGGAAAAGACTTACCCTAATATGATGTATGTTTTGCAGATTTCGTATATTTTCTGAAGCATAAGAGAAGAGTTTGTCTTTTTGCTCAAAGTCTTTCCCAGATGTTCTTCCAAGGTTTTGAATTTTTCAAATTATCGAGTTATCCCTCCGTTTTATACCACCATTTTGTGAATCCTGTTTTTGGGCTGGTGTGTATTAGTGTGAATTAGAGCCCTCATTCAACATTGCCCAGAGGGAGTATCTAGTCTTACATATATACACCCATGCCCATTGAAAACATCGGCTAAACTCAAATGGGGGCATAAATGGATTTGATTATGATAAATGTCCATTAAATTGTGCACACTTTTGTTGGATTACCTATGGTAGACTAACCTTGCAAGAGCATGCTCTGGTCAGTTGCTCTTGTTCTGTCGTGATACAGAAAAGGGAAATGTATGGAGATATTTATTTAGTTGCCCCCTTGTTTTTATTTGAAACCCCTTGTTTTTATTTGAAAGCAAATATGAATCTTATCATTCTGAAATTGAATGTCAGCATTGAATATGGAAAACTGAGTCAGCATTGAACATGGAAAACAGAATTAGCATTGAATATGGAAAACTGAGTCAGCATTGAATTTGCAAAATTGAGTCAGCATTGAATATGGAAAACTGAGTCAGCATTGAATATGCAAAATTGAGTCAGCATTGAATATGCAAAATTGAGTCAGCATTGAATATGCAAAATTGAGTCAGCATTGAATATACAAAACTGAGAATCAACATTGAATATGCAAAACTGAGAATCAGCACTGAATATGCAAAACTGAGAATCAGCACTGAATATGCAAAACTGAGTCAGCAGTAAATATACAAAACTGAGAATCAACACTGAATATGCAAAACTGAGAATCAGCATTGAATATGAAAACCTGAGAATCAGCACTGAATATACAAAACTGAGAATCAACACTGAATATGCAAAACTGAGAATCAGCACTGAATATGCAAAGCTGAGAATCAGCATTGAATAATATGCAAAACTGAGAATCGGCACTGAATATGCAAAACTGAGAATCAGCATTGAATATGCAAAACTGAGAATCGGCACTGAATATGCAAAACTGAGTCAGCATTGAATATACAAAACTGAGAATCAACATTGAATATGCAAAACTGAGAATCAGCACTGAATATGCAAAACTGAGAATCGGCACTGAATATGCAAAACTGAGTCAGCAGTAAATATACAAAACTGAGAATCAACACTGAATATGCAAAACTGAGAATCAGCATTGAATATGCAAACCTGAGAATCAGCACTGAATATGCAAAGCTGAGAATCAACATTGAATATACAAAACTGAGAATCAACACTGAATATGCAAAACTGAGAATCAGCACTGAATATGCAAAGCTGAGAATCAGCATTGAATAATATGCAAAACTGAGAATCGGCACTGAATATGCAAAACTGAGAATCAGCATTGAATATGCAAAACTGAGAATCAGCATTGAATATGCAAAACTGAATATGCAAAACTGAGTCTGCATTGAATATGCAGAACTGATAATCAGCACTGAATATGCAAAACTGAGAATCAGTAAAACTGAGAGTCAGCATTGAATATGCATCTAGTTAACATCATGTATTACTTCACAATTATTCCTATTTACAAAATGGACCAGAATCATAAGCCTGTTATAATCATCAATTCAAACAAGTTATTATTTTAATCTTAAATAATTATCAAGTTCTTGATTGTGCATTTCTAATCAATGTTAAGAGGGTTTGCAATTCTTGCATAGCTATGTCATGCTTACCCACAGTTATCAACAATTCTTGCATAGCTATGTCATGCTTACCCACAGTTATCAACAATTCTTGCATAGCTATGTCATGCTTACCCACAGTTATCAACAATTCTTGCATAGCTATGTCATGCTTACCCACAGTTATCAACAATTTTGCACAGCTGTGCCTTGCCTACACAGTTATCAACAATTTTGCACAGCTGTGCCTTGCCTACACAGTTATCAACAATTTTGTACAGCTGTGCCTTGCCTACACAGTTATCAACAATTTTGCACAGCTGTGCCTTGCCTACACAGTTATCAACAATTTTGTACAGCTGTGCCTTGCCTACACAGTTATCAACAATTTTGTACAGCTGTGCCTTGCCTACACAGTTATCAACAATTTTGCACAGCTGTGCCTTGCCTACACAGTTATCAACAATTTTGTACAGCTGTGCCTTGCCTACACAGTTATCAACAATTTTGCACAGATGTGCCTTGCCTACACAGTTATCAACAATTTTGCACAGCTGTGCCTTGCCTACACAGTTATCAACAATTTTGTACAGCTGTGTCATGCTTACCAACAGTTATCAACAATTTTGTACAGCTGTGCCTTGCCTACACAGTTATCAACAATTTTGCACAGATGTGCCTTGCCTACACAGTTATCAACAATTTTGTACAGCTGTGCCTTGCCTACACAGTTATCAACAATTTTGTACAGCTGTGCCTTGCCTACACAGTTATCAACAATTTTGCACAGCTGTGCCTTGCCTACACAGTTATCAACAATTTTGTACAGCTGTGCCTTGCCTACACAGTTATCAACAATTTTGCACAGATGTGCCTTGCCTACACAGTTATCAACAATTTTGCACAGCTGTGCCTTGCCTACACAGTTATCAACAATTTTGTACAGCTGTGCCTTGCCTACACAGTTATCAACAATTTTGCACAGATGTGCCTTGCCTACACAGTTATCAACAATTTTGCACAGCTGTGCCTTGCCTACACAGTTATCAACAATTTTGTACAGCTGTGCCTTGCCTACACAGTTATCAACAATTTTGCACAGCTGTGCCTTGCCTACACAGTTATCAACAATTTTGCACAGATGTGCCTTGCCTACACAGTTATCAACAATTTTGCACAGCTGTGCCTTGCCTACACAGTTATCAACAATTTTGTACAGCTGTGCCTTGCCTACACAGTTATCAACAATTTTGCACAGATGTGCCTTGCCTACACAGTTATCAACAATTTTGTACAGCTGTGCCTTGCCTACACAGTTATCAACAATTTTGTACAGATGTGCCTTGCCTACACAGTTATCAACAATTTTGTACAGCTGTGCCTTGCCTACACAGTTATCAACAATTTTGCACAGATGTGCCTTGCCTACACAGTTATCAACAATTTTGTACAGCTGTGCCTTGCCTACACAGTTATCAACAATTTTGTACAGCTGTGCCTTGCCTACACAGTTATCAACAATTTTGTACAGCTGTGCCTTGCCTACACAGTTATCAACAATTTTGTACAGCTGTGCCTTGCCTACACAGTTATCATATAAAAAGCAACTATCTTAGCAAAAATTTGAAATATATAAATTCTATATTTGCTTATTATCATATAGTCTAATAATAATTTGATTTAACTATTTCCACAACTCTAAAAGAGAATTATCTTTTCACAAACTATGATATAATAATAAAATTTTTATTTTTTTTATTACAATTTCCAGTAATCTGAGTGATCAGGCCCTTTTGAATGTCTTTGATTCACACCTGCATGAACCGAACAAATTTCATCTTTGGTCATACCCACTGGTACTACTTTTTGGACCATTTACTGAGAATTATAGGTAAAACAAATTGCAAGATAATGTTGATTTACATTGAGCATGAGGGCAGTGTATCTGAAATTGTAGCTCGTGTGTAGTGTAAAAAAAAGTGCTGTGAATGATGATTCAACATAACAAAAATGAAAATAAAAAGATAATATGCAGAGAGAATGAGAGAGAAGCAGGAGTGCTGACATTCCACAATATTCTCCTCCAAGTAACATTTTAAGAAGTTGACATTTTAACATTTTTAAATAGATGGGCTCGGCTTCAGGTTTATACAAGTCACAATTGCATGTTTTCTGTGACATGGTGCCCTAAAGAAAACTTGATAAAAGTACACATTCTGTTCAGTTCCATTTGCAATTTAAATAAATAATTGTATGGACTTTAAGTTTAAACATTGTAGCGGACTCCCCCTCTTAAAAACTGGAATCTGTCCTTTTTATCAAAAAGTTGAGCAAAAAATTCAGCTGAAGCTTTGTTGTGAATCACAGAGAATTGCTGAATGTGTTTTGGGAAGGAAGTCGTGGTCAGTAAACCCCGATAAAGAGTAGGAGTAAAAACTGAACTGGATAAATATGGAAGTCTGTTCTGATTTTTTTTTCTCAAAAATAAGTCAAGCCATGGTTATTATTGAGATTTTCAGCCTAGCAATCTCTCTGTCTCATGTTTGTAGATGCTGTTGATCAGAAATAATTTATTTAATCTGTCTGAATTTTATGTGGCAGTTTGATTTGCCATTCCAATGTGACACTCGAGTTTGCTTTTTCCTCTTTTTTTTTTAAAGAAAGCATTCTTTATTCATAATAATCACAAGCACTCCCCGTTCTTTGCATTTTAAAGAGATTTATCATCAGCTATTATGAACACAAATTGGTGATTTTATACTGGCATGCACTGTGACTCCACCATCCCCCACCCACATCTATCCCTTTCTCTGTAAAACGTTTTCCTGTTAGGTATAGGCCTATATAATTTTCATCAACTATATATATTGAAAATATTTTAGGAACGAAGGTTGTACACTGTGGATGGCGCTACTCCCTGATTTCAATATTGGTAAATATGGGCATATAAATTAAACAAATGGGAAAAGATCTTGCAATTTTAATCATTTGTGGGGCCCCAGTTGGACGAGTGGTCTAAGGCACTCGCCTTTATGGATCACACACACATCTCACCTCTGTCTGCGTGAGTTCAAGTCTTGGCTCAACCAATGTGGGTATGTGAGAAAGCTTGCCAGTAGCTTCCTGTGGGTCGGTGGTTCTCCCAGGGTTCTTCCTTTACTGAATATACTGGCTGCCATGTATTGCCTGTCGTGTGCTGAAAAATGGCGTTAAAACCCCACAAACCAAACCAACCTTAATCATTTGCATATTTATCCACCATGGATTTAAATTTGTTGACATTTGACTTAATTGTCCAACAGAGTTTGTAGGTATGATGATTTTACAGACTAGAGGTTATTTTGTGCCAGGTTGCCAGTTTATTTTTTAAGTTCAGTGAAGTATGAACAAAACAAATGCTATGCAAACTTTAATATGAACATACTTTAATATTTGCACAGCGTTTTTTGCTTCATACTTCACTGAATTAAAAAAATAAAAATTACATTTTGATTTAAAGAGTGTTTTAATTTTGACAAGAAAAATCAAAATAAAACATTGTTTCATTGCAGGTGACTTGGTGATATATTGTCTATTTCAGTGGCAATAATAAATACATGGTATTTACATGAAGATAACAGAATGTGGGCATTGTGTATAAACTATGGTATTTACATGAAGATAACAGAATGTGGGCACTCTGTATTAACTATGGTAATTACATGAAGGCAACAATGTGGGCGCTGAGTATAAACTATAGCATCTACATGAAGACAACAGAGAATGTTGGCACTGAGTATAAACTATGTTTTGAATGAAACATTTGCCAGATAAAGTTTACAAATTGACGATGACCAAAAAAGGGTAATGCTATTTTCTTAATACATGTAGACATTTCTACACTACAGTTGTTTGGTTATACAAACACCACCTAATTTTACATAATTATTACAACATCTGTAGGCATGGTTCTTTTGTGTTGTTGACTGTCAGCTGAGCTATTAACTTTTTTGTTAACATTAGTTGTTAACTTTTTGACTATTTAAAATATCAACATCTTTATATATTACCATATAACTTCTAAAAATATAAAAAGATTTAAAAGATAGCAAGATTATTATTTAAGTGTTTACTGGATATTATTATTGGGGAATATTTATGATTATGGAATATACCATGGTTTACTTGTGTCTTATTATTATTGGGGAATATTTATGATTATGGGAGATACCATGGTTTACTTGTGTATTATTATTATTTGGGAATATTTATGATTTTGGGATATAAAAATGGTATTTCAGTATTTCCTGTATCACAATTAATATTTTTATGAGCCTTTCCTTTTAGGTACATTGGATGTAAATATATCCTCAAATACTCCAAGTGGAATCTTGATTCTTAGATTTTATCTTCAGCCATGCATGCAGGGAAACTTAAGAGAATTTGCTATGATGGGGACCAAAATTTTGTTTTATTTTCACCATCAGCTGTTATGAATACTACATCGAAGCAAAGGTTTTGGTAGTAATATCGCATTTGTTGTTGCATGGCTTTCTTTGGTACCACAGTATTTACTTATTCATGTAGCAATTACCCATAGGTAACATGGACATAAAGACATCTCTTTCCAAGAGCTGCATGACAAGCTTTAAATTACATTACATTACGGATTTTTTGCTACTCTCGTTGCAAAAAAAGAAATGACAAAAAGCACAAGGAGTTGGAAGCCTATTTTCACTTTGAATTTAACTTTAGAAACTTTGAATAATAAAAATTTATAGAGTAATTGACTCCAACAATTATGATTTTATCAGCTTGAAACAATGTCAGACATTGAATTAAAAGAGTATAAGAGTCTTGTAACTTGTAACTCAACTAGAGATACATCTGATAACATACAATTGTGTAGTTTACCATGCAAGTTAATGATAATGAAATTAAACTATTTTGCACTAAACTGCAAAATAGTTGTATGTAAATAGTTCTGTGTAAGGTATAATCGCATTCATAGTGGGTTTAAAGTATGGGATAAGGCAAGATGGGGGGTAAGAGCTCCCTAAATAATTCTTGTCTTCTTAACAGCCCGTCCGTCTCCCCCCCCCCATTTCATTCTTATTATGATTTAGAGGCTGTAATCCACATGAGTCATCTTGCTCTAATTTAGCATAATGTGTACCCTTCATTGGTCGAATGCAATATAACTGTAACTGTCTTTTTTTAATGTGAAAATGGATGATTAGTTTTTACCCTGTGTTTTTACACTACTAGAATTAGTTTCATCAAAGTCACCTCATTGTCCATGTCAAATCCGGAGAAAATTACTAAAAAGAAGCCGAAAAGTATTTGCATTCCTAATGTTCTCATATACTCTTTTCGTACTCGCAAATCGTTATCTTTTTTCTGCTTCAGAAAAATATAGCTTTTTCTTATCTGTACAGGATAGCTTTTACATCCGGGTGTTTTGAGATGATGTTTGATTCTGCTGTGATGAAATCTCGACCTTTATTTAATATAGCAATTACCAAATGTAAAGCCTCAATCTGGACTATAAGTCACTTCATCTCTGGTTGTGTTCTTCCATACATTTTTTTAGAAAAACCTGCTATCTACAAAAAATGCAATATCAATGTTGAAAATTTTGGATAAGAGTGCGAAAAAGTTCAAGTTGTACACTGCTTCCTATATGGCGCCTTTTCTCAACGAAATAATAAAAAGTCATGGATAGTGTCACTGAAAACTGCCGTGTATATATTTAGATATGAATCTGATGTTCCCACCTTAGATCAATAAAGGCTCTAAAAATTTTTTTACTAGCATTGTGCTTCGGAATACAATGGAAGCTGCATTGCGAGAAACTCGTGCACTCTTCACCCTCTTCAAATATTGTCAGATGGCCCTCGAATGGTTACAATACTTTTCCTGCTGCTGATATCGGTACTGTAGGCAAGTGGGTGCAGAGAATCAAAATCATCATCATCCTCTAGAATTGTAATCGTGCTAACATTGAAAGGTTTCCGTCTGGTTTTCTCAGGTAGACTGGTACTAGTAACTTCAGTTTCATGGAGAATTCCCGCCCATTCTATTTTGTTTCGTTTTGCAATGGATTCGAAGGGCTCATAGTCCGTTTTCATTTTCTCTATTTGAAGGCCCTTACTCTGAATAATTGGTAGGGGAGAAGTGTTGTTCTCATTTTCAACCTTTTCATCGTTCCTTTTCAATATTCCCTTTGGTTTGCTTAGCTTTCTTTTCTTAACTATTGGCTCCAGTTTTCTTGGTGTCACGTGGGGTGCAAAATGAAAGTTTATTTTATTCTTTCTATCGTGCAACCTACAAGGTCTATTCGGGAATGGTTCCTGGCCTGCATTTACGCGAGAGTCCTCTGTGTGAGGCATAGTCGGGTACCGGATCATTTTAGGATTGTCCAATGTCAGTTTGCGCATGCGCTCAATGTTGGCCAGCATGCTTTGCTCCTCCTTGTTCTGGATGGACCGACGAAGCTTTCGGATTTTTTCCAGATACTCTTGCTGCTTCTGGCTGACGATATTGTACCTGTCCAACCACTCCGCCATGGCCACGGCCATCCTTTTCTGCCTGAAATAAGGATATGGAAAACATTATTGGGGCCATACAAGGTTTGCTGTGTGCAAACATATGCCGGAGCACTAGAGAACAGTTTGAACCCAAGTGGTCAAAGTCTTTCCCAAGTGCACTGGCAATGTAAATTTATCCACAAAACTTAAAAGATATATATATTTTCTGTGTGATATATATATATATATATATATATATATATATATATAAACCCACGAAAAATCTTTATATTGCCTGAGCGCGGCTGAAGAAAAAGAAAAAAAAACACGTGCCAAATCAGGTAAAACTTGCATGATAATTGTACACGTTCTCGGTAATTGTACACGTTACGTTAGGAAAACTTGAAATAATAAATACAGTATTGGCTTAGAGCTGAAACTTTGTATTACATCTATTATGGCATATGTTTGAGCAACTTGTGCAACGTCTCTTGGCGGCTCTAAACTGCTCCCCAGATGATGATGGTAAACAAGATATACTGCCTGCTTAGACGGATTCACCCCGGTATCAGCCTCGTTGTGAGCTGTCATTAAAGTAATTATTGCACTGAATTTCGACGGAAAAAAAAGTTTGCAGATTAAATGATTTCAGTGTTAGATCTGCTATCTCAAGCCTTAAAATTGCATTACTTCCTTTACTTTTTGTGAATTGTTGGAAAATGAGGTAAAATTAAGAATAAATGTTTCTGCAAGTATCTTGCAGAAATCAACTTTTCCTGGTAATGGCGTTTCGAAAGAAGCGAGAGAGCCAGATAGAGAATGCGATGGCTTAGATATTGGCACACGGTGGTTTTTCGGTGGGGGATACTAAAGAGCCTGGAGGAAGCGAACAATTTAGTATTGGCAACCATTTACCTTCGAGCGTGCCAAAACCTGGGAACCAACCATCTAAGAACACCCTATGTCTGAAAAAAATCCTAAACCATGAATTAAACATACCTCGTTACGACACCGGGGATTAAGCTAACAACGTTAGAAATGGGTCGAGTGGAAAAGAAACCTCGCCAGGAACTTTCAAACTTTCAATAGTTAGATTTTAGTCTTAGAATTGGTAAGTCGAATGCCATATATATAGCCAACTAAGTATTTGACTTGTCAGTGAGAAATTCTAATTACTAAACAGAAAGGAAATTATGTGGGAAAACGCTTAAAAGAAAACAATTATCAAAATATCTTGAACTGGTAAATTACATATTTAAAGCGATCTCAAAGATTAGTAAAACTGCAAGAATAAGTCCCGTCTCACTGAAGTGTTCAAAGCTTTATCTACAAGTCTTGAGTCTCAAATAGTACTCGGACATTTTCCTGACAGGATCTGAGTTAAAAAGATAATATCCTATTGGGGGTCACTTTGACCCAGATTTTATCGCCAGATTTTTCTTTCTTTATTTTTCTTCTTCTTCTTCACCAGCTGCAACTACTGCGATGCTTGTTCATTCACATTGCAGTACTGTCTTTCGCACGGCAAATATGTCACCACGGGAAGTTTTCAGCTTAAAATCACCTATGATAAAATAGGCCATGCTAGATTTATTCCTGGTTTATCAAATTAAGCGAGACTAAGAAGAATTAAGGAAGGTCGCACGACATTTATAAAGCAAAGTTCATCCATTGTGGTATGTTAATTTTGCGATTGTTCTTTTTTCGCTTTCGCTATTTTTGCAGAAAGAATTCGCAAAATAAAAGCCGCGACGAAATATTCCTATCTGAAGAAAAAAAATGAAATTCAATCCTCGGTAAATCGTTGATCAAAACAACAGCTAAAAATTAAACACCCCCAATCCGTTCAAAAAAGCTTATCAGTACGAAATTTTAACGCTGCTAAAATAACCAGCCTAACCTGTCTAACTGTTAAAGGTTGAATTCTAATGACCTAATCTGATAACATAATTTATGTGTGATGCTTCAAGTTCAACTGAATATGGCTTCACCAGGTCTGACATATAAGATCCTTTCAAGGTACAAACACTATGACTTCACCAGGTCTTACAGATAGAGAGCCCTTCAAGATATGAATATGGCATGACCAGGTCTTACAGATAAGATACCCATTAAGGTACAAATAATATGACTTCACCACATCTTACAGATATGATACGCGTGAAGGTACAGACAATATTACTTTACCAGGTCCTACAGATATGATACCCATCAAGGTACAGACAATATAGCTTGACCAGGTCTTACAGATATGATACGCATCGAGGTACAGACAATATGACTTCACCAGGTCTTACAGATATGATACGCATCAAGGTACAGACAATATAGCTTTACCAGGTCTTACAGATATGATACGCATCAAGGTACCGACAATATGACTTCACCAGGTTTTACAGATATAATATCCATCAAGGTACAGACAATATGACTTCACCAGGTCCTATAGATATGATATCCATCAAGGTACAGACAATATGGCTTGACCAGATCTTACAGATATGATACGCATCAAGGTACAGACAATATGACTTCACCAGGTCTTACAGATATGATACCGATCAAGGTACAGACAATATGGCTTGACCAGGTCTTACAGATATGATACGCATCAAGGTACAGACAATATGACGACCAGGTCTTACAGATAGGATACCCATCAAGTTACAAACAATATGACTTCACCAGGTATTACAATTAGGATACCGATAAAGGTACAGACAATATGACTTCACCAGGTTTTACAGATGTCATACAATTCAAGGTACAGACAATATGACTTCATCAGGTCTTACAGATATGATACGCATCGAGGTACAGACAATATGACTTCAAAAGGTTTTATAGATATGATACCCATCAAGGTACAGACAATATGACTTGACCAGGTCTTACAGATATGATACGCATCAAGGTACAGACAATATGACTTCACCAGGTTTTAAAGATATGATACCCATTAAGGTACAAACAATATGACTTCACCAGGTATTACAATTAAGACACCGATAAAGGTACAGACAATATGACTTCACCAGGTCATACAGCTACGATACCCATCAAGGTACAGACAATATGGTTTGAGGAGGTCTTACAGATATAATACTTATCAAGGTTAAGACAATATGACTTCATCAGGTTTTATAGATATGATACCCATCAAGGTACAGACAATATGACTTCACCAGGTCATACAGCTATGATACGCATCAAGGTACGAACAATAAGGCTTGACCAGGTCTAACATATATATGATACCCATCAAGGAAGAGACAATATGGCTTGACCAGGTCTTACAGATAGGATACGCATCAAGGTATAGACAATATGACTTCACCGGGTCTTACAGATATGATACCCATCAAGGTATAAACAATATGACTTTACCAGGCATTACAATTAGGATACCGATCAAGGTACAGACAATATGACTTCACCAGGTCTTACAGATATGATACCCATCAAGGACAGACATTATGACTTCACCAGGTCTTACAGATATGATACCCATCAAGGTACATACAATACAGCTTGACCAGATCTTACAGATATGATACGCATCAAGGTACAGACAATATGACATCACCAGGTCTTACAGATAGGATTCCCATCAAGGTATAACGACATTTTTTTTAAAAATTCAAAGTCTAAAGGCAAGAGATTAAAGTCGTTATAAAACAAGATGGAGGAAACAGTCTCAGAGTGATTCTTGAATCACACTGCTAATGCTTTCACTAAAGTTTACGAGTAGGTTGCGTGTGAGATATAGAAGAGTTGAAAGGCCCAGATAACTTTGATCAGAAGAAGTCAAATGGTTTCTTCCATTGCTTCGCACCTGCACTTCATACCTGCATTGAAATGTATAAGGTGCTTTCACTGGAATCTTCAACCCTACTACCACGAAATCTAATAAAAGTTACCTTTCATACCAAAATCAGTGATACCCATCAATAGTATTGCTCATTTATGTTCCATGAAATTTCATAATATATACACAATTTATTTGTCACCTGATGGATATATAAAGTATCATTTGTGTGGTACTCTTTGTCAAATCATCAAATAACATGAATGTCTTTACACTATCTCTGCAATGTCCTTCAACTATCTTTAAATCTGTAGAGCATACGTGGAGAAGTAGTCATACCAAAATATGGCATAATATTACTGGCGTCACCCACTTCATCATCTCTAAAATACAAGTAAAACCTTCACGAGATTTTTCTGACATAGTTTAATATCTTCAATACATTTGCTCATCTCTATGCAGCAGAGACCCGCTGAACTTCAGGAACAATGTTAGCTGCACAAGAACCTCTATAGCAAACATACTGACGAGATTCCATAACAAGGTAAGGGGATGGAGACAAAGGCATTCTTTTTGTACGAGTTATCCATTTGTAATTGCCATCATTTTGCCACCATGCAATATAGTCATACAGCATCATTTTGCCACCATACAATAGTCATATAGTTTTCCTGAGAAATGGTTTTGAAATGTCCAATGGGGAGTGGTTTATTATAGTTTGCTGTCTACTGAATATATATGTATTTCAGCAAATATTTGGGAGAAAACGGTTGAATAACATCTGGACTTTTAAATTGCTACATGGTAGCTTGAGGTACTTTAAATAGCTTATGTTGTAGCTTGATTGACTTTTAAACTGCTTACATTGTAGCTTGATGGACTTTTAAATTGTTTACATTGTAACTTGGTGGAATTTAAACTACTAACATTGTAGCTTGATGGACTTTTAAACTGCTTACATTGTAGCTTGATGGACTTTTAAATTGCTTACATTGTAGCTTGATGGACTTTAAAATTTGCTTACATTGTAGCTTGATGGACTTTTATACTGCTAACATTGTAGCTTGATGGACTTTTAAACTGCTTACATTGTACCATGATGTACTTTTAAATTTGCTTTCATTGTAGCTTGATTGACTTTTAAATTTGATTACATTGTAGCTTGATGTACTTTTAAGTTCCTTACATTGTAGCTTGATGGACTTTTAAATTGCTTACATTGTAGCTTGATGGACTTTTAAATTGCTTACATTGTAGCTTGATGAACTATTAAATTGCTTACATTGTAGCTTGATGGACTCTTAAATTGGTTACATTGTAGCTTGATGGACTTTTAAATTGCTTACATTGTAGCTTGATGGACTTTTAAACTGCTTACATGTAGCTTGATAGACTTTTAAATTGCTTACATTGTAGCTTGATGAACTTTTAAATTGCTTACATTGTAGCTTGATTATCTTAAATTGCTGACATTGAAATTTGATGGACTTTTAAATTGCTTACATTGTAGCTTGATGGACTTTTAAACTGCTTACATGTAGCTTGATAGACTTTTAAATTGCTTACATTGTAGCTTGATGAACTTTTAAATTGCTTACATTGTAGCTTGATGGACTTAAATTGCTGACATTGAAATTTGATGGACTTTTAAATTGCTTACATTGTAGCTTGATGTACTTTTGAACTTGCTTACATTGTAGCTTGATGGACTATTAAATTGCTTACATTGTAGCTTGATGGACTTTTAAATTGCTTACATTGTAGCTTGATGGACTTTTAAATTGCTTACATTGTAGCTGGATGGACTTTTAAATTTGCTTACATTGTAGTTTGATTGACTTTTAAATTGCTTACATTGTAGCTTGATGTACTTTTGAATTTGCTTACACTGTAGCTTGACGGACTATTAAATTGCTTACATTGTAGCTTGATTGACTTTTAAATTGCTTACATTGTAGCTTGATGTACTTTTAAATTGCTTACATTGTAGCTTGATGGACTTTTAAACTGCTTACATTGTAGCTTGATGGACTTTTAAATTGCTTACATTGTACCTTGATGAACTTTAAAATAGCTTACATTGTAGCTTGATGGACTTAAAATGCTGACATTGTAATTTGATGGACTTTTAAATTGCTTACATTGTAGCTTGATGTACTTTTGAACTTGCTTACATTGTAGCTTGATGGACTATTAAATTGCTTACATTGTAGCTTGATGGACTTTTAAATTGCTTACATTGTAGCTTGATGGACTTTTAAATTGCTTACATTGTAGCTTGATGAACTTTAAAATTGCTTACATTGTAGCTTGATGGACTTAAATTGCTGACATTGTAATTTGATGGACTTTTAAATTGCTTATATTGTAGCTTGATGGACTTTTAAATTGCTTATATTGTAGCTTGATGGACTTTTAAATTTGCTTACAGTGTAGCTTGATGGACTTTTAAATTGCTTACATTGTAGCTTGATGGACTTTTAAATTGCTTACACTGTAGCTTGATGGACTTAAATTGCTTACATTGTAGCTTGATGGACTTTTAAATTTGCATACATTGTAGCTTGATGGACTATTAAATTGCTTACATTGTAGCTTGATGGACTTTTAAACTGCTTACATTGTAGCTTGAGTGACTTTTAAATTTGCTTACATTGTAGTTTGATTGACTTTTAAATTGCTTACATTGTAGCTTGATGTACTTTTGAATTTGCTTACACTGTAGCTTGATGGACCATTAAATTGCTTACATTGTAGCTTGATTGACTTTTAAATTGCTTACATTGTAGCTTGATGGACATTTAAACTGCTTACATTGTAGCTTGATGGACTTTTAAATTGCTTACATTGTACCTTGATGAACTTTAAAATAGCTTACATTGTAGCTTGATGGACTTAAAATCCTGACATTGTAATTTGATGGACTTTTAAATTGCTTACATTGTAGCTTGATGTACTTTTGAACTTGCTTACATTGTAGCTTGATGGACTATTAAATTGCTTACATTGTAGCTTGATGGACTTTTAAATTGCTTACATTGTAGCTTGATGGACTTTTAAATTGCTTACATTGTAGCTTGATGAACTTTAAAATTACTTACATTGTAGCTTGATGGACTTAAATTGCTGACATTGTAATTTGATGGACTTTTAAATTGCTTATATTGTAGCTTGATGGACTTTTAAATTGCTTACATTGTAGCTTGATGGACTTTTAAATTGCTTACATTGTAGCTTGATGTACTTTTAAATTTGCTTACATTGTAGCTTGATGGACTATTAAATTGCTTACATTGTAGCTTGATGGACTTTTAAATTGCTTACATTGTAGCTTGAGTGACTTTTAAATTGCTTACGTTGTAGCTTGATGGACTTTTAAATTGCTTACATTGTACCTTGATTGACTTTTAAATTGCTTACATTGTAGCTTGATGGACTTTTAAATTTGCTTACATTGTAGTTTGATTGACTTTTAAATTGCTTACATTGTAGCTTGATGGACTTTTAAATTGCTTACACTGTAGCTTGATGGACCATTAAATTGCTTACATTGTAGCTTGATGGACTTTTAAACTGCTTACATTGTAGCTTGATGGACTTTTAAATTGCTTACAATGTACCTTGATGAACTTTAAAATAGCTTACATTGTAGCTTGATGGACTTAAAATGCTGACATTGTAATTTGATGGACTTTTAAATTGCTTACATTGTAGCTTGATGTACTTTTGAATTTGCTTACATTGTAGCTTGATGGACTATTAAATTGCTTACATTGTAGCTTGATGGACTTTTAAATTGCTTACATTGTAGCTTGATTGACTTTTAAATTGCTTACATTGTAGCTTGATTGACTTTTGAATTGCTTACATTGTAGCTTGATGGACTTTTAAATTGCTTACATTGTAGCTTGATGGACTTTTAAACTGCTTACATTGTAGCTTGAGTGACGTTTAAATTGCTTACATTGTAGCTTGATGGACTTTTTAATTCCTTACATTGTAGCTTGATGGACTTTTACATTACTTACATTGTAGCTTGAGTGACTTTTAAATTTGCTTACATTGTAGCTTGAGTGACTTTTAAATTGCTTACATTGTAGCTTGATGGACTTAAATTGCTTGCGTTGTAGCTTGATGGACTTTAATATAAAACAAGCTTGGATGATCATTCGATCTTGACATAAAACAACTTTCACAATTGTAATTTGCCTTTACCTTCAAGATCTCAAGTTATTTACACGAAAGCCTACAAAATCTGTTTTGTCTCCAGTTCCTTATGTTCAATTAATACACTAAGGTGATGTTGAGTCCCAGAGACGATAAGTGAGTGTACCTACTTCTGGTTAGTCTATAAGATCAAAAATGAACGCGTTATTGCAGATTTCAGTTCCCCTGACGGTAGCATTGATGGCATACACGGTCTTAGAACAAGTTATTGTCAGATTTCAGTCCCCTGGCGGTAGCATTGATGGCATACACGATCTTAGAACAAGTTTTTGTCAGATTTTGGTCCCCTGACGGTAGCATTGATGGCATCTACGGTTTTTGTCTGATGCCTGATTCATCTCATGTTCTTTGTAATTCTTGAACATGACTTTGGATGTCCATACAACATAATCCCCCGAGAAGTGCCAAATGATTGAGGATTGTCTGGACCAATAAAGTCTATTATCTGATTAGAAGACATTGGCAACTTGTACTTTCTTTCCTCTTCTTCTTTCCTTGTTCATACTTTTCGTAAAACTTTGTCGGGCCATATAAATCAAAAGAGGAATAAACTACCAATGGATACCTAAAATCCACAGCTCATGACAACTAAATATCCTAGATCTTACTTTAAACTTACTAGTTGTAATGTTTTCGTAGTTTTTCTTTAGAGTTGTTTGGAGCGTTTCTCCGAACTTCAAGATTTACTTCGAGATTTGAAAGCCCCATAACTTGAGATAATCCAAAACAAAGGACTATTTTTTATATTCCGTCTGGCTTTATCCTTCTCCATAGGAATCCTAATAATATCCTCGGGCATCGATACTTTTTGCAATATTGTTTTTTTTTTTTTTCTTTTACTTAAAAACCCGGATTGATGTTACTAATTTCAATCGCTTTACATTGATTTCCAACATTTCATGTATAGTTTGTGACATTTGATGATGTTTGCATTTTCGTGCACATAAATCCAGGAAACGTGGTGGGGGATTTTTGTTGTTTTTTTTTTAAATGGCCTTAGGACCCAGTGCTTAAGGTTTTGAAGCTGCTCTATTATTCCAATAGATTTCAAATGTGTCATCAAGGACTTCTATTCACATTTTCAAGTGTTTTATACCTTGACCAGTTCTTAATGCATATAATATAATACTTAACATATTAACAAGAAAATTACCATCTCGAATTGTTGGATAATGTGTAGATAAGACCATTCAAGAGTCTTCATTTCTGCGATATAGAATGGGACCGTCCTCAAGTAGTGGAGATTATTATTAGTAAAATGTGACTCACGCATGTTTAAGTCTTGCAAGATGAAGATTATATATCTGGTGATGCTTATAAATGACAGGTGGCATGTGGAACATCATCATATGATAGTTGAGTTGCAGATATATTAGGCTATCTGCGCGAGCTATTGATTGTTTATTTTACATTATTGCCAGCTGAATCGCTTGGTTTCTGCATTGCCTCTGCACAACTGTTACATTTTCTGCCATTCAATGAATGAATTCAGCATAATTGTATAAGCAATAACTTTCTAATATTTTCCTCACTGTTGTTGGGCAATAATGAAACATTAGGTTCAATCTACGCATCACAAATACTATTCAGTTAAGTTGAATACTCAGTAATACCTCTACAATAGTATACATCCGAAATCTGTTATGTAGCTCTTCTTTTCGAAGAACAAATTTCTCCTCAAACTCATCTCCACACATTTTCAGTTGTTCCACTTTTTCATCTACACGTAGAATGTGATAACAGTCTTCCTGATATACGCTGCACGTGTTAAATGCAATCATTAGTTTACTCCATTGACCATTATTTCTATAGCCAACTCCATGGACCACTATTTCTAATAACCGATCATTAGTTTACTCCATGGACCATTATTTCTATAACCAAATTACTGACCTTCCAATGCGATAATAAGCCTCGCGGTCTTATCATAGGCAACACATGGCAAATTTAGACCGACAAATCGTGCAAATATTTTTATACATTTGTAGAACAGCGTGATATTTATGGAAAATGTATGCAGACCTTACTTTGATTTTGGGGTCTTACATTTAACCTTGAAACGTGACCTTGCCCTTGAGCAAACAAAAACAAAATGGCAACATTCTTTTTATGATTCATAAGCTTTAAAATGATACATGTTGTCTACTTTCTTCACGAACTTTCCACGGGAGTAAGAATCACTTTGGACTATACAGCTGAACTACACTCTCTGAAGTCACCATCGACCCGTCACTTATTTAAACGCAATACAAATCTTAACCTATCAATGACTTTTGTGAGTGAAATGAGAAAAGTGGTTGCTGAATCATGAACATTGGGTTTATTTCTAAATTGTTTTCAAGACAGGAATGTGGACTGGAATTTGTCAATAGTTGCCCTCAAGGAAGGTCTGTCGACCTTTGACGCCATATCTTCTGGTCAGCTCGATATAAAATGAGCCACGTATAAAAGTATATCAACAGGTTAACTTTAACCTTATACCTCGCTGGATATTTGCCAAATTTTTCTCACACACTGACCACGATTTATGATTAATCGCCAAAACACTGACTTAGATGAAGGGAAGTATCTATTTATACTTTTCTAACATACTTTTTGAACTATTTGTCGTTTCATTCATGTAATTGACATGTTCTAGTTATATTAACGATCACTGCGTCAACAAATCCGGCACAGTTACGTAGTCAGAGATGTTCCCTTGGGCCATCTCAATTATTTCAAGGTTACGGTATATTATAGTTTGTTGTCAGTCTCATTATTTATATCATATGCTGTATAAAATACATATTTTTTAAACAAGGGCATTTATCATTATATACAAATATACGCGAAATATGACATTATAATAGTACAGAAATCATAAACAATAGTGTATTGAAGATGCTGACTAAAATTATATTAGCTCGTATGAACAGATGCTGCATTTTTCTTGTAAATACATCCTATCGGTGAAGTTCCCTCAAAAAGCAAACATTTGAAACATCTTTTGAGAGAGAGAGAGAGAGAGAGAGAGAGAGAGAGAGAGAGAGAGAGAGAGAGAGAGAGAGAGAGAGTGGGGGTGGGGGTGGGGAGGTCTTCACATTTCACATTGTAGACACCACTTTATTTTTCATTTTACACCTCAGAAATATTCCAGACTTTTTATTTGAAACAATCTTAATGCACCTGCATTGATTCAAGGACACTTCCAGACAATGGCGAAATCTTTTCCTTACCGTTTGAAAAGTCTATCCACAGCTAAATGCGATATCTACATTGATTAAAGGACACCTCCAGACAATGGCGAAATCTTTTCCTTACCGTTTGAAAAGTCTATCCACACGTAAATGCGATATCTGCATTTAATAAAGGACACCTCTAGACCACGGTGAAAGCGCTTTCTTGCCATTTGAAAGATCTGTCCACGACTAAATGAAACATCTAAGCATTGTCTGTAAATCTATTTTGACTCAATTCAATTTCTTTCTTTTTACAGCGTTTAACTTTTTCCTGATTGATAATATTCAACCTGTCTTTAACCTTGCTTTGTCTATATAATTTTAATCTGAGTTGTTGTCATGGTAGAAAATTCGAATACGTTATATATAGCTTCCAAAAGTCAGGAGAGTAGCTCGCTTAGTTCTTTATTTAGAGAAGTAAACAAGTTATGGTCATAAGCTTTGTCATTTCCTAAATAACATACTATCCATTTACTATTAAGCCAAGGATATACTTTGACTGTCATTTTCAAAACGTTTTGTTAATTTTTCTATTAATCGACTGCCATGCATTCTTAGCGTTACTTTGCCATGTAATAATAAGCACTTAAAGTGTGGGTGATCAGATAAACTACTGCCGTGGATATAGATATAGGTACAACGAAAGCGGTATCATAATAGGTGTGCTAGTAGGTATGTAGATAAAGTGTAATGTTTTATCTTCAGCTTTGAAATAAATGTTGCTATACATGTCTGAAACGAAATCCAAGTACAAATATATTTGTTTTCTGAGAGAGAGAGAGAGAGAGAGAGAGAGAGAGAGAGAGAGAGAGAGAGAGAGAGAGAGAGAGAGAGAGAGTAATGGCATATAGGTTAGAGAGCTATCATTCGTTCCCTACTAAGAATCGAACCCTTGTCCACGAGTTACGTCACCTATTGCCTTATCTGCCTTATTGCCTTACCAACCCCGCGCCCTCTGGACTATATATATCTATTTGTCTGGCAGAAGAAAAAATAATTTAACATCAAGCAGGCGGAAAATTAAAAAATGAAAACGTTCGATTTGGCGTTGTTGCCCCCCTCCCCCCCCCCCAGATCACCCCAAAAAGTAGAAAACAACTGAAAACAAGACTGATGCTAGATAGAAAGGGTGTGATTTTTAATTCGATTGATTCATTAATTATGACCCTAAATATGTTGACTTAAAACTTATTATTATCCCAAAGGATTTTCAAAGAAGAATGAAGAAAAAGGTGCTGATTATGTAATTCTGCCCTTTCATTAGAGTATATATCTTTGAATAATGTCTCACAACTCCCCCAACACGGCACAGGGTAGATATTAAACCTTGATATACGATTGAGAAAGGTCTGTAGATGTGAACACCGGTGTTAAAATTTCGATCCATCCCTTGGATGCAGGGCTAATGACGTTATGGTAAAAATAAAATAACTTCTGAGCGTTTAGTCTTACATTTTTGAGAATTGATTGGTGTGACCATTGCCACACACACACACACACACACACACACACACACACACACGCACGCACGCACGCACACACACACACACACACACACACACACACACACACACACACACACACACACACATATACGTAAATCTATAGCCGATAGTAATCCTAAACAATATAAAGCAAAAGCCGATAGTAATCCTAGACAATTTACATGTTTGAATGAGAGTGGAAACCTGCAAACAAAGAACTATTTTTTAAAATGCAAAACATGATCAAAATTTGTAAACTTCATGTCTGTTTGTATTACGACCAATAACAAAAGTTTATAAAATATAATGAAAAGGAGCTATTGAAAGTTGCTGGTCAGGAAAACACAAATTAATAATATGCAACCATATCTGGCTGATGGAACCATCCTTACCCCCAGAACCTAAGTTCTAGATATCCAGAATTAGGAGGTGGGACAAAGCAGATGATCTCCGAGCTATGTATGTAAAGCACAGTCTATATAAATTTTGCATTTTTTGGTAAGACATATAATAGTACTGATACACAGACTAGTGCTGCTACATATAATAGTACTGATACACACACTAGTACGGATACACAGACTAGTGCTGCTACATATAATAGTACTGATACACACACTAGTACTGATACACAGACTAGTGCTGCTACATATAATAGTACTGATACACACACTAGTACTGATACACAGACTAGTTCTGATACACAGACTAGTGCTGCTAGATATAATAGTACTGATACACACACTAGAACGGATACACAGACTAGTGCTGCTACATATAATAGTACTGATACACACACTAGTGCTGATACACAGACTAGTGCTGCTAGATATAATAGTATTGGTTCACAGGCCAGTAATGATACTCAGACTAGTACTGATACAAAGACTAGTAATGATACATAGACTAGTATTTATACATATTATAATTCTGATACACAGACTAGTACTGATACAAAGGCATTTAAATCAACTGTTCTGTTGTTATAGGAATCATGACAACATAAATCCCTAAAATAGGATAAGTGATGTTTTCCGATACTTGCGTGCTCTGGAGACAGCTTAGAAACACGAAAACAAAGCGCGGTATTTAATGGCGGTAACAAATAAGATTTGCATGAATGTTCAATGAGACTGAACCATGTTTGAAGAAGATTATCATTCCAAACATTTGACAATTCGGTTCAATGAAAGCCGAATCACACTTAACGATCAGACTTCTGAAACTACACATCCTGGAAGGGCAAAAGGTTGAGTATGGAATTTTTACCACAAAACTAGGTCTCTAAATATGTTGGCTAGAGGTGAAGTCCAAACAACGATATAAACCATTTTTGAAGTCATTCGCACAAAAGTTGGACATGAAATAAGTACATGATGAATGCATGACATGACTGAATATTTAACATTCCACATAGATATGCATTATTCACACAGAGGACGTTTCTGTATAGATTTGCATGAATGAGTTAAACACAAAAAGCTTGAATCAGCATATACATATACGGAAATTTGTTTTTTTCTATGTTGCAGAATTAATTTTAAGTATTCCCCAAAATTATCCCAATATACCATAAAAATACTATTAAATTGATACAGTCTGATACATGCCTTGGAAAAAAAAAGTAGAAGACATTGGCATAATTCGATACATATAATGTCGGAAGAAGGTTCAGTTGTAAAATTAAAATTATCAACACCAATTAAAAGTTCAATATGTTATTTATGCGGAACATATCAACTATAGTGATGAACTATCTTGGACAATCAAGACATTCAAACACATTATATCAATTCTCTGTTCGTGTGTTATATCAATCCACAAGAGATATAAACCAATAGAGTACAGAGGAACACATTCTATCAATTCTCTGTTCGTGTGTTATATCAATCCACAAGAGATATAAACCAATAGACTACAGAGGAACACATTCTATAAATTCTCCGTTCGTGTGCTATATCAATCCACAAGAGATATAAACCAATAGAGCACAGAGGAACACATTCTATAAATTCTCTGTTCGTGTGTTATATCAATCCACAAGAGATATAAACCAATAGAGTACAGAGGAACACATTATATCAATACTATGTTCGTGTGTTATATCAATCCACAAGAGATATAAACCAATAGATTACAGAGGAACACATTCTATAAATTCTCTGTTTGTGTGTTTTATTAATCCACAAGAGATATAAACTAATAGGGTACAGAGGAACACATTATATCAATACTATGTTCGTGTGTTATATCGATCCACAATAGATATAAACCGATAGGTTACAGAGGAACACATTATATCAATACTATGTTCGTGTGCTATATCAATCCACAAGAGATATAAACCAATAGGGTACAGAGGAACACATTATATCAATACTATGTTCGTATGTTATATCAATCCACAAGAGATATAAACCAATAGGGTACAGAGGAAAACATTATATCAATACTCTGTTCGTGTGTTATATTGATCCACAATAGATATAAACCGATAGGGTACAGAGGAACACATTATATCAATACTATGTTTGTATGTTATATCAATCCACAGGAGATATAAACCAACAGCATACAGAGGAACATATTGTATTAAAGTATTTACAATGCTTTGGATAAGATTACAAAAACAGAGTGGTGAAGAAGGACCGAAAGATGCACAGTTTATCGTGCTCACAGAGGAAGATGTACCACATTTTAGTTTAACAAACGTGTTACATCTGCGATGGAGAAATAACTGAAAACAAAGTTTATGACATGGATCATTTAGAAGATAAATATAAAGGTCCAGCATGTATATATTGTAATATGAATTTTACATATAAAAATACATACCAATATGCATTCATTACTTGTCTGGATAAAACATTCATTTGGTCATCAAGACATAGTTAAAATGATCCAAAAGAAGAGGTAAAAATAATAATAATGAAGGATGGAAAAATATAGTTTATTAAGGAAGCATTTCATAGTTTATAGGTTCATGAAAAAATGAAAACACCAAACAGTTATAAGGATAATTATGTCAGTAGGAAGAGTTACATTCGTAGGACAGTCAACATAATAGCTGCTTAAAATTAAGTTCGCAGAAACAGTAGAACAGTTTATAAATATGATGTCAGAGTGGCGGAGCGCAGAGTAGCTGCAGTCTGAATATTTAAGGAAAGACATTTACCCATATGAATTCACGGCTGGCTTTCATAGATTTATCACAACAGCTGTACCACCAATAGAAAAGTTGTACTTATCACTTAACGATTCAAACATATCAAATGACGATTACCAATACGTTAAAGATGTAATGGAACATTTTAACCTTGAAATACTTGGAGATCTACACGACTATTACATAAAGAAAGATACATTCATGATATGTGACATTTTCTAGCAATTTGTTGTCATGTGAAATTTTCTGGCAATTTGATGTAATGTGACATTTTCTAGCAATTTGATGCCATGTGACATTTGTTTAGCAATTTGATGTCATGTGACATTTTCTAGTAATATGATGCCACGTGACATTTTCTAACAATTTGATGCCATGTGAAATTTTCTAGCAAGTTGATGCCATGTGACATTTTCTAGCAATTTGATGCCATGTGACATTTTTTAGCAATTTTATGCTATGTGACATTTTCTAGCAAGTTGATGCCATGTGACATTTTCTAGCAGTTTGAAGCCATATGACA
This sequence comes from Margaritifera margaritifera, assembly GCA_029931535.1. Classification (NCBI taxonomy): domain Eukaryota; kingdom Metazoa; phylum Mollusca; class Bivalvia; order Unionida; family Margaritiferidae; genus Margaritifera; species Margaritifera margaritifera. The sequence continues at coordinate 896,905 of JAQPZY010001550.1, read as the reverse complement.
TTTTCTAGCAATTTAGCAATGTCTGTAGGAAACATTATAAACTAGACCCTGCTCTCTACAATACAGTAGCACATGATGTAAGTTTGAAGATATTATATGAGGAATTAGAATTGTTGACAGATTATGTTCCTGATGATCGAAAGTGGAATGCGAGGTGGAATTAGTATAATACTTCATAGATAAGCTGAAGCAAATTACGAATTCTACTTGGACAAAGACATTAAAGTAAGAAATGATGGGGAGTACAAAAGGTCAAAGTCATACATCATATATATATAAATATAATAACCTTTAAGGATGAACCATGGGTCAAAACATGCCAGTAAAAAGAGTTTAGATTGGCAAATGAATGACAAATTAAAGGGATTGAGAAACATTTACTCATTTGGCCTGAAAATTTTAATAGTAGGTAGATTTTAGAAGTATATTCTGAGATTAGATTACATTTCAATGACCATTTCAAGGACTACCCATTAATCTGAGATAAATTAATTCTGGAAGACATAATTCATAGGAGTTACCAAAAGTGGATAAATGAATCCATAAAGTACAAAACCAACAGCACCAAAACAGTTATGTGCATAAAGAAACAAATAGAAAAATGCCATTCACTATAGAAATCGAAAGCTTTACATACAGTTGGGTTTGAAAGTGAAAAAGATAACATAATTTTGTACATTGACTTGAATACAAATTTGACACAGAAACGTAGCAAATAATTTCGGGAAAAAAACTTTTTCAAACTTCTTAACAATGTATTCGGTAAGCCAATGGAGAAATCGAGGTAACGAACAACAGTTTAAATATGTACAGAGGAAATAAATTGTTCAAATGGCAGAACGATCTATCATTTGTACGGAGGACAATTATTATTGATGACTTAAGAAAATCAGATTAGGAGAACTAATTACGGTGGATTTACATTCTTAGATTTATCCAAGTGGACGATGAACGAATACTACTACAAGAAAGTAAAAAATAAATACGGTGACAGAATGGTACTGTTAACGACAGTTGTGGATTCATTATATTTTTATGTTGAGTCGGATTATTTTTAAAATGACATTGAAGAGAGTATCAAGTTTTGTGACACTAGAAACTTTCCAAATGATATAATATGAGAATGATAATGTTCTTGGTAATTATAAGAACAAGCTGAATGGTATTCCATTTCAAGAGTTTTATGGTTTATGGTCAAAACATTATTCTTTCGCAACAGACAAAAACGAGACAATGTTTGTAAAAGAAACAAAAAATATGTAAGAAAGAAAAGAATTTAATATTCCAAATGTACAAAGACTGCTTATTTAATCACAAGGAAAGTTGCCAGGAAATGAATTTACTATAATCATACACTCACGAGATGCATAGCATCAGAATGTGTAGAGTTGCTTTATCTTTGCGTGATAACACACGTTATTTGGTTGACAGCGTAAATATATGACTCCTCGGACACGAAAGTATTCCATAGTCATGCACCTTAGATATTGTTCCTTCGAAATATATCGACTACGTTGACTCACTACTTATCACATTTTGTCTCAGAATATATAGCAATCGCCATTTTTATCCTTAAGTAACCGTTTTATATTGTTAATATTGTTGAACAGAAAATTTATACAAATGCTAACGATGTAATCAAAAAAGATTTATATTTAGTCTTCATAATATTTAGTGCAAACAGACTTTTCACAATTAGTCACTCAGCAAAAATGATCATTTCATGAGGTTCTTTCAAAAACCTTTATCCGTCGGTATAAGCCAGATTTAACACAGCAACACTATTTAGTCAAGCATACAACATAATTAAAATTATCCGCTTGTTTTGAATGTTCACTGTGCTTCAGACACGAAATAAATAGACATTTTATAAACATCTACATATTCTTTTCTGTTGATCGGCAGGCGGATATCTTATTGAACGTTAGTTAATTCATGACCACTCAAATATACTCTCTCAATCAAGCCAACGATTTTCCTTACAAAAATTGTTAACACTTAAGTTATTAATTTCTCAGGGCTTTCCTAACTCGTCAGATAAATAGTTGGTGGTTTCTTTATCTGTTTCCTCAATTGGAAACCATGGGAGTAAACGATCCACTATTTTTGCACAATATCAAAACACCTTATAAACTCTGTCTTGGAAAATCAAGTGTGAGGTTCAGTAAAGTCGTATTGGCGACTGTGTCGATAATTCTATCCCTTGTGATATATTCATGGAAGAAAGCAATTCTATTTCAGTTCTTTGTTTGTTTGTTGTTGTTTTTTTTTTTTTGTTGTTTTTTTTTTTTTTTTGGGGGGGGGGGTTACGAAGTAACCGTATAGTATTGGAGGTAGATATTTTCCAGTTCATAATCCCGATTTCCCCTCTATGTCCTTTCCGAGGCTTTTGGAAGTTTTGTTTTACATCTGAAATCCCATGGAAGAGCACAAGGATACAATGTTTGATGAGCTGTTAGTATCCAGATGTCTAATGGCATGCTTAGTGTTTTATCGAACACAGCAAATTGTGTAGCTTCAGTACAGTATTTTATGCATCACAAGCCACGGATCTCAACTTTCTCAAGTTATCATTTATGATAACTTGCTCAATCATGTTTGTTCTAAGCGAACATTTTGTATATCATGAAAATATGATAGCCAGTCATCTTGAATAGATCATCAATTCCATATAAGAGATAAGATAAGAATTCTTTATTTCAGATTGCATGGTCCATACATCTAAATTAAAATATAAAATATAGAAGTATTTAAGACATAAAAGTTCATAGGTGTCTTATGTACAAATATACAGACCCATATGATACGGTGATGTGATGTTTTTAACCAGCATTCTGCGTAAATTGTTTAACATTGCATTATTAGCATACCCCTTTACTGTCATATGAAACGAAACCAAAAAACTACCTGGTGCAATGAATGTATTTTTATTTAGCAGGGCCTGGCATTGTCATCTGTAAAGTTAGCTTAGGTTTACTTTGCTCGGTGTGTATGTGATAAATAATGTGTTAGACTAAGGTGTTTATCTCCTTATGGTATCTTTTCCTGCTTGTGAGAAGTTATGTATTTACCGTATGTTACTTCGGAGACTGCGAAACTTCGCTAAAGGTGGACCTACACAAAATATGTAAGCAACATTCATACTAACACCAATCACAATTGCAAATAATCTGCACTCGCTATTACTTGATCATTAAAGGGATGGTAAAAATCACTAGGTTCAGGTTTTAAACGTTTTATCTTATTTTTCGGGTTTGCAGCTACATCATCAGGATATATAGATCCATCAGGATGAGTCAATGAATATATAGCAAAAGCATCATTCAGATTGTTAAAGCCTGTGTCACCAACCCTAGTCTTCTCAATCTTCCATTCAAGGAGTCAATTGTGTTGGATCTGTTCTCATTGAACTCTGCAGTTGTTTTCTTATTCTTCCATTTGTAATATCTATGTTCTATTACTGTGTGCACTCTTCAGTTTCTGTAGACTATACTTCGTAGCCATAGGTGATGTGCAACTTCGGCATACCATCCAAAAATTCTACTTCTTGTTCAAGCTAACTCTTTTCCATTTATCAACGATAAAATCATGTTTTGGATGCGTGCCGAAGATGTGCTAAATGACAGTCATTAACGTTGTCGCGCAGTGACAAGACTACACAGGATGTTCAAGACACACGGTTTTCACTATTTAAATAATGAAAAATGGCTGTAGGCGGTGATGATGATTTTGAGTATTCCTTGTATGAAGATGATGTTCATTATATTGAAGATTCTGAACTTGAAATCGATGATACTGTAAATCTGGCTGATTCTTTTGAAGATATCACACCAATTGGAGATTCTAGAGTTTGAATAGAAGCTACACAAAGAGCAGGTAGATAACGACTTGGCGTGGATGAAATACAATTTCAATTCAAAAGAATTAACTTTGAAATAAAAATCAAAGCACTCTATTACGTTAAACCTGATGACAAGACAGTTCAAATTTCAATGAAAGGCAACATGAAATCAATGCTAGAACGTAGCACTGTCATAGACCTGTGTACAGGATTTGTTGGAAACATTATGTCAAACAAATGGGAACGTCCGGGAAATACAAAACGTGATACACAACCTCAGATCCATTTAGAATCTACTGTTGTACACAGGCAAAAGAAAGAGTACCTAAGGTAATAGAGGTGGAAACAATAAACACAAAGAAGCCGCTTTATCAACAGGTAAGAGAAACTGAGACTATAATTGACGGAAGAAATCAAAGGAGAACTCCCCTCTTAGACGTCTATTGAATTCAATACAATGTAGTTTGGTACTATTATTTATGATTTTTAAAAAAATCAAATTTATTTGCAAGACCTTAACGTCTTTCTGTGAATTGTTTAATAAGAAAATTGCAATCTTCCTAGGCAGCGGCGGTAGCTTAGTTGGTCGAGCATCGGAGGGCATCGATAGTCGAACATCGATCAATAAAGGGTTCCGGGTTCAATAAACGTAAAGGCCAGATCGAATCGGTTGCCTCTGTGTGTCCTTGGGAAAGGCACTTAAGGCTTATAATATGTTAAAATTGCCGTTGAAACCAACACAAATAAAACAAGAACACAAACTGTCATAAATGAAATATACTGGAAATACAAATATTACCTATTATACCTATCAAATTCTGATGATAAGACAAACTGTGGGACATTTTAATGGTATCCCTTCACAAATTAAGCCAACGAAAATCATTAATATTTTTACCTCTGGTTTTTCCTGGGGATATGCTTACCAGTGAAGAATGTAACTTGCATTCAATAGAAAGGATCATTAAGACCTGAACAGGAAATAAAATGTTTATTGAGTTCTACCTGTTGGAACTTGTGTATGTTGACAGAGCAAACAAGTGTGATTCGGCTGTGTGATAATACTGTTTTTCGATATTGTTATATAGATGTCAGATCTGGAGTTTTAGTGATAATACTCTAATTCAACGTGTACACACTGATTTCTTATGACAATCTGTTGTTGTTGGATTTTTTTAGAAAAAAAAGTACCTCATTGTATATGTTGTATGGAGAGACCGGTAGGTCTCCTACGAGTATTGTTAATCAAAACTAGGGCTTGTTACTGGAAAACATTAGTAAAATTTCAAAATCATTATATGACATTATGTTATAGGATAATACTGCTGGTATATACAATTTTAAATTGCGTTCCTTTATCAAACAAATTTGGTGTGTTTTGTGTCTGAATAATTTATGATTATCTCAGTATTTCCTCTCTGTTGATTGCCTCAGAAAAAACAGTCACAACGAGACTGAAAGATAAATATGTACAAACTTGGTATTCTAGCGGTTTTGATTCCTCTAAAATTACAACTTATTGGATATTTACAAATCTCTTACATCTGAGCCATTTGTAACACATATGCCAACAGACATATATAATAATTTAGTTAAACAAAGTTCACTCCAATGAATCATAGATTTCCCATTGAAACCAGGAACTGGCAAAATTTTGAAGATTTTTGAGTGTGTGTTTCATACGATATAAGTGATACATTTTACTTTAATTTTCAATGTAATATTTACTGAACTAAGAAAACAATATATAAAGTAAGAAGTATTTCAAATTTGTTAACACATACACATTTAGTGAATTGCTAAACAACACAAATGTAAACGTGCTGATTAGATTAAGTAAATGTATTTAACTGATATTAATATAATTCCCAAGTTAACTCAAAATAGTTGTACTTATTACCATTGTATACTTATTACCATTGTATACCTATTACCATTTTATACCGTTTTGCTACATATATCCAAAATATTGATAAGAATATCTATCTTTCTCTATCCACTATACCACCATCATTACTAATTATTAATTTGTATTTGTACCAGGGCTCAGGAAAAAAATTCCCAAGCACTCGTCCCTGGGACGAGTGAGTTACAAGAGTTACTCGTCGTTGTTCTCATTATACTCAACACACTACACTCCTGCACTGCACTGCTTACGTTTTAACTAAAGAACCACAGGTACCTGATGCAAGCTTGATACTAAATGAGTCAAAACCATGAAAACATTATGTTCTAATACATGGCTCCTTAGATAATTCTCTGTTTTATAAACAGATTACAACAGTATGCATTGTGTGAAAGTTGGTGGAAATCGGCTGAGATACTTAAAATACTCATTTCGAATGTAAGTTGACAACATTTTTCTAATGAAAAGTAATTACATACTTACATAAATATCTGCTGGTATCTTCCCTTTGGCATGACAATGTATCAATAAAGCTTCAGTCTTGAAAATACCGGTGACCTGCGGCAACTGTAGCATTGCCTGACCAGATGAAAAATTACACAAATTTTGATATTCTTCGTCTCTTAACTGCACAGAGGTCTGGCTCATAAAGGTGCTCATTGAAATGGATCTTTCTTCAGATCTAAATGACCCCTAAATTGCTAAAATGTGTTGCTGTAAACGCAAACACCATTAATAAATCGAGGATTAAGCGTGAAACTGCAACATAATATATTCATAATATTTACCAATTTTAGTATCAAGCTTACATCAGGTACCTGTGTAAAAAAATGAAGTCGTTTTCTTTGCAACATGTTCTAGACTGACAACAAGTAGGCAGATTAGGCATAGGTTATTTATAACTAACGCAAACCAAATGCTAAGCGATGTTGAACTTCAGCGCTTGTTAAGGTTACAAATGCACTCAGATTTATTCTCAAGGTACGATAATGCATCTACTCGGCCCAGGAACGAGTTAGTACAGATTTACTCGGCCCTGCCAATTTTTACCCTGTCATGACGAGTGGACGAGTGGTTTTCCTGAGCCCTGCTAACTGTTATATTAGATGTATAAAATATTGGTGTAAATTGTTGCATATGCCTAGCTGTATTTATCCCAGGAAATGCTACATGATGTTAAAGGCACTGGATGACTGCGAGATAATAACTTGGGCAACTTATATTAGACAGCTACTTTGTAAATATGGGTTTAGTTTTGTGTGGATATCACGGGATATTGGTGATGTTGATTTATGTATTGTGCAATTTAGACAACGGTTAATGGATTGCAACTTGCAAGAATGGCACGAAGAAATAAATGGACCAACCCCTTTAAAGTATTATAGGAATTATAAAAGTCTTATAGAATGTTGAAAATACATAGATGTTGTTGAAAACAACAAAATAAGACGGTTGTACACCCTCTTTAGATTAGGAGAACTTCCTATTAACATAGTTAAAGGCAGACAAAAAATTTCGATAGGGCAGGTATAGTATGTTATGTATGTGACAGCGGGGAAATCGAAGTTGAATTCCATTTTTTATTAAAATGCCAAAATTACTCACAATTAAGATTAAGTTTTTTCCAAATACAATTAAAAATACTCATTTTATGAAATATTTTGCAATTTACTTTGTAATAAATCTGATGAGGTAATCAGAAAAACAGCACAGTTTATATATTTTGCTTTCAAGCTAAGGTAAAATACTTTATAATTATGTAATTACGTATATTCTGTCATATGTATGTGATTATATGACTTACCACCATACTATAGACTTAAAAAATACTCATGTGTTTGAACCCGAATTATATATTTTCTTCATTGTATAATTTTGTACTTGGGCCAATGGCCTTATACAAAAAACATTAAAATTTTTCTTCTATGTATCCATCCATGTATGTATGACTGATTGACTGACTGACTAACTTTCTTGTATGTATGCATATATGTATGTATGTATGTATGTATGTATGTATGTATGTATGTATGTATGTATGTATGTATGTATGTATGTATGTATGTATGTATGTATGTATGTATGTATGTATGTATGTATGTATGTATGTATGTATGTATGTATGTATGTGTGTGTGTGTGTGTGTGTATGTATGTATGTATGTATGTATGTATGTATGTATGTATGTATGTATGTATGTATGTATGTATGTATGTATGTATGTGTGTGTGTGTATGTATGTATGTATGTATGTATGTATGTATGTATGTATGTATGTATGTATGTATGTATGTATGTATGTATGTGCGTATGTATGTATGTATGTATGTATGTATGTACGGATGTAGGTATGTATGCATGTATGTATGTATGTATGTATGCATGCATGCATGCATGCATGTATGTATGTATGTATGTATGTATGTATGTATGTATGTATGTATGTATGTATGTATGTATGTATGTATGTATGTATGTATGTATGTATGTATGTGTATACGGATGTAGGTATGTATGCATGGATGTATGTATAACGAATTGAGAATCTTTGACTGACGATTCTCTACAATCCAAAAGACATGGATTTTTCCCCCGTTACTGGAAAGCTAACTTGTATATCGTCTCGAGTGTTTTTTTCAATAGCTGTCAAAACATGTCCTGGCTACAATCGATAACTTTTTCATTTACTTCAAGTGCCACTTAACAGGTTCCCTAATCCTACTGGTACTTGATTTATTGTCTTTTTATGACTGTTTTCGATATCTGTCAAACCAAGTTAGGTTATTAATGATTACTACAGGATTACGCGGAGAGAGAGAGAGAGAGAGAGAGAGAGAGAGAGAGAGAGAGAGAGAGAGAGAGAGAGAGAGAGAGAGAGAGAACGTGATGCCAAGATACGTAATTTGCTAATTAAGAGAACTACCTGGCGGATTATAGGGTGAATGGAGAATTGAAATAATTATTGGGTATGCACGAATTTACAGATACCCAATAAAATGACGACGTCTTTTGTGATTTTCAAAAGAAACTTTGTCAACAACAAGGACACCATTTACGTTTAAATTATAACATGATGTCGCTTAATTAAATTTCCATTAATTTCAACGCTTCGATGGTTTTCTTGTTTATAATTTTTTTATCTATACCTAGATATGCGTGGCCTGCATAACTCTATCCTAGATGTCATCCATTTTATAGAATAGCCTATGTAACTCTATCCTAGATGTCATCCATTTTATAGAATGGCCTATATAACTCTATCCTAGATGTCATCCATTTTATAGAATGGCCTATATAACTCTATCCTAGATGTCATCCATTTTATTGAATGGCCTATATAACTCTATCCTATATGTCATCCATTTTATAGAATAACCTATATAACTCTATCCTAGATGTCATCCATTTTATAGAATGGCCTATATAACTCTATCCTAGATGTCATCCATTTTATAGATTGGCCTACATAACTCTATCCTAGATGTCATCCATTTTATAGAATGGCCTATATAACTCTATCCTAGATGTCATCCATTTTATAGAATGGCCTATATAACTCTATCCTAGATGTCATCCATTTTATAGAATGGCCTATATAACTCTATCCTAGATGTCATCCATTTTATTGAATGGCCTATATAACTCTATCCTATATGTCATCCATTTTATAGAATAACCTATATAACTCTATCCTAGATGTCATCCATTTTATAGAATGGCCTATATAACTCTATCCTAGATGTCATCCATTTTATAGATTGGCCTACATAACTCTATCCTAGATGTCATCCATTTTATAGAATGGCCTATATAACTCTATCCTAGATGTCATCCATTTTATAGAATGGCCTATATAACTCTATCCTAGATGTCATCCATTTTATAGAATAGCCTATGTAAATCTATCCTAGATATCATACATTTTATAAAATGGCAATTTAACTATATCTTAGATGGCATCCATTGTATAAAATGGCCTACATAACTCTATCCTAGATGTCATCCATTTTATAGAATGGCCTATATAACTCTATCCTAGATGTCATCCATTTTATAGAATGGCCTATTTAACTCTATCCTAGATGTCATCCATTTTATAGAATGGCCTATTTAACTCTATCCTAGATGTCATCCATTGTATTGAATGGATTACATAGCTCTATCCTAGATGTCATCCATTTTATAGAATGACATCCATTGTATAGAATGGCCTACATAACTCTATCCTATGTGTCATCCATTTTATAGAATGACCTATATAACTCTATCCTAGATGTCATCCATTTTATAGAATGGCCTATTTAACTCTATCCTAGATGTCATCCATTTTGTAGAAGAAAAAAATAAAAATAAAACAATAATTATTGCCTTAGCTTCGATCAGTTTTGTTTTATCCAAAATATATACAATAACCCGCCTATACCTTTCATTTGAAGCTGGGCATACACACACACACACACACACACACACACACACACACATATATATATATATATATATATATATATATATATATATATATATCTACATTAACCCGTGCATACGTTTCATTTGAAGCTGGACATACATATATACATATATATATATATATATATATATATATATATATATATATATATATATATACAATAACACACGCATACGTTTCATTTCAAGCTGGACAATATGTTATTATGCTAAACACATAAGGTTTGTCTTGACCTAAAACTTGTATGTCTTTTCTGATGCTTTTCTTCGATTGTAACTAGTCTTTGGCACATCAAAACATAAGGCCTCGTTTTTATTGTAATCAGTTATCATTTCACATGTTAAGATGTGCTAATACTCAAATTAATAATAAATCTTTAAAAAATTAGCAATAGTAATATATTTATTTATTATTATTATTATATTGTTATTATTATTATTATTATCATCATCTTCATCATCATTATTATTATTATTATTATTATTATTATTATTATTATTATTATTATTATTATTATTATCTACTGAAGGTTACGATTCAGTCCGAAGGGAAATCCCATTATGTTTGAAGATTACACATAGGGACAGAAAGGTGTTAATATGAGCAACACGTCTGTAAAAGATCACATATTTTTCACAACAGAGGAGACAAAACTCACTATTGTAAAAGTGAATTGTTTATTAAATAGAATGTTCTGATAATGGCTTGGCTGGTGGGTTTTGAGGGAGCTAAGGGATTGCTTGACTTTTCTTTCAAGACAGTATATTTTTCAGTTTCCCGTTGAAGACAAATCCTTTTGTTACCACGGTGGATATAGACAGGAGGGAGTAAAACTAAAAAAATTGTGTCTAAACAGGAATCATGGCATAAGAGCAATTATATTCATGATAGAATAGGTGTGCTAGATACAGAGTCTTAGACATCCCAAGGATAGCTATGTCAGGATTAAGTAATCATTTTCAGCCGAGATATTGAAATAAGATTATTGGATTATTTTATATATTTTTTTTTACCAATTATTTACCTTTGCTGTCTATCAATCCGCCTAGCTACTCGCTGTCTTCCAAATCACACGTGCACCCTCGAACCACGCACAGTCGGTGGTTTTAGCACCCACAAATGTTGTGTATATGAGAAATGAAAAATGCGAGAAGTTAAGGACAAAAGTATGAAACAAATGAGTGTGTATAGACGAAGCAGGCGTCGAGATTTAGGGTTATCGGTAGATTAAACATCTCACAATCGATGCATTATCTGTCAACTCTTGTCACTTTATTATCAAAGCGTGTTTTCAATAGGTACTTGTGCATGCAAATACCGATCTATAGAGGAAATGACTCGATTTATTGAGTGTTTATAAGCGCCCAGAACATAGTAGATGGTTGTTTTCTATCCACTCTAGGGGCATCTCAAAATTTGAAGCTCATTATAGTAGATAACCTCTGCTTTACTTATTTCAAGTGACGGCAATTCACTGAGATTGAACAAACTAGGCAAATCGTGAATATTTCCTTTACAACAGGATTTTTTTAAATCGCATTGTGAATCAGGAGTCAAATAATACCCCAAACTTTGGCTTTATCGTGCCTTTAGTATATATATATATATATATATATATATATATATATATATATATATATATATATGTGTGTGTGTGTGTGTGTGTGTGTGTGTGTGTGTGTGTGTGTGTGTTATGGATTTTACGTAACCTATTTTCAGTTCATCTTTTTAAGAGAAGCGGTAGCAGTGAAAATAACGTCCTTATGAATTAAATTGAATTGTGTCTGCGTGTGTTTGTGTCTGGAGAGAGAGAGAGAGAGAGCATTACCTCGGGAACATGTTTATGAGTGTGCTAAGAAAACAAAATGTATCTCGTAAGTAAATATGCATGTACATGTAGGTAGGTAGGTAGATATACATACATGGATGTATGTTCCCTGGACTCTGAATAACGGAATTAAAAAAACCTACTAAAGTACCCAAAAGCTTATTTCTTTAATACCAAAATGATTATTATTATTTTGTAGTTAAAATGTAATTTGTGTTGTAGTTTCCGCTCTTTGCTGGTTAAAATGTAATTTGTGTTGTAGTTTCCTCTCTTTGCTGGTTAAAATGTAATTTGTGTTGTAGTTTCCTCTCTTTGCTGGTTAAAATGTAATTTGTGTTGTAGTTTCCTCTCTTTGCTGGTTAAAACGTAATTTGTGTTGCAGTTTCATCTCTTTTGCTGGTTAAAATGTAATTTGTGTTGTAGTTTCCTCTCTTTGCTGGTTAAATTGTAATTTGTGTTGTAGTTTCCTCTTTTTGCTGGTTCAGTTTTAAAAAAGTCAATGGGTGGTATTGGCAATGTTTCCATTGTCTTTGAGTTCAAATTTTACTCAGCCAGTTTCAGTCCCGCTAAACTAAGATAAATTGTCTTTGGGTTCAAATTTCACTCAGCCAGTTTCAGTCCCGCAAAACTAAGATAAATTGTCTTTGAGTTCAAATTTTACTCAGCCAGTTTCAGTCCCGCTAAATTAAGATAAATTGTCTTTGAGTTCAAATTTCACTCAGCCAGTTTCAGTCCCACTAAACTAAGATAAATTGTCTTTGAGTTCAAATTTTACTCAGCCAGTTTCAGTCCCGCTAAACTAAGATAAATTGTCTTTGAGTTCAAATTTCACTCAGCCAGTTTCAGTCCCGCTAAACTAAGATAAATTGTCTTTGAGTTCAAATTTCACTCAGCCAGTTTCAGTCCCGCTAAACTAAAATAAATTGTCTTTGAGTTCAAATTTCACTCAGCCAGTTTCAGTCCCGCTAAACTAAGATAAATTGTCTTTGAGTTCAAATTTCACTCAGCCAGTTTTAGTCCCGCTAAACTAAGATAAATTGTCTTTTAGTTCAAATTTCACTCAGCCAGTTTCAGTCCCGCTAAACTAAGATAAGTTGTCGTTGAGTTCAAATTTCACTCAGCCAGTTTCAGTCCCGCTAAACTAAGATAAATTGTCAAGTACCACAAGCCAAGACAACGATCCAAGTTTGGTTGGTTGGTTAGTTGGTTGGGAGAGAGAGAGAGAGAGAGAGAGAGAGAGAGAGAGAGAGAGAGAGAGAGAGAGAGAGAGAGAGAGAGAGAGAGAAAGAGAGAGAGAGAGAGGACTTTTCTATTGATCCAATGCACCTGATAAAATACACATTCCTGACTAAACAGACGTCAACAAAGTTCCATACTGAATTAGGCAGTAAACGAAGACACGGAAGGAAAAACAAGTAGGGATAAACTGACACAATCAATCCATTAAATAAGGAGAAAATGATCTATGTCACAATCTATTCATGACGGGTGATCATAAAAACTTAAATTGTAAAGAAAAAAGAAGAGAGAAAAGAAAAAAACAGTAAAATTATCAGTCAATGTACCACCTATATTTAGTTTATTGATGATCTGTGAAATGTCCATGAGAACTAGTTAGGATATAATGAAATGTTTTAAATATCGATATCGCGATTTTAATAAATTCTATAATCAATTCACAACTGGTGAAATACTATCTCTGATTTATATGTTTGATAGTGTCTAATGACAACATGAAATACTAATATCTAGGTTAGCTATATACTAAGCAAAGGTTGAAGAATGCACATACATAGATGGTTGAGAAAAAATATGGCTAAATTACAACTTTTTTTATCAAATCTAAGACGTAACAAATTTATTGTTCTCGTTTTAAAAATCCTAAAAAAGTTCCTGGCCATGTGGTCTTGTACTCGCGCTACAGATTTGCGGTACTCGGATCAAACCCAAGCACACGTCGGCAGTTGCATAGTTGCAAGAACTGGCGACAACTCAACTCAGGCTGGTAGTTTCTTCGGTTATTTTGCTTTCCGCTAATTTGATAGCAAGAGTGTTACCCGCCCCCCCCCCCCCACACACACACACCCACACACCCACACCACGCAAAGAGCACTATTTATACAGAGTTACACTTAGCAGAAAGTAAAGGACTCGGACTTTACTTGCTCTATATACTAACTTAAAGAAGTTTCTTTTAGCAGAGAATAAATCGGAATGCTTACAAATTTATACAGAAGTTGCTTATTTGATGACGAAATGTCAACCATGCCTCTCCCTGAACTCGTCAGGTTGTGAAGTATAGCAGATTGATTGATTGATTGATTGATAATTAAACATTCTTCGTGTTTTAAACATGTATTTAAAATGTAATAGTGTCTTACCCATACTGAAATGATTACGATTCCTTAGACGGTTTTTATAATCGTTGGAATAATTATATTGCACCAATTATTTTCACTGTATGACGATTTGACATCATAGGTTGTCCAATTCAAAAGGAAACACCAGTTTTTCTTTATCGTAATTGAAGTACACCATGCAATCGCAAGATCGATGCTTTTGCAGTCATCAGAAGCTCCATGCATGTTCTTATACACTAGCATCCAATAATATTCACTCACGTGTTATTCATATTTGTACAAATGTTGCTACACAACTCTAACGAAGGATTTCAACAACAAAACGAATGAGATGAAAAATGAGCGGTATGAAGAAAATGTAAGATTAAACAGAACTTCTATTTGGTCTGTTGTTTGTAAGTTGTTTCTTCCCTTTACGAAGAGCTTGTTTAGTTCGAAAGCTCGGAAAACCGTTTTGTAACCGCGCTGTAACCAATTTTTGTGTCCAAACAATTATATAAATTATATATATATATATATATATATATATATATATATATATATATATATATATATATATATATATATATATATATGGATTTGTTATCGCTAGAGGCCAAATTTGTGTGTGTGTGTGTGTGTGTGTGTGTGTGTGGAGAGAGAGACAGAGAGTTTTTTTTTTAAATTATAGTAACTTACCTTACTACTGGCATTGGTCCCTCCATTTCTTTTTAGCCCAACAAATCCTAGGTGTTTTTACACTAGAATAAGTAACGTCTCCATTCGATTTGAGGGACAATGTTCTACGCTGAACCTAAACTTTGTCAACGGTTACATTTAAGTACATTTTATCCTCGTCTATTCCAATCGTCAAAAAAGTTATCCGTGTTTGGCCTTTGTGGAGAAGTCCTTTTAAAGATTTCCATGCGAGTCACTTTCTTTAGATAAGGTGCTCATTCGTAAAGCATATCACGAAGTTCAAATGCAAATATACCATTAGATAGTATTTCCACCTATAGAAACTCAACGGTGTGTTGCGCTCGGGGATTTCACCTGTGTACCGATTAAGTTTTTAAACCCCGTTAACTTGATATTTGTATAACGTTGCCTATTTGATCTAGCGAACTTGTCAACATGCCACGAGCAAACATTTCACTTATGAGGTATTATACTAAATGATACTGTATTCATTGACTAAGCAGGGTGGTAATTCATGAACCAAAAACATTACTAAGAGATACATAGTGTCAGTCACCGTTCTGGATTTGACTTTTGATACGAGGATGTTTGTCCAAATGAAAAGTAAACTGCAGATAACGTGTCGGTTAGTTTCAACAATACAATCTTCATATATTGCTGTTTGAGGAATTTCAAGCGCCACGTTTACCATATTATGCAAGACTGAAAATACAGAGTATATTAAAGCAGTTATGTTTGGGATCTCAGGAGAGTTACAGGGCATGCTAATTAACTTTCATTTGCTATTTTATGATGTACTCGACAAATATGTGATGAAGAGAAATAACAATAACATACTTTTTACCGCGAACAATAAGACACACACACACAGACACACACACACATATATATAAATGTATATATATATATATATATATATATATATATATATATATATATATATATATATATATATATATATATATAAAGTAACACTTGTTTCAGTGTCTGCAAAAGCTGCGATTTTCATAGTTTTCTTATGTTCTCCTGAAATCGAGGTTACCCTAACTCTATGTACATGTACCTTACACCCTCTCCGATCTAGGTGATGTAGAATAGACCCCGATTCGCTTTTCTGCATGTCGTAAAAGGAGACTAATGGAGGCAGAAGCCGATCTGTCTTAGTGGTTATCGTGCCAGACTCGTGACCGAAAAGGTGCGGGTTAGAATCGTACCACTAGACAAACCCGGGCCAGCTAAAGTGGTGGTTCCTACGGCAACGAACTTAACTAGAATTCGTTGTATACTACGGGAAACCATGTACAGTATTTTGGATACCGTGTAGATTTTTCAAGATTCCAGACGGTGAAAGGTCGGAGAGGTAGGTGCTGAGAATATGTACTTTTTGTTTTGTCGAATGATATTATCTGGGCGAAGAAATGTTGCTGATATGCATGGGACAGTTTTAATTTTCAAAGCATTCTAACGCAGTACACGTGTCTCACGCATATAGCACATATTCGGTGTCCAAAGTGAGCGCATTTCAGTTTTCAAAATTTGAAGCAGGGAGCGAGTCGGTTTATCGATAATTACTTCGTTTTGACAGAAACCTGTGACCAGTTTTCGTAAAAAAAATATTTGATGTATATCCAACAGAGTCCAACTAACTGTCTGATATGATTCGCGGCCATAGATGAGTCTTTCATTGAGACTGGTGATAATGATTCCGTCTTTTGCCCAGACTGCGGGAAAACTTACAAAACCGAACAAGGATTAAGGAAATCTGTACTAGCCGAACATTCAATTGAAGTTGCAAAACGGAAGTACAAAATGTGACATGTCTAACAAGGACTATTTGAAAAACATGAATTAGTCGCCCATATGGTTCAACACGTTGGAGATGCATACGTGTGCCCACATTGTGTGAAACGATTCAGTAGAAAGTTTTCCTTAAAAAGCCATGTTTCGGGCGTACATACAGAGTCACAGTATAAGGACAAAATCATTATCACCTGTCTCAATGAACGACTCATCCATGGCCATGAATCTGATCAATATACCAACTTAGCATAAATTTATATTCATTTTATTGTTATCGAGGATTAATTAAAGTTGCTTTTCAGTTTGTATAAATTCAATTTACCACAGAACTCGTATATGGGCTCATAAACCGTAAACTCTAAGTCTTTTTGTACGCTGTGAAGACTCAACGAGAATATTCCAACACCTGACCGATGCTTTTTCCATAAAAGTGCACGGAAAATAAATCAGATCCCAACATTTGTTGTGCATCTACATGGGAAACAAAAATCCCATCTACACGGTGACCTTTTCCTTTAAAGTTTGTCCGATCTACACGGTAAACAGGACAAACGCCATGTGGTTTACACGGTTTATTTTGCATTTTGTCCAAACTCAAATATTGTCTTCGATGCACCTTCACCGGCGGTATAAGACAGTTAGTTGCACTCTGTTGGATAAACATCAAATATTTTTTTTTACGAAAAGTGGTCACAGATTGCTGTCAAAACGAAATAAACGAAATACCGGCTCGCTCCCTGCTTCAAATTTTGAAAACTGAATCTGCTCATTTTGGGAGCCGAATATGTGCTATAAACGTGAGACACGTGTACTGCGTGAGAATGCTTTGAAAATTAAAACTGTCCCATAGATATCAGCAACATTCCTTTGCCCAGATAATATCATTCGACAAAACAAGCACCTACCTCTCCGACCTTTCACCGTCCGCCATCTTGAAACGTCTAAATGGTATCCAAAAAACACTACAGAGTTTCCCGTAGTATACAGTGCAATTGCACTGGCACTAAAACACCTGCCTGTGTTTCTCTACTGTTAAGCACCAAACCAACCTCTTACAGATCGCATTCGCTGCAATCTTTTTCTCCATTTACTTCTCTTTGCAGTGAAAGACTGTTTGATTTATCACCTCTTTATGAACAATTTAAAGAGCTGCTTTAGAGTTCTTGAGATGGAAAAATGTACGCATGTATCATATATTTTGATTACGTGCTGATTCATTTATTTTCGCTGTACTTCTCGAGAAGTGTCAGAAACTCCTTACATCCTAATTACGTACAGATTAATTTCACTTACATGATATTACAGCATCTCAGGTGTTGTATATAACATAGACCAAATACAATCAGGATTTCACCGTTTCGTAAGTGGTCTATTTAAATGAGTTTAGGCTAACTTTAAGCTAAGCACAATATCCAATAAACTACAGTCAGTTATGCATTAAATAATAATAATAATAAAAATAATAATAATAATAATACTGTTACAATTGTATATAGAGATCATTCAGGGGACTCGGTAAAAGTAGTCATTATGAGCAGGCGGCCTTTAGATGTAGACAAGCATACATGGGCTTGTTTAAATGAGACCAATCTATATGTGTGTGTATATGTATAAGATATATATATATATATATATATATATATATATATATATATATATATATATATATATATATATATATATGTCCTGAACCTCCCCCAAAACCTAACATATTTCTCATTTGAAATCCGTTTGTGATAGTTATGCGTCAGTAGTGTTTCAATCACCACTATCAAAATATATTACCTAGGGCCAGAATGATATGTCTTATATAGTCAATTTCTTTTCAATTATAGGTGATAAGTATTACAAATGTTAGAAAGATAATACCTGGGCCAGTGTACAGACGAAAGTGTACTATGTGTTCGTTACGCTTTATGTGTGTTCCACATCATTTTTATATATGAATGGATGTTATAGGAAGATCAGTGAAAACATTATCAGGTCTGAACTTTTGGATTATCATTCATCGTATGCCTTGATAAATGTGAAAGTATTAATCACGTTAAGGTACTGAAAGTAATCTTTCGGTAAAAGTACCACTCAATGCAGTGTAAATGTCCTATTCAGTGCAGTGTAAATGTCCCACTCAGTGCAGTGTAAATGTCCCCCTCAGTGTGAAAAGATTTACTTCAGTAACCCCACCCCACCCCCAACACACTACTGTAGTCCAGTCCACGTATATGGTCATTAAAAAGGAATGTAATACGCGGCATTGAAAACGGCTTCTTAAGCATTCAATTATCGTCGTTTTGTGTCTTAGTAATTTAATGAGTTAAAGTCAAACCTGTGTACAACGAACACCTAACACGCCAGCTAAGAAGTTGCTATGAATAGTTGGTCCTTATGGAAAGGTCAGTAGGTGACCGTATCGCATGTTAAGCCCATCTTATATTTCTGGTTTGAATATTACATGCAGGTTTAAACAGTAGTTTCGTCTTACATTATTGGAAAGATTGATTTGAAGTCACAAAGAATCGTTCTTAACAGTGGGATATATCCATTGTAGTACAAAGTTCTCTCCTGATAAACATGTACTTTGTTTCAGATGTGTTTTAATAACATTCCGTGACCGAGAGAGAGAGAGAGAGAGAGAGTTGAAAATTAAAACAATAACATTTATTGTACGCGAAGAATATCAAAGATTTGGCAAAAGAGCTAGAAGAAAATAAGCAGTCGATATGTGGCTGTTTTCCTTCAGACGGATCAATTTATATATATATATCTATAATTTTTGTCTAACATTATATAATCGTGTTGCATACGATCATTTTACCTTACAACCAAAAAGGGGATCTTGAGAGTTTAGATTTCGTTTCGAGAACAGAGACTAACAAGTGTAGGCGACAAGGTGAAATACATATCGCTAATCCTTCACATTGAAAATACTTATGCTAATCTGGCTTGGTTTGATTTGGTGTTGTACGACACAGCAACGCAAGATTATTTTGTGCCGAGGCAACTGGAGTGAAGTGCATTGCCCATGGTGGTAGCCGACCAGGGCTGGTCCAATGGCAGGATTCGAACCCGCACACTTTCAGTAGTGAGTCCGGCAGGCTAATCACTGCGCTGCTGTGGCTCCTGCCTCCATTAGTTGCCTCTAACGACGTACGGGAGGTCGCATTGAGTTTATTTGATATCCCCGAGCCTACAAGGGGTGGGGGTGGGGGTGGGGGGATAATTTTTACTTGAATTGATATAAAATAGAAAACAGCGTTAAATAATGTTAAAAGGCTAGGTATACATTTTGAGTAAAGCCCATCAAGTCTGCAACAAGAAACGAAGTGGGGATGATAATGTGCAAAGGATAAACATGCTCTTTAAAATTAAGTCAATAAACCATCCAAACATACGGGTTGGATCCTTTCATTGAGTTATTCAGAGTTTTTGAGTGAGTTGTGAAAATAACGTCTTAACTAAAGTAAAACATATGTCTGATAGATAGGTAATACAACACCTAAAACATATGTCTGATAGATAGGTAATACAACACCTAAAACGAAAACATCGAATATGTAAAATGATTTGAGTCAATAACAGATTAAATAATTAAGAAGAAAAAACTCATCCCAAAATAAGAAACCCGTACTTACTTGACAAAAGATGAAAGGTGTAATCCGGAAACAAAAGGATTCATTTATCCACTTGTATTCAATATTTAAAAAAATCAGATTAAAAAAACAAAACAAAACATTAAGTAAACGATGACAAAGCAATGCGGTTGACTGCATACTACACAGAAATGGGAGAAGTTAATTTTGTTTACAACTAGTTCTGTTATCTTATAATATGTCTGTGCTGGTAAAAATAGGTGGAAAAAAAAAATATGGAGTACTATGAGAAAATGAGAGTAGACAAGTGTAAATTGATCCTCGGTTTCGATGAATGAATGTGTGACAGTTTGTTATTGATCCTTCAAATGAATAGATGAGGTTTTGTAAGCAAGTCGATGAATTTTTTAATAAATGGATGAAGTTAGCAGCACATTAATATTCTCCGTACAAGTATTTCATAGTTCTATGAATTAGGGCGTGTCACAACGGAGATGTCTCTCAACACCGTTTAATGATGATTGTACATGTGCACCATGGTGATATCACTACACTGTAAACGAGGGTTTGACAGCACGGTGATGAGCCCTACGCTGTAAATGAAGGTTTGACAGCACGGTGATGAGCCCTACGCTGTAAATGAAGGTTTGACATCACGGTGATGAGAACTACGCTGTAAATGAAGGTTTGACAGCACGGTGATGAGCCCTACGCTGTAAACGAGGGTTTGACAGCACGGTGACGAGCCCTACGCTGTAAATGAAGGTTTGACAGCACGGTCGTGAGTCATACGCTGTAACTGAGGGTTTAATACCACGGTGATGTCACGTTGCAGTGGCATATTACGATTGGACGGTGATGATACGCTACACAGATGCGGTTTTGAAAGCAAGGATGAGTCGGGTGACATAACATAATAGTTGAGGAGGGGTTTAACAGTACTGTTCTTGGAACCTAAGGCTAAACAGCAATGCCATGACATTCTATTTTGGTAGATAAAGGCAGTGGTGGCGCGAGGGTTTGAGGCGCCCGGGGCAATGTTCTTTAGTGGCGCCCCCTACTTTGCCAAAGAGAACAGTTTTTACGTCAGTTGCCAACCTCCACCACCACCAATCTAAGCCCCTGAAACCGGGGCTTACATGGTAGTGGGGAGAGGGGAGAGTGGCAAAAAAGAAAGAAAGCTCCCGACGGCCCCCCTCGCCCCGCGCCTGGGGGCAATTTCCCTACTAACCCCCACCCCCACCCCTCGCGCCGCCACTGGATAATGGGTTGACAGCACGGTAATGACAATAGAGACAGGTATATGAAGGTTTGACAGCGTGGGGTTTACACTCTACACGGGTTGATTAGATTTGACAACATGATGATGACATTAGAATATTATACAAAGATACGCAAGTCTTTGATAGTACTGTGAAGACACTATATACTGGTCAACACTGTGATGACCTTCTATAGAGGTAGATTAAGACTGACTAAACGCTGATGACACTCTAAATAGGCGGATTGGGGTGTGACAGTTTGATTGGAAGATAAGAGTTTGACAGTAATATGACCACATACTACACTTGTGATGACACTCTACAACGGTAGGAGAGGGTTTGACAGCACCGTGACACTCGACACTGGTAGATAATAGTTTAACAGCACAGTGCTGACACTCTGCACAAGTATATGAGTATTGCACAGCAGTGTGATGACATTCTAACTGTGGTTGACATCACTCGGATGGCACTCTTCACCGAGGGTTTGATATAACAAAGATGACATTCTACACGTGCAGATGGGTGGCGGCGGGGTTAGTTAACAACACTTTGATGACACTCTACACCTGTAGTTGATGGTTTGACAATAGAGTGATGCCACTATGCATTGGTATTCAAGGGTTTGACAGCACGGTGATGATAGTCTACACTGGTTGGAAAGGTTTTGACAGCACGTTAATGACACTCCTCACTTGTTGGTGATGGTTTGACAGCACGGTGATGACACTCTGCATTTGTAGATGAAGATTATACAACAGCTTGATGACACTCTACACAGGTAGAGAAGAGTTTGACAGCACGGTGATGGCAATCTACACTGGTTGGTGAAGGTTTGACAGCGCGGTGCTTACATTCTAAACTGGTTGTTGATGGTGTGACAGCAAGTTGATGGCATCTTACACTGGTAGAAGATGACATGACAGACCTCAGCATGGCGGTGATATACTACACTGTTAGATGAGGGTTTGATAGCTCGTTAACAACACTCTGCTTTGGTGGATTAGAGCTAGATTGGCAACAAAACTCTACACTGGTAGATCAAGTTTTGACAGCATGAGGACGAGACTCCTCACAGGTTGATAAGAGCTGACAGCACCGCGAGGACAATACATCGGTAGATGAGGGTTTGATAGCAAATTGATTACACTCTACACTCGTGGACGAGAGACTGACAGCACACATTCAACGAACAATATGGTTCGAATAGGAATAGTATTGATGATCCTTATACAAGTATAAACGCACTCATGAACTGAGAGCCATGCTTTTAATAGACCAAAAGATTTGCTTTACTCAGTCCTCATCCCTATAAAATAATCTTCAGCTGTACGTGGATCAGGCCGGACATCTGAAGATATATATGTGTGAAGGAGAATAATTCTGCTATTTAGCAAAGAGCATGTTGTAAAATCCGGCGCTCTTAATGTACTCTCTGACTGATATCAAGGCCGACTTGGATGAAGTTTACGGATGTTATTCTCTGTCATATTCTACAGTTTTGAAGTGGTTTCATCGTATTAAAGATGGTCGCAAATCCATGGAAGATGTCCCAAGTTCTGGAAGACCGTTGTCTGCGATTGGTGCGAGTGAGGTGGCTGCTGTGAAGGAAGCAAATGATGAAAATGTCCGATATGCAGTGTAAGATATTTCTATTTATCACGGGAATTATTTCGTCAGCTGTTTTCAATATATTGAATAATCATTTGAAGCTCAGAAAGGTTTGTGCAAGATGAATCCCTCATTTGTTGACGGCTGATCAAAAACAGACTCGGGTTGAAATTACGAAACAGCTCCTCACCAAATATGGAAAGAATGTCCAAAGACGTCTTAATGAGATTGCCACGGGTGATGAAACATGGATTTACTTATTTACGCATTATTTCTTGATGCAAACGGCATTGTCGTCCAGGTACCTTATGCCTGTCTCTGCTAGCAATATTGGACATTTGTATGCCTCCAAAATGTTGCCAAAAGTAGTAAAACACTATCGAACCACCCGTCCGCTCACTGGTATCCGATGTATTCATCTGATCAATGACAACGAACAGTCAAATACGTCCGCCGTCGTGACAGACTTCCTGAATGAGCACAGCATCCAAACTTTGCCACAGCCTCCATACATCCATGAGTTAGTTCGAAGTAATTTTGTTTGAATCCCATTTTCAAAGATTCTCTGAATGGCAGACGGTTTAAAATCCGTCATGCATTTGGAAGTGCAGTTTTTCAGTGTATGAACAACATACCATAAAGCGAATACAAAATGGCTTTTAATAATTGGATAATCAGACTTAGAAAGTATTTGAGGTGCATGGAGAGTACTTTAAGAGGATGCACTGACGTACTGTTCACTAATAAAGAACTTTGTTGTACAGCGTACTAAAATTAAGAACTTCTCAATACTCCAATTGTTCATGTGAGGCTTTTCTCAAGTATATTTCTTGGAGAGCAAGATGACAGCACCTTTTTCAGCGTCGAATTCATCATTGTAGTTAAAAGGGCTACACCGATAAATTCTTATTAAAGCACCTAATAAAATGAGCAAAGCGAACAACTTCTAATGGGTTTATTGCCGTAGATGACGCCAGTGATAAAAATGCAGATTCTAAATTATAGTGATGGATAGCTCCGCGAAGAGCAGGAATTAAACAGTTTGGTTGGTTTAATTTGGTTTGATCTTTTTAACAGCACAGCAACACAAGTACATTATTTAGTGCTGAGGCAATTGTTGTAAACACACCACGGTAGCCGACCTGGGCCGATTCGGAGGTAGGATTCGAACCCTCACCCTCTCGGTCGTGAGTCGGGCACGCTAGCCACTGAGCCCCGAAGGAAACAGTGATGATCTGTGGAACGCTATGACTGTCTTATGTGGTGCGTCCTTGTTATATTAGGTGGATATTTCTTTATAAGCGGTGCTTTTATCATTACCTACTGAGGCTTGCTTATTATATGCGGTAGTTCCATAATGATCATCTAAACTGCACTATCAGCATGGTACTTGTAAAATAAGGCAATTATTCCGTATAACAGTAGACTCCCGACTATTGGTCAGCTGCCTTTGTGGATTGTCATTATAACGAATGATTATAATCTTACCCTAAAATTCTGTCGATTCCTGGGGAAAGCAATCTCTTTCTGCTTGGCGGGTGCTAGCTACCCTCTGGGACAGGATTCATCATTTTTTCTTACGTGAACTAAGAGGGTTGTTGCTTTGGGATTTTATTATCCTCAACTCAAGACCAAACAACCAAATTCACTGTCATATTTTGAATTAATGAACCAACTAGAGAATACACGTTAGCTCAAATATTTTCAGATTCAAACTGATCTTGTCGCAGTTAATTACAAAAAGTTATGTGGTTCTTTACATACATACATTTTTGCTAAATATATTTTTAAAAATATAAGCTTTTCTGAGATTCTTTCCAACAAGGTAGAGGCAATTAATTAAATTTCAAATAGGTATGTTTAAAATTTTAAAATATTTTGGAGGAAGAAAAAAAATGGTTAGAATGTTATTTATATACCACTACAAGGGAAGTAACTCGTATAAGCATAACCAAAACAGTAATATTTATCTCCCTTTACCTTTTTGAGATTTTGCAGTACCATAGCGTGTTACAGTAGTAAGGTAGGTGGTCCATTTGTAAGGTATAAGAAGATGGGCTGGGTTCTTTTATTTTTAGCAAGGTATGTGGTCAAGTAATAAAGTCTAGGAATCTGGAGATGATTTATTTTTTTAAATTATTTTTTGTGTGTTTTGTATGCGGTAGTAAGGTAGGTGGTCTGGTGTTTTGTTTGTTTTTATGCAGTAGTAAGGTAGGTGGTCTAGTAGTAAGGTCCAGGAACACGGGACGCATTTTGGTTTTTCACACAGTAGTAAGGTATATGGTCCAATAGTATGGGCCAGACACATGAGGGTGTTTCTTATGCAAAAGTAAGGTATCTGGTAAAATAGTATGGGCCAGACACATGAGGGTGTTTCTTATGCAAAAGTAAGGTATATGGTCCAATAGTATGGGCCAGACACATGAAGGTGTTTCTTATGCAAAAGTAAGGTATATGGTCCAGTGGTAAGGTCTATGAACATGGATTGTTTTTTATGTAATAGTTTCTAAAGTGGTCTGCTGTTTTTTTAATTTGTTGTGTTTTGTTTTTGTTTTTATGCAACAGTTTAGAAAGTGGTTAGGTGCATTTTTTGCTTTTATGCAGTAGTTTATAATTTTTTTATTTTTTTTATAAGAGTTAGAAAGCGATGAAGCTTTTTCTTGTTTTTGTTTTTATTATGCAATTTTTTAGAAAGTGTTCTGGTGTTCTTGTGTTTTTTTTATTCACACAGTAACGAGGAAGTGGTCCAGCTTTTTTGTTTGTTTTATGGAAGAGTTTAGAAAGTGGTCTGGTGTGTGTGTGTGTGTGTGTGTGTGTGTGTGTGTGTGTGTGTGTGTGTGTGTGTGTGTGTTTTCACACAGTAGTAAGGAAGTGTTCCAGCTTTATTTTTGTTGTTTTATGCAGTAGTTTAGAAAGTTGTCCGGTGTTTTTTTTTCAGTTTTTTTCTTTCTTTTTTTTCTTTACTCAGTAGCAATGAAGTGATCCAGCTTTTTGTCTTTTATTCAATTGTACAATATCAACTTCACGAGTGTCCCCTAATATTTCCTAAGATATGTTTTATGAACGACCTCTTGCCTAAGATACGATCGTGAAACTGGCCAAAGGTCATGACAGAGACTATGCATTTTGACCGAATTTATTAATTGGTCACCCCTTTAATATATCAATATTTTAGGAAGAGTGATTTGTTGTCCAACAAAATATCTGAAACAGGCAGTAAGACCGATTTGTTAGGGCCTGACCTACGTAACTTTTTGCCGTAGGCACGCATTCATTTCTTCTTTTTTTAAAAAAAAAATAGTTTTAACAGTCTTAATTGAAATATTAATTTCTGTTAGTACTATTTGTTTGCTTTTTTTTGAATAGTGGTAACAGTCATAATTGAGAAATTAGTAGCTGTTAGTAGTATTTGTTTTCTTTTATTTTTGGTGTGTCTAAATATGCATCTACTACAGGGGCAAAGAAACAAGGACATACAAAGGTGCACTTCAAAAACATTAATAATTTTGTAGTATTGCCCCATCTTTTGCAGAAATAAAGTCAAACAGGCAGAAGAGGTACATCATAATTTTAGTAGATGAAGAATTATTATGAATGCAAAAGTAATTCATAGGAATTAGAACAAATAAGTACACATGAAATGATTCTTTGAAATTCAAAAGAACTACAAATATAGCAAATCATATCCCATGTGAATAAATGAATTAATCAAAAGAAAAGTCTCTCATAGATTAACAGGAAATACACGATCAACATTTCTAGTGGAAAGGTAATTAATGGCGAGGTTTATTTCTTTCTAAAAAAAAACTCAAAATGTCAATCCTCTATTAAAAAGTGTCGACAAGTAGGATTATAAATTTGAACTTATTGTCCAAATGTCCAACCACAACGTCTAGATAATAAACTAAAGCGGAATTTAAAAGAAGTGACAGTGTACAAAAACGCATGGAACGAACAGCTTGAAATCCGAGGACCAATAGTTTGAAAGATTGACACAAGACTGTTTGTAATATAATAAATGTACTACTAATCGCTTAAAAGATTTGGGAGCTGATTTAAGGCTAATCACTAAAAATGTTTTGTGGATAAAAGTAATGTACGATACGTAAAATTCACCATTCTCTATAAAAATCAACGTACCTTAGTCAAAGGAATTTTAACAAATTATATAAACTATATTACTAACGGAGCATGTGTGTATCCAGCGGTACTTGGTGAATATATCCTTTAAACGTGTGGTGATAATAAATATGACTTTTTATTCTGTTTAGGTATTTTAATCCGATTGCACTGCACGTAATCCAATAACATTCATCAACAAGCACGGCCATGAGATCAAAGATTACATTCACTTGAAACTTTCCAAGTTACCTCACAGCTTTCTATTATTTTTAAATCGCAACATTACTCATCATTCTATGTGTGTGGGTTTTTTTCACCTTAGGCTAGCTTAAATTTTATGTTTATAGCTAAAAGTATAGGTGACCGTACAATATCAGAGAGCTATATTTACATTTCAAAGTATTGCTTGGAAGACCTTATACGTAATAAAAGAATTTATTCTTTAAGACTACCCCCCCCCCCGAAACATTTAGCGTATTATGTGGAGTCTTTAGGATTGTAAGTTAGATGTGTTAGAATACAACGTCGCAATATGTCCATGAGGGTATGGTATGTTATAATACAATATCGCAATATGCGCCATGAGGGTATGGTATGTTAGCATACAATCTCGCTATATGCGCCATGAGGGTAAGATGTGTTGGAATACAATGTCGCAATATGCGTCACGAGGGTAAGATGTGTTAGAATACAATGTCGCAATATGCGCCATGAGGGAAAGATGTGTTAAAATACAATATCGCAATATGCGTAATGAGGGTATGGTATTTTAGAATACAATGTCGCAATATGCTCCATGAGGGGTATGGTATGTTAGAATAATATCGCAATATGCGCCATGAGGGTAAGATGTGTTGGAATACAATGTCGCAATATGCGTCACGAGGGTAAGATGTGTTAGAATACAATGTCGCAATATGCGACATGAGGAAAAGATGTGCTAAAATACAATATGGCAATATGCGCTATGAGGGTATGGTATGTTAGAATACAATGTCGCAATATGCTCCATGAGGGTAAGATGTGTTAGAATACAATATCGCAATATGCGCCATGAGGGTATGGTATGTTAGAATAATATCGCAATATGCGCCATGAGGGTAAGATGTGTTAGAATACAATATCGCAATATGCGCCATGAGGGTATGGTATGCTAGCATACAATCTCGCTATATGCGCCATGAGGGTAAGATGTGTTGGAATACAATGTCGCAATATGCGTCACGAGGGTAAGATGTGTTAGAATACAATGTCGCAATATGCGCCATGAGGGAAAGATATGTTAAATAACAATATCGCAATATGCGACATGAGGGTATGGTATGTTAGAATACAATGTCGCAATATGCTCCATGAGGGGTATGGTATGTTAGAATAATACCGCAATATGCGCCATGAGGGTAAGATGTGTTGGAATACAGTGTCGCAATATGCGTCACGAGGGTAAGATGTGTTAGAATACAATGTCGCAATATGCGACATAAGGAAAAGATGTGTTAAAATACAATATGGCAATATGCGCCATGAGGGTATGGTGTGTTAGAATACAATGTCGCAATATGCTCCATGAGGGTAAGATGTGTTAGATTACAATATCGCAATATGCGCCTTTAGGGTATGGTATGTTAGAATACAATATCGCAATATGCGCCACGAGGGTAAGATGTGTTAGAGTACAATATCGCAATATGCGCCATGAAGGTAAGATGTGTTATAAGACAATGTCGCAATATGCGCCACGAGGGTAAGATGTGTTAGAATACAATATCGCAATATGCACCATGAGGGTAAGATGTGTTAGAATACAATGTCGCAATATGCGCCATGAGGGTATGGTATGTTCGAATACAATATCGCAATATGCTCCATGAGGGTAAGATGTGTTAGAATACAATGTCGCAATATGTGCCTTGAGGGTATGGTATGTTAGAATACAATA